>NC_051171.1:131280626-131880626 GCF_013339725.1 Rhipicephalus microplus
GCACAGCTAAAGTAGACACAGTCGCAAGTAAAAGTTTCAGGACCAAGGCTGCCAGGACAACACCATTCTTTTTCTTTCTTCGTAACTATACGTAAGTGCGCAGGCCTAAATGAAGTTGTACGTTTTAGATGCAGCTGCGTGTGTAAGGATTTGATCGACCAGCACAGCTCAATGAGGAAGTTTCGTACTGGCATCATCATAATTATGAAAAACATTTTATTTTAGTGAAAAAATAAAAAAAGGGGAAGGTCCGTATTCCGGAACTCTTATGGCAACAATTGCGACAGCCCGGGCTTCGTGAACGAGCACAAAGCCATAATGAAATGGAGGTTAAGTACGTTGTTGAAGAGCACACGCACCCGCGCACGCACGCGCACAGTTGCACTGTTCGTCGATGTATGTACAATGTTTCGTTCTCGTGGCCCACAAAAATGCGAACTGCGCTCTCATAGGGTGTAACGCACAGGTGCTTTGCCGTGGACCCAGAATATACCACAGTTCGAAGCACGAGTCCTGTTGAAGCTGTAATGCCGCCTTCAAAAACTGCCTCTGCGATGCATGTCGCCTGCAGTCACACAGAACATGCGGTAGGTATTATCGGGGTAATACTTAATACTAAATTGTTGCCGTTCAGGTAGTTCGTTAATGTCGTTCTTGAAGTAGTGGCTGATCAAGACTGGGAGTGGGGGGGGGGGGGGGGGGGGGCTACGTGCGATCGATTCCCCTACATCCCCCTATTTTACCTCCCCCTACTGCTCAAACCTCAGTGGCAGTTGAGTAGTTGATTAGCAGTGGCGGGCCCATAAGAGAGAGGGCGTTCACCCTCACCCCTCCTAAAGCCTGTGTCAGCATTACTCCCCTTCTCTTTAGTGCTTGTCGTTTACCTGCCACGATGCAATCAGGACCAACGACAAATGAGGGGCACTACTCAGACAGCAACAGTAGTAGTTATGCTTAGCATTCTTGTACTAAAAACAACCAAAAAATCAGCATCCCGCCCCCTTTCCTGAGTTAATTCAAGTGACCCCCCCCCCCCCCCTATTTGAGTGACTGAATCCGCCCCTGTCTTAAAGTGGTAACGTAGTGGTATGTGTTCAAAGCAATCGCAAGTCCATGCGTGAGACAGAAACATTCCTGGGAAACCATTCACACAGTTATTTGCGTCCTCGAGCAGAATAATAACCCTTTATGTTAGGAATTAATTAACGGGCACGTGCATTGCACAATAGGGTAAACAAATGAGCACGCATACAATCGGGGGATGCTAAGACATTCGAAGCAGCTGCATGACCATCTGAGATATATAGGCGCATTGCACGAGGAATGCGAGCCACTGGTGAAGTATGCGGAGCGGAGAGAAACGGTAATTATGTTTCACGCATGTAAGTAAGGAATAATCATTATAAAGAAAAATTAATAGATAAGACCTGGTGCTTTATGTACGACTTAATTAGTTACATTAATCCCTTCGTTTCCCTCGCACGCATCTAGCTGTCTATAACAAACATGGCCGAGCGCCTTTCGCAAGGTTGCGATCTTAATTAAATCGTTCCAAACCATACCACGCATGCGTGCCGGCCTTTCTTTGCAAGCAACTAAGCTTCCATTAATCAACGTTCAAGCTAATGCCGTCTCCGTCATGAGGCGGTACGCGGCCAAAGACGGCGTCTCGGGCCCCGCGTTATCGCGCATTTATTCTGTCCTTTCCACTAAGACATTCAAATTCCCGGATGTGCGGTATAGTTAGGTTATGAGCTTGTGGCTCACGTGCCAGTGATGCGTGCACCCAGTAATCACATCATTTTTGGTGTTTTGTTTTGCGCTTCCGAGTGCTTAGTTGCGTGCCTATGAGTCACGCCATAACGTTTATGTTATCTTACCTAATGGATACTTAAGTTGAAAAGAATGTCACAGGGCAAAAGAGCGTCGCAGTGCGTGGTCCCCGTCCTGCCCACTTTCGACTACGGAATTACGGCCAACGTTCTTTTACCGGGGCTGTAGCTTAACTATTAACCTTCGCGTTGATCGCTCAAAGAGGTTCAGTCGCCCCCCACGCTGTCACGCGTCGTAACGAATGAAAGAAATAAATGGAGCAGCATACGGGATCTGGTTCGAGGAACAGCGATGTACGTTATGTAGTCCGCCATGAGCGCGGCAAGGACGCGTCCTAATTAGGCTATCATGCTAATAAGGCAATAGTCAAAATACAAAGAAAGAGGGGCAAAGGGCATGAACTTTGAGAACGACCGGTGCATTAATCTGCCTGTTGTCAGATTCTATAAGCGTGAAATGGACAAATAAACTACTAACCACGCATACCCAGAGGGCTCAGAATAAAGGGATACTAAGCAAAAAAATTCCGGTAGCCACTTTTTTCTTGCGTGAAATAAAAGGTTAATATCCCTAATATAAAATGTATTGCTAAGCAAGAGCGCACGCTGAAAGAACCATTACAGTGTGTTCTCAAAAGCCAGTTCCGGTTCCTACTATGTTCTGGCGACACAACCCGGTATGAGCGTCTCATTACCTGCATGATCGAGTGGGATATTGTGATGTTTTCACGGCCGAACCCTTCCGTTGCACAGTTGTTGACGCATACGCAGACATTTTGAATTGCTTTGAACACTTGACGTCATTGCAGCTAGCCATATTGGAGCGTAAACTCACCACATTTGACACTGTGGCCTGACGTCACGATAGTGCCGATGTCAGCAGGTGCGCCACGTGAAAATCTACATTAATTTTTAAATAAAATACTTCAACAAAATTTAACAAGTTTCATTGTATACAGGCGGTATGTATGAACTAGTGAACTGGCGTTCGCAATTTATTGTCAGTAAGGCTCTCGGAAACGTTTCTAATGTGTAACTTTGTGCAGATGAATAAAAATTAGTTTCCACACCCCCACAAGTATCTAGAATAGGGCAGATCAATCAACCAATCGATCGATGTCAATTACGTTGTTATTGCACGCACAAGATTCAATTGAATCGAACTGAATTTTGTGCGTGCAATAACTATAGAATTAGGACCCCAGGAAGCACATCATCATTATCATCATCATCACCACCATCATCATCATTATTCTAATCACGATCATTATCATCAGCCTGACTAAGCCCACTGGATCGCAAAGGCCTCTCGCATGTCCCGCTAATCAACTCGGTCCTATGCTTGCCGTTGACTTCATTGACACCGATCTATTACTATTTGATATACGAAATAAATGCTTTTGTTTCTTACAACCACGCAACGCAAAAACAAACTTAGGACGTCGAACAGGCAAACAGCGACTAACTAAACTAGCCTGTGCTAGAAGCTGTTTCGCATCACAAGATGAATACACCACGTCTTCATCAGATGCGGCCCTGTTAATCAGTCCCAGCACGCGAATGGAAGCTGAAAACACTTTCAACTGTTGCTCGTGTAATACGCCACCCATACACGGTCACTTCACTCACTCGCAGCGCAGATTAGAACACTCGCGTCGATAATTAAACGCGAACAATCTACTTCACCTAAATTAGGCGCCGAGGCATGAAGGGTGCGGCTGCGCCCCCTCGCTTGTCGACAGAGCGCGACCATTCGTTCAATGCCACGCACGCTATCTCCGCCGCGTGGCGCACAGGCTGCGTAATAAGAAGTGCATGCATTAATGAATAGAGCACGACGCCTCGAACGCTTCCTTCCTCCACTGCTGGCCATATGGAACTGATGAATCATTAACGCCCGCTGATTGGACCAAACGGCAATGAGCATGCACAGTTTCATGTTTCCTATAGAAGCATAGCGTAGTTTTTTAGCGCCAACTCCGTGCAGTGCACAGAAAAGAGCCACACGGAATCAATAAATCAATCAATCAATCAATCAATCAATCAATCAATACACCGCGGTGGTGTATGTAGCGGCTATCATGCTCAGCTGCTGGCCCAAATGTCGCGAGTTCTATCTTAATTGCACCGGTCACATATCGATGGAGGCGACATGATCGAGGCCCGTGTACTGTGCGTTGTCAGTGCACGTTGGAGAACACCAGATGGTCGGAATTACCGGTGCCCTTCACTTCGGCGTACCTCATAATCCTATATCGTGGTTCTGAGACGTTAGGCATCTCAATATATAAATCAATCAATCAATCAATCAATCAACTCCGGCATAAATCGCCCATTAAGAAAAAAAATATGGTAACTATTTTCTGGGAATCCGAAGTCGCAAGCGTGTATATACGAATCCAGTCAAAGAGACACGTTAACTCTATTTTGGGTCCCACAACTCTCCGAAGGAAACAAACGATCTCAAAAAAAAGAGTTTAAGTATCTCTTCAAACTCACCTGCGTGGAAAGCCAGGGCTTACACAAGATAAGAGTAAAATGACCGTTTTTTTCATCCTAATCATCATCATCATCACCATCAACATCCTGACTACGCTCACGGACTGCAAAGCCTCTTCCATGATACGCCAATCAACCCGGTGAAATGCTTTCTAACTGAGGGCCGAGAATTCATTGCTGTAGTCACGGGAGGTAGTGGCCAAGTACTGCACCAGGGTAGCCAACCCTACTCTGGTGAGAAAGTGCATTACCGGAAGGTGGTCACAAGTGAGGCCGCTCCTCAGACTTTTTTTTTATTTTTAACGATTACTTTATCACGAGTTTTATTCAGGGTGCATTTATTGCCCACTTATGAACATTTCTAAAGAAAACTGACACCTTAATAGATTGCCAGCTGGATTAACGAGCAACGCGCAAAATTTTTCAGAGAACGTCGCAGCACCTGTCGCCTCTCATTCTGAGCCCCCGTTGCTGCAATGAATTCACGTATACACTCACTTTCCTTCCTTTTTGTTTTCCTCAGCTTAAGTGATTATTGATGCTTGGTGCACGGCATAGCGGTGCCCAGAGCGCAGCATAAATAATCAGCTAGGCTTAGAAAAATGCACGATCAAAGCGGACACTTATTCACAAGGCCGAGCATTTAATTCTCTTTTGTGTCAGCTTCCGAATGTCAGAGTCAATATGAGCGTAAGGGCGAGTTGCGTCAGGAAAAGAAAAAAAGAAACAATGGCACACGAGAGAGCGCGCGCGGGTTCTGTCGAATGGCGCGAACGACGGGCGTGATGAATGCTGGCGCCGGCGACGAGCGAGGCATTCGATGAATGGACGGGCCTTGAGGCAAACCGAAGCCCATGGAGGCGCTGGGCAAATCGCAAGGCCTTTCGTGGGGGCGAGCTGCGGTGGCAGAAACAATGAGGCAGTTTTTGTCACGAACGCGTTACACAACATGGTACTCGTCGGCGTCGTGCATTGTTTGTTCGCTTTGCTACGTATACACGACGTAAAATGATTTTCCCCCGAAAGGGTGGCGTTTTACTGTGTAGACAAAAAAAAAGAAAGAAAGATAGAGAAAGAGTGAGAGAGAGAGACCACCATTACGTTGTCAAAAGGGTTCTTTAAATGCTATAATGAGGAAGCAAATAGAGATGTTCGTGTGAATTCACTTTCATTGCCTAGCCGTTCTTAATTCCTCTTTGACGAAAGGCTGTTTTTAACGCTCGAAATGCCCTCAGGGATGCGAAGTGGCTTGCACTGCGACTAAGATCACATATACTAGAGAGATGAGCGACAGCACATAAGCGAAGAAGGAGAAGCGACGTCCGGTATTCTATATCTGGCGACACCCCGAGCAACTTTTGTGCAATGACGAAAGGTTTACGGAACTTCAGCAATGTCGTGGGCAGGAAAACAGAACCTGAATTAGCCTTTGATGTTTTAATTGGAATTATATATCACATGACGTCAAGCAGCGGCGTCCTAAATGCTGACAAGTATGCACACTGACAAAAGCAGCAGTCAGTGGAAGTGGGAGAGAAAGAGTGAGAGAAAGTACACAAATAAGATAACCCGCACTTTGTCTCGGTGTTGCTAGCCAACTAGGCGTATAGTAGCAGGAGGATACTCAACCACACGATATGTGGGGTTTGACGTCCCAAACCCACCATATGATTGATTATGAGAGACGCCGTAGTGGAGGGCTCCGGAAATTTCGACCAACCGGGGTTTTTTAACGTCCACGTAATTCTGAGAACACGGGCCCACATTTTCGCCTCCATCGAATATACAGCCGCCGCAGCCGGGATTTGATCCCGCGACCTGCGGGCCAGCAGCCGAGTACCTTAGCCACTAGAACATCGCGGCAGGGAGATTCTCAACCATAAGATATCACATTCTATAGAGGCAACTTATCAGCTCTTATGTGATATTATTTTACCTTAGCAACCTATAATCTTCGAGTGAGTTCGCATAACCACTAGACGTATCGCAACTAAGTGTGCAGGAGGACGACATTAAAACAAACGTAGGTTAGGGATTCAATGTGTGTACGAAAAAAAGAAGGTATTGCGCTGACGTAGAAGATAACCATCAGATACAATTAATCTTCTTTGACTCGAGCAACACCACGATAACAAGATCAGCGTCGACGTTTTCCCTATACACAGAACGCGCAGCGAACCAACCATGAAGGCGGTGCGAAAGTAGGACCCACAAACAAAACAAGTCACCGTTAAATCAGACGTTAAGCTTTTATCTTAGCAGACGACGACGAGTCATAAATCTTAACGCTGGAATGCCCGCTACTCAATCAGCCTGGTTCCAGACGACGACGGCGTAGACAGCAGACGACGTCAACGTTAACGTCGCTTGCGCAGTAGTTCCGATTCTAGATGTTCATCAGTATTACACGACGTTTTCGTTGCGCAAGAAATAGGGAAGACCATGTCAAAGTTGTGCAACCAAGTGGTGCGATTGTGTCGACCGATGTTCTGAGTTACCAGCACAGTGCACATCAAAGGCCAAGCAGTTCTCCGAGACGCGGTGAATCTTTTATGGCACAGAGTGGAGTGGGAATTTATTCGAAGGCAGAGAAGTCGGCCTGAACTAGTTTGCTCTAGCTTGCTACTCTACACAGGGGATAAGGGAAGGGGGAATGAAAGAGGGATGAAGACTGATGACGTGGACAAGAATAGGTGGTGCGTATATGTACAGTAAGCACCCTAATGTCTAGTGTCTAGTCCAGTGCCTTTGATAAAGTCTAAAACAGCCCTTGTAGTAGTTTTTGACACTGTTCGGTCGTTCACTATGGCCTGGCCTTCAGCGACCAGCGAAGCTGCATGAGTGGACCAATAGGCACATACCGCTTACGACCCAACAGGTCATACGAAATAACATACTAAACAGCAGGCAGATATACGAAATAACAGATCACTTCTATAATCTATTTGCCTTGTTTGAATGATTATCCGCTTCACGCTAGCTGTGTGTCCGCGGCTGTATATATAGCAGTGGTTACGATACTCAGCTGCTGAATCGAAGGTCGCGGGTTCGATCGCGGCCGCGGCGGTCGCATTTCAATTGGAGGCGTAATGCTAGAGGCTTCTGTGCTGTGCGATGTCAGCGCAAGTTTAAACAACCCCAGATTGCCAAATTAATCGAAAGTATACTGGTTCGCCGGCCGCAATTTACGCATTCGCAACGGCACTCGAGCGGTAGAAGCAAGACAGGTGGATAAAGTTCGCAGCTGCACAGCTAAGACAATTGTAATATCATTTGTGCGTTACACAAAAGATCGGTGTAGCAAAGAAAAAAAAAGAAAGAAAGAAGGAAAGTTCGCGTGGAGCAATGAAACGCAAGAAACGACAGCAGAGGGCCCGACTCCGTGATCAGACGTGCTTTCACTATCACAAGTAGTATTGCATAATGTATGTCAGAAACAATGCTAATATAGGCACAAGCAATTCACTCGATATTGGCCATGACATATATACGCAAATCAGCCTCGACTCATCGCACACGGGACTGACAATATCGCGATTTTGCTCGAAAGCTGCGCACACAACCTTCCTCTACACTCTGACCATTTTTATTGCCTTCTCTTTACCGTTCGTGCTTACGGTTCCTCACGCGTTGCTTTCCGAACTATGATTGCAGGCTTCGCAGCGCATACGAGACGAACGCGAAGTTCTATATAGGAAGACTTGTGGGAGGTCGTTCACGTAGACCGATCGTAACGCAACCAAGCCGTTCCGAGTCGAGAGTAGGACGAAGCTGAAAGCACCTGTTATGTGAGAACGACTAAACGGATACAACACACAAGCATCGAGTTTGCAGCGTTGGCGTGGCTTGCGTGCAGGGGACGCGGAACTGCAGCGGGTTAATGCTAATCTTTCGCACAGTTCCCCTCCCAGCAGCAACAATTCAACGCGATTGTGGGATTGTCGGAGACGCATTAAAAAAAAAAAAAGAAAACGCCAGGTAGGCGGCGACAGCGCTATAGGCCATCGTCGCGGCGTCGACGTCTGCGCCGCCGCCGAACGTTAACCCGGGCGTTCCAAAACGGTGTCAAGACCGACCGCTGAGAGCGCGCGCTGACACCGCAGGATCATTTGTTATTCATTTTGTTTCTTGTCGTTGTGCTTCAACCGGAGCCGTTCCTATGCGTACAGGGGCGAGGGAAATCGCGTGGGCCCGCATGGGTATGATACAGACAGAACGCCACAGTGCCCCTGTCAAAAGCTTGCATTACACACCACGCATTTTCCCAGGCAGGAAACACACTTCAACCGCGTCTGTAGACACGACTGTGGGAAGTGGAGTAAACAAACAAGTAAACAAACAAACAAAAACGCCCTGCTGCTCCCCCACGGTTGATGTTTGTCCCACGAACGTCCACACTTTTCGATATCCCGGTGTTCTCCGCGAAGTCACCGCAGCGGTCTAGCGGCTGTGGTGCTCGACGGTTCACCCGCAGGTCGTGGCATAGGAGCCCCGGCGGCCGCATTTTCGACGGAAGCGAAAATGCTCAAGGCCTGTGCGCTTATATTCAGGTGCACGCTAAAGGGCCTCGGGTGGTTGAAATTTTCCGAGCCGTCCACTACGTCGTCTCTAATAATTACATCATGGCTTTAAGACGTTAAACCCCAAGAACTATTATTATCATCAGTGTTCCACATAGAGTGTGACGTTTAATACGGTATGCACGTCGGTCAACCATTTGATACACGAATGACACAAAGAGGGTGTCCTATACACTTTCTACGCCGATAACAGAGCTCTAAAAACTGGTATACAGCTATAGCTATACGTCCCACACTTTATACGTCGACGACAACAAAGAGTTTGACACTGCAGTTAAGGTCCTACTCGCAAGCTGCTCCTAAGACCGCGGCTTATGTGAGTTGCACAGTCCATTATTCCCTTCTTTCTTATAGTTATAGTTTGATATCACCGCTAAATTTGATTGATATGTAAGGTTTAACGTCTCAAAACCACCATATGATTATGAGAGACGCCGTAGTGGAGGGCTCCGGAGATTTCGACCACCTGGGGTTCTTCAACGTGCACCCAAATCTAAGCGCACGGGCCTACAACGTTTCCGCCTCCATCGGAAATGCAGCCGCCGCAGCCGGGATTCGATGCCGCGACCTGCGGGTCAGCAGCCGAGTAGCTTAGCCCACTAGACCACTGCAGCGGGACATAACAGCTAACTTTGTACGTACGCGTAACAGGCGATCGCTTAGGTTTAAACGGTGCTTCCGAGTCACGCTCGCATTACGTCTCGCAAAGCACTGATCACAAACGACGAAAACGCACGGCCTACATCGTCGAGAAATTGCACATATAGCACAAGACATGCAGATCTTTGTGAGCGCATTTTTGTCGTACTATGGGCAGCAAACGGGATCCTACCGTAACTGTTAAACACCTTAAGAACGCGTGGATTAAACCAGGTACAACTCTCCTCACTCCTTTTTAGGGGCGAAGCTCCTTATAGCGGCACCCGTTCGTCCCTCGTAACCGTAGTAGTAGTATGTAACAAGTATAACATTTTGACCTCCAATGTGGTGTCGGTGATAGATTTCTTCTGTCCGTTGTTGAACAATAAAAGATAGCGCTCAGTGCACATGCCAATGGATTCTAAGGGGGAATGAGAGACAGGAGCATTCGGCTTTTATAACGCGCACGCTGTGAATATTTTATTGTTCAACAACGCACAGAACACAAGAAAGGGTTGCTACGTTACACTCGCTGGGCGTAACCTCCTAGGTTTTAGAAAGGTTTAGCGAGCGTTGAGCCACAGTGCCATGAATACAGTGAACTAGTATATACCATGAACTCGAGGTCG
The DNA here is from genome assembly GCF_013339725.1 of Rhipicephalus microplus. Classification (NCBI taxonomy): domain Eukaryota; kingdom Metazoa; phylum Arthropoda; class Arachnida; order Ixodida; family Ixodidae; genus Rhipicephalus; species Rhipicephalus microplus. The sequence continues at coordinate 131,290,806 of NC_051171.1, forward strand.
GTAAATGTGGGAAGTAGACAAGAAGCGCAAGCCGTAAGAAAGTGTGCGTGTGCCTCCTCTCGTTCTGTCTTTGGAATGTCCGCTGGATGGCGGTGCTTCTATATGAGAAATATATGACGAAAAGATGCGAGATGGTGGTACTTGTAGTGTTGAATAGGTGGACGAACGGACACACAGACAGATGCATGGACGGACGCACGGATGGCTGCACGGACGGATGGACGCATGGACGGACGCAGGAGCAGATGCATGGACGAAAGCAGGGACGGACGCACGAACAAACGCACGCACGGACGGCCACACAGACGCACGCATGGATGGACGGAAGCAAGAACGAATGGACGGACGGATGCTTCGCCCCACTAACCATCATTCACTCCGTGGATATGCTGCCATTTTTTTTCCTTTGTCGTCTGGTCACGTTTATTTTGCTGGCGCATTTCCGTGACGTGAATACGTCATGAAGGTCTTGATAGACCATCGCATAGAAAGCATCTGTGTTTAAAAAAGATGGCTGTCACCGTCGAGCCATTTTAGGTGGATCCATAGGAGACCCTGCGAGTATTTCGCGGCGACGTGTCATGCGACGCGCATCGTTCTGGCGCCTATAACTAACTCCGCGAGAACGTTTCGTGACACGTCAAGTAAACATTACTTAGGTGCCAGCAGTTGAAAGCGTATGGTAAGTCCGTGGTCTAAACTGGCTTAGGGAATGGGAAGCTTTATCAACGGCCGACCACCTTTCGGCGTGGGGCGTGGCGACCTCGGCCACTTGTACGCAAGGCGGCCGCGTCGAAACGCTGAACCATGTCTTTCATGAATGTATAGTAGCACGCACCTTTTGGCGCATGGTTACCAGTATGTGCCAAATAGGTAAGTAGTGGAAGTCCCGCCACAGGGATATTTTGTCGAACTCTTAATGGCTATCGGAGCCTTCGTCTTATGGAAACGATGGGGATTGGCCCACCTGAGGGGACGCCCTCAAGAGAGTCATGTTTCCTCTACTACGTCGGTTAAGAAACGCAATGCTTATGCATCTCGATGAAGAACTAGTCATGCTGGGAGAGGAGGCCTTCCTCCGACGCTGGTCTACGCGATTCATTATTGTAAAATATAACAGTGTGTCCATGCATTTCCTCCCGTACTGAAGAGGTGGGCTAGAGCTTGTACCACTGTGATGATGATGATGATGATGATGATCCTTGATACTCTGGCGCGCACCCACAAAGGGGGATCGGCCAAGAACCAGGCGGCAGGATCTTAACTAAAAGGCTAATGGTTTTTCAAACAAAACGTAATTCAAACAAAACAAAACGTAAGGTACCACTGTGAAATTGCAGTGCGCATTTTCCTTTTCTTCTTTAGAAACATGTCTTTTTTGTGCAATATTGTTCTTAAGCACGAGAGCAAATTGTGCTCACAGGTGAATGCAAAAACGTCACCTTGAACTGTGAATGACCCCCCCCCCCCCTTTGTTTGTGCATATAGCTTACTGTTTATATAAGTTTAGTCATTTCGATGTTCATGAATGTTCTGTCCTTGTACAATTTTTGGAGTGTACATCACTGCATACACAAAAAAGTTTAGTTTCTCTGTATATAACAGCTTGCACTGAACATACACATGATCATCATTGTCCGTCTTTCTGTGTGCACATAATCTATGTAAGACATATCTGGAAATAAAATTCTCTTAAACTACTTCGAGCAACTATGCAGATTCCCTTTTCGAGGGACGGCGGAACTTACATCAGTCCTTAGGTTGTGGCAGCCTATGAGCTACGGCCTCGCCGTCCTACGCGGGGTAATACGTGCGGCTTAAACGAGTAAATATTTCTTTAAACCTCCTTAACAGAAACTCGGAGAACTCTTATGTTGCGGGCTCGGGCGGCGGCTATACGATTAATGATGTCGCGGACTGGGAATGTCAACCAGCCCGGTAAAAATTAGGGCTGTCTGGCATACTGTACTTAATAGAGGTTTCCCAGCTCATTTTCCCCTTCAAGTCCGATAATCACGCGCACACACAGATGCAGTGAAAAAGTAAACTGCGAGCTCCTAAGATTTAATGCGAGGCATATTGTTTGAACGATTTATAGCCAATAAAGCGAAATTTGCAATACGCACTGAACCGGAGTGCGATACTCGGATAACAACATTGCTTTAGTCTCAAGATTACGTTTTAAGTACATCTTGTCTGATTCACTGGAAGTAAAGGACAGACGAAACGCTCGATTTAAACGGCGTCATCGTTGGAGCAGGTGTTGAGGTCATGCAGTTTCGATAGATGGTATAATAAAGTAAACTTTCCGGAAGCATCATCAGTTCGTTGTTGCACGAGTTAGCTCTCCCATAGTAGAGTGCCAAGTACTCTAAATCGTTCACCAGTTGTTTTTATCTAAACTCGCTTTTAACTCTAGGTAGACGCACTGAATGGGCCTGACAGGCCTACGGGACGGCTATATGCTCTCCCATAGTAGAGTACCAAGTGCTCTCAATCGTTAACCCTCTTTTCTAAACGATCCAACACTGATAGGTGCAAAGATTTCGCAGGCTCATCAAGGTCATCAAGGGCATGAAGTGACATTGAGGCCCACGGGACGGCTTTAAGCTCTCCTATAGTAGAAAGCACCCTGTACTCTAAATCGTTACCCACTTTTTCTACCCCCCCCCCCCCTCCATTCAACGGCCGTGGTCAATGTAATACTTTAAAATACTTCTTTAGCATGTTGAAGGGCATTCTAGAGTACCAAGTACTCTAAATCGTTCGTTCAGTACTTTTTTTAAAACACACAGACCTTTAGCCATAGTATTTGTCATCTCAGCATCATCAAGTGTGAGGCCGCTGGGACGGCTTTATAGTCTGCCGTAGTAGAGTACCTACTACTCTAAATTGTTAACATGCGTTAACTACTTTTTCTGAACACACAAGTTTTAGACTCCCTTAACCGATTCACCGTCTAGTCGGGACAACCTACCACTCTCCCATAGCCGAGTACGTCGTACTCTATAGATCATCGAACACTTGTTCTTAACACAGCCCCACATCTTGTAATACCTGGGACAGCTTTCTTGCTCTCCCATAGTACGCCGTACTCCTATTTGTCGAACATTTGTTCTAAAACGTTTTATTTGTGCTTTTGTCCACCACGTAATCTACATATACACACAGACTTGTCTTTTTTGTAATAACTTTTTCGTGTGTCTTTACATGCTATGTTCTGTTGAAATGTTCGCTTCAAATGTTATTGACGTGCAGGATATGTTTTTGTAAATGCCGCTTTCATTTAGTTGGGTGCCCAACCCCAGGCGGCACAGAGACAGCTGCTTACAGCTCTCCCACAACGCAGTACTGCGAATCGTTTACTTTAGTTTTTTTATTTTATATATCTCTATAGCTATCCTCTTTCCGACCCTTTTCCCCACCCCCGTACAGGGTAGCAAACCAGTTCGTCTAGGTTAACCTCCCTGTCTCTTCCTTTTATTTCTCTCTCTCTCTTGTTCTAAACGTGCACAGCACGTTTAGTGCTCTAAAGCGTTTACAATTAATCTAAATAGACAATAATTTAATTTGAATGTTGCTCATCTTCGAACTGTATACAATGTTTTTTTTTTACTAGTTTCGTTTTCTCTTTGAACACCTTGCGCAAGTCGGCGGCTGGGTCCCCCACATGGAGGCGGAGCACCATATATGGTCTCGGCTTGTCCTTGTGTCACGACGTCGTTACGGTCCATTAAAATCGGGTATGCGACACAAAAATAGGGTCAATCCGACTACTTACCACCGGTCCATCCTATGCATACTATGAGTTAAGAGTTCGTCGTTACTGCCTTTTTGTGCAGACCATGTGACTGCATCAGTCTTTTTTTTTTTTTATACATTCTGTTCTCGATCTACCTCTTCGTCTTCTTCTCCTTAGATCTTTTGCTGGAGTTAGCGATGTGGATTGCTACAATTATATTTGCCTTAGCAGTGATGTAAGAATCACCGAAGAAATTTACCAAGGCACTCAAATTTTCTTTTTTTCAATCTAAAACCAGACACACAAACGTGGACCTCAACGGTTAGGTCATGTATTTCAACAGCCACTTCTCGAAACTCATCTGCAAAGTGATAGAGCTTCTAGGGGACCCATGGCGATTAAAGCCGCAAAGAGTTAAAGATTTAGCTATGAGATACAGTGGCGCAAGCTGATTGCTTCACCCATCCGCAGGTTTCCCGTCAGTGTAGCCCAAACTCCTTTCCCTACATGCCCCTTCGATAGCCCCAGCGGCCGGAGCAGTCGAGAATATCGCAACATCGATTTTCTCGACTAATCCTCATGAGGCTAGAGTGCTTTATAGGACATGTACTAAAAGAACTCTTTTTTTTTTTGCGTTGCGATGTTGGCGGACGTGCCGGGGAGAGTATTCAGTGTGTCATTCACAAATCATTACACTAACATACAGTTTAATAACTCCTCTCAGAGTACCCTAGTTAAAAAGAACGCGCATATTAGGAAGTGAAAAGGACACACTCCTTCAAAAAAATTACAACATATCCACGGAGTGGATGATAATGAGTGGGGGCGAAGCTTCGGAGGGTTTTATCGGTAAACCGCGAATCGTCCATCCGTCTGTCTGTCCGTCCGTCCGCACCTGCTGAGTGTGTCATAGAACTAGGCAGTCACGTACCAAGAGAGACGTGCATGTACAGACCCACGGCTTAAAGAGATTCGCCCCTAAAGTCATGGCATTACTTTGAATGTACACCCAACAGCCAAAGTTTACGGCATGTAAGCTCCGCAACGAACACAAACTTGTGCTCTATTAGTGATTGCGGGCGCCCAGCAACGTTTTTTGATTACAGCCAGATAGCGCTGCAAACTGGCAGTCAAGGCTCCCGAAACACGAGGGCCCAATATTATAGCGCGGCACGCGGCCTGGAACTTACAATAACCTCTCAAAGTCAGCTAAAAATCACTTTCTAATCTGTCGATAAATGACACTACAGGCTCGAAAATTACTGCGTCACGGACTAAATATCAGCGATTGGCTGATTTGAGCAGCGCTTGCTCGGTCGTCATCTACAGCTGCGTTTTGGGTGCCCGTTAAAGAGCCCCAGGTGGTCGAAATCTCCGGAGCCCATCACTACGGCGTCTCTCATAATCATATGGTGGTTTTGAGACGTTAAACCTTACATATCGATCAAATCGATTATCTGGAGCCGCGACTTGTGCACGCGTGTGCACAAGTCACGAGTGTACTGAAAAGCACCGGATAAAAAAAAAAAAAGTTTTCAAGATCATGACACACCGCACTTTCTTGCCCCGTGCCATTTCTCCCTGCTTCGTTTCCAGCGCTTTTGTCGGGACGAGAGAAGAAATTAATTGATTGATATGTGGGGTTTAACGTCCCAAAACCACCATATGGTTATGAGAGAACCCGTAGTGTAGGGCTCCAGAAATTTCGACCACGCGGGGTTCTTTAACGAGCCCCCAAATCCGAGCACACGCACGTACAACATTTCCGCCTTTATTGGAAATGCAGCCGCCACATCCGGGAATCGAGCCCACGACCTGCGGGTCAGCAGCCGAGTACCTTAGCCACTAGATCATCACGGCGGAGCACGAGAGAAGAAATAATCCTATTGAAGCGTAAGACAAATTTTTGTCACTCCTCTCGTACTGAACTGATTTTTTTTTTTTGCGGCGGTAAATTTGTGAGGCAATAAGCTTCTTCAGTGCATCTATTTCTTGTTCAGTGCATCTATTTCCTGGCTAATTAGAAAAGTTTTGCAGCGCTCTTTAGTGCTTCTAATCTAGCTGGCGGCTGTATAGCTTGCAGTGGCATCTACAAGCTGGAACACTTTCCTTTCTAAACATGCCAGCGTTGTCCGTCCACCAGCGGGTGTGTGTTGTAGACAGCTGCTGCAACTGTTAATCACACGGCGCGCCGGATTCACGCGTAATCTTCAACGGTGCTGAAAACAAGCACCATATGCCGAGAGCCCGACACGCATGAGCGTTTGCCCGCGTCGCGTTCTCAGAGCGGTGCCCGCCTATATATAAACAGGGCGTACGGTAAAACCAGCAGAAGCCTGCCTAGAAACAGGTAACTCCATTCTTCTTATTTCTAGCACCACACAAAGCGTTTCCTGTGTTGGCCTGGCGTTTGTCACTTAGCACTTGCCAACGTTAATCGGTTCAACACTGGGACAGTATTGGTGTAAGGTTTGCTGCTTGGGATTGTTCACGAGAGAACGTACTAAGCTGTCGCGTCCAGCTAGCATACAAAAACGTCCCTCCATTATAGCCTAAGTTTCACCCTAAAACCTTCGCGTCACTACACATAGCCGTCGCTAAAAGTGTGCAATACAGTCGAATGCTTTTACCACGAGAAACTAACCACGGTGCTACACTTGCTTATGGTGCTCGGATGCTGACTCGCAGGGCGCTGGTTCAAATACCGTCCGCCGCAGCCGCATTTCGATACAGGCGAAATTCTAGAGCCTCGTGCACTTTGATTTAGATGCACGTTAAGGAACACGAGATGGTCGAAATTTCCGGAGCCTTCCACTATAGCGCACCTCGTGACCACATCGTAGATATGGGGCGCGAAATCCTAATAATTATTACTAGTTAGCAAGAGACGGTCAGTTGTAGCGTGGACCGAGACGTTTTGATGCATACTGTCAAGGGACAGCGCGGATGTGAACGCGAACGTGCCGCTGTGTATAGTTGACAATGAATAGCGTTATCATTGTGTTATAGAAGTGTGAGTATCTGTATTCAGTGTTGAAACTTTGCATTCCCCCTCCCCCACTGTAATGCCCTTGGGCGCTGTGGGTACTATGATAAATAAATAAAAATAAATAAATAATGCAAAAGAAGCAGGAAACACGCGAGACTCGCCCAAACGCGCATCTTTTCACATTGTGGTGGCCTACGGCATGATGCACGTAATTCCTTCTGACTACCGTGGAACACTTAACGCGACTTTAGCGAACCGACACGGAAAAACACTTATCGCGATTCGTCACGACGCGGAAGCTACAACAGCAGGACGATTTCGCCAAACTTGCACGGATAGAAAACACTGTAGTGGTTACGACCACCTGTGGGTTCGGAAGCGTAATGAAATCTGGAGCTTTCGACAACACAGGTGCGGCGGTTTGTTTGAAAGCCTCCACGTCGGGGATGCCAACCGTACTTAAAGGTGTGGTGCCACCAAATTTGTGGCATGCGCATTCTTTGCTGCAAGCGTTTCCTCCAGCTCCAAGAAGCATGATTCACGCACCAACATTTGTGTGTTTCCGCTAAATAATTCAACATTGCTCTACATATGTGTACCACTTTCGGTTTCGGTTTCACGGCGCCGAGTTGGGCAGTGACGTCGATACATAGGTGGCTTGGTCACGTGATCACTCAAGGCTGTGACGTACATAGTGCTGAGTTCGTCTGCTCTCACACACAGGTGCCACACAAGTGCCGGCAAAACACAACGCCTTCGCAGGTTTCTATGCGTAGCACTTAGCCAAGAAGCGATCGAAACTCTGCGAGTAATACAGCAACCGAAGCTTTTGCTGGTACGTTGGGCACGCTCGTTTCAAAGATGGGGGAGGTCACTCGCGTCACCACAAACCTGGTGTGACGTCACGACAACTGCCGTTGCTTCTCCTATTGTGAAACGTCAGTTCTGCTGCGCAAGCGATGGGACTAGATCGCAAGAGTGAGCGTTAAGCTACACTTTTAGAAGTGAAGTAAAATATAACGTACGTGTTTGTAGGGTCCGACCCTTCGTGCAGAGAGTCCTTGTATACAGAGAAAATCCACAACAAGCTTGGGATATAGCCTCGAAATTTGGTGGCACTACCCCTTTAAGTGACGGGTACTGTTAGTGACGATATACCCACTAAGCTCCAGGCGTAGAGCGCGATGTCGAGCGGAAGCGATTAGTTACTGCGAGATTGAATTCAGAGGTCGTGGCTTCTAACAGTGGGACATTTGAAATGGACGTGGCGCTGCTGCCGCGTAGAAAAAGTACTTGTTAAAGGGACACCAAAAAGAAAAAGAAAGCGATTTTCCTTCTCATTGGCAAGTCACCTCTTTCCCCAATGAGATAAGTAAAGCTCGTGTTGCGAAAAGACGCGCTAGAAGGAAACGCCGACGCCACCTTGACGTTGCCGCGCCAGCTTGCTGTGACGTCACAAATTTCGGCCCCGTCTACTATGACCTGCGCATTACTAAAATAAAATGAAATATCTTGTCCTCTGAGGCAGCAAGAGAGCGGACACACTAAATTACAGGAAATATTGTTAAGGCTATGAGGCAAAAAATAATTAAAAAGCAATGTGATATCCGATGTCACGGTAGCATTCATGTGCAGAGATTTCGACACAAAACTTGAAAAAAAAAAAACCCTCGCAAGACCTGTTTTGGCAGTTGTCTATGTCAACACAGCCACGTTTTTTTTTGGGGGGGGGGAGAGGGGAAGGGGCGCAACCGTACTTCATTTACCTTTGTGCTTGAATTTCTTCGTGCGTTTCGACACCCACCCCTCTTCGCAGCGCCATTGACGTGATGTGCAAGGGGCGAGTTTAGTGTAGGTATAGCGGGTGTCTGGTACCTACAGGAGGAAGATGGCGACGAAAACTACAGCAACGACGACAACACTAGCAATCCAAGATCTCCGAAAAGACAAGACAAGGCAAGACTAGCAATCCGCTACGCTCTCTTAAAAGACAACTCTACACACACGCTTTCACAACTTCAATGGCCCAAACCAGGGCGCCATCAAATCCGTTACGCAGGCCTCAGCCCTCTTTTTAAGTGCAGATTGAAATGGGAGCGGCGCGAAAGCGTTCGAGACGCAACAAGCCAGGAAGAAGAATACAACATCGAACACAAGAAGAAAAAAGAAGAGGCAGGAGAAAGGGCGCGTCCTAAGATCGTTCGAGCTGTAAGGATGGATGGATGGATGGGACTGTAAGATGCGAGGCGCAGCACGCCGCGGTCATCCATCAAGGGCGAAAATGGAAAGCGGAACAATGGGAATGCTCCTAACACACACACACACACACACACACACACACACACACACACACACACACACACACACACACACACACACACACACACACACACACACACACACACACACACACACACACACACACACACACACACACACACACACACACACACACACACACACACACACACACACACACACACACACACACAAAAGCACATGACGAGAAGGACATCGACGACCAGTATACGACTGGTGGAGCGATCAAGAACTAGTGTGGTGAAGAGTGAGCGTGTGAGTGAGAGCACGGCAAGATGCGTAGCGAGACACGACGCGAGAGTACCGAGGCAAGGAAAGCTACAGAGGCGGTTGCAGGACGCAAGTTGAACGCGAAGTTATACAAGCCGGCGCGCCTCGAAGTGGCCTCGAAGCGATTTCGCATCTATAGAGAGCGAGGCATGGAAGTGTCCTTTATAAGAAGCGCCGCCGCGATGCGCACGTTCCCGGGCTTTTAGCCAGCCTCAACTCAACAGTAATGCGGCTGAACAGGTGCTACCACAGAATGACATCTGCAGGTCTGTTTGCTTGTTTGTCGCCTAAAAGTTCTTGGCTCATACCCACAAGGGGGATCGGCCACACTGTACAATATAACGAAAATTGATAAACAATCTTTGTTATCAGAGAGAGAAATCGGATAAGAACGAGCTGAATAATAATGTACATAAAAAGATGTGAAATGGACAAAAGGATTCGACAAGCCAGATTTCAAAGATGGCAAAAAAGATGGAGGGGGACAATGAATTGTACTCATCTAGCGGTACCGCTAGCAACTTATCCTTCTGGTTTGGTTTGGAAAAACTTTATTGACAAGTCCGAAGGCGTGCGCCCTAGCACACGGCGGGCCGCTCCCACGATGGGACAGTAAGGCCGAGCCCTAGCGCCGCATCGTGGGCCCTCTGGACAGCCCAAAGTAACCCTGCCTTTCTTCACAAGCTTTATCCTGATGTTTATTTAACCAACTCGTGTACAAAATGTGGCGGTTTAGCCACCTTACACCACATGCTCTGGGAGTGCCCTTCGGTACGTGACACCGATACAGCATCGTCCAGAAAGTGGGACTCCGCTCTCCGGAGTCCAGACATAACATCCTTCTGGTTGCCTGAATGAATTTATGTAGCGCGGACAGAATAGCACTGCGGCCCGCACCCAACTGACTTGCTCCTAACGACAAAAGGGTGGATGTATTATATGCCAATCCCAGCATACTTATCGGCCCTTCAGGTGTGTTCATTACACTTCTTTCTATATTTTTTGTTTCGCATAAGCTACAGAAATATAGTACAACGTGCTGGCACAGGCGAAGAGATTTCGTGACTTCGCAACTGGGTCACACTCGTCGCATTGGTTGGCCAAAAAAAAACAAATCATGATGATGATGATGACGACGAAGACTCAGACACTCAGTAGTAGTAGTAGTAGTAGTAGTAGTAGTAGTAGTAGTAGTAGTAGTAGTAGTAGTAGTAGTAGTGGAGGTAGAGCAGCAGGCGTCGCATAGGTGACTTGACTAGAGGGATGATCCAGGAGCGAATGAATACACAGAACGATATGATGATGATAATGCTGAAAAGATGAAGAAGCGAACGTCAGCAGGAAGGACAAGTGCGGAAACAAAGACAAAAAATAATGAAGAAAGGATAAAAATGTCAGTGAAAGAAAGTGCCCAGCAAAAGACCAAACGAATCGATAGTCAGTGGGCCTGTAGTACAGCAAGAACGTTAAGTGCTTGACCAAAGACAGATAAAAGAAGAAGGCAGGCGCTATTCCTGTGCGCCACCACCTCCTTTCTGTTTCGAGAATAGGCGGCGCAGCCCGAACCGACGTTAGGACAGGCGGCGAAGCACGCAAGGTGTGCGGGTGGGGGGACGCTACTGGGAGAATATCAACTTTCTTTTTCGACCGTAGACGTCATTTGTATTTCGTACACAACGCAGAAAAAGAAAAGAGAGCGGGAGAAAGGGAAGTGTTACAACATGGCGGCGGAACGCGGCAGTAGCGTTCTTCGGATCGAAAGGAGAAGTGTTCCTGTTCCATCTTTTTGTTCGTTCGTCCATTCATCGAACAATGGTCGCCGGTTCCTTCGGTGCAGCGTCCTCGAGTGGGGCGGACAATTAAGAACGAGTGTCTTACACGCTCGTTGGACGAAACTACACAGGCAGCGAGATAGGCCGGATATTTCAAAACAAAAGGCGTTGCACGGAACGAACCCTTAGTGTGAGCATTGAAAACGCCGAACGGTCACGTTTCTCGCAGCTCTTTTTGGGAGCTAACTATGTGTCTCCAGCGATGCACTGCAAGAACTAAGTTGGTCATTTCTTCTTACATAGCCTCCTCCAAGAGTTGCATTCTCTTTCCTCCACAGTTCTTGTTTCTATACACAAATAGGTGTGCACAAAAAAAAAAGGGGGAAAAATTAGCCCCCCTTCCAATAATTATCCAGTTGGATGCCTTTCCAGCCTTATCTCTGTAGCCAGTACAACCTTGGAAGTCGTTTTTTTTTTTTCAATCTGAAGCGTTATGACCGGGTGCGCTGTTGACGATAATGACGACCGCGGACATACGATGTCGCATTCCAACGACAGTTTATTTGCACCTTGCATAGCCTATAGCGGGTTCAGACCAGTTCAGTGCCGCTATTACTGCGACCCAACGAACATGGGTTCGAATAAGGCCGCGCGGCGATTCTTGCCGTGCGGTGTTTTAACGACGCAAGCGACATCACCACTCATCTGGGTCAGCGAGTTGAGTTTGTTCGTCTAAAGTGATGGTGGCGGTGCGAACCGAATTCACAGGCATGACAGAAGCAGCAACTTCCCCAATAGTCCTGGACTGGATGGGAGCAACGTTTCCTGTTGCTTCAGAGTTAAAGTGGAGCCAGAGACATTTTGGAATGCCCCATTCATGCAACTGCATGTGCTTCAGTGAACCCACCCCTCAATTGATCAAGTCAACATTTAGGGGAAGCAAGTATGGCTTGTCCATACAACGCACATGCTTTGTTCAACAATGTTTCTTTTAAGTCCTTTTACAGGAAGAAGGTGTTATGCAATGTATATACATAGCTCGCGTTAGAGTGTTGGACAGTATGAGAGGCGTGACAGTTGGTTAATGCAGCGCGGTGAGAAGCGAGTGGTCGATGGTTCGAATCTCCGGACAGTTCCTTGAAATTTTAGGGGCGAAGCTCCTTATGGCGTGGCTTACATGTGCGTAGTGCGCAACCTGTGGCACATACCCGCATACCAGTGGCACATAGCCGCCGCCCTCGGGCACATATCCGCGCTGACAGCAGAAATATGGTACATACTGTCGTTTAATCCATGGATTGACCGCTGGATCGCGGCACTTGTATATGATGAATATATAAGAAAAAGAAGCGAGATGGTGGTACATAAAGTGTCCACTATAAGGACGGACGGACGGACGGACGGACGCATGGACGGAACTACGGACAGATTGACGGACGCTTCACCCCACTCAATCATTCATTCCGCGAATATGCTGTGATTTTTTCTTCTGAATTATTTTCTTTGTGCATTCTATGAATATATGATTACATATACATACCCGGGACATGAGCGCGACGGCAAAAATCGCCCTAGTGTGTTCCTTATTTGCTACTGCAATATAAAAAAACACGTGTGGCAGACACTGGAGCATGTACACGTCCCAATCTAACTCTGTTTTTCGTTTGTTCATTATTTGAATGGGCTTGCACATATATGTAAGACAACGGCGCGTCAGTAAGAAAAGCCTAACAAGAGAGACGGCAGCCGCTTAGGTAAGAGCGACCACCGCAAGAACGAAATAAATTGAAGAACGAAAGAACCGTTCACTACGCAGCACACCCCGATTGTTTCCACGTGTCTCTTTCGACGCCTACGTCCTTCGCCAACGTCCGCACCGAAACGACGTCCCGTCTACGGCGCAACGAACAGCGAGTAGCGGACCACGCCCAGGTTTGGTCAATCTCCATCGATACTGGAATTAGAGTAACGAGAAACGTAGCGCAAAAAAGGAGATAAAAAACACAAGCGAAAAAGAATCGGAAAAAGCTTAATAGCACGTAATACACGATCAGTTCACGCCTGACCGCTAAACGTGGGAAAAACGTGCCTGCACTGGTTATTGACGCACTATATATGAACATACAGGTGGCTCTCTTCTTCGTCGCGAGTTCGTTCGTCGTACAGTTTCAGCTGTAGGGTCGCACACTTATACTCAATCGAATGAGCTGCGAAACGGGCAGCAAGACCGAAGTACTAATGGCACAAAAACAGACACTAAAAAAAAAATGAACACAAGTATAGCGTCATTGGGTCCCCACAGAAATTTTAGTACTGGCATACTAACACGGAATTGTTCGCAAACGCGTTGATCTTGCTCATCGTCGCACCACCTATCGACGAGAAAACAAACTAGTAAACCACGTTTAAGTTTGTTTTCTTTTCAATCAATCAATCAATCAATCACTCAATCACCCACTCAGTCAACCAATCAATTAAACAAACAAACAAACAAACGCAAACTTTATGAAGGAAGCTAGGTGTTTCACATCGACCATTTGAAGTTTATTTTCTTACTACATGGACACATAAGGCGCCATTTCACCGTCGATGTCGCGATCGCCGTGAGGTTCTGTACAAAGCCTAAGGGCGATCGCGCGTCGTGCGTTTGAAACTTAGATGTGCGAGGGCCGCAGATGATCAGAACTTACGTGGAGAGCAGACGCGCCAGCCGTCTTTCTTAGCACGAAAGGCCTACGGGGGGAGGGGGGGGGGGATTCCGGAGAGGAGAAACTGCGCACTTCGATCGACAGGGTGCGGTCGCGGCCGCTGTATCTTAACAGGAACCATTATACGGCCTACCCGTTAGTACGCACTCGGTACATATTCACTCGGTGCGTACCCAAAGTGTGGAGGTCCCGGGTTTTCGAACGCTGACGTATCCTGTCATCGCTTGGTGTAACGCAGGCGATATCGCGTATAAAAAAGAGAAAGAAAAGAAGAGCAAGCAAGCGAAGGAAAGAAGAAAAATAAGAAAGGAAGGGGAAATAGGAAGACAAATAGAAATAAACAAAAATAGAAATAATTCTGGAAAAGAGAGGAAGAAGGAAAGACAGAAAGATAAAAACTGAATAGAAACAAGGAAGGCTGCCCAGCTACACACTTCATTCAGTCTCTCGTGCCACTAGAGCGAAGCCATCTCAATCCCCCCCCCCTCCCCAGTTTGCGTTGAAGCGATAGAGAGATCAAGGGTCGCTTTGGTCACTGCAGTGGCGGCGTTTTATAACGCAAACCTTTTGTTGAGTCAAGCCACGCTCTATACTAAAAGGAGCGACGAACGTCAAGGAGCGATGCACGTGACCTTAAGTGACCTCATATTCGATTCACTGAAGCAGAGGACCTTGCTTATACTTCAACAGCCTCAACAACCCGCCGTATTCCTTCATCACATACTCATTCGTCCGTGTACGAATGCGGGCGCCGAAACGACGAGACATTGAGACGCCGACTGTAAACCAGCGTGGCGTAGCTCGAGCCAGATAATAGACGTTCGAGCGAGCGAAGGTTCCATGTGAACTCCACGCTTTGATGCCTCTATCTCTCTTTCTCGAGTGATCGCGGGCAGCGTGACCAGCCAAATCGCGCATGCAGTCTCTGTTTGCGTTCAAATTACGCAGGCGCCCCTTAACGCGCACCCGTACTCACCCCCCCTCCCCCCATTTTTTTTGCGCGTGTGTATGCATGCCTTCGCACTGTCTCTTCGATGTTGAGGTAAAGATTTCGGACGCCAGCGGCGGAGCTCAAATGAACCGTGTCGAGGAAAGTTCAGTCTTTACGCACGGCTGGTCTACATTTTTTGCTCTATTGTCCTCCCACTTCCCTTCAATCTAGATTCTCTATCGGACATCTAATTGTATCGCGAGGAACGAAGCTATTTGCAAGCGATATCTTATTACAATGTGTGCGAATGACGCCGCCTGAATAGTAAGATACGGAAGTTTAAGGTCCCCGAGACACCAGAAAAGGCTGAATTATACCACCGCCTCGGAAAGGAGCATGGTATCGAGATTTCTGAACTGCTTTTCAAAACGAGCTAACAACGTGGGCTGAGCAGTACCACCGAATAGTCACAAATTTCTGGAAAATTCAGAGGTTTCTCACAGTTAGTGGCCTCTTAAATTTCGACCCCTACTCGATACGTCAACCCAGGATAATTTTGCAAAAAAAAAAAAAAAAAAAAACGGACCTTAGAATTGGAAGCCTGGATCAACTACCTTAGCCAAATAGAAAAACTCCCAAGCATTTCCCCGAGGGTGAACATGGTTAAGTGTGAATACACGGGGTGATGCTATGAGGGGTATTTATTAATTCGCACTATTATATTTATTAATCACACTATGGTGCCTTTATGATGTAATGGTTCCTGTGAATCGCGATTTGACCACACGGGGGAGTTTACGTTAACTCACTGGCGCATGCCAACGGATTTTAACTTTACTCCCCCTCACGACCCGCTCTCGACGGGATACTGAGAGAGAAGGCGAGCGCGAGAGAGAGAGAGGGGTGCGCGCGCAGCTGCAGCGAGCGAGGAGAGCGGAGGAGCGAGCGAAGGGGGACGGGGTAGAAGGCGCGTTACTGACACCGATATCAGCGTCGCGTCCGTGGCTTCTTCGGTAGAGCGTCGCGCTGCGGCCCGCCAACTCCTCTTTCTTTTAAAGATAGAGAGAAGACTGCGGACGCCGCCGACGGCGGTGGATGGTTTGGGGTCACTTATAAAGTGTATTCACACCTAATAAGGCAGTGCTCAAAAATGTTATCCACACGAACCTGCTCGCGTGGATGACCTCATTAGAAGCCGCAACATCAGTTTTGCTTTGTTTGTAATTGCTGCATAGTACACTTACGCGCATGTTTTGTACATACTCAGGTCGTTTGTCCATGTGTAGGCGTGACCTTTGAAGACAGAAAGAAGATAAATATAAAGAAAGATAACAGCGCGCGTTTTTTCTAGAGGCACAGCTGTCCTTGATTACCGGAGATGAAAATTATTACGCCATCTATCGCTAAAGAGAACCATGTGTACATGCGAAGAAGCGGGCGCTAACGCTTATACCTGGCGGCGGCGTTGCGCAGGAGATACCTGGGAAGGCGCAAAGCACGCAGTGATGGACCGGTGTTTCCTACTGGAACATGCCCATCGCTGCTAATGGGGCAATGAGAGACAGACGAATTCGAGCGGACACAGAGACCCGCAGTCCGCTTTTGGTTACTGCGCACACCGAGAAAGTTTATTGTTAAACAAGGCAAAGGAAAAATCTCCCAACGGCGCTACCTTGTAGGTCAATATGCAGTGTCTCGATATACGGGGTGGCGAGTGAACCGTTGTGCAGCGCGACCAGTCGATTTTTTTTTTTTTTTTTCAAAAAAAGAAACTCGCTAGCAGACGCTGCCTGCTTCAGCGTTGTGAGGCGAGAGAGGGGGAGCGTAGGAAAGAAGATAGAGGGGAACGGGACGCGCCTGCGCTATGGCGGTGTAAACGCTGCAAGGAGGAATGCCTAGAAGAGACAGAGCAGGCAGCGGGCGTAGATTAGCAGACGCTCCGTGCGTCGGCGTTGCGAGGCGAGAGAAGGGGAGCGGACGTGCATGCGCAGTAAAGTGCCAACCACTGGCACGCGTATGCTCGCGCCTACGCGTCAAAAGCGTCAAATGCGCCTCTCGGCGTCGGCTTCGGAGGGGCATACGCGAGCAGGCGCGAGGGATCAAGCCGGGCTTGATATTTCGCCTCGCGTACGCTACGTCACCACGCGTACAGCGGCGCCAACCAACCAGAGGCCGCGATGACTCCGAATGCTGTGCCTAATGGCCGCCGCTTCTAAGGCACAGCTGAGTGCTGAAAGCAAGCATGAAAACTACTCCAAACGTTCCTGAATGACCGCTTCGTAATCTAGAACGACAACGAAACGACGAACGACTGCGAGTGCTACTAGCGTGACGTGGTTTCGTGCCGAGTTCTAGCGACGCCGACAAATCCAGCGAATGCCGGCCGGCTATGCTAGCGCCGGTCCCGTGTGCGATCGTCGGCCGAGCGAAAGGAGCATGTCGGTGTTCTTGTGCTTTGATCTGTGACTTTCTGTGCTAAAAACGAGTGTAAACAGACTTCGGAGGTTCGAAGGTTTGAGCGTGAGCCCTCGCCTACCGCGGAGGCAATTCAGAGCGGTGTCATCTGGATCAAGCGTGGGCCTCTACCGTCTAGTTCGTATGAACCAGCACATGCGAGGCACATCGGCTGAAAAAACTCTACGGCAGTTTCCGTCGCAACATAGACGCCATATACGACGCCCGAAATATTGCATAGTTCATACGGAGGAGTTTTTACCTGCACTGTGTTTGTTTTCAACATCGGTATTCATCATCGCTGAAAGCGAACCTCGCACTAGCCAACACATTTCCGTGATGTGAAAACGTACGTACTTATATAGGTGTATTCGCGAATATTATGACGCGGAAACATTCGTTGGCTTCGGTTCTAATCGTTTTCGTGTGTTGCCAAGCTAATAACAAGCGTGCGCTGGTTGGTAGCAGTGAGATGTGACTTGTGTGTCGGGTACCAGCGACGCTGACACATTGAGCTGTAGGCAGTCTCATTTCCATTCACGTACAAGACAGAAACTCGAGCGTGCGTCGCTGTGGTGATCGAAAAAGAAAGTTGCATGATTAAGTGCTGCTGGTATTGCCTGCTATTTCACTTCTCGCTTCTTCTGCTTCTGTGCTACGCTCAGTAGCACATACGTTGTTTGGAGGCATTCTAACACACACATTCTTAATTTATAGTTCATTCTGATACTCATAGCTATAGGCATACAATGGCGCTTCTCCGTCGTTTTACAGTTTACTATAACATAACGCGCGTTCTGTTTACAGCTGGACAGATAACTGAAAACCTTGTGAGAAGCACCTGATTTGAAATCAGCTGCACGATGACACGATTGTTGGAAGAGAAGATCACCACATGTATGCACAGAATGAATGAAGGTGCACTAGTATAGTACTGCACTTTGTGTAGAAGAAATGCAAAAAGTACCTCATGTGACTTATGAGACCTTTCAGAGCTGTGCATGTATTTATCTGTTCGTCCAGACTGTAATGAGCTGAAGATATTCGATGGTTCCGAACATTGAATATTTGTATGTGTTTCCAAAGAGTCCTTCATTTCTGTTCAGTTTTTTAGTATATGCATTAACTTGGATTATATATACGCATGCACTTAAGCATATTCAGTTTAGTTCTGTTGGAAAACTTGCCGAAACTTCTGTACGGTGCTCTGGTGCAATCGTTTGATGGGTATCTGTCCCATGAAACATTTTTGGCATGCTTTATTGCATTATAGGATATTTTGACAATTGATGACATGTGAAAGCCACAGTGCTTGGCTGTAATCTCTAAACCAATGTCTGTCTCATCAAGAAGTGTCAGATGCATTTTGTAGATGTTTAAGGATATTTAAGCTACCAGCAAAGTGCTGAAGTCTTCAACACAGCACTGATCAGCAATCACCACCCAGCTTACAAGTCATTTGTAGAGCTCTCTAACACGTTTAAATAAAGTTATCAAACACTGGATTTATCTACTTGGTTTGATTCCTAATACCAGTGTGTCTAACTTTTTGGAGGCACTTGTATTATAATAATGTCCTATTTCTTTCATTTATTACAGGGGTGCACTCAAGGGTAGTGATATTTGTTTACCTTGCACACTTAATGTGATATTACTGTTTAAATCCTTTCATTTTGTATATATGTACGCCACTTTTGCAGTAGCCTCACAGTGAGCAGCCGTATTTGAAAATAAATATACCATCCGAAAGTGTTCCACGCTGTGCTCAGTTCCAATCTGATCACTAAATCTGTTGCATCACGATGTGTCAGGTGTGTTTCATTGCATTGGAGAACATTTTGGCTGCCTTCCATGAAGGGTTCAGTTCCAGTATTATGAGCGATATCTGTGACTTCATGAAGAGTTGGGCGTCATTTGTCGTTTTAGAGAATACTTTGACTAAAGATAACGTCCAGAAGTCTTCCATACAGGGTTCAGTTCCAATATTGTGACCGATATCTGTGACTTCATAAACAGTTGGGTGTCGCTTGTCGTTTTAGAGAATACTTTGACTGAAGACAACGTCCAGCAGTCTTCCATTAAGGATTAATTTTCACGGAAGACAACGTCCAGCAGTCTTTCATTAAGGATTCAGTTCCAATATTATGACCGATATCTGTGACTTCATGAACAGTTGGGTGTCGTCTGTCGTTTTAGAGAATACTTTGACTAAAGACAACGTCCAGAAATCTTACATTAAGGTTTCAGTACTAATATAATGGCCGATATCTGCGACTTCATAAACAGTTGGATGTCGCTTGTCGTTTTAGAGAATACTTTGACTAAAGACAACGTACACAAGTCTTCCATACAGGGTTCAGTTCCAATATTTATGACCACTATCTGGGACTTCATGAACAGTTGGGTGTCATTTGTCATTTTAGAGAATACTTTGACTAAAGACAACGTACACAAGTCTTCCATACAGGGTTCAGTTCCAATATTTTGACCACTATCTGTGACTTCATGAACAGTTGGGTGTCGTCTGTCGTTTTAGAAAATACTTTGACTAAAGACAACGTATTCCAGAAATCTTGCATTAAGGTTTCAGTACCAATCTTATGGCTCATATCTGCGACTTCATGAACAGTTGGGTGTCGTCTGTCGTTTTAGAGAATACTTTGACTAAAGACAACGTCCAGAAGTCTTGAATTAAGGTTTCAGTTCTAATATTATGACCGATATCTGTGACTTCATGAACAGTTGGGTGTTGTCTGTCGTTTTAGAGAATACTTTGACTAAAGACAACGTCCAGAAGGCTTGCATTAAGGTTTCAGTTCCAATATTTATGACCGTTATCTGTGACTTCATGAACAGATGAGTGTCATCTGTCGTTTTAGAGAATACTTTGACTAAAGACAACGTCCAGAAGTCTTGAATTAAGGTTTCAGTTCTAATATTATGACCGATATCTGTGACTTCATGAACAGTTGGGTGTCGTCTGTCGTTTTAGAGAATACTTTGACTAAAGACAACGTCCACAAGTCTTCCATACAGGGTTCAGTTCCAATATTTATGACCGTTATCTGTGACTTCATGAACAGATGAGTGTCATCTGTCGTTTTAGAGAATACTTTGACTAAAGACAACGTCCAGAAGTCTTGAATTAAGGTTTCAGTTCTAATATTATGACGACATCTGTGACTTCATGAATATTTGGGTGTCGTTTGTCATTTTAGAGAATACTTTGACTAAAGACAACACCCATACAGGGCTCAGTTGCGATATTATGACCGATATCTGTCACATCATGAAGTGTCAGGCACATTTAGTTCATTAGAGCACATTTCGACTATGGAAAATGCCCGAAGGCATTCTACACAGTATTTGGTTCCTATCTTATGGCCATTATCATTTGTATCAATAAGAACCACGTGTGCTTTGTTGCATTAGAGGATATTTCGAACACACACATCAGCCGAAAGCCTGCTACTCTGGCCTCAATTGTAGTCTTATGACTGACTTAAATTTTTCAGATCATGAAGTTGCAGGCGTGATTATTAAGTTGACTGATATAAAATATGTTGTGTAAATATACTGAAGGTACCAGCATATGCAAGATATTTTTAGTAACTTTGGTAGTGCAGGTATAGAAACCCGGTGGTTTGTAAACCTGATCAGGAGGGCAGCCACGCCTCATTCACCGCAGAGAGGAGGGGGGGGGGGAGAGCTCAATGTGAACTCTATATAAGAAAATGATAGGGAGGGGGTGCTAAGTCAGACCTGGGGAGGGGCACTGGGGCAAACTTTTGCCCCCCCCCCCCCTCTTAAGGAGAACCCTGCACACGCCTATGATAGATGTACAGTATGCTAGACGCGAATGTTATTTCGCGGGAGCGGCGCACGCACCGATGTTGATTTCTGGTGCATACCGCTGTAGTTACTTTGGGCACTTGAATGTCAATTACTTCTAAAATAGTCTAAACTGTGGTGGTTGAAGCACTATCAACTTGTTAACGTGTTCTCATATGCTCTAAAACATACATTCCAGCTCCACTTGAGAACGTGTCGTTATGTGAACTTGGACAGTTCTAAGCCAAAAGATCAAGCAACATTGTGCATCGGCCTTGGACGCGTGGGCGTCAACGCGGTCGACGCGTGCCAGTAGCTGCGCGCCCTTTTCCTCCACAGGCGCGACTAGACGCTTTTGACGCGTAGGCGCATGCATACGCGTGCCAGTGGTTGGCACTTAAGAGTGGTCACGGCGCACACCGGATTGAGCTCGGCCCTAAGCTGCTTCACATATGAAAAAACAAGACAATGTCTGAACAATGTTACTACAGAACTGCTAACTGCAAGGTTGTATTATCTAAGACGTGCAGTAAGGTTTATATAGGATATTGCATTCTCGGAAGTGACCATCAGGCGGACGGCTTCGTCTCACCCCGGATGTAGCGAACGATCTGGCGACAGTGCAGAGTTCATCTGTTCATTTTAAAGCAAACAGATGCATATATAGACGGTTATACTAGGCACGTCTGTACGTATTTTTTAAACCATAGATACTTTCAACCTTTACATTTGATTTATTTATTACGGCGCAGCGCACCCATTCGAAGAAATTGTGTGCTACCGCAATGACAGTCGCAAAGCTTTTTTTTTTCGCAAATAGCGACGGTGAAACCAATTTTCGGTGAGCCAAACCGTCACCGGCGAATTCTCAGATGTAAGCACATCAAATTCACGACAACAAAGAAGGAAAGCGGCAGCTCTAAGGACCACGATGGAGGGGGGGGGGGTACTTAACTTGTCAAAAACTTTGGCTGCCTTCGAAAAGAGCTTATTCTTGACTCCGCTTCGATTAAAACGCGAACCACTTTGCCATCGGAAGAGACTACGCGGGCTCTTCCTTCCCACATCAGGGAAGGAGGCTATGTGTATTAAAATTGCTATTTAAGAGAGAAACAAAGTCAAAGTACACAAAAATCAACCAGGCTCCTTGAAAGACTTTTTTTTTTCGTTTCCTAACCAAAGTTTCCAGCAGAGGGTGGCAAATTAAAAAATGAAAAACAAAATGGCCTTTCCTTTCTGAAGGTGGTTTCGACAGAGGTCGTTTAGATAATGAAACTTTTTTTTTCCTCGGGGGAAAACAGTCAGCGCTGCACTGCATAGGTTGCGAAACGAACGCTCCCGACGTGAGTTTCAATTTCGCGGCCGCACCGGACGTAGATGGCAACTGAAAGTGTCGCCTAATATACGTAGGCTCAAACTTCGCGCATGCGATGTACAGGGGCGCAAGTGTACAGCAGCGTGGTGTCTGATGGTAACTAGTCAAGAAATATAGCGAGGATCTCCTTTCGAGGGGTGGGAGGAGGAATGTGCGGCACATCCCTATCCGTCTCCTCCTTTCTCTGTTTCTCCGCTTAATTTTTTTTTTCATATATTTAAAAGTACTACAAATAGAGTCCCATATAGTTTCCTTAGCTAGATTTCCTGTAGGTTCTTATTGAACGTGTGTCTATAAAAATGAAGAACAAGCCCCCCAGTTGTCCTTCTTTCTTCTTGACCATTTCTATTTTTTGTTTTTCCCTGTTTATATTTCTATTCTTTTCTTCTTCCCCAGTGCAGTGTAGCGAATCGGACGTTTTCTTCTGCTCAACATCCCTGCCTTTCACTTAAACTATCACTCTTTTTCATTCACAGTGAGGGTCCTTCATACGGCAGACTTGATGCCTCGTCCGCCACGGTTTTGTAGCGGCTACGGAGCTCGGCGAAACGGTAGACGTGAGTGCTCGTTAAAGGACACCGGATGGTCGAAGCTTCCAGAGCTCACCACTACGACGTCCCCCATAATCATACCGTCGTTTCGTGACGTGAAACCCAAGATTATTATTATTATTATTATTATTATTATTATTATTATTATTATTATTATTATTATTATTATTATTGTTGTTGTTGTTGTTGTTGTTGCCGAACATAACGCAATGTAGCAGCACACTCTGTACCTGAACCACTCCACAGCAGCCTAAGTAAAACAGAAATAGAAAACACACGAAATCCACACCTGGCTCTCGCAAGCAGAACAGAACCCAACAGACCTAATGCACTACACGAAATTCCTCTTCGAAATGCCAAAAAAGAAAGCGTGCGCAAGATGCGGTGCCACATGCCCCACAGGTCACGCTTGCATGCTAAGCGACGCACTATCGATTCGAGGCGAATACACGAAGAGAAGAAAGTGCGAACTGTGACACACGAGCAGCGCCGACGTTAACCATGCAGGCAGGGGTGAAGTTTTGGTATACGATAACCTCCGGGCAAAATGAGAATGCGGCTGTAAAGAGAGAGAAAACAAAAAGATAACTGGGACGAACAAAAGAGCAGGTGGCCGTAAACTTTTGGATGCGCCGCGTGGAGCGAAGCAGGTCGCCACAGCGCCTGAGGCGACACGAAGATGAGCGAAAACTTTCTTCACGCGATGCAAGAAGAAAAAAAAAGTAAAAGAATGAAGGAGCAGTCAGTTCGAGGCCGTGAAAACTGCGGGACAGCGAAGCTGCAATGATGACTTTCGGTACAAAGAAGTCATTATCATCATCATAATTTCAAACACTACCCTCTAATCGCTATTATTGCAGTTTATTTAGCTCTTTATTCACTCTCCCACTCTCTTGTCACGCGGAATCAGTGACTTTACTACTACTACTACTACTACTACTACTACTACTACTACTACTACTACTACTACTACTACTACTACTACTACTACTACTACTACTACGACGACGACGACGACGACGACGACGACGACACAAATTAGACTAAAATAGCTTCGCTATGAAGAAAGAGGACATGCGATGTGCATCGCTGAGACTGACTTTGAAGCAGACACTTGCCAGGCTTATATACATTCTTTCATCCTCATTCTCAGTAAGAACACAAATTTCTGAAAACTTGAGCGGCTTAAACCAAGATGGCGAAAAGGGGACCGTTATCGTTAGTGACGCATCGCCAATTAATTTTATCCACACGGGCTTATTTCTTGTGCCCATAAAAACAAGTAACGGGGCCGTTTTTTTTTTTGCATTTCAAGAAAAGGTGAATCGATACTGTCACCTGATTATGAATAATAAACAACCTCTGTCTGCAGGAGCACTAGACGTGAAGCGAAACCGACCACCAGATTACGATCTCCTCATCTCGTTCCTTTCATTGTCTTCTCTTTTGTTTCACAATGGCACATACACACAGCGGCATAGCCTATATCTCATTCCAGGCCCGAGGCAATAAAATATACTTTCAGTAAAATTGAAAAAGAAGATTTTTTTTTTCCTTCGAGCCACCTGGGGTAAATAAATGCATGCACGCGAGAAGGTGTGACATTTCGATCCACAATTTCCGCCGCTTCCTAACGTTGAAGATTTGCAATCTGCCTGAAAAGTGCAGTTATTGACACGACGGCCACTTCGACGACGACACATCGAAATCATGCGCACAAAACACAAACTTGCCGACGCAACGACTACCATTTCAACAGGTGTGCCATATAGAAGGCGCCCGTGCGATCTTGATAGTCAGCAATTAGCGCTAATCGAACGCCCTGCAAAAGTTGTGTCTAAGGGGGAGTAAGAGCCAGTTTATTGCGTTTGCCAAGGCAAACATGCATCCGCAACAGAGAACAGAAATATACTACTACTCTGGCGATGACGGTAACAGATATCGCACTACAAGTTCTTTCTTTGTTTCCACGTAGTTCCGGTAGGCGCCACCGCGTCCTGTCGCGAACCAAGGTCGACGAGTCCCGCTGCGGCGCGTAAGCTATTAATTTTTTTCTACACGTTCGTTGTATAGTTGGGTCTCCTGTTGTTTGCTTTCCCTTTTCTTACTCTTTTACTGACAACGCTGTCTCGTATAGCTAAACCTGCTTCAACCTTCGTGGGAATCGGCTGCTCTCCCGCCTATAGCTAAGAAAAATAAGAAGAAAAAAAATCAGTTAGGAGACGACCTTGAAGCGAAACCACCAGTGACACGTCCGCGACACCTTTGCCTAACTAGGCCATCTCGGTTGTCTGGCTACGAATCGACGCGAGGCAAGTGAAATAACCAATAAATAGTTACAGAACAGCCACCTGAGGTACAGTTAATTCTCTCTCTCTCCCCTTTCTCTATCTATCTATCTATCTATCTATCTATCTATCTATCTATCTATCTATCTATCTATCTATCTATCTATCTATCTATCTATCTATCTATCTATCTATATCTATCTATCTATCTATCTATCTATCTATCTATCTATCTATCTATCTATATCTATATATATATATATATATATATATATATATATATATATATATATATATATATATATATATATATATATATATATATATATTGTTACGGGGAAGATTTATTCACCGAGAGCTGGTCTTGCTAACGGCTTAAAGAGCGCACAGTCATGCAGGCCAACGGGAGAAGCTCTAGAGTCTAACCCACTACAACCACGTTATCGTCTTCTTCATTTGGGTGCCAATTCAGCTGTGTCTAGGTGACAGTTTCATACACGTATCATCACCCCGGCCCGTAAGGCACCGTCTCGGTGCCTGTTAAATGAGCGAGTCGGCGTTGTAGGACTTGAGACGAGAAACGTGGACGACTTCCGTTCTGGGTGCAGCAGCTGATGAGTTTGTGGTAGCGGAAATCTCGTAGGTCACAGGTGTGACCTGACGAATGACTCGGTAGGGCCCGGCGTATCGCGATAGTAGTTTCTCGCTGAGGCCAACACGTCGAGACGGGAGCCACAAGAGAACAAGAGATCCCGCAGAAAAAACGGCATCTCTATGTCGACGGTCGTAAAGGGACTTCTGTGCTGTCTGCGACGACGATAACCGAGCGCGCGCTACCGCGCGTGCCGTGAGGGCCCGGGAGATCGCATCCTGAGTGTACGAAGTGGAGAATGGGTGGTCTGATGAAAGCAGTGTATCGAAGGGCAGTAAGGGATGACGTCCGAAGAGTAGATAAAAAGGGGAGTAGCCGCTGTTTCATGACGCGACGAGTTATAGGCGAAGGTTACGAACGGAAGAGCTATGTCCCAATCAGTGTGGTCGGTAGATACGTACATGGAAAGCATGTCCGTCGATGTGCGGTTTAGGCGCTCCGTAAAGCCGTTAGTCTGAGGGTGGTAAGATGTGGTGAAGTTGTGACGGGTAGCACAAGATCGGAGTAGGTCATCAACCACACGAGATAGAAAGTAGCGACCACGGTCTGTGAGCAGGTGAGTCGGAGCGCCATGCTGGAGAATAATGTCGTACAGCAGGAAGTCGGCAACGTCGGTTGCGCAGCTGGTTGGTAGCGCTCGAGTGATTGCATACCGAGTGGCATAGTCTGTGGCCACTGCAATCCATTTATTTCCAGTTGTAGAAGTAGGAAAGGGACCTAGGAAGTCCAACCCCACTCGATAAAATGGCTCGGCTGGAACTTCAATAGGTTGAAGAAGACCGACAGGGGGAGTCGTAGGCTTCTTTCGGCGCTGGCAGAGGTCACAAGATGTGACGTAACGGCGAACAGAGCGGTACAGACCCTTCCAGAATACTCGTCGTCGAATGCGGTCGTAAGTTCTGGAGACTCCTAGATGTCCAGAAGTTGGAGCGTCGTGGAATTGTCGCAGAACATCCTTTCGCAGGTGATGCGGTACGACGAGTAAAAGTTCCGCGCCGTCGGGGTGTAAGTTGCGGCGGTACAAAATGTTGTCTTGAAGCGGGTATCTGCTAAGAGAAGGGTCAGCATGACGCGATTGAAGGCGGTCAATGATGGTGAGCAACGATGGATCTCGGCGCTGTTCGTCAGCCACGTTCAAAAAGTCAGTGATGGCTAAAACGCAGGCATCGGATTCCAAATCAGTGGAGCTAGGTGGATCAACGGGGTGCCGGGATAAGCAGTCAGCATCGCTGTGCAGCTTTCCAGATTTGTAAACAACCGAGAACGTGTACTCCTGTAATCGAAGAGCCCATCGGCCGAGTCTTCCTGTAGGGTCTTTAAGCGTCGACAGCCAGCAAAGCGCATGATGGTCCGTGATGACTGCGAACGGACGTCCGTATAAGTACGGACGGAATTTCGCGATAGCCCAAACGAGGGCTAAGCATTCCCGCTCAGTTATAGAATAATTTTGTTCCACTTGCGACAAAAGGCGGCTAGCGTAGGCTATCACACGGTTGGTGCCATTCTGTATCTGAGCGAGTATAGCACCAATGCCATGGCCGCTTGCATCGGTGCGAAGCTCTGTTCGAGCCGTTGGATCAAAATGAGCCAACACAGGTGGTGAGGTGAGGGCGATAATTAGCGACGCGAAGGAATGTTCTTAGTCCCTTCCCCAAGAGAAGGCCACATTCTTTTTGAGGAGATCCGTGAGGGGCCTAGCAATATCCGCGAAGTTGAAGACAAAGCGGCGGAAGTATGAGCAGAGCCCAATAAAACTGCGAACTTCTTGTGTGGAACGCGGAACCGGGAATTCTCGGACTGCACGGACTTTGTCAGGGTCGGGTTGAACACCAGTGGCGTCAACAAGGTGGCCGAGTAGTTTAATCTGCCGACGTCGAAATGAACATTTCGACGAATTCAGTTGGAGACCAGCGCAACGAAAAACGTCAAGAATTGCCGAGAGACGAGACAGGTGGCTTTCGAAGGAGGGCGAGAAAACTATTACATCATCCAGATAGCAAAGGCAGGTCGACCATTTGACCGCAGCCGTGGCCTCGTGGTAGAGTGTCCGCCTCGAC
This sequence comes from Rhipicephalus microplus, assembly GCF_013339725.1. Taxonomy (NCBI): domain Eukaryota; kingdom Metazoa; phylum Arthropoda; class Arachnida; order Ixodida; family Ixodidae; genus Rhipicephalus; species Rhipicephalus microplus. The sequence continues at coordinate 131,318,745 of NC_051171.1, forward strand.
TGCGGGAGGTAGTGGGTTCGAATCCCGCTGCCGCCGGATACCCACCGGTTTCTGGGAAATGGGCACAAGCACTCCCCCGGCCTGACACTCGGCTGTGTTCAGGGGTGAGCCGCTTGGGAAGGGAAGCCTACGCCATTCAAATCCCGTCGAAACATGTGGGCGCAAAAATGAACCCCGAAGAGAGAGGCAAGGGAGGTCGTGGGTTCGAATCCCACTGCCGCCGGATACCCAGCACTTCCACCAAAAGATGTTACGGGGAAGATTTATTCACCGAGAGCTGGTCTTGCTAACGGCTTAAAGAGCGCACAGTCATGCAGGCCAACGGGAGAAGCTCTAGAGTCTAACCCACTACAACCACGTTATCGTCTTCTTCATTTGGGTGCCAATTCAGCTGTGTCTAGGTGACAGTTTCATACACGTATCAATATATATATATATATATATATATATATGAGATATAACAGACAGTAATGCCAAGGAATGTACAGAGGAAGTTATTATAATCAATGGAATGTAAATAAGAAGAAAGACTTCTTTCCCTTATATATATATATATATATATATATATATATATATATATATATATATATATATATATATATGATCGCACAGCAACGTTGTCACAATATCCCGTGTTCTGTTTGAGCATCCGTACTGTACTACTGTAGGAGGCAGCCCTACAAGCATTGGTTCTCACATGCCCTTGAGAAATGATAAGCTTCACCCGCAACGTTATATATAACTCAATTGCATTTCTGTGGAAGTACTGCTGAATAGACACCAGTCAACAAAGTGTTCAACAATCCCGACGAACGCCTCGACAGACTCCCCAGTCACCTGACCAACGCTTTTTTATACAAATGTACCACTCGCCGTGAGCACTTACGAATCGAAACACGGGCATAGTTGACACAGCGTGGGTAAAGGCGAGAGAAGTGGCCAAAGATTAGACGGTGAACGCTCTTAATTAGCGAAGTTAGCGCTACGTTGCACCGTAAATGTGCACTGAAGGATGAGATAAAGGAGTGACTTCAGCTTGGGCATATATATGCCCTAGCACAAAACCGAAATGAAGTGTTCACCGAGGTCACTGATCCATTCCCAACGAACGATTTATTGGGATCTTCAAGCACACAGCAAGCATCACCCCCACGGGACGGCTTTATGCTCTCCCATAGTAGAGTGCCTAATACTCTAAATCGTTAACCACTTTTTCTAAGCACACATATTGGCCGGCGCAACAACGTCCACACATCTCAGCGTACAAGCACTTCCACTGAGCATACAAAGAGTGATTCTTGGCTTCCTATAAACTCCGTGATTGAGCTCCGGAGCTACGAGAAACGCCGTATTGTCGTTATGGTCCCATAGTACGTCTCGGGGCAACATTCTCCAGTGGAACATCGAGCAGAATACGGCTACATAAATAAAAAAACTAACTATGTCGTATATTAAACATTTACGCTACAGGAAGGCGCTTAACTCTCCCCGGCTGACGCAGTAGTTACGAGTGGGACTGACGTAAATCATTACTCTTTCCGTGCCACAAACACCACTGACGGAGAGTCGTTGCAATAGCGCGTTTCCGCTTGCAGTAAGGGTGGAGAACGATACGACCAAGAGAGAAACAGCGAAAGAAACAATGCTTGTGGAGCATGATAACAAGCAAGTGGCTCGTATACATAATACGTCCTAACAGTTAAGCCAGAAGCACGATCTCTAAGCCCAAAATCCAATACCTTCGGCAAAACAACGAAACACAGCGAAGCTACAACGCCTGCTCGAAAACGCGGAGCTAAACTGCGCGTGACGACTAAACCTGCTTGTGTAACACAAGAGACTGTCGGAGAAACAAACAAAACAACATACATTATACGATCGACGCACACTGAAAAACAAAATCGGATGACAGAAAACTCCAGCTTTTAGTATTATAGACCCACGTATAGGAACATGTGACAATACGCATATTGAAGCACTACAGACGCGCGTAGCTGATTAAGTGTCCAAACGAGCTGTACGAGCGCTGTGCGTTATACACCAACATATGGCATAAAGAGCACGCATTTTTTGGAGCTCCGTATATAGGGCAAGGTTCTATAGCGATGTGTTGTTAGCGCTGTGAATACAAGAACAAGTGACGCAAAATTAAGTTACTGAAGTTCGTTCGCGATATGTAGACATACGCGACATAAAACACGCACTTTGGCCGAGCACAGAACATACGATGCAAGACACCCGCATGACCGCACTAATTTTATGTGCCTCGTATCCAACGTATACTGTGAAAGCTGGCACACAACAAATTGACTTCAAAGTTGCACACAGAACAGGACAGACTTCCCCGGAAACGCGTTTCCTCTCTATAGCGCTGCACAAACATGACATGCACGTTGCAAACTTGTAAGGAGTTTTCCTTTTTCTATTGTTTGCGAGCTCTAGATTCGTCGCTATTTCCTGTTTTTCGGTCTCTCGGACAAAAAGCTGCTGTTGTCGCGTCGAGCCGAGATGAGAACCAGGGACGAAGACACGAAGAGATGGCAGTTTTTCGCTAACACAGTTTGCTTGCTGCTCACGCCCCTCACCCGCATAGCCCGCAAAGGACGCGCCGTCGGTCGCTGCAGTCGTTTCATACGTTAAAATAAAAATCGCGCGATTTCCAAGAACGACTCCCAAGGGACGCGACGACGCAGGTTTATTGTTCCGTTTATGGCGGCGCCAGCGGCGCAGGGAGTATCCCGCTGCAACAATGCCACACCAGTATACGCTATGAATAAATGCATGCAGAGACACACTTTCGCGTTGAGCATTCGCTCTTACTTTGCTCCGGACATGCGTAGATTGTGAAACTATATAGAGCGCTGAAAGACACCTACATAAAGGCGCACAAGGGACCACCACGGCCAAGTGCGACGTGCGAACAGCCACTCCATGCAGGCAGACAGCGAGAAAAAATTAAACGAACCTTAACACCAATCTGAAAAAACTGGAATAAGATCAGATTTATTATCAACGTGCACGTCACAAGGCTGCAATATACGAACTCAAATTGCAAGCAGTAAACAACTGCCATATCGGGGTTCACAAAGAAAGTGACTGTAGAGAGGGGGGGGGGGGGGGTTGCGGCAAGGGTTTTTGAGATCCCAGTAATACTGCAACGAGAGCCGCATGCGGCCCACGTGGCAGTGATCCCCGACCGCTGCAACAGACGCCTGAATAGAAAGCTTAGCGCGGACAGCGGCCATCTTACGTCCCATTTCCATCATTGCGCAGCCGGCAAAATAGACAGATTGACGAAAAGAGCGTCGAAAAAAAAAAGAAATACTATGCAAACTACCTTGTCACCGAAAACAAGATGGTGGCCGAAAAGAAGCCTAAAGTACTAGTAAAACTCAACCTTCTGCAAAGCGGCGACTGATCGCGGTCTTCTTACTAGAACGGGTGTCCTTATGCCGGGATTATCGTTTCCCGAGAACTGGCTCCTTCGAAAGCGCACCCTTTTGTGAGACTCAACCCCCTTGCCTGCTACGCCAGACCTTACATTACTCATAAAAGATCTCTGAGAAGGTCGCCCATGAAAGGAAGCTGCAGTCAAGTTTATCACACCTTTGAACACAAAATAAGTTAATGTCAACGCGAATTTATGGGATACTATTAGCTTTCTCTAGTCGACGTGAGCTATAGCGTCCCATCTCACAGGTCACACAGACGCGTTCTATTATTAGTACAACCCCAATGCTCTCTTCCGTACGCTTAACGTCGACTATCAACGACGCTGTCGGGTATCGGAACGCATCCTTGATGGAAACTCTTGTACTTCACCACTCGCTTGCCCTCCTGCTTCCACCACTGCAAGGTAGCCCACTGGCTTAGCCTTGGCTGATTATTTTTTTCGGTACTTCATTTGTACTTCTGCCGCTTGTAGGTGCTAGAGACATGAGACATATATATATATATATATATATATATATATATATATATATATATATATATATATATATATATATATATATATATATATATATATATATATATATGTGTGTGTGTGTGTGTGTGTGTGTGCGCGTGTGCGCGTGCGTGCGTGTGTGCGTGCGTGCGTGCGCGCGTGTGTGTGTGTGTGTGTGTGCATATTTAGCCTATATAACCTTATTGTCATAGATGACACGTACACCCCGCTTTTCTGAGAACACTGCTCGCTCAAGGCTTCTTCTGCCTCAGCAGGAGAATTCAGGGACACACAAAAAGCCCAGGAATCGGACGCGCCGCCACCGCGTACAACATAAAGCCTCCACATCCCCACCGCAGAAGTAGGTCAAACCGTGGCCGGGCCGCGGACTGAGATCGGAGAGTTCGCAGCCGGCTCTCTCTTGGACACGGTGCGCAGATATCTGGGCCGCGCAAGGACCGATTCCCCAAGGTGCTAGCAACGACTCGGATCGAAGCATCCACGCACTCTGGCCGAGGGTGACGCAGAATGGTCCCCGTTTCCCCCGAAACTGTACAGTCCCTTTTTTAGTCTCTTACTCTTTTAATCACGCTCCCTTCTTTTTTGTCAGCTTACGAATAAACGCTTCGTTTCAATAACAATGTCAGCCGTGCGTCGATAACACGGATAAAGTAACGCGCGCAACATCTTGTGTCTCTCGTCCCAAAGAACGCCTCCAATATTTTATCAATGGCAGCCAGATGCACCCGATCTCCTTTAGCCTTTTCCTGCTCTCGCCCGTCGCCTAGCGTTCGCGTGTGCTTTGAGGTCACAAGAGAGAGAGCCCATCGTGTAGTGCCTCACGACGGACATCATATGAAGAAATTTTTCGTTCAGTTGTGTACAGATCCGTTGCATTCCTCGTGTTCACAATATTGGCGATCACACAGCTCTGTGAAAAAAATGCCGCCATATCCACGAAGTGAATGATGATGAGTGGGCGAAGCTCCGGAGGTAAACCTGGTAAACCATGAATCCTCCGTACATTTTGCCCACTCGATTTTATTGCAACGCTCCCCCTAGCGTACGTCGCCGCACTATATCGAACGATGACACGCGCCATATGTGGCATCATTCCTATTTTATAACACCTCGCATCTTTCATAATCAACTACACGTACCGCCGTCTAGTTTATAACATCTTGCATCTTTTGGACGGACGCACGGACGGACGGACGGACGGACGGACGGACGGACGGACGGATGGATGGATGGACGGACGGACGGACGGACGGACGGACGGATGGATGGATGGATGGATGAATGGATGGACGGACGGACGCATGGACGGATGGACGGATGGATATGGCTGTACCCTTTAGATCGGGCAGTGGCTAGCGTAATACTTAGAACTGAACGAGAGGTGGCTACATACAGAAGACGCACAGCCCACGCCTTAAGGAGCTTCGCTCCTAAAAGATACGGTGTTTTCAGATAGCGTGCCGCCGCTCGTGGCACTATGCGGGCAACCGATGGGGGAGCGTCATGTGCGACGCTCCAGCATGCGCTGCGCTGTGTCCTGCAGCGGCGGCATTGCATCGAGCCACAAAAAAGGAGCACGAAGGAACCATTCTGACAGACACATGACATTAGAGTGGGAAACACGTCTATCGCGTCACAGGGAAAACGCGCTCGGAAGCACGTGTGACGCAAGCAGCGCTACAGCGTCGCATCGCGACCATTCCCTGAACTAAGGCCACGGACCGACGGCTCCCGTTGAGAAGCACGCGTTTGCACTGGCATTCAGAGAAAGAGAGGAGGCGTTGTGCCGAGCAACAAGATTGAGTAAACTAGGTTACTACTACTACTACTACTACTACTACTACTACGACGACTACTGCTATACTACCATTATTATTATTATTATTATTATTATTATTTCTACTATTAGCACGTAAGTAGTAGTAGTAGTAGTAGTAGTAGTAGTAGTAGTAGTAGTAGTAGTAGTAGTAGTAGTAGTAGTAGTAGTAGTATCATAAGGGGGAGCGTAACCAGTGCACCATGTACAAAAGCCTCCCGGTCATACGAGTCGTTAAACGGTTAATTCATTACAGTAGTTCCCAAATACCATGCAGTGCATCGAATGCTACATACAGCTTGTCTGCGCCAGTGAGCAACAAGAAACGCAGCTGCTATTTGGGGGAGAAATACTCGAAGGGCTTGCTCATTGTCCGCTCTTAATCATTTCTAACCCCCATTTACCCTCGTTCGAAATGAGAGACAACAAAGTTCCGAGTATGTTCAAGTTGTTGGCTGACGCGACCAATATTTCTTTGTGAAACTGTACGGACGAGACTGAAAGTGGCTCCAGCGCACAACTACCGCGGGCTGGCGCTGCGACACCACGGAGCAGCCGGCGTTGCGCCACGAGAGCGCGCTCTCCTTCGCTCCATAATCGCCCAAATTAAGGCCCCTCCTCTCTTTTAAAACACGAGCACGAAGAACGTAAGCGGCGTATTCTTAACATTATCTCTTCGCACGCAAGTACATACCGCCAGAGATTGCGGCAACCACTGACGACATCGCGCGCCGTCTCAAGCCATTCTCTCGTTCACGCAACGATGCGCTCATCCAGGCACGTTTGTGAATCGTTTCATTCAAGGGAGGAGTACACGCAGGCGTAAAAGATTGCTCTACGCAGTAACGTTAAAGAGACAAAGAAACTTACAGAAAAGACAAAGCTGCCTTTCGAATTAATTGCCCGCGGTGCCCGAGTGCAAAAAAAAAGAAGTGAAGGAGAGAGAGAGAAGAGTGCTGCTTGCTTGAAGCACGTGAAATTCAGGGCCGTTCAGCAAGCCTACCATCACGTTTAGTACGATGGCGGGGCGGCATAAAATCAAGGGATAACGCGAAAGATCCATCTATGAGACGCGAACGAGACAACAAAATAGAACGGGTGCTAATTGCGTAAGCCTGGGTGGAATTCATTATGGTTAAGTTAGGTTACGCCTGCACGAATGGGAGCAATCTCGGGAAGAATGCCTTCAAGCTTGCCGCATTCCATACGAGTAAAGTCAAGCGAATAATATGCGTCGTAAAGAACTGCGTGGTATTAAGACGACCTGAACCTCATGAAGTAGCCGATACGATATTGCGTTCTGTAATGCACTCTGTAAGTCGTAGTTGTGAGCTGCAATGGTTAAATTTTCGAACTAATATTCACAATATTAACGTTCAACGTGAAATATTTTCGTAAAAGATTATTCCAGCCAATTACGGCACACGATATATTTTGTTTACGAAGCCCACTGACCAATGGGAAAACGCACTTAAGAAGGAAAAGTTTTCCGAGTTCAGCTCCCGATACCCAAATAACAATTCGTTTTATTGTGCTATTATGCTGACCCGCAGGGCGCGAGTTCGTATCCCGGCTGCGGCGGCTGCATTTCCGATGGAGGCGGAAATGTTGTAGGCCCGTGTGCTCAGATTTGGGCGCACGTTAAAGAACCCCAGGTGGTCGAAATTTCCGGAGCCCTCCACTACAGCGTCTCTCATAATCACATAGTGGTTTTGGGACGTTAAGCCCTACATATCAATCATTTATTGTGCTATTAGTAGCGTGCATGGCGAGTATGTGTAACAGTAAATACAGATAAATAACGAAGCTTGTCAGTCGGCAATGCGCTACAAGGCCTCCGTCGTCGGCAATGACGACCCATGCGGCTCACCCAACGTGTGACAACGCCCCGTACGAAGCAAGGGCCCATGTAGCACGCCGCACTCCATTACCTTTACGTAGCGAATGCCGCACTCTCGAAGGAAAAGGAGAAAGAAAGAACACACACACCAAACTGGTTTTTTTGTGCGTAGGCGATACACATCCGAGGACTCCTCGGTGCGCCCATTACCCTCTCCCAGGCGATGTGAGCTGGCGTAACCGTCAGTCATTATAGCGCAGGCGTAATTTGCCGGGGCTTCTCTTATTCTTCGTTCTCGCACGCAAAAAAGAAAAAAAAGAAAGAAAGAGGACTCAAGTGTTTCTCTGGGCTTTTATCGCCCGGTGGAAGTGGTGGGGGGCGCGATAAAAGAAGAGGCACCCAGGACGAGCTTGCAAGGGGAATATACACATCCGAGAGGCACGACGCTGCGGTGCACCACTCGGTGGTCCTTAACTGCGGCCCACATCGCGCGGCAGAGTGCACCGCTTCCTCCAAAGTGCGCCTTAGGAGGCTGCTGCAGGGTAGAGAACCATTAAGGAGGCTGCTACGGCTCGAATTGTGCAGTGCAGCGAATATCCAGCGTCACGATTGCAGTTTCCTGCAGGAAAACTCTAGACGGATGTAACGACGCGGTTAGGCTCACTGTAACGCTCCCTATAGACATATAGGTATAGGTGTCACTTAGAGCGTATACAGGTACAGTCTGCCAAGATTTTAACTATTGTGCGCAGCGGCCACTTTCTTGTCTCTCAGCGCCAAATTATGGAATGGAGTTACAAAAAATTGCATCACGGACATGAGATTTGTAGGCATACACTTCTCTTCACCTTTTTTGAAACTTAGTTCAGTCGTATGGCAAATATACACAGAAAGAAACGGCCACTCATGCACAATAGGTAAAGATTTGGCCGTCTGTACATGACGTAACTGCGTTGATGTTGCTGCAGCGGCGATTTATGCACCCCCGCCCTCAACGCTTTCTAGGAGAACCCTCACCTTCCCCCTCTCAAAGAAATCGTGCTAGTTAGAGCCAGATCCACCTCCATTTTTACAGACAGGCGCTTATCAATACATCCCCGCATCATACCATGTCATGTTTTGTAAGCAATACACTCCTAATGATTTCAAACTTTTGACGACTTTAACTTCTGTGTTATTTGACGGAATGATGGGAAACTGAACTTGTCTGTTGGGGGAGGTGAAATAAAACAGGTTTTGTTTTTTTATATTTAGTTTTAAGGAGTTTTCTTGGGTCTGTAAGCTAATTTTAGACAGTACATTATTCGCTCGGCTACCTAGATCACTGCTACATCAGCTTGAAAAAAAAAAAAAAACTCGTATCGTCAGCATATATAATGTAATGGGCTGATTCGGCAATACAATCTCATTAACGTAAAGTATAAAAAGAAACGGTCCCAAGATGCTTCCCTGCGAAACTCCTGTTTTAATGAATTTTGTTGCCGAATGATTACCTTGAATTACGACAAATCCAGTGCGGTGTTGCAAGTATGAAGTGATCAATTTTTGTGCAGCGCCTCCTATACAATGATGATCCAACTTTTGCAGGAAAATATTTAAATTAACGAGGTCGAAGGCTTTGGAGAAATCAAGAAAGAGACCGAGTACCATATTTGGGGATTCAAATATTTCTAGAATGTATTCTTTTTGTGCCAGCAGCGCGAGCTCAGTAGATTAATTTTTCCGGAAGCCATACTGTGCTGAAGTAATCAGGATGAACTTGTCTATAATAGAGATCAAACGTTTCAAAATTATTTTCTCCAAGCCCTTCGAAAACACAGGTAGAATCGATATAGGACGGTAGTTGGACATGTCATTTCTGGGACCCTTTTTATAGATAACTGTGACTCTTGCTATCTGCATGTGTCGCGGGAAATGTTCTGTGGACAAACACTATAGGTTGAAAATGTAGGTAAGACAAATTGCTAGTATGTCAATACCATAATTCACAGGTTTCATTTGAATATTGTCCGCGTCAGCGGCCTTTATAACGCACTGCCTTGTTGAAAGGTGGTCTTCTAAGCTATATTAAGTTCGATCGAATATAAGAGCACGACACAGTTTAAAAATTTTACTTACACCAAAGTAAACAGGCCCAAAGCTTCTTCTGTTTTTCTTTTCCTGACAACCTAGAAAGCCGCCAGACAACCAGGGAGTGCTCTCCCACTGCTCAATCTTGATCTACCTACGAAGCACCCTGACTGAATGGAAGTGTCACGGGACTTATTCTAACCCCGTTTCCACCCCTTTGCGAGCAGTACGTGATGCGAATGCCAGGGAACTCGTCAATGCGACATTCTTAGGATGAGCTGCATACTAACAGCACACAGTGACCGAGCTCTTCATTTTTCTCCTTTTCCGAAGGCAGTGCATGCCTTCGTAGGCCTCCACCAAGCAATGTTTGCATGAACGGTATGGGTGATCTTTAAATGTCTCGATTAGAAGTATTTATTAGTTAGCTCCCGTATCGTCTAGTATTTTACCAACGCTAGTATGAAGTTGGCATAACTCTGACAATAATTTTCCCACGTTGGAGAACTCGTCACTAGTATTGGATAATAAAATCGGGCGACCTTTACACATCGCCTTTAAGAGTTCAACGCGATAGCAATACCCTGTCCCTAGTGCGTACTGAGTTCAAAATGGCTTGTGTCAGTGAAGCCTTCGCATACGGCTGCATTCTGTGTAATGGGTAGCACGCTTTAAACCTCGGGCAACTGTGAGCGTGAAATCTTTTCCGAGCTTGCTGTACACCCACTACGTGACATTAAGGGAGAAAAAAAAAAAAAAGGCGCAGTAACACGTGTGCCTTTCGTAGTGGGTGGTCCGATTTAAACCACGAGGTCATGATAATCACACGTTCTGACGCCCAATCGCAATGTACGCTTGTAACAATCGTTATTACTGCGATATTTCATGTTTCATTGTGAAGCATGTATACAAGACGCATGTGTTTGTAAGGCATGCAAGTTACCTTCGCTGCATTTCCAAGCACAGGAAGTTGTTTTCACTGCATTTCAAAGTATCAGTGTTGATTCCACGCACTAAAAAAAGTACACGCAAGGAAAAAAAAAAAAAGGTTACGGCAAGCGGGTAGAACAACCGCTTGCCGTAAGCAACCCGGGTAACAACCTCGCTGAGACCCATAATTTATTATTTATTTTATTTGCATCCTTCTCGATTTTCCGGCCACGCAGAAGATGATTTTTGGCTCACAACCACCGGCGCCTCCGCCGACACCGATATTTTTGCGAAACGAGCTGTTTAACGCTATCGCGTTAATATTAGCATTCAGTGCGAAGGTTTCATCATTGACATGCTAGGCTTATTCTCGGGTATCCCGGGTTACGAAAGCAAGATATGTCTCCAGTGAATCTCATTTAATGACTGCGCTAACTACCAACGTTTTCCTGTTTTTCTCCTCTCTCCAGATCACGTGGTCTACTATGACACGGCTGACAGAAAGAAGCCGGGATAGCCTTGACTGCACTGCACCGTTTTAGCAGCGAGCCATAATGTATGTGTATTGCGTACGCAGCCGGTGCAACGACCGCTACGATGCAAAGTCAGAGTTGCCTACACGACTAGACGAAAAATCACACTCCGCGCACCCTATATAGTTATAAACTGCTCGAAACAATAAAAAAAAGTTAATAAAGAACGTGCACTCGAGCCGTAACAACGCACCGACCAAGTAATGTATGTTCGCGCCGTGTTTCCTCGAGCACCTCGACCCCATACTTCATTTGAAAAACTATAGAATCATAGGGGGCGCAGCGATCAAGTGGCGATTGAGCGCCCCCCCCCCCCCCCCAATTCGGGACGTCGATGAAGAGAAGCCGTTAATCGAGACTAGAGAATCTACACAGAGCTGTCGATGAACAGATAGATGGCGATAGAGACGTTACATTTAACTCCACGCCTATTTCACTCTCTCTCTCTCTCTTACGCGATTGCATCGCTGAGCCGTGAATCAGAATGTGATTACGTGACGCTAATTCGGCGCTGCGCGGCATGCGGGGTACGCGAGGTTCGACTACAAACAAGAGATTTGTAGGTTGAACGCGATTCGTCGTAGAACAGGTTGTTTGACGATTATCATGAAGTACCGCCAAGAGATAGATAGAGAGAGAAAATATAAAGAAGCAACGTATACGGCAAGGTGCTGTCGACGACGCTGTTGCTGTAACGCACGTGGCACGGTTCGCGTTGTTGTTGTAGTGGTGGTTCGTTTTGGGGCTACGACAACAACGAGAGAGAACAACTACACAACGAGGGACGGATACATTGTAGTAGTAGAGGTGGTTGTCGTCCTTGTCGCTTATTCTCGTTGTTCGAGGCCCCGAGAATTAACGAGGAGCAGATGAGAGAAGAGTGTCACGCGCTGTTGGGAAGCCTCCTGCATGACTGCTCTGGTAGAATGGCTACAGAAAGGTAACAATAATTGCTGAACTTTTATGCCCCAGAACGACCATTTATATGAATGAGGAACGCTATACTAGAAGAGTCCGGAAATTTCAACCATATCCATGGGATTCTTTAACGTGCGTCTGGATCTAGCATACAGCCTGGGTCTAGCATATAGATATAGCATATATGCGACCTTCAGGTAAGCACTGGAGCACAATAACTGCTGGATCACCACGGCAGGTAATGGCTAAACAAAAAAAAAGAAGTGGTTATCAGTGGTGGCAACAAGTGTTAGACAGGAGGAGAGCCAGAAAATCTTAAAAAAAAGAAAGAAGGCAGAAGTGAAGCCTTCAAGAAAGCGCACCTCGCCTTAATACGAAAAGCGATACTTATACAAATGTATCAATAACAGAGACAAGTCACGCCGTTGGAATTGAGTTGCTACAAAAACACGGCACGCAGACAAAACAAGCGATAGTTGAAAATGGCTTCAGTGATTTGGTTTAGTATACAAAAAAAATGGCCTAAACTGATATTTTCTTTATAACTGCCTCTCGCACACAAGGTGAAGGGCATCGAAGCAAAAAAGACAACAAGGCCGGGATCTTCAGTTATTGAAAAAAAATACACTGTTCTGCTGGTGTTAACAGCGCATATAGAAAGCTCCTGCTGAGGGAAATATCCCATATGATTAAGTATGCAAAAAAAAAAGAAAGAAAGAGTAAGCCAAACCACTCCTAACAAATCTTAAACGTACAGAGAGAAACTGAATTTTCTATGTAAAATCTTAGCGGAAAGTAAAAAAAAAAACTAAAATATAAACTAAAATATCTAGCTCAATTCTTCATGTTTAAAATATGTCATGAATATAATTTCATAATTAAATTCGTTATACAGTTAATACTAGCCTATATGAGTAGTATGCAAACGAAACTTGATAGCGAAAGAATTCACTCGGCTAATCGCCTGCATTGGGCATGAACCATCAGAGAAGGAGAAATAAAACTGATGAACGTGCGTGTACGAGCTTCCAAGGGAAATGTTTATCGCGCGAGGCCACGCACTAATTTAATCTCGACATAACGGCCTTGAAGTTCGGGCGCATCTGCGAAAGACGCGGCAAGGTTAAGAAGAAAGTCGCTGTTCATCGAAATGAAATGAAAACGAAGTCTCTGCTCACGTGAAGAGCTCTCACAAAAAACTCGCGGAGGCCCCCCTTTTTCGGCCTCAAAAAACTTCTTCTTCACATTAAAAAGCGAAAAAAAAAACAGAAACGGAGAGACTAGCCCCCGTATTCTAGAACTTTCCTTCACTCAACACTTCACCTTCAATTGAGAAAGCCGATGGGAGCGCCATCTCTAAGAACGAGAAGTCACTGCATATCAGGGATAATCTGCTGCGATTCTTGAGTAGCGCAGCTTCATTTTCAACCGAGCAGTGGCGCACTCCTCAACTCTGTCAAGTGAAGGGTGAAAGTCGAGTCGAGGAGCGTTTGCGAATACCGGGGGTAAGTGACGTATAGTACAACGATGGAGTAAAGTACCAGCACGAGAAAAGAAAAAAAAAGAAGAAAAGAACAGAAAAGAAAAAAAAACCCGCAACGCATTCCGCTGATTTCCGCGGCCGCCCCGTACATAAAAACCATGTCCTTTCCGCGTGCTATCAGATTTGCCGAAGGGCGCCCAGGCGCGGCGGTGGCCAATTAAGGCACGAACGGGTATAGAGGCTGTCTCCAACAAAAGAAGGCAAAAAGATTGGCGTTACAGCGTTGCATGGTGCGCGTATACGTCTGTATACGACGCACTGGAACTCTTTACGCCGCGATCTGTCAAAGCAACGCCCCAAAGGAAAATCCCGCGCGCGACGTATGGAATTCAAATCCATGGCCACCTCGGCACGTGCACGGCTATTTAAAAAAGCAGTTGTGTTAAGAGCAGCGAGCCGGCAGCTCGCAGGCATGCAGTCACGCAACGGTGGGCTTGCGAATTCGCGTCATTAAACCTGACAGGGTTATTTTGAAGAGTCGGCGCCAAGATCGAGGCCGCGTGTGTATCCACACACACCACAGCAGTTCGCAACAGGCGCGGCGTGCTGATTCGAAGCGGAGTGAGTCGGCGGGGTATCTCGGACTCTGGCAGAGCACGGCGAAACGAGGTTGTTCTAACACAACTGACGGGGCGAGCTAATCTCTTCAAAGGAGGCTGCAGTGAAACACTGAATAGGTTTCATTGATTGGTATGTGGGGTTTAACGTCCCAAAATTACCATATCATTATGAGAGACGCCGCAGTGAAGGGCTCTGGAAATTTCGACCATTTGGGTTTTTTTTTTATCGTGCACCTAAATCCGAGCACAGGGGCCTACAGCACTTTCGATTGCACTGAAAACGCACTGAACCGGTTTAGAATGAATAAATTATCCCTTTGGAGCGCTACTGTCGACAATCATCATCATCATCATCATCAGCCGGTCCTATGTCTACCGCAGGTGTGAGGCCTCTCCGAATGAGCACCTGCTGATCCGGTCTTCCGAGAACTTCGCCATAATATAGGTTCATCAGTAGAAGAGAACAAGACAGGACAAAATATTTCCCTTTCTAGACTTGAACTTCTTTCGTCAAGTGAGAATATAGTAAGCGACAGATTGGTTGATTAACTGATCACATGACAGAAAAGAATCCTGCCACATTTGACATCGAGCACGCACTATACGCATATTATATATATATATATATATATATATATATATATATATATATATATATACACGTGTGCGCACGCGCAGATACGCGGAGAGAGAAAGGGGGGGGGAGAAACAATGCCGGCGCATTGAAGACACGATTCGAGTCGCTCTTCAGTGCGCGCACACGAACAATGCGACTCCACCGAGTGTGCGTGACGAGCCGTCGACTGAGACGCACGACAAGCGCGCGCAATAGCCGGAAGTGAGAACGATCGCACCGGAAAAGCGTATCACTGATACTTCGACGCCAACCACGAAAGACCCAACAGAATCGAAACGAGACCGCCGGAATAACACAATGAGGCACAGCCGGAACGCGCTCTCCGAAGATTAGCAAGAAGCCGCGCACGAGCGTGCGCTTTGAGAAGTAAAGCCACGGCGTCGGTGTCTATACATAGACTCTTCCCGATTCGATGAAGCCGACTGTCAATAGAGCACAGCAGTGATCGCTTCGCCGAGGCGCTCACTTGTGGGTACTCATGCATTCGCGGACGGGTGCCGTTTCGTGTAGGCACCCCCCGCTGGCGCTCGAGTCGAAAGCCCATACAAACAAGGGGAAAAAAAAAAAAAAACGGTGTGTTGGCGAAACTCACAAGTCAGACTTCTACTGCGCATTGCGGCGTGCTCCACGTGTGTCACGTTGCACACGGCTACGTCGACACGCGAGAAAATAAAAGAGGGAAAAAAGAAAAAAAGAAAGAGAACGTCGCAACGTTTCCCGCGGCGCGGCTCGTGTGTCAGCGAAGCTGCGCGAATGGTGTATACGCTCGTTGAAATATCTCGTGCCGCCAGCCGTTGACAGTCACTCCAAGATGTGTGCCCATACGCGGCCGATACCGATCGGAATCGCATTAATCTGGAACGGTCAGTGCACCTCTGCAGTAGCCATTCCCTTAGCGAAGGCATGCAGAGACCGACGCCGTATTGAGATCAAACGTAGTCGCACCGCAATATATAGGACCTTGTGATACAAATTTCAAGCATGTACAGAAGCATGGTAGCTATAGTTAAGGCGAGCGCTACGGGTGGCTCAAGCGTCAACAGCCGAGCGTTGAACCACTCAAGAGGGGTTCATGAATGCGGCGCAGGTAAAGCGGGCGCACTGCCCCTTATGCACGCCCGCCCCCAAGCTGCGATGCTCCGGCGGAATGCGGAAAGAGCACGTCTTGTGCACACATGCCCATAGAAAAACGTGCTTACAGTACTGTTTCTGTCGAGTTGATTTGAGTAGGGTATCGAGTCGAGTGTCACCTGGAGCTGACAGTGTCAGGTCGTTGTCAGATCTCGGTGACAACATGGGCACGCGAACGTCCACGTGAGATGTAATAAATACAAGTCACCGATACACTTCGCTGTGGCCCGCCGGATACAATATAAACATCGCTTCGCACTATTGCATAATATCTATGTCAATTATCTCTGCATATTACTTAAATTTCAGAAACGTAGTATTCTTGCATGACCTATGCGCAAGTTACAGGGCTTGGTCTTACACATACGAATTCCCGCTGTCAAAGCATTAGAGAGACCTGTACGAGGGAAATAAATCAATCTCCGCAGAGCTGTTTTTTTTTCTGTTCACAATGGAGTGTGTGTGAGGGTGAAAACATATTTTCGAAAATCGCGGAGATCAAAGTAAGGTCAAAACAGGAAGCGAAATAGCTGAAAACAAGAAATACCGAGAAGTGGCCCGAAAATAACAAAAAATCACCGCCACATCCGTAAGGTGAATCACGTTAGAGGGGCTTGCTCGGAGGTGCACGGGGGCGTTTTTCTGGCGAGACCATTTCTGTGGGAAGGCTTGTTGACGAGCCGGCGCATGGCACGTCAAAGGCAGCGTTGTTGGGCACGTTCTGCCCAGTGTTTTGCCGACGTCGATCCGCACGTTAACCATCTACCACTTTACGCCATACTGACCACTGCCGTGAGTCAAATGCCTAACGCTCATAAATGGCCAACGAGGAGCTAGCAGGCATTCTATTCTTCAACGTGGTTGAGAGCAGACAGGTGATGAAACTTGGGAAAATATAGGCACCCGCGCGTGAAACTAGTCTATAGGAACTTGTCACGTGCTGCCATGCCTAAGAAGCGACGAGAACGAAGTGGACGCAAGGAGGCGAGTGCGCGGGCCATCGAAAACCGACGCCTTGTGTGGCGGTGCGCCTCTCCGGTGTTCCAATCACCGGAGAGGCGACCTTGAGCAGCGAGCGGAGACACTGACCACCATGATGTACTACACACCGGCGGCCACCGGACAGTGCACGAGCTTAAGGAGTAAGCTTCTAAAATAATAATATCCTGGGCCTATTCATGAAATTGAATGCTTATTGCCTCACTGTGAGCGAACCAATTAGATAAACAACTAGATAAACAACTTAAAGAAGACTAGAAAACATACATACACCAGGCACTGAAATTTAGTTCGCTCACCTACTCGAGTGTAGTTGTGAAGAATGCTTCCCCAATTTGATGTATTACCATTTCTTTGTTTGTTTGTTTCTTTCTTTCTTTCTTTCATTCTTTCTTTCTATTTCTTTCTTTCTTTCTTTTTTTTTTTTTCAAGAGCAGCCAGGCGTGGATTAATTTTCGCTTGCTCGCGCTTTCGCAACGCTCGTTGCCTATACTACAAAACCTCATCCTCGAGTTCATCAAGTAAAATCATCCGCATCGAACGTCAGTGTCGCAACCGTCTCCATTGCCGTGCCTTATTTCTTGCTCTTCTTACTGTAGTTCAGTTTCTGTAAGGAAATTATCCGCCTTAGGACGCTAAGGACGTTCTCTGAGGGCATATTCGGAATTGGATGCTCTCGCTTACGCGTTTCACGAAGATACAATAAACAAGACGACAAAAAAGACCTTTGGAATCGTAACTTTCGAATGGCACGGTTAACGGAAGACGACGTGTGTTGAAACCTGTTGAAACCCCAGCGAGCGCATGTATGAGTTTCTATGTCTGTCTGTCTCTTTTGACAAGGAAGCTAATGGGAAACACAGTTACTGAAGTACTCATTCCACGTAAAAAAAAAAAAAAAGCCCAACTCACAACGTCTCTTACGCCTTCACTTGAGACTAACAATGAAGTCATTCTTCTGTTTTTTTCTGGTTTTTTATAGGCGGAGGGGAGGGGGGGCTAGTCTTCAGATTTTTTTTTTTATTGACATCCGGGCCGCGCCCGAAAGCTTACTGCCCCTAAAGTGGTTCTGCACTGGCTCCGCGATCACAGGCGTACCGACCTTTCTGCGACTCACGTGGTCTCGCATGGCCTTCGTGATTGGTGCGAATTTCGACGATGTGTTGTGACGACGTCACCGTGTGACGTCACGTTTTGTTAAGTCGAGGTGAAGTCATGACGACATCATGATGGCGTCATAAATTTTGGCATTCCGTCACGTTACAACGATGTCATCACATGAGAATATTTTTTGCCTTAGTTCGTGTTAGCGCCAGCAGTGCCGACGCTCACTTTTCTAGTTGAATGAGGCGTCTACCTCTTTTGCTGTAATAATTTTTGGTGCGGCATATGTAAGGCTTTTGCGTTAGCAATGATAGTATGCCGAAGGAGCCTGAAATCGATTCAGAAACGTCTGACACTTGATTTCCTGGTTACAATAAGCGTAGTTTACGTATATGGTAAACTTAATACACCTAGAGTCGGTTGCACTGCAAAGTTGATTGCACTGCATGTGCAAACAAACAAAGAAGGATCGGGAAGACTGTATAGAATAGAGCACGGCAGCGAGCATATATACGCCAACTAACCATCTATCACATGGACATGCTAACCAAATAGCCTAACACAGACGGATTGGTACGCATGTGTTCAAACCAAGGAAAAGCCTTGCGGCGTCAGAAGGGACGTCTACATCATGGCCCAGGTACACCCATGAAACGATCAAGCGCTCGAAGAAAAACACGACCGCCCGGAAATTAAACGTAAAGGACCTTAAGCTAAGCGGATATAAGCAGGACGATTCGTTAAGCTTGAGCGAGTGGTTCCTGGTTTTAAGCATGCCTAAGTGGCCACACACGCAAAAAGTACACCACGTGCAAACCGAGTGCATTGTAAACGAATCAATCCATCTCCACGAAGAAAAAAACGAAATAAAAAGAGAGCGAGTCTAATATACACGATCAATTTAGTTCAGCCCTCGCCGGGTAAATAAAAAAAAAACGGCACCCCTATTTGCGACGTTATCGTAAAGTCTTACAAGAAGAAACATGCTTGTGCAAGCACACAAGGCTTTATTCATTGTAGGTCCACTGTAAAGGTTAGGCAGTAATCATGTAATCATTATGCTGATTTACAGACCGACACACAGACTCCAGTAAGCCTTCGTGCAACGCATTTCGATGGTGCACGTGTTCCAAAAAAAAAAAAACATGATTAAAGTGCGCTCGAAATCTCTAAACCACACATCATTCACAGCTCCAAAAGCACACTACTTCGCACAATCTGTTGAATTTTTAGGGGTCAAGCTCCCTAAAGCGGCACCCGTTCGTCGCAGTACCCAACATGTCTTACGCTTTGACCTGCAAGGTGGGGCCGGTGGGAGATTTCTCCTGTGCGTTGTTGAAGAATAAAAAAATTTGCAGCGTGCGCCTTGACTAAAAGCCGAATTCTCCTGTCTCTCATTCCCCATTAGCAGCTATTGGCATGTACATTGAGCACTATCTGACAAAACAGGGTTGCTACGTTATACTCGCTGGGCGTAATCTCCTTGGTTTTAGAAAGGTTCAGCGAGCGTTGGACCGCAGTGCCATGAATACAGTGAACTAGTATATACCATGAACTCGAGGTGGTTGAAAGGTGGGAAGTAGACACGAAGCGCAAGCCGTAAGAAAGTGTGCGTGTTTTCCCTCTAGTTTAGTTCTTGGAATGTCCGCTGGAGGGCAGTGCTTCTATATGCGAATATATGATGAAAAGATGGTGGTACTTGGAGTGTTGACTAGATGGACGAACGGACACACAGACAGATGCATGGACGGACGCACGGATGGCTGCACGGGCGGACGGACGCATGGACGGACGCAGGGGCGGATGCATGGACGAACGCAGGGACGGACGCAACGATAAACGTGCGGACGCACGAACAGACGCACGCACGGACGGTCACACAGACGGACGCATGGACGGACGGAAGCAAGAACGAATGGACGGACGGATGCTTCGCCCCACTCTCCATCATTCACCCTGCGGATATGCTGCCATTTTTTTTTTTCACTAAAATTAGTTATCCCGAATCTCATTTCTTGACCGTACGCATGTTGTTGGCACACGATTGTTATTTTTTTCTCATATTTTTATATCGCTTTTTGCAAACCATATAGCATTGTTGACGGATTTCCACAAACCTTAATTTTCGTTTTGCAGAAACTCCACCGTATTTGTGTACGTATGCAAAAGTAGTTCTCCACTAGCATGACCTATCATTCCTACTATTCATTCGAGGTTCAAGTTCCAGTATACTTCGCAGGTGAAGAGTTCCATAAACTATATGCTCAGAAGGCCACGGGCTCCAACACCAAACACGTTTGGTAAGACGTGGGTTTAAATCGTCATACAGAGTCCGAGTGTTTGTGCGGGAAATATGTCACGTTATAAACAAACCGGCAGAAGGAGGGCTACTTCGTCAGGTTACTTACTGGGGAGATAGCCTGAGGAAGTAGTCTTCCATGTTAATGCCGGAATTGTCGCGTTACATTTTGTCAAAGTAGCCTAGGAATTCCGAAATTTGAATAGGGGGTTAACGCCTCGCCCGTGACGAGGTTTAGAAAAACAACGGTACAATATCGAAAACGCTCGATACACTGGCTCGTTGACTCTGTCATTAAAGATAACCGAAAGACAGCCAGACAAAGAGGGTTCAGCCTAAATTGAGGACGACGCAGCGAGCAATGGAAAGAAAAATGGTAGGTGTAACCTTAAGAGACAAGAAGAGAGCAGAGTGGATTAGGGAACAAATGGGGGTTAAGGATATCATAGCTGAAACCAAGAAGAAGAAATGGACATGGGCCGGGCACGTAGCGCGTAGACAGGATAACCGCTGGTCGTTAAGGGTAACTAACTGGATTCCCAGAGAAGGCAAGCGGGTTAGGGGGAGACAGAAGGTTAGGTGGGCAGATGAAATTAAGAAGTTTGCGGGTATAAATTGGCAGCAGCAAGCACAGGACCGGGTTAACTGGTGGAACATGGGAGAGGCTTTTGTCCTGCAGTGGACGTAGTCAGGCTGGTGGTGATGATGATGACGATGATGATGATGATGCCAATCTCAAAACAGCGGACGCTATTGGCAGTGTCAATAGAGGCGCTCGCCATCCATGACGGCGACAGAATATGCATGCTTTTCTGTTTAAGGAAACCTTCCACAGCCGCTCATGTAGTAGCCGACAATTTGGTCGTGCCGGGGACGAGACCGGCAGTACTGGTTTGTAACTGGTTTTCCAAAGTATACAAACACGAGGAAAATGCACGAGGGGCAGAGCTCGCTTCGCTTGCTGCCTCCGCATAAACAACAGAACGAAAGCGTACACTCGACTAACCCGTACAAAGGGACACTCTAAAAAACAAGCACTGTGCGTGTAAAAACGCAACCTGCATGCCACCGAAGAAGCAACGTACACCCAACAGCAAAAGTTTGTGGGACGTGAAACACTCGAGAAAGTTGTACTGTCGCTTTGTCTACCATAACCACCAGCTATAATAGAAACAAAACAAACATAACATAGCCGAAATTTGTATTTCTTTCAGAGCTAACATTTGGTAAACTTTGGCTATTGGATATACATGAAAAACAATGCCCCGATTCTATAGTTTGATAGATCCTTTCCCGTTCGTAATATGCGCGTTATTCTAAACTAGGGTGCTCTCATTGGAGTTATTGAACTGTATGCCAGTTTCATGACTCTTGATCGACTCACTGAACAAGCTCCCCTGAAACGAACGTGTCGGAGGAAACAAGCATGCATCTTAAAAAAACTTCATTTGCACTAGTTTGCTTCTATTGACTTTCTGTTGAATTCAAGAAATAGATTTACCGTCGAGATGCAATTGAAGATGACGCATTTTTTTTTTCTGTTAGAGGCCGATAAGTAAATAGGGCTAAAGTGCACGCAGGATGACAGATGAATTAGATGTAGACATGAGAAACTAATATTAAGGTTATTCGTAACAACGGCAGTTGTACAATGTCCAGGGATAAAAAATGAAGGGCTACACGTTAGCGAAAATTAATCTCGTAGGGGTCTGCAGGCGAACACCACGTAAGAGTAGAGGTATATATAGAACGCCACCTGACGTCAACGCACGCCAACAACACGTGACGCATGAGACGCTTTCCACTATTAAAGTTTACACAAAAGTAAAAAAAAAAAACTTCATTTTATGACAACGTGTATAGAGCTTCTCATGCGAGCTTTATCTGATAAACAAACGCTCTCACGCCGGATAAAGGGACATGTTATAAAGGCAGGAACAAAATCGGCTGTTTGTTTCGACAAGTTGCGATGCGAAGCGCGAGCAAGCGTACTCAACAAGAACAAACAAAAACAGGACGGGAAATGGTATTTATGTTGGTCGATTTTGTAAAACACACACACACACACACACACACACACACACACACACACACACACACACACACACACACACACACACACACACACACACGCACACGCACACACAGCGAGAGAGAGAGAAAGAAAGAAGTAAAAGTAAGGGGCGCTATGTTTCACGAGAACAGTTGTTGGGCATTCTGTTTCGTTATTTCTTTTGCCGAAGTTAACCGTCCGTGGAGCTCCGAGGAAAGTTGGACACAAGCAAAAAAAGACATTACTCATCCACCATTACACGCTGCTTTAACTGGGAAAGAGACAACAGCCGAGGCGAAAGTCATCCCCGGAGAAATAAGAATATCAAAAGAGACAAAAGCCGGTGTTCACTCACGCGTTCAAATGTAGTTGCGACGGTCAGTCGGACATCCAGTAACAATCCTCCTCAAGTCAAGAAAGACAGGGCAGGTGCTGATGCGGCCAATAGCAATTGAAGTGGTCTAGTCGCAAACCTTATTCGTTCGTTCTCGACGAAACACAGCGATGGCGGGTGGCAGAACGAACGCTTTGAATAATGCGTGCATATCCAAGTGTTGTACAGATCGGCGGACACGTTGAGAGACAGGTCTGCAAGTTGAGTGGGGCACCTCCAAAGTACGATCAATCCAGAGCAGACGGTGAACAGACGATGAGCAGACAACAATGAAGGAACAATGAACAGGCGACAAGCAGAGGAGTAGCAGAGGACACCGGTCTGCGGGGTGAATATAAGTAACTGTCGTTGGAGTGGCAACAGCGATGTCGCACTGAAGACGGTGCTCATCCGGGTTTCTTCGTTCCGAGGTATCGAGACTTGGCGCGCACACACAAAAACACCGGCGCGGAGCGCTTGGGCATACACAAGAAGAAAGCGAGCGGGCAGGCGGGCGATCAGGCCAGCCCGTCTACGAAGCCAGCCTAGCCGGCTTTGGATGGTGGCGGCCTGCTGCCGCCGCTGTTACAGCACAACGAGCGGTTTGCCTGTTGCTGACCGGCTCGCGCGGAGCGCCCCGGCGGTGGTGAACGTCTCCGACGCCAACCCAACTCACTGGGCAACATTTTCGGTCCCTCGCTCTCTTTCAAGTCGTAGCGAGAAAGGGAGAGACGACGCGGCTGACGCCGAGGGAAATACGCCGGGGAGACAAGCTGCGCGGCTAAACTTGCCGACGCGGTGATACGAAAGCGAAGCGGAGGTTAAAGGGCCCCTAAGGGAAACACAGAGTGAGAGAGATAGAGAAGCAACTCTATTGCTGAAAAAAACGAAGAACGAGCGACTTGTTAGAGTGTATTAGAGTCGGGTACCTCAAGCTGGCTGGGTATAACGCACGCTCTTGCGTTCCTTTGTCTTCTCTGTGGGTAGAGCTGGGAGTACAAAGGAACGCTATAGCGTGCGCACGCGGACAGCTGGGGATAGCTGGCACTAAAGCTCTCCATCAGAAAGTTTTAGTGTCGGGTACCCCCTGCTGCCTGCGTGCGCTCGCTCTTGCACTTCTTCGCACTCACCCGCTCCATTCGTGAAGAATACAAAGAAACGCAAGCGTTCGCGTAAACACAAGCCGCTTGGGACCGTAGCCCTAAAAAATGTCAATCCTTTCCTGACGTTTCTAAAAATTTCGGCACGAATCATGACGCCAGCAATCTGTTCACGTGACATCAGCAGGAAATGTTCTCGGTCGGTCCATAGTTGGTCAGCAGGAAATGTTCTCGGTTGGTCCATAGTTGGTCAGCAGGAAATGTTCTCAGTTGGCAGTTCTCAGTTGGTCCATAGACGAGAGATATCAGCGGCGAATAGCCTCCTACCATGCTTTGCCATGCAGTCCCGCGCCAGTTCTACCTTGTCTCGGAGGGCTCTCGGGTGGGACAAGCTGATTCAACTTCGCTTTGCGTCTGCGACGGCGCAGGCGGAGATAAAGAGCGTGTAGCCGAAAAGCACGAAATCGAAATCCCGATACGCTCAAGGCATGGCGCTGACACGGCCCACGTGTTTTACGGATAAATAACTGGTGATCAGGAGATGGCGCCTGTAGGTGGGGAAGCACTCTCACGTGTTTTGAACTCGGAGACATTTAGGGGCCCTTTAAAAGGTCGACGTTTATGCTCTGCCCACGAGGAACAATGGGCGGTGATTCATAACGAAAAGCGCACTCATTACTCTAACGGCGAAGGAGCCCGTCTGAGACGCGATCTTGCTAAGGTAGAGCCACCCGTGCGGGCTTTCAATCTCAACTCTACGGAACTAGGACGAGAGATGTTAGTGCGCACGGTGATTCGTCGAAGAAAAGACCAGGTGTGCACACACGTGCGCAAAAGCAAGGATACAACATGACCGCGTTCATTGTTTCCCACCTTTTGGGCCGTGTGCGGCTCGTTGATGTTTGTATTGCTTTTCTTTTTCCTTTGACTTTGATTTCCGATTGCTTTCCGTTCGATTACTTATCGACTGAAAGTTTTTTGTTATCACACTCAACACGGTTGCGCAACACGCCCAACGTCCACAAGACTAGAGCGTCCAGTGGACTACTTACTGCTACTACTAAAACAAAAACTACTACTCTCAATACTATTACTACTACTCTACACATTAGAGCCATGTTACATTTAGTAAAGACTGGTCTACTTTACAAACAATGTTGTTAACTGTTAAAGCTTGGTATGTGAGTTGGCTTGTCCCCCGCTCACCTTTTCTTACTTTCCTGTATTTATTATCTGTCAGGTTATTTCGTCTCATCAGTTTACATAGGTTAGCAAACTGGAAGTCTTTTTGTTAAGCCATAGTTTCATTCTTGCCCGCATTTTTTTTCCCCATTGACTACAGTACAACTACTACTATGCTGTGTGTGTGGGTCGTTACCTGTTACGCGTAATGATATCGATTGTCCTCCGGAAAAATACAGGAAAGAGCACGCTTGAAACGGTCCAGAGTTAACACGGAACGGTGAGTACAAATGTCCTTATACCAATATGCTCGGAACTTTTCAAAGTACTTCGTTGATTGATATAATGATATATTGATTGATATGTAGGGTTTAACGTCCCGAAACCCCCATATGATTACGACAGACGCCGGAGTGGAGGGCTCCGGAAATCGCGACCACCTGGGGTTCTTAAACGTGTACCCAAATCTAAGCAAACGGGCCTACAACATTTCCGCCTCCATCAGAAATGCAGCCGCTGCAGCCGGGATTCGATCCCGCGACCTGCGGGTCAGCAGCCGAGTACCTTAGCCACTAGAACACCGCTGCGGGGTCAAAGTACTTCGTTACACAGCGCAGATGGTTTTACAAGGCACGCACCACGACGACCTCGTAGCAGCGGACGTTTATCGGAATTTTACGTCGTACGCGGCGCACCACAACGCCCACTGTACGACCTGGATGTACAGCAATATTTCGATGCATGCGGGTGATTTCGCCGCGCAGACGCTCATTGTGTATACGGGCGTTAGACTGGATCCGCTGCTGTCGCGTGCGCTCGCGACCCGCCACCGAATTTTAAAACGCATTTGAGTGTGAGACGAAAGACAGGTCAGACAAGGGAACAAACAGGAGAGAGAGTGGAGAGAGGGATTCACAGAGGGTGAGGCAGGTCAGGACGGAGAGGAAGATCGCAACCTGAACTGGATACGACAGCTAACGCTCGCTCTGCTTGGGGCGCCCGCACGCTGTACGACTTTTACGAATGCGAACGTTGGCCGGCGTGCCCTTTGGACAGAGATGAACCTCAGATATCATTCGTTGTTACCCAGTCTCCCCTTTCTCCGCACTCTACCCACGAGATCTCAAAAGACGGCGACAGTTGAAAGAAAGAAAGAAAGAAGGAAGGAAAGAAAGAAACAAAGAACGAAAGAAAAGAAGAAAGAAAAGAAAGAAATGAAAGACAAATACAGAAAGAAGAAAGAAGAAAGAGGAAAAGAAAGCAAGAAAAGAAAAGAAAAGAAAGAAGAAAGAAAGAAAGAAAGAAAGAAAGAAAGAAAAGAAAGAAAGAAAGAAAGAAAGAAGAAAGAAGAAAGAAAGAATAATAGTCGCCATATATTCCTGTGGAGATAGTAGACCAGCGAAGCTGAAAGGGGCAACCCCTGAGTTTATCACTGGCTTTAACGCGGAGTCATTTCACTCCGTCAAGGTGGTTGACCCGCGAAGCCGTTCAGCACACGACACGGAGATGGGCCAGCATTTTGATAAAAGGTACAGCAAGGCGCAGAATATTCATGAACGGTCCACAGCTGGTCCCCTTTAACGCGTTTAAGACCCCGCTTCGCAGAAATTACGGCGTCGGCGTCGGCGTCGTTGATTGCGAGCGAAAAACCATCTTTGCGTGACCGAAAGGTCGAGAAAGATTGAAATAGGTGAACAATAAACAATACTGCGTCTGAGTGGGGATCGAGCCCGGGTAGTTTGCGTGGCAAGCGGGTGTTATACCACACATCTGCTCTTTTTTTTTCTTTGGTGCGCGAAATCATCACCAGTAATTGAAGCCACGCCTCTGCTTGTGAGTAAAGTGAAAATACCTTTCTCTGCTTAAGCAAGCAGTGAAAATAACTATTACTCCTTACAAACACACGCGTCCTGTACGCATGCTTCAAAATACCACATGAAATATTGTCGTAATGTACATTGGCAGAGTGTGCACATTGCCATCGGGTGTCACAGCATTATCATAATGACATCATATGGCTTAAAGCCAGTCACCTATTACAAAAGGCACGCACGTTACTGCACCCCGAAGACCACGTAGAGGGTGCATAGCATGTTCGAGAAGATTTTACACAGGAAGTGTTTGGAATACGCACTGGGAACAGATCAACTATTAAAGGCTCAACTTAAGGGTTCCCTTAATTTTTTGAACGTACTAGGCGCTCCCTTTAAAGCTTTCCATTGCAGCGGCACGCTTCTTTTTTGCGCGACATGCATCGTGCTGTCCGGACGTATATTAGCGCGACAAAGATGCGGACGGGAAAGGAAAAAAACTACAACGCTGAAGTTTGCCTTTTCTTTCCCGTCCCCTTCTTTGTAGCGCTAATATTCGTTCAAGATGGAAGCCCACCAACTCGTCCAATTGTCCCTTCTGAAGCAACGTGTTGTCTGGCTTGCCGCAATAAGCGCTAGGCGTTTAGCGCACAAAGTACGCAAAGTATGCAAAAGTATGCAACATGCATACTTTCAACGCATATTTCCGTTTCGCGATGGTCCGGTGAACGAGCTGTCAGGCGTTGTGTTCGCCCAGTGTATGTGGCTCGTACGCTTTGGCCTGCGGACATTACACTTTTATTGGAGCAGTGATGGGCAGCACAGAGACTTGTCCAAATTTTTTTTGGCACTCCTGCGGTAAGAACAAACTGACTGCGCATGTCCGTTTCACATCGGCATATACAACTTCGCTGAGCAGAAAGGTAACTGAAAAAAAAAAGAGGGGGGGGGGGAGGGGCAGGAGGCAAAGGGCATGCAAGCAAATCGCCAGCGTAGGTAGCTCGTGCGCAAGTAACGTCACCGTGCGATGAAATGAAAAACAAGACGATGAAAGAGAAAGGCACGAAAGGGAAAGCCACCCTGCCAACCCCTAGCACGAAGACGTTCGCGTATGCGAGGCAGAGGAGAGAAGGGGGAGGGGGGGGGGGGCGTACCATGCGGCGGGCGATTTCTTCCTCGAATGACGTCTACGGTCGCGTATAGTCCCTGGACCCTACGGAAGAACCGTAATTGCCCGCCGCAACTTGAGAGTATATAGTAGTGAAAAGAGACGAGTGCCATTGCCTCGGCGTTGCGCAACCCTTGAAACGACGAGCACGCGAGCAGGAGTCCATCTTCGCCTCCCTCGTCTATCTCGCCTACTCTATCATCTGCTTCAGTGATGGCAACATCAAAGCAACAGGCTCCTTCCACCTCCTCTTCCACGATCCTCCCGAGATGATGGTTCCCTGATGGAAGGCACGGAGTCTTTGCCCGACGTTGCGGGATGACGCGGAACTCCCGAGGCACGCGCGCACGCGTACCATCTCGTTCGTTCGTTGTTTTGGTCGTACGAGTCTGAATGATGTGCACGCGGTCAACGAATTATAGTCCACTCGAGGTCAAGAACTCGTTTTCGTTCAGTTTTTTTTTTTACGTTCCAATGATTCAGGTCTACAAGTAGAACAAGCAACGAGAGAAAACGAGAGAGAGGGAGAGTCAAGAACGAAGGATATCTGCTCGGCAAGTAAGACGAGCGAGGCCTCACGTTTCAGCGCCGTTTTCTGTAGAGCTAGCCACCGGTATCGGGTTTGAGTTGTTATTGCGTCTCCAAAGGTGAGTGAAATTTCATGTTCATGGAGACGTACGAGCAGCAAGAAAAGGCTAGACACAGAGAGCGTATTGCACGTACCTTTGCCGAATACAAACAGCTGTAAAAGCAAGAGTGGATAGCAAAACGTGGTACTAGCGTCGCGTTGCCCTCTCTGCATCTCTCTCCTCCTAACTACTCAGTGCTTCACAAAAGGAGTAAACAAGCACTATGTACCTTGCTTTCCCGCTGCTCTGCGAATAAGCTAATACGAGAGACGTCTTTAATAGTGGTGCACTGATACATTTGCACTGCCACAGCAGGTCTGAGATGCCATTGCATGTTCAGGGCGAAAGAATACGCGGGCAACGAAACCCACCCCACAAAAAAAATTAACTCTATATTATCAGAGAATGGGCGGTCTAGGACGAAAAGGAAAGTCGAATTTGTGTGTTAGCGTTTTGATTCTGTGAGCTGCAGGTACTGCTACTCCGTTTTCCTTCAAAGATGAGGTTGAGTAATGCAAGGGCTTTTGACACGCCTCAAGGGGGAAAGAGAGCGTAAGATCATGGACATTATGACCACTGCGTACACGATTGAAAAATATGAGACAACGCTAGGAAGCTATAAAAAAAAATCCTTGAGGCGTACTCAGAGACAAGTGTGAATAACACCGAATAGTGTGGAGAATCGCGGCTGATGTTCTTGGTTTCAAAACACAGTGACAGCGTTTTTGTGAGGGAGTTAGCCACAATAAGGTGCTGTCAGCACGCAAGAACACACACCTATTGAGAGAGGGAATCGAGACGGGGAAATACACGATAGTCCACAGTAGGTACTATTCGTGAAAACGAAAATAGCTGTGTGACCTCGTGGACTAGCTGGAAGTTTCCAGATTTCAAAAAAGAGGAGAGAAAAACCATCCACTCAGTCTAATAAAAGAAGAGAGAAACAAAGACGCACCTTCGTTTCGACTGACGCCGTGCACGACCTTAATCGCGCGCGTACTATGCGACTCGGCAATGAAACGGCCATTAACGCCAGGAATCGACCCGACCAAGGTGATGTCGATAAAGGAGTCGTTTCTTTCGCCTCGAAAATAAAGCGAGCCCCGGCGTGAGCACGCACATACGCCCACACTAACATCGTGCGCGCGCGCATCTGTGTAATCTAGGCACGAAATCAGGCACGGCAAACAGCACGCGCCCGCTTAACACGCGCGCCGCTCACAATGGAAGTCGAAGCAGTTAGAGGTCGCGTCCGCGCACACACAAGTCTCGCACACGCTCGCACGTTCACGAAACGCCCGGTCACCAGCGGGACCGCTATAAACGAAGCCCGGCATATACCTCGTTCGTTATCTTATCTCTTCCGACCCACCCCCATGCGTGAGCAAGATTTCGAGACGAGATGAGCAGCGCCAAACGCCGGAGACGGCATCCAATTACGGTGTTCTCGCGCAGTGTCGACGTAGTCAGAGCGCGCGACCGGCGAACGCTCTAAAGTCCTGACCACAAGTACGTGATGCAGCGCGCCAGCGCGCGGCTTTTTGACGCGGCGTCGGGCTATTTCCCTATAGAGTTAGCTTCGCGTCTACATATAGACACGCCCTCACTGCTTGACTTTTTTAGGCCACGTGACAGCAATCGTCGTCCTCCCAACCACTGAGATACGCTGGAACGAAACGTCAATTTCGCAGGTCGATAGCGATGCGTGTGCTTAGAAAAAGTGGGTAACGATTTAGAGTACTAGAGGTACTCTATGGGGGAGCTTAAAGCCGTCCCGGTGTTTTATGAGTGAAAGTTCAGATGGGTAAAAGTCTAGTTTGTGGGTGAAAGTTTATGGGTGGAAGTCCAGCGATGCGTGTAGACCTCAATTTTTTGTATCGACGGGAATAAGGCGAACACTAGTGTCAACGTCGGTCACGTACGAATCTTTTCGACCATCATACCTTTGCAGGTGAGTTGTGGGACCAAGAAGAGAGCTAGTTAACACGTCTCCACAGCAACCATGGCCTCGTGGTCGATTGTATGCGCTTCGGTTGCGGCAGGTCGTGGGTTTTATTCCACGTGCCCCCGGATACCCATCGGTTTTGCAAATGGATGCAGGCGTTCCACGGCCCAACATTCGTGTACTTTCATGGGTAAAACGTCAGGGAAGGGCAGCCTGCGCCATTCAAATCCCACGGGGACATGTGAGCGCATACAGTGCCCTACAAATGGACGTAGAGTTGAGGTAGAACCCGCTCAGTAAATCTAGTTAACATGTGTCTTGAACAAAGAAAAGATCTTTAAACTCCGGGTGTCGCTGGAACTAACAATCCAACAAATGGTGTTGTGTTCAAGGCAACAGCTTCCTGCCTAAGCACGTGTATGTGCACACTTTATAAGCATACTTTTACTCTTCTTCTTCAAGTTAAATGCAAGACGCCTTCACCGCCAGCCACGCGATGACGCGCGCGGTAACTTCCTCAGCACTCGAACGCAGCACCGACAGGGTTCACGGGAAGCACTATACTCCGCAACAAAGAGCAGCAGTTTTTGTCCTCAGAGAAATGCCTCACAGCGGTGACCTCCGAGACCCACTGCTGCGCTTACGCAAATGAAGGACATGCGAATACAAGTTTTCCAAGGCTGACATAGACGCAGTCATAAATCAGCTTTCCTCTACGGACTGGTCGCACAAAGGCAACCGACTTGCCCGAGAGGAGGTGGTAGGATCGTCGCGCTGTTTTCTATGTGTTTCGTTTTTATTTCTTTTTAAAAATTTTTCATGCATCGAGTTCGGTTGGGACGAGTTCACTTGAGGGTAATCAATTCTCTTCAGGCGCGCATAAAGGTGCAGTGTCTGTGTCTCTATTTACCACAAGATAATGCCGAGGTATTCTGACATAGCTTTACTCCAATGTTTTGTTCTGAGCGAGTTTAAGTGGTACATTGCAATTAATAATAAAAATATTTGGGGCTCCCCGTCCCAAAACCACGACATGATCATCAGACAAGCTGTAGTGGAGGGCTCGGAAATTTCGACCATGTGGTTTTCTTTAGGGTGCACCCCCATCGCACAGGACTTGGGCTTCCAGGCTTTCGCCTTCACCGAAATGCGACCACCGCGGCCAGAATCGAACCCGAAACCTTCAGGTCAGCAGCCCAGCGTTGTAAAGCATACAGCGTTGTAAAGCAGGGAAACGAAAGCAATGGAAGGCGACGACTGCTGTTTGCGGGCAAGACACATCTGTAAAGGCGCAAATATTTCATGAGAGTATGTCAGTGGGAAAGAATGAGCGTTTCATAAAATGATTACCGAGGCCTCTACCCGAGAATATGCTATGGCGAGCCTGCCCTGAGAGGCCCACGCAGTGATCCATGGATATTATGCTAGTAGACACTCAAACAAGGCACAGACTAGACTGTTTATATTCAAGGACGGATGTATGTTGGGCACACTTCCTGTGAACAGGGGCGACGGCTTGTGTTACAACAATCTCTCAAATGAATATATAAGGAACACTGAGGGAGTCGCTCTCAGCATGTCAACGTGGTGACTAACGTTACTATAGAGTTTCGACAAATTTCCGCAGTGCTCCACGCAACTGCCACGAGGGAACTCAGCGCTTGCCTGGCTTTTCAAACGCGCATACCCGACATTGCATCCCGTTCATCACGGTTACGGGCGTTACTGGGATTGAGACGAAGATTCCGCAGCGCTGCACGCAACTGGAACGAGGAAACGAAGTATAGTTACATACCACGCTCTTCACACGCATATGCCTGCAGCACCTTGGATCGTAGTCGTCATGCTCGTAGTGAAGAATCCCGGTCGGTTACTAATGCAGTGCTGCACACAACTGAAAAGCAGCGTAGCACATAGTACATACCGCGCGCTTCCAACGCGCATGCGCGGCACGCACACCCGACTCAGTAACGTCCCGGAGCTGATGTATCGCCGACGTTGTTTAAGCCGTTAAACGTGGCGCACGGCGTGAACTACGGGACCTTGGCGGTCGCCAAGTACTCGCACACGCCCTTTTGCAAAGAAGGAAAAAAAAAAAAAAAACGCGGCCGGTCGCGGGGGTCTCTTTCGCTCTTTGAATGGGTGCACGTTGCTGAAGGTGACCGCTAAATGAACTTCGGGAGCGTCGTGCATGTTTCCTATAGTGCTACGTAACTTGTGCCAAAACAGAAAAAAAGAAAGAAAAACGCAAGTGCCACGAAGCTAGGTGGAACCAAGGTAATACTAAAAACAATATCCGGGGTTTAACGTCCAAAAAACTGCGATATGATTATGAGCGATGCTGCATTGTAAGGCTTCAAAAATTTGACCATCCGGCGTGTTCTTTTTTTTCTTTTTTTTACGTGCGCTGACATCACACAATACGCGAGGCCTCTAACCTTTCGTTTCCATCAAAGTGCGACCACCGCACTCGGGATTGAACACGTGACCACCGAATCTGGAGCGGAACTGCTTACCGACACTTTAATACAGTCGGATTATCTTTGTTTACAATTTCGGATAATAAGGTCATTACTAAATGTTAACTGGCGAACTTTGCAAATATTATTAGAGAGATAGCGTCAGCGAGGCAGTTGAAGAGTGCCACGAAAAAAAACGCCTTACTTAGAGCTGTGCCTTGTCATTTAAGGTCGATTTTATTTTAACGAAGCCTGAATTAATGTACGCAATGCGCGGAAACCCACCAGCGAGGTTAACCGCCGACAGAAATATTGTAACGCTGACCCATGTCGTCAACCACCCATCTCATCACCGTCGCTATCTTTACAAAATCATACGCTGACTGTCAATGTGCGAACACCCCGACGCGATTCCAAGGCACGCCGTATACAAACGGCGACACTGGACTGTTTCGACCCAACTTACAGCTACGTAGTAATTACAAGTTTTGCTTTCTCGTGTTGCTTTTTACATTTCCATCATTACTCACGCACAATGGTCACGGGTTCGATACCGGCTGCGACAGTCACATTTCCGCGGAAGCGAAATGGCACAGGCCTGTGTATTGCGGGAAGTCACTGCACGTTAAAAAACAACAGACGGTCTAAATTTCCGGAGCCCTCCACAACGGCGTCTCTCATAATAATATCGTCGTTTTGGGAGCTTTGCGCTGTCTTAACGTAGTTTGTCACAATGTACAGGTTCTTCCCTTTTTTCCGTCTTTCGGGAAGCCTTCCGCATAGTTGTGTGCAAACCACGCTATTTTTCACTCTGATTCCACAATCCACATCATTGTTCACTCCGAATCCATAATTCTCGTCTTGTCTTCTTATTCTTCCCATTTTGCGTTGATCACGTTTTGACTGTGCGCATGCACTCTTTTTATTTGTTTTTATTTTTTCTGAAGAATATTTATATCTCCCTACACTCACGGAAAAAACTTCCGGAGTGATAAAAGAAAAATATTATGCTGCAGTAAAAGATTTTTCCAGTGCCTGACCCTGACTGCTGCGTAAAGTTACTGCAACAGTGTGTTACTGCAGCAGTATATATATATATATATATATATATATATATATATATATATATATATATATATATATATATATATATATATAAGGCGTGTAATCGCAAGAAATCGTCACATCCAATTGTACAACGAAACAAATCAATTCACTTTTCCTTCCGACCAAATCTGGGAAAGTGCGCTGTTCAAAAAAAAATATGGAGCACCGGACGCGGCAGAAACGTGAGAGAACGGCACGACGGAAATGACAGAATCGCGCCGTCACATCAATACGAAAGCATCGTTCGCGACGACGATTTGGAGGTGGACGGAGGCGTGAAACAAGATTTCCGTTATCGACGCATTCCCACGCAGTAC
Organism: Rhipicephalus microplus; assembly: GCF_013339725.1. Classification (NCBI taxonomy): domain Eukaryota; kingdom Metazoa; phylum Arthropoda; class Arachnida; order Ixodida; family Ixodidae; genus Rhipicephalus; species Rhipicephalus microplus. The sequence continues at coordinate 131,353,236 of NC_051171.1, forward strand.
ACGCGAGATAATGAGGTAAGCGAGAACGCATTCGGCCGTAAGCAAGATGAGATTTGAAAAATTCAGGAGTCTTTGTATCCATTATCGGGGAAAGCAGCGCGAGCGAAGACTGGCGTGCGCATTCGTTACGACTGCAAGTATTTCTTTCCTCTTGCGTGAAATGGCCATGTACAGACGGGTTCACAATTGAAGAGAACACTTTCGCGAGTCCGGATTTCGCTCTCTGGCAGAACCATTGCGGCTTAGAGTTGCATACGACCACTGCTAGTAGACTGCTCTGACTTCTTTCGATAGAAGAGCTCCATGCAAGAACAATGTTTCAACGCCAGTTATGAGGTCCGCAATACGACAGTTTCTCGTCAGAGTGTTCCCTTGGACAGTGGTGGACAGTACCGTACAGTTATATCCGAGTTTCTTTTATTGCAAAGAAAAAAAAAGAAGCGGCACTACGTGACGTGACCTCAACTACTATTTTAGGTCCAACATATTATGAATGACAAGGCACGGTTGACGAAAATAAGTCCACCTACCGAAACTTCAGCGGCCAGCCTGCCTGGAGCACACTGTTCAGCCGAAAGCCTTGCATGGTTCATACAAATGAAAAAGCGACCGTTCCCGTTAACGCCACCGATAGTGAAAGGTACACGTTAAAAGTGTACGCAGGCATTAGTAATGAGCGTTAAGTGTAGCCGTGATCACCAAGTCACAAACCACAGGAACTTGTGAAGTTATGAAATTATCAACGTCATACGAGGACACAATCACAAAGCATTTTCGTTTTTTTGAGAGGAAAGAGGCAGTTCGACTGGAGGAAGGAAACATAGAATCGACTCGGAACGTCGACCTAATTGAATGCGCGTCTCTCACACGTCAAATCGTCATATATTGCAAACGAGAAAAAACAAGGAATGCTTTCGCAGGGCGGGGCTTTTCCAGGGCTCCATTGCCTTGCAGGACCCTGCAAAGCCACACTGGAACAGCTGCTGCTGTTGCTGCCGGCCTTAAGGGAATGGTGCAGACTCCCAACAGGAAGAGTTGGGTTAGTTAACGAGAGATTTAAACACTGAAGAGAGCCCAAAGAACTAATAATGTATTTCAGCAGAGTGACTTGTTGGGCGAGTTGTTTCGAGTGTGCCAAAAAGGTAGTTTATGATACACCATTATCTTGCGGAAAATTTTATGTCGGGCAGACGGGACGGTGGGTAAACGATAGATTGTTAGACCATAAGGAGTCTTTGAGAGGGACACCTTGTTCAAATCTTTCGTTACACTGCAGGGAGTGCGGCTGCGCAGCCTTGCTATCTGAGACTATAGGGTGCTCGCAAGAATAAAAAGAAAAAATGCACGAGAAATAGAGGAAGCATATTTTATCAATAGATTAGGCGACACATGCGTGGCGAAGCCCTCAATCACGTTACATGCCACCGAGATAGCTTACTTGAGTGCTTTTCACTAAAAGGATTTATTTTCTGCTAACATGACTTGTGACTTTGTTGACCTGTATATAGATGTGTGCGCTTTTTCGAATAAATTCAGTTGATGGTTTGCGCTTGTCCGTGTGGTCATGTTGTTTTCGCGCCATAAGGTACGTTAAGAATGAACGAACTCGCCTAACAAAAGTTGGGATTGGTATGGGAGGAACGCTGCGTGGGGCAGAGAACTCCCTCGTGGAGTTGTACACTGCCGGTAGGGATCCACAGAAGGGTGTTACGACCGGCCCTAGGGAACCAAGCAAGAAGAGTTTGGGGGAGAACCGGTTCTTGACCGACGGGGTCGTCCACCCCCACCTCCCCATTCAGGCTCCTCCTCTCACCGGGAGAACTCCGGAATCTGCTGTGCGTTCGTGACCATGTTTGGTAACATTTTAGGGCGCCGTGACCATATATGGACATCGTGTTAGGTTGTGCCACTCCATGTGTTGTGAGAGGTGTTTCTCCCTCCCTCGTGGCCGAGGTGCCGGGGACACCGTATTGGCTGACGATGCGGACAAGGCGCCCAGTGTCAACAACGTGGCGCTATAAAAGGCCGAAGACGTTTTGTATCACTCTCACTCTTCTCTCTTTGGATCAGTTGATCACTTCTCCACATGTAAATAAATCTCCGTTGTTCGTTCGGGCGCTTCTTCTCGCTGAATTGTCGGACGATGGATCCTGCGACGGGGCCAGCTACCGAAAACGAGACCGGCAGAACCCAGAGTCCCAACAAGGGGCAATAAAAGGGGGTACAGAGTTAGATGAAAGCGATTTAGCATGTAGATGAATGTTTATTATTTGGTCTGCTGTTGCCACCAAGCGACAGCATTTGTTATGTTCAGTGAAAGATGAGGAGATAATCTAATAATCTAATCCCTTACTATAACGTTATGGATTACCAAGTGCGCCACTGCCGCCCGCCTTCAAGTGTTGCACAGAGTACAACACGATGGCAAAACTTTCCTCTGCATACAGTCTACACAGCATATTGTTACAAGAAAATTAGACGACGCGAACCACCGGGGAAGAAAAAGAGGAAAGGAAAAAAGCATCATGCACCAACTAGCCCAACAACAAGTTTTACTACAGCACACTGTATTTCCACCTGCTAACTTGCCCACTGAGTTCATAGTAGTGTGGACAAGACCATAAAAAACGAACCCGAGACAAAGCAAGGCAAGGCCGAATGAAACAAGCTTGCACCGAGCAAACGACGCCGAGTTGTTTCTCACACTTATTTGCAGGTCCCCCACGCGTTGACAGCTGAATCTTGGCGGGGTTTCTATCCAAGTTGCTGCAACGCTGTCACGGGCATAAGTGCCAGGATGCGACAGCGCCGCGCACCATGATTAACGCAGACTAACTCCCCCCACCGTCCCGAAAGATAGGCTTCAACGCCGCCTTCAACGCCATGCAGGGCAGCTCCGTCCGAGTAGAGGCTGCCGACGGGGCACATATGATATACGACCTGGTAACCGTTTTCCCTCTCTCTGTCTGTCATCTCGGTAAGTGGTCATTCTTCATAAGAACGCAGCAGTGCGAAATGCAGCAGTGTATTCATACAAGCTGCAGCGCTAAAACTGCGGCTCCTTGCGAGGTACTTTTTCGCCTATTCTACGCAGACAAAAGAAAACCACAGTCAAAGTCGTTTCTGTGGCCTTTTCGGCTTAAAGGCGCGCCTAAAAGCTACACCTCCTTCCACAACGCAAATTGTTACTTCATGAAACGAGCACGTGGAAGGTTAGTGTCGCAGAAGGCAACTAACAAGCTCGCAAAACTCGACGCCCTTTCACCTAACAACGGCGCAGACAACGTACAAGTTGGCGGCCTGAAGCGAGCTCTACGTTCTCTGAACGAGTTAATGCTACTCCGTCCAACGTTGCGTTCGCTAAGGCGAAAAACGGACAAATTTTAGGAATACACCTTTCTCCGACAACACCAACGACAAGGGCACACAAAACAAGAATATTAAATGAACGATATTTACCTCATTTTTATCAATGACCGACCGGAACGACGCCATAGAGACGGCGTATACCACTTTTATTCCATTAATATGCAGCAGACTAGTACCATCGCGCTTGCTATGAGCCACTCTGCGGGAGCGCGCGGATAAACGCACTGTAAGGTTTTACAGCAGCAAAGTTTAGATTGGGCTAGTTGGCAATGCATCTTCAACCATCAGCACGGAAACGTATTGATTGATTGATTTGTGGGGTTTAGCGTTCCAAAACTACCATATGATTATGAGAGACGCCATAGTGGAGGGCTCCGGAAATTTCCACCACCTAAGGTTCTTTAACGTGCACCCAAATCTGAGTACACGGGCCTACAACATTTCCGCCTCCATCGGAAATGCAGCCACCGCAGCCGGGAATCGAACCCGCGACCTGCGGATCAGCAGCCAAGTACCTTAGCCACTAGGCCACCGCGGCGGGGCTAGCACGGAAACGTACTTGAGACAAAAAAAAAGAACAGAGACCAGCCCTTGTCATTGTTCCCTTTCTTGGCCCTAATTCGTATTTGCGCTTATTTTCCTGAATATTAACAGATGGCACCGATTGCAACACGTTTTTCAGTTCAACGCTCGCGCCCGTTTTGTCCCGACGTGGTATCCGCTTCAAAAAACGATTCCACCGTGACTCAACGCCCAAAATTTCGAAGTTTTCTTCAGTAAAGCTAAATGATTGGCAAAAAGGTTTCTTCAGATAAACGAGGGCAAGGATGAATGCAAGCGATCGGAAAGCGATGCGCCCTCGTAGGAACAGTCTATAGCTATCTCACGATAACTAGAAATTATACCGTATGGGCGTCGCTGTTCAACTTTGCCATGCACCGGCGCCACGCACTCGCATGATGTAGCTCATTGACTAGCCCAACAACACACCTTGATTCAGCGTGTAGCACACATTGAGAGTGATAGTACGTTACTCCTACTTTTCGGCAATTCGGGTGTGGCCAAGTCACAGGTTCCCAATGCATTTTCCTAGAACGACTAGAAGGTGAAAACCGGCTTCTTTCTTCTCATTCGATCGTATCAGTGATCCTGCGCGAAAACGTTCCGCACGCAACGTGGGTTTGAAGTGCCTCCGGGATCAGAGGCCCTTTAAGCTTTGCCCACCCAGCTGTATTTTGCACAGCCTCCGTGACCAGCCCACCAAGCGACGATGCCATTCGATCACGCCACCATGTGAGGTCAGGCGATGCGAGACCAAAATGACGTCGTATGGTGACGTCATCACGTGATCATTTTTTTCCTCATTTCTCACGTTCGCTCCGCTGACTCCGATGGACTTCTTAGACGCTTGATGCAGCCCGTAAGACTTTCACTTCAATAATCACTGCAAGTCAACGGTTCGACAACGCTGGGACATCAAGCTTCTAGTACTGAGTGGAATTCAAATACGTAATAAACCACATCCGATTCGAAGCAAGACAAGGTTAATTTAAAACGTAGCAGTACACCTATAATGAGATTGCACAGAGCCTGTCACTATCTTCTCTTTCTTGCTTGCTACTGTTCGGTCCGATTGCTCGCATTTTTCTCATTATTTCCACCTATTCTTTATTTTCTTCAAAAGTTCTCGTTCAGAACTACCCCATTCATGCTCCACTTTCAAAATCGAACACACATCCTTTCGCGATTTACCATACGTATATCACCCCAATTCGACACGACTCAGCCCCGTATGTCGGGCTTTGCCATTCGACTTCAAAGCATCGCAAAAAAAAAACCAAAAAAAAACGGTGCATTAACCTCTAGTATCGGCGAGAGAAATATGGCAGAGCGCACGGAATCGGTACAATGTGAGCACTTGTGCGCTGAAAAAGTGATCCCAACCTTTGCGTTGCTTACAGCGCCAGTATAACAAAAAAGCAATACAGAACAGAGCGTAAGGCAGGAACAAAGGAGGCTAAGGATGTGGAGGAGTGCGGGAGTATCCGTGTTTTTGACGTGAAACGGAAAGCCCGTCGTCGTCCATCGAGCACTCCCCTCTGAAAACTCGAGTTTTCCCTCGTATCCTAGCATGAACACGACATTTTTTTTCCATACCCATCTGGAACAGAACATAAATCGATCTAAGCGTTGTACGGAGAATGATGGAGTCATTTTGCACGCGTTCCCCCCCCCCCCCCCCTTTTTTTTTATCGTTAACGACACTGTGTCTTACTTGTGAATGTTTATACGAGTTTCTCATTTTTCCTTCGCTCCTTCCGCAAACTACAGAGACGAAACATATCCGACTCTATTCAATACAATCTGTTAGCTGATTTCTTTCTTTTTTTTTTCACTTCCGCAGTCCTTCAGAAACACTGCGCTCAACGTCGCAGTAACCGAGCGCATTTAGGCGTGTTTCGCGGCAATACCACATTACGGGTCATCTGAATGAATAAGTTACTTACGATGAATGCCCTGGCACTTGTTCGTAAAACTACCACTCGTTTGGGTCAGAATGGCGTTGTACAGAGTATCATAGAACACCGTAACTTAAACCATCGATTGATTTATTGATTGATTGATAGCAGGCTAGACATTGTTAAGAATTTTACCATAATGTCGAAGCAGAACCTCTTTTATGCAACATAAAACCGCGCCCAGCATCGGTATATGTTCCTCCCTCTTTATAGGTGCTCCGAATGGAGTTACACCCGGCGAAAAAAGTGTACCGGGAACGCGAACTCTACAAAAAATGCGAATTGTCACATTTCTTGAAGAACTATTGAATGTCGATACCTTAGATGTTGAGGGAAAAAGCATAAAATTTTACAGAGAAAATACACGCCTGCGAAGTGAGTTTTTTTTTAAACATAAGCACACGGAACCCAGACGCAGACTGCAAAGACATATTTTTCACGTGTTTACTATATAGCATGCGTAGCACACGCCATCGAGTTTACCCAAGCTCGTGTTCGAACTCGTCTTTTTGTTTTTCCCTCTTCACCTAACTCTCTGATCAATACGGTTTCCGCGAACATTGGCGTACCGAAGATGGGCGAGGAGGGCAGGTCGAAACCTCTCCGGAATTCAAAGTTGTGCATGCGTATATATACACGATCAAGTATAGTTACCCCCCCCCCCCCCCCGCCTTCTTGGCCTCCGCAAAAAAAAAAAAAAAAAAAGTGGCGACACCTCTTTCCGCGGAGGTATGTTTCTTCTAAGCGTGGTGGCGAAACACAGACAGGAAAATCTAGAGAAACGACACCCAAGTTTCGACCAACCTTTACTTGTCGATTAATCAATATTCTAAACAATGTGTCATGTAGTTCCTCCGAGTGCCATTACAAGAGGAAAAAGCAAAAAAAATTAAAAGAAGAACTACAAAAGAATGCCTAAGAACAAATCCAACCCTTTCTCTCTCTCTCTTTTTATCATGCAAACACGGCCAAACCACTTTTGTCCCATCGATTACGCCACACGCCCCGACGACACAACGAATGGTGTTGAGCGCGGGGTTCGTTTTGCGAAAGTGTTATGATTTGAGCGGATTGACGGTGATAGAGAACGTTTTTCTGTGACCAAGTGCACTGTACACCGAAGGTTGGCGGTCTCATCGTTCCAAGCATCCGCAGGCCTTCGCCATCTCTTGCACCCGTTTAACCAGGCTTTGCCGATTATTCAAGCAAGGGTCCAATAGCTTGGCCTCTAACTACTCTTCGGGTAGTGTGACGGCGCTGGGGTTTCGTATGCATCCTCATACCATATGGCATAGAGTGTCCGAGACATCGCAGTACTAGCAGATGTAAGAGTACTCAGTCAAGTGACGTGCGCTGAAGTAGTATACCATGAACGTCTTTCCAGTTTCGTCAAAGTTTCTGCCTTCTCCCTGATTAAGCTGGAGTGAGCTCGCGGGTGAATTCATCGGTCTAGTCTGTAGTGTGGCAGATGGCACTGTACTTTATAGTACGTTTTCCTTCCTTTTCATGCGCCCTGTGGGTGGTGGTGATGAAAATCATTTATTTAAAAAAGAAAAGTGTAGGACCTCTTCAGAGGTCCCTATACAGACTAGGTAAAGTCTCTATTCCGGGATCCCATTGGTTAAAGCCGCTGTCTTGGCTCTCTGGACCAAGGCCTGCAGGTCTGAGAAGTCGAGCAGGGCCGCCTCCCAATCCTTTTGCCTAGAGTTTGGGTTAGGAGCAATGGCTGCATTATCTTGGCAGGCCCACAGCATGTGGTAGGTGTCTGCCACCTTCCCACAGTGCTGGCACTGTCTTGTGACCGTATAGGGTCTAAATGCGTCTTGTGGCAAGGCACGATGAAAACATGGGCCTAGGCAGAAGCATCGGCTGTCTCATTTGCTAACAGGGACTCGTGAGAAGGAGTTCCAAAGCCGCACGTTTCCGGCAGGGTTTATTTCTTTTTTTTTTTTTTTTTGCTGTGGCTACGAGAGCTTCTCGGGCTTGCCTGGAAATAACATGCGGCCGAAGAAACGGCCATAGTCCTGGCCATCTCCATCAGTACTGATGAAGTAATATTACTAACTATATTAAAACAAACTGCCGGAAAAAGAAAAACACAGCGTTCTCTTGCATTCTCCTAAGATGAGCTGAAGGCATCGTTTTCTTCGCAGTAGATGTATCGATACCACCTCTCTTGCATACTTCAGAAATATTTTTACACCCAGCGTGGTTTTCCAGTGCCCAAAGAATAGAAGGCATTGCAAGGTTTCAGCACCACACCTGATTTTGCACTGATATGAAAGTAGATATGCCCACCTTTGTCACTGCATAACACCAATCTACGAACAGCTTGCTCGTAACGTCACGGACGCCGCTCCTGAACGTATTGGCACTCCACGATAGCGTGTTTGATGAGAAGGGAGTTGAGGTTAACCTGTTTCAGTGTGATAATAATCTAGCAGGAACGCCTCTGAGCTTGAATAAGGAAAAGAGCTTCAAGCGATGTTTCGATAACATTAATGACACGCTCCAAACATTGCATCACCCCGTGTTTGCGTACCAACACGGCGGTTTCGGTGACGTCATTGCGAGCCACGTTTAGGATGTTATAGAGCTCCAAGGGTGGGCTTTCCACGTTATACGGGTGGCGCCACATGAACGTGAACTCAAGTAAAATTTAACAAGCCCGATTTATTGATTGATTGGTTGATTGATATATTGATTTGTGGGGTTTAACGTCCCGAAACCACCATATGATTATGAGAGACGCCGTAGTGGAGGGCTCCGGAAATTTCGACCACCTGCGGTTCTTCAACGTGCACCCAAATCTGAGCACACGGGCCTACAACATTTCCGCCTCCATCAATTTAACAAACCCGTTCCTTTTTGTCTTTTCCCTCCCGGAAAGTCACAAAGAGATCCAGCTGCCCGCGTCTCAAACTGCACAGTCGTGCGAATGATTCAATAGCTAAATAAAGAACGGGGCGCTCATTGTTCTCCACGGAGTTCCTTTGTATACATGCAAATGAAGCTTCGAAGGAAACCCAACCGCCCAGAAGAATAGAGAGAAGAAGGGAGAAAGATATTTGTATATGCACATCAACGGACAAAACGCAAAGCGCACCCACGTAGCCACCACGCATGGATGCTTCTTCGGCATACGGCGTTACACAAGACGTGGGAGGCGTGCGGAGCGGGTAGAGGTGGCACGTCAGCCGATAACCGTTCGGTTATACCCACCACGCCGCGACATAATCTCGTTCCCTATCGTGCACGGCGCCTCGTTTTCGAGCTATCAATCACTCCGAGATTACGAGCTTATTTCAATATGCCAGGTCAAGGAAGCGGCGTCGGCGTACACAGCTGCTAAAAGTCTGAGTCGGCGCACATGCGAACATAATATTCCCGCGATGTCTGGGGTGTGCCCCGAGAATAATTGCACTTGGAAACACACTTCTTGAGTACTGCATACATATATTCAGAAGAGTCGTAAGAGCAACCACTCGATTCACACGCAGTTAACTTTCTTAAAGATAACCTGCTTCACGTCACCCTGCCTTCCTGTTTATAAAGAGGTCTATTTCTAGCGTCCTTGTACGTTTATAAATTACTTGTGTACAGATAATGTCTATTTATGCATTGCTCCCTCGGTAATTCCATGTCGATCGCATCAGCTCGTCGGGACAAGCAGGTTAAATCGCAACGTCAGCGATTTCCAGAAAGTATGCCACATTCGCTCTCTGTCTTCCATTTTTACCCCATTCTCCTGCTTTTAGATGATTTCGGTTTCTTTTCTTTCAAACCCTTAATGCCCCCCTTCCTTAAAGGGACACTAAATCTCACAATTTACGTCAGAGTGAAAGCTCAATGCATGAGATCATGTAAAACGAAAATGTTATCAATGACAGTGCCTTACTTACCGTGAAATTAAGGCAAACGCACAAGAACACTATCGCCGTAGTAGGACATTCTCAAAATGATCCCGATGACATCAGACGAACTGCCTACAATTAATCACTAGTAATCGATCTAACTGCACTAAATAAGGAACATTCCGTGCATCAAGAGACGCAATGAAATGCTTCTTGTCCATTTCTGTTTGATTCATGGAAAAAAGAACCGCCGGACTTTACTATGGGGAATGGCCCGAGTGGTTCATAAATTCAATTTTCGCGTTGTTACTTTGGACAGGTGGCGCCATCTAGCAGTTAAAAAAAACGCCTATTATAATCTCACGCGCCCGCCATCTCGGAGGCCACAATTGTTGCTGCTGTGGCTCCCGCTGCTTTCGGTCTGCTGCTACCAGCGCAGTAAAGCCGCGCCACATTGTGCACGGCAACAGTGACGTGAGTCGGTCCGGTCGGTCCACTTCTTGAGCCGATGCGAACCACTAAAACGTAATTTCATTTAAATGGGCCCTTCCTTGGCACAAAAGTAACACTACGAGGTTTCTGGAGCGCTATTTAAACAGTCAACGTCTGCTTAATAGTTGCCTTTAGTGTACCCTAATACCCTGCAGTCTTCATTTGACGCCGCCAGTGTCGTCGATCGACAAGGCACGAAATTGGCGCAGCTGACGCCATCATCGGCTTTAAAACAGCGAGTAGGAAATTTGTTTCCTGTCTGTCTCCTCCTCCTCCTTCCTTTCTTTTTTTTGTCAGCAGAAACAAATAAACGGAAGCGCTCCAAAATACGACGTTGCTACGGCGCCGCACTGTTTTTTCCAGACGGCCAGAGCTTTTTCCAGAGCTGTGTATTGACAGAAGCAGCACCGAACTGGTTTCGGGGACATTGGTGAAAAAAAAAAAAAGAAAGGCCGCCAAAATGAACTGCTTCTCAAGTTCACTGGCGTTCGCAGCTATACACACGATGCGACGTTGAGAGCTGCGTTCGTTCCGGCTATAGGGTGCACAAAAGCTTTGAACACTAATGGCCAAAGTAATGGGTATACCTCTACAGAGGGAGACCGTACTGACAACTTTCAAATCGCGCGTTGCTCGCCTCAACATTTAACAAGAAATGAAAGAATTGAATCGCATCGACCCCATCTGTCGAGCAGAGCATCAAACTGTCAACCTCGTATAGTCGCGATTCTGCCCGACTTCGTGTGCTGCTTCTTAAAACTCTCTTTTTTTTTTTAAATCGTTGACACTACGCAATGTGTAGTCATTTTAGATTTGTAGTCAACAGCTAACAGCGCATGTCATTCCCCAAAGACTACGCACCTACGAGCACCAGTTTCAAGAAAAGAAAGACATTAGAGAAAGTTTGCTGCGAAGGGCACTGAAATATCTTTTATAAAATAACATTTCACAGGTTCTGGACAAATTGCGTAATGCAAAACTATTAACTCCAAAAGTGCTTTTGAAGCGAAGATGCTTTTCGAACACATTTTCAGTCCGTAAACTTTACAGCTTGTCCTAAGAGCACGATATCAACAGAAAAAAAAAGTGTACTTGCAGACTTTCTAGAAGAAGATGATGTTTATTTAAAAGAAAGAGTCATTTCTAGCCGTAATTTTGAACGTACAGCGTGCCCACTTGAAGGTAACAATTCAAGTCGCGCGATGAACTTCACGAAAAAAAAAATCTAATGCTGTTGTTCGGCTGCATGATTTTAGTCCCAGAAAAAAAGACAGATCCAATTAAACAATAATTTAAAACACAAAGAATAGTCTAAGTCCACGCTACGGTGAGCAACATTCATTTGGTCGCGTCGTAATTGCGCGTGTCGGCATACTTTCAAACTCTGACTAAAGTTACCTGGGACACCCTGTATATGTACACGAATTACACCTTCAAAGTTAATCAAGGGGACGCTGAAAGCCAGTAGTTATCTAATTACCGCAAGTTTACTGTCACTCATCTTCCTGAAACACGCTGACGCGTATGCGTTCCAGCGCGCTTCTCAAGCAAGCTTGGCAGTTCACTTGAGAGGGACGCTGGAATTGCGGTCTTCCTTGAATACCTCCTCTCTCCACAACCACCTCCCGCCAATCTTCCGATCTTCTCTCTACCCATCGTATCTCTTGCGCCGCTCTTTCTCTTTCTGAAATTTTCGTCTCTAAAACAGGTCTAATTGTTCGCGCACGGAAGCGTTTGATATTACGGTCGCCCACGGTCGGCTCATGTCGCGTGTTTCTCTCTTGTATTGAGGTGCGCGCACTTAATAACCGTGAGAGAAAAGTGGTTGCCCAGAAACATACAGGCTTTCCTCGCGGAAGTGACGGAGTCTACGCAGACACGAAAGAAAGGTCAATTGGAGGTTGAAAATTATATACCTGCACGCGCGAAGAGAGTAATGTGCGTTCAAACAGTTTCCTTCGTAATGCATGGTTTATAATTACTGCATTGGAGGAGACGCCGCAATAATTGGCCACAATAGGTCCCACCGATCTTCGACATTGCATGGTTTACTACTTCACAGACCATTTGCCGGATTTGCCGAAAGACCCATGCTTAGTCACCTTGCGCATCTTGTGAAGGACAAAAAAAGATGTTTGATGAAGAGAAATGAGTACTGGTTCTGGCTTGCTACTCCTCACGAAGGTAACGGGAAAAGGTAAAGAAGGAAATATGATGACAGGCGATTATGGTACAGTAAAAAGAGAGACTGTACACATCCTGTTCTGTGCAGGGACGTACACTGCACGCTAGTTTTTTTCTTATAACATATAGACTACGCTATAAAGAGGCGTATCTAAACCTGTATCGGTTAGAAGCCTCAATAAGCAAATTAAACCACATTGCCCATGGTCGCCACGTTTCCAAGCACCCATAGTCGAGTACGTTCGCTGCCGTTTTTACTGCACTGATTTGTCTGTGCGCCAGTCTATGCAGTCAACGAATAAGAAATGGGTGGTTCAAAAGAGTTACAGGGCCCCTTTAAGTACGAAGTACTCGAAGTCGTTAAACAATTTTTCTAAACACAATGCTCTCCCATGGTCGAGTACGAAGTACTCTAAACCGGTAAAATATTTTTCTAAACACAAACCAGACAATTTACGACGGTGTAAAGTGTTTGTCCTTCAGCCAATTATTGAGGCAACGCCAAGAGGACGTAGTGAACAATGTGTGACGTGTGACGCACTGAAGTTAGGGCTTTGCCACTCCGTCCAGTCTTATGAGGACGTCGTCATGTGCACGCAACACCCGACCGTTGTGTATGCAATGGTCTTTCCGCTCTCTTGTTAAGCCGGAAGGCAAGCCGAAAACGATGACCGGGGACAGGGACGACCTTCGCGCTGCAGAAATGAGAAACGGAACAACACTCACATCTGTTTGTGACAGACAACGCAGAGCCACTGGTCCGAGTTCTCGGGGGCGCCCACTTCGTGCAGGCGACAGTCGCGGCACACCTTCTTGCGGCACGAGGGACACGGGGCTCCCCGGTTCAGGATGCGACCCAGGGCGGACAGGCATCGGGCGCAGCTGCGAGCCGGGTCGAGGCCCGGACGCAGGGCACCGCGCTTGCGCAGGCGCTGCAGCTCGGCCTTCAGGTGCCTGAGAACAAAACAGGCCGACAAAGAAGGTTCAGGGGAAGGGGGAAGCGTGATGAGAGAGAGAAAAAACGAGGCGCGGCTTTGCAATCGCATGCACTATTTGGAGCTGACAGTAAGCCTCAGCATATTTGCGCAAACATAGATGAAAAACTATGGACTACCACACGTAAGACCTACGGAATCCGTCATCTTGGACTGGTAAAGCTGGTGTTTCTTTTTGTATATTGCGACGTGAATTAATGAGGCCATGACACATCGTAAGCACTGACCCAACCACACTCCCACGTATTCGTCTACCGTGACAATTTTCGTTCAAGTGTTAAAGATGCAAAAAGCAAAGGTTACCAGCCCATCATGGCGGCATTGAAACCCATCCGTAAAATACTAAGCTTGTGATGTGCCTTATCCCGTCACGCTATAACACTGGCACCCGTTTTGCGACATGGTTACGCTGCGAAACGTCGCAGCTCACAGGGCAAACTCCACTTAGTCCGTACGCGTAGATGTAAACATAGGCATAGATGTGATTGATTGATTGATTTGTGGTGTTTAACGTCCCAAAGCCACCATATGATAATGAGAGACGCTGTAGTGGAGGGCTCCGGAAATTTCGACCACCTGGGGTTCTTCAACGTGCACCCAAACTGAGCAGACAGGCCTACAACATTTCCGCCTCGATCGAAAATGCAGCCGCCGCAGCTGGGATTCGATCCCTCCCCCTGCGGGTGAGCAGCCGAGTTCCTTAGCCACTAGACCACCGCTGCGGGACAAGGCATAGACGTAAATATCGCTTTGAAGATCTTGACCACAAGGTGTTGCTGGGGCCCGTTTCCGACACGTAGCGTTTCTACCGGGCCACGACTGCCTACCATTGGCTTTTTGAAGCTTTTTGAAGCAGCATGACACCTTCTCCCCATGCAGAGAGAGGGCGCACAGCCACGCACCTCGTCTCCCCATAGGGACAATGCATGACTATTCTAGGCCACTCTAGGCATGACGCCATGTCAAAAAGCCCAATACGTTAGTGTGGTAAGACATCTAACGAGACTATGTTCTCAAAACGGCTGACTTGGCAAGTTGGCGATTCATGATTAGCTGAAATACCGAGCGCGTAACGTAGACAAGGGCTAACTAGAACACGGACAAGCGCGTCCGCGCTTGTCCATGTCTTAGATAGTCTTTATATACGTAACGCGCTTCATATTTCACATATGTTTGCAGCTGCATACCTCAGCGCGTATGTGTACACTGTTACGTTTGGCCCGGCAATTCATCTGGGCAGACGCCATTGTGCGTAAGCCGGTCTGCTAGGATGCTCTCTACCCCATCGGCGCACAGTCTGCAAGACGCTGTCCGCCCCGCCGCGGTGGTCTAGTGGCTAAGGTACTCGGCTGCTGACCCGCAGGGCGCGGGTTCAAATCCCGGCTGCGGCGGCTGCATTTCCGATGGAGGCAGAAATGTTGTAGGCCCGTGTGCTCAGATTTGGGTGCACGTTGAAGAACCCCAGGTGGTCTAAATTTCCGGAGCCCTCCACTACGGCGTCTCTCATAATCATATAGTGGTTTTGAGACGTTAAACCCCACATATCAATCAATCAAGACGCTGCCCTGTAGATGCTCCACGTAGTGGTCGGATCACAACGAAAGCTTCGCGAGACAACCCTTTTTGTAGAACGGATTCGAACAGCGTGGAACGGCACCACTGTGTAAGTTCTCATGGAGTCAACCTCTCAACTCGGCTGTCGTCGCCAACTCGAAATCGTCACGAAAGCAGCGTCAGTCCGGAAGCACGGGAAGACGTCGAAGAAGCCGTTCTCCGTGGTCGAGCGTTTGGACTGCCATGCTCAAGAGAGTTCTGGAAGCCTGATTGATTGATATGTGGGGTTTAACGTCCCAAAACCACCATATGATTATGAGAGACGCCGTAGTGGAGGACTCCGGCAATTTCGACCACCTGGGGTTCTTCAACGTGCACCCAAATCTGAGCACACGGGTCTACAACATTTCCGCCTCCATCGGAAATGCAGCCGCCGCAGCCGGGATTCGATCCCGCAACCTGTGGGTCAGCAGCCGAGTACCTTAGCCATTAGACCACCGCGGCGGGGCAGTTCTGAAAGCCTGTAGCTGAAAGCAGCCAGGGACCGCTGCTGACGTTCGTGTCAGCGGCCGTCTCCCCGGAGGAGCTCAACTTTCCCTCTCCGGACTCCACCTCCTCGCCCTGAGGTGCCTCCAAGGCGTGGGCCGGGTGCGTCATTGTGTGGTGTCCTCGTGCTACCATTGGACCGTTTCGCCCAGCCGAGTGGGGATATTTCTGCACCCTTTTTGGTGGGTGGACCACTCAGACATCACGTCAACTGATTTGTGGCAAGAGTGGTCCCGGCCTTCTTCGGACCTCCATGTAAGGGGACGACGGACTATACAAGCCGAAGCATTTTGTAAATAAGAGCTGAATCACGAGCTGAATCTTTGTACATCGCTGAATCTCTGTACAGTTCTATCTTTCAACTATCATGTAAATAAACCTTCGTTCTATCTCTCTTAACGCGTCCCCTCACTGGCGAAGATCGACTATGCGGAGGACGGCGGGAAGCCAGCTACCCTATAGAAAACCCGCCGTACCTGCCATTGACCTCGAGCCCTTTACAACACGTGCTACGGTACGTAGCAGACGAAGAGAAAACCACAGGTCGAAATATTCGCTTCAGTCACACGCCGTTTTCAAGAACTGTTCCTCTAAACAAAGACAAATAAGGAATACTGGAATATCGTTATGAATACTTCGCGAAACTCAGCGCTGTGACGACATGTCAAGTGCAACAACAGTTGGGTTTGTTTTTGCTGTTCATTATGTTTACTATAGGCAACATTATACATGCATGCAAAGAGAAAAGCACGAAAAGGTTCAAATTCAATCACGGTTTACCAGCACATTCTTATTACGGTACAAATCTAGACCTTTAGTAATGCCTTTAATGACTTTTTAGCCTTTCATGTTGGCTATGTTACCGATATACGTTTTGAGTCACTTTGTTAGAGTACAGTAAGATACACGAGCACACCTTGTATTTATTCATATGATACTTTCAACGTCCTTTCGCTGTTACAGTAGTTGTGCTAGACTGTTGCAAACACTTATTTTTTAACGCCGATTGATCCGGGTTACTGGGAATCAATGGAGGCGATGCCATTCCTCTTGTCAATAGCATGACGAACAGACATTAGCATGACAATATCGTGATTATCACGAATGAACCAATGTGCAAATTGTGGCACTCAATTCAGAGCCTCTTTGCATCACTTGCGGAAGCATGACTAAATCGGCCCTTATAACGAAATTTCTCGCGCCTTCTTGTCAATTCAAGCAGCCCGAGAAAAGCTCCAGAATTCGGTAGCAGGCAATATTCACACAGCGCCTCCTTCACGGACACCTTCTATACTCCTGGTGCACTGCTACTTTTTCTGAAGTCTCTGGTCGTATACTTGCCACTCTAAGTGCACCTCGGCGGAGTAATACGGTTAAATGCGGCAGGAGAGCCATTGGATGTGAAAGCAGGGCAGACACGGCACTGCGAAGGACCGCCTCCTTGCTTCCCTGGTCCCCATCTGGAGAGGGTTGTTGGCGATCGATAAGCAAAACCTTTCAACGTCATTGTCTTACACGCGGCGCGCTCTGCCTTTAACGATAAACTACGATGCTGACGTCAGCGGCAGCTTTGCCGCAGAAAGCACAGCACCAAGCAGCTATAAGCTGCACCTTGGTACTACTAATGCAGGTGGCTTTAAACTCCACAGCCGAGCGACGGTTCTTTTCGGATAACATCAATGAGAATATCTGTAAGTTTACGTCACTAAAACAATGATATGATTATGGGTTAAGTAGCAGTGGAGGGTTCAGAAAGATTTTAAACCAGCTTTTGTTTTTTTAACGTGCGCTGGACTCGCACAGTACGCAGGTCTCTAGCATATGACTTCAAACGAATTGGCGACCACCACGGCAGGAATCGAGCAGGCGACTTTCGGGTCACCAGCAGAGTACTGTATCTACTGTACCACCGTGGCAGATTCAGATAAAGTATGTTACTACTACTACTACTACGACGACGACTACTACTACTACAAAAGAAAAAAATACAGGACAACAAAAATAATAAAAAAATCCAATATATGTCAGACAAAAATTCGAGGGTCACTATATGAGAGAACAAAGCACACCAACAGCATGAGTGCTAAACTTCCAATTAGTTTTATTCTGAACGAGAAAACGCTATTTAAGCACATGCCGTTTTAAGATACGCTGTTAAAGGGAGTCCGTATCAATGAAGAAAGTTAGGAAAAGTCTTTTCGCGTTCGAACGAGAAATCAGGCGGCGAAGCTTGCTAAGTTGTGCAGGTATTTAATAATTAATCGACGTTCTGCGGTAAGATGCAATTATTATTATACGAGCAAAAAGAAAGCGGAAAGCCACGATTTGCGACTGCGGAGCTCTAATCTTAAGAACTGCCCGAAGACGCCGCCTACGACATACGAGTCCACAGCGAAAGCAACCGCAAACTTAATTTCGATCAGACGATTGGAGAGATAATTAAGGGAAAGAACAGTCGCTGAACAATCTAAAAATAGAGTGTGTTCATTAGTCAATTCTAAAGACAATTCAGCCGCCCGGTACAGGCAATTGTAATTGTTCTCCTCGAACGTTGCTACACTGGGAAAACGCCGATGTAATGCGAAAAGCGCCACGCGCGCTGTTGCTCCGCGAAGTGCGCTTTCGAAAACACCACGTAAGCGTCCCGCAATTACCCGTTTCTGGAAGTGCCATAGACTGAACCTAATGAACCCAGTAGTTGGCACTAAATTAACTGGTCCCAGCAGCTAACGGCAACAATAATTGACCCAGATTGAGCTATTCCGTATGAAGAGAACTTTCCATGAGGAGAGCCACAAAGTTCGGGACAGGGATAACTTTGCAGGCTCGTACTAACAAGCCGCAGTGCAGAACTGATGATGTCACCGGAGCACAAGTCAAAATGCAAGCCGTAAAGTCTAGACATTTCAAATGATTCAAGACTTTCTTTTTTTCAAAGCTCCAGAAAGCGAATTTCAAGAACTGAAGTGCTCGTACGTGTTTCGAAGACCCCTTCAAAAACCGTCAGATTACGTTCGCTTTACGTTAAATATAATCGTCAAAAGCGAGTGAAGATAAGGCACGCATCGACCAATCACTGTTCATTGGTGATGAAACCACACACAAAAAAAATACCGCCGAATAAACGTTTTTATCTTCCAGCAGTCCCAGAGCTCGAGGATCATTACGACAGATTTCCTTACACACGAAACAAGGAAAAGAAAAAAAAAGACCTAAACAATTAGCATTTGTAAAAAGAATAATCACATTATAAATGTAAACGGTGGAAGAAAATGAGAGAACGATATCCTATAGGAACGACGCAAATAAAAGTATTCCTTTCAAGCGCATTAATAAACTGGACTTTATCTTACCAACATTAACCAGTCAATGAGGGGCTTGGTGAAAGTCCTAGGGGAGAAAAAGGAGAAACTGACACTCTATCTGCCTTTGGATATTTTTTTGCTCGTAATATTTTAGATATATCGCTACGTTACCGTGTTAAGCTATTTATCACGTCGCTCTATCTACTCGTAATACTCTGATTAATTTAACCAACTCGCGACTTAATCTACATTTATGTTAACGAAAAATTCGCGAGACTGGTTTTATGCATCGTGGCTCATGCAACCGGAAACATAAAAGAAAAAGGGGCAGAATTTGAAGACAACCAGCCTTTCGGCACTTCCAGTTATAGCTACCTGACACGCGATATAAAATGAAGGTAAAAAAAGATGGGAGTTAAAGAATCGTTAACGTCAACCACGATCCGGGATAAACTTGCCCGTTGGGTATGTGTATGCGTGTTAGCACTTGATCGGGTTTACAAAACACAGTGCGAAAGTAGAGCGAAGAGGGTGAAATATCTTCGGCGAGACAATGAACAACAGAAGTTCAGGGGAAAAAAATGAATTTGAAACAACGGTTTCGTTTCTGCGCATATAATAGTACCAACAGAGGACGCAAAAAAGACACGCGAGCTGCCTCTGTGACACTTTACAAGGCAGGGATTCACGCCAAAACCAATGTGGCTTTTCGCTCAACTCCGAAAGACAAAAGCAAACAAACAACGAAGGAAGACGAGTGGTAGCAAAGATTCTGAACTTGGAGCTCCATCGCGTATCTGTTCGAGATATAAGGTGGCAGCGCGTCGCGCAATAAGACGACGACGATGACGACCACAAACAACAAAAGCACAAGTAAAGCGATATTTTTGGCGAATTTATTGCACAAATAGGCGCAGAACAGTGGTCGATCCGTTAGCTTTTGGTGGAAAGAAGGAATGCTTCGCACGATTCGGAATGCATGAAGGGATAAATGACAAAGACGAATTAAGGAAGAGAACTTGGACATGAAGATTAAACACGGCGAAATTTGGAGGAACGGAGGGGCAAGGCTTCACTAGGCCGCGGTATATACCGAAAGCCGTATATACGCGTTCAATGGCACCATGGACAATGTAACCAGTTCCAGGCCGTGAGTCGAGGATCATCATCATGCAATCGAGGATCATCATCAACACTTCAAGCACCATCATCATATCGTTTTATTTACTGCTCTATTATCCTCCCCCCCCCCTCGTTGTCTTCGGTTATGTCACCTGCGCGTCAAGCTTATTACTACTACAACAACTACTACTACAGTAAACTAGCAAATTGGACAACCGTTTTCACAGATGCCGAGGTATTACAACAACGGCATACGTAATTACATGTTAGGTCGTGGTTGATAAGATCTTTTGTGCCTACATTTATGCTTATACATGCCCCGTTTTTTAATTAAACTTTCAGTTGTTAGACAGCGCTTGTGCCATGCGCTTCCTATAGTGTTCCTCTCTGTCTTGCCTTCATTTACTCCTTCGGTCACTTTCTGAGTAGAGCTGACAGGAACCGTACTCTTTCTATCATTGCAGTTATGACGTATGCTTCTTACGAGCGACATTGCTCGTGTACGCACACTTTCTAACGATTTTCTATCTCTCTCTCTCTCTCTCAGACACACACACACACACACACACACACACACACACACACACACACACACACACACACACACACACACTGACGTTGAGTGATAGTGACAAGGAAAACACGATAAAGACAAAAGTGAGCACCGGCGAGTGAGAACGAAAGCGAGTTTCAACGTGACTGAGCGCGTCGACGAGAGATCCTCGAAAAATGAATGCGCACTGAACAAATCTACAGAAAACAGTAAAGGCGAATTACTATGAATGAATCTTGAATAAAGCTGCTAAAGCACAATGCGAGGACCGAAAAGAGCCATAAAACAGACCCACGAGTCACGCGTGTATTTTTCTTCTTGCCAACATGCTCAAACACTAAATTTACGAGTAAACACGGTACATGACTAATGTCAAGGCTGCTGATTCTGTAGAAGTAGTGGTGTAGAGGTATAGGCAGACCCATCGGTTTTTCGGGGGAGGCAAGACAAATGGGACTCTTCTCGACGCCTGGTGTTAGCGCCGGAAGCTCAGTGTGAAACATGCGTGTACAACTTGGACAGCAAAGAAAGAGCCATCATTATTCGAGAGTCACCGTTCCGAGTGTCAAAAAGCAAAAGCAAACAACAACAAGAAGTACAAGTGTAGAAAGGATGCGAACGCATCCCAAGGGCACACTAGATAAAAGACGACTATTCATCCGAACCATGTGCTGTTCAGTGAGCTTACAAGAACGCTGAAAAAAAAAAAAGAAGGTTAGTGCAAAAGAATTCGCTTCGAACTACTCTGAGATCAAAAGATCAATAAGAAACCCAAAGAGCAAACAAAACTGGCGAAGCAAGCAAGCAAGCAAAAAAAGAAAGAAAGAAAGAAAGAAAGAACCGTCATTGAGAACACAAAACAAGAATAGTGAGAGCAATCAAACGTGAAGCAGTCTAGGACGTTCTGCACCATGCAAGCAATAAGAAGATAGACCCCACACAAGGCAATTGATCGATTGATATGTGGGGTTTAACGTCTCAAAACCACTATATGATTATGAGAGACGCCGTAATGGAGGGCTCCGGAAATTTCGACCACCTGGGGTTCTTTAACGTGCACCCAAATCTGAGCACACGGGCCTACAACATTTCCGCCTCCATCGGAAATGCAGCCGCCGCAGCCGGGATTCGAACCCGCGCCCTGCGGGTCAGCAGCCGAGTATACCTTAGCCACTAGACCACCACGGCGGGGCCCCGCACAAGGCAAAAGACTTGGAACTGTTGTAGTGCAGTTGTCTTCTTTCTGGGCCCACATGTTTTCTCGCGTTTTTTTACAATCCATTGGCACTGCTGTTAACAGCGCTAAACGCAACTACACCAAACCGTTCAACACTTCGACAGGCGCGAAATCGGGACTTCAGGGAGTTGTGAAGTTAGCGTGAAGAAGTCTCTCTTCCAGGAAAGCTAGGCTCAAGTTTGCGGTGGCGAGCGCACAAGCAACAGAGGCACGTCGTGTTGTGAAGGCGCCTGGCTAATAACATCTGCGAACAAAGCCAAACGCCGCTCCGTTTTACTCCCGTTAGTCTTAGTTGGATGGGCAGCGACGTAATCTTAAGGGTAGATTCGGAAAACAAGGTCTATAGGCATGCGACTGGTTCTTGTCTTGACTAGACATGCTGAGCAAAACTGGAGGAGGAAAGGGGAAGGGAGGCAAACATGAGCTTTAGGTTAGGACAAATTGCTTTGTACGGATGGACAAAGTGACGTTTATTTGGCTGGTCTGTTGGTTAGAGAGAAACAGCCAGACAGCAAAAGAGTTGAAAATAAATAGTGAGAAAATAACAGAGAGAGCGATGAACAGATATAAAGTGAGAGAAAAAAAAAGAGAAAGCAAAAGGTAATAGAAATAACTTGAGAAGTGTGGCAGTGCCCGAGAGGGGAACTTTGTCTCTAATCCCTGCTGCACAACGATAATAAAAAAAATAAAAATAAATTCATTATTAGCTGATAGAACGCGGCTCTGGGGCCTGGCACATCAATCTGGGCAGCCCGAAGGCATCGGTCTATGTTTGTAGAGTCAAACCATGAACCGATAGAAAAGCCAGCCCCCAGGCGCCATTGAGTGCAAGGTTTGTTCGTATAGTGGCCATCAATACACCCCTGCAGCCCTCCTTCCTATTCTGCTATGCGGATACTCCTCCACAAACAGCACTTCCTGCGTTATTCTTTGTTGTCTGCGCATCGAGGCAAGTTCGTGTACGAGCAAGAAATGTTGCACCATGTCGCACATTAATACAAAAAATGAAGCAAAATAAAGAAATAAAATAAAGCATAGAAAAATATAAAAAGAAAAAAAAAGAAAGAGGGTTGTCTTGCAGTCGGGCTTTTCGACTAGACATGTCCGCATTGCGGAGAAGCGAAAGTCACGACACGCAAGGAGGGAAAGTTGGTACGCGAGATTGACAGCGATCGCGTCGCCACGCTCCCCATACAAGTACATCAAGATGCAACTACGAAAGAAAGAATGATTGAGAAAATAAGAGACAGATATAAACATGAATAACGAAAGCAAAACAAAATGACTGCGAAATAAAGAAAGAAGCAACGAGAGAAAAAAAAGGGAGAAAAGAATCCTCGAGGCAAAGAAAGAAAGAAAGAAAGAAAGAAGAAAGAAAGAAAGAAAGAAAGAAAGAAAGAAAGAAAGAAAGAAAGAAAGAAAGAAAGAAAGAAAGAAAGCAACCGTGTGAGGAAAGGAAGATATAACTCAAAGAGAGGCACCAACGAGCCCAAACAGCCATTCTTCTCAAGCTTGGTTCATCGTTGGATCACGCGTTCCTTAATCACGTGCAACCGTCAAGGAAAGGTCGGCGTCAAGCGTAACACGCGCCCACAAATGTAGCAACAACACCGCGCTGTCATTCGTCCCAACAGGGCACCACACTGATTGCGTGCGATCATTGGTCGAAATCCTCGGGCACCAAAGACAACAGCCTAATTACAGATTACCTTCCTTCGCGGAACTGTATCCTTACGCTAACACGTCCTTTGAGCAACGAGATACAGGCGATATGAAGGATGAAACAAGCATGCAGCAAGATTAATAAAAATCGGCCCCGTATCGGCATGTTACATTGCAAATGTCATTGAAAGACGATAGTCTTGCGTCTGGAGAGAGTGAACGAAACGTTTATTTTATGTTCTGCGCAAGAAAATGGGTGAATGGTATTCTGCAGGCGCTGCTTTAAAGTGCCTCGAGCGTGCAGCGGAGGCGAACGAGCGCATCAAGTCACGCCACACGTGGAACATGAGCGCTATCTGACAGTTATCTTGGAAAACGAAGCACGGCGACGTACGCGCCCGTCTCGGAGGCAATAAGGTGTAGAACGCAAGGCGACGGGTAGGTGCCACCACCGTCTCGTCTTAACTAAGGTCCCTAGATGAAACAAGGTAGCGTCACTCATTGTTCTCGAGCCGTCCTCCTCACTCTCTCGATTACTCCTCTTTTTCTCTGATATCCGCGTCTGTAATTGGTGCATTACTTGCACGTGATCTTGCAGATGGCTGGTGGTGTTATTTATTATTATGCAAAAGGTTCAAAACGAGTACGCATGCGCATATGGCTCCAGCCGGATTCTCGCCGTGACCAAAGACAAAATCGTAGCCAGAAGGTTCAACTTACCTCGTGCTTTCCGAGATGAAGCGCACCATGAAGTGCAACTATGAACCATTTCACGCGAATGCTTTCGTGCAACTCCGTCAACGTATGTCGACGCGGATCTGCGAAGCGAGTTCACTTGTCGGTTTTTATTGAAACGCCAGGCGCGCGTCTAATGCGTGTCTAGTGCATGCCAGTTGGTACAAATACATGTGGGTATGCACGTATACAGAACAGCTGTAGGTTGTAATCAACGCACCTTCAGAAACATTTCACTCTTGACCAGTTCCCGCTTGAGCCGAAACGCGCTGCTTCGAGACACATCACCAGTAGAACTCTCACTTTTCAGGAAGTTCCCAGCACCGCATCAGAATCACTTGGCATCACGATTGTCCAAATGGGAACATTTAAAAAAAACGTCATCGCAGTGCTGCTGGACGAGTGTTCGTACCAGTCTGGTCGTAGTTTTTTTTTTTCCTTGCGTGTGCACAAGCCGGTTGTAATCAATCGTCACAACGTCACGCCCTGTGGCCACTTACAGGATCCAGCAAGAAACACGTCCCCTGTGTCACAGCACGAACAAAACACAATCGGAGAAGTGGACTAGTTAGAACTGGACGAAATACCGCGGCCGTGGAAATAAAATGTACTACGCGAGACGCCATGGCTAGTGGTGTAAAGTATAGAACTGCCCAACGTTGCCGGTTGAGTAACGCACATCCCGCTTGCTCTTGTGTTGTGCCGTTTATGTTCATAAAGGTAACTGTTTATTCTACGTCTTATTTCGTTCCATTTTGTTTCATTTACATCTATTCACCGTAGACACAGAACCCAAACATTCGCTTTTGGATGAAAGTTTTAAACCTTCTAGGGGGCGCTTCAGGCAAATAAGCGAGGAGGAAAAGGGAGGGTGTCGCTACCTTGGAAACTTGTTTCATCTAGGGACCTTAGTCTTAACTAAAGCCCCTTGAATAATCGGCTTTAGTCTTAGCAAAGCGTTGGAAACACTTGCCTTTCCGTGCAAGCGTTGCATTGTCAGCGCAGCGTGATAAACGCTACTGTCCTTAGAAACACTGACTTTTC
Source organism: Rhipicephalus microplus (assembly GCF_013339725.1). Classification (NCBI taxonomy): domain Eukaryota; kingdom Metazoa; phylum Arthropoda; class Arachnida; order Ixodida; family Ixodidae; genus Rhipicephalus; species Rhipicephalus microplus. Next base: position 131,378,407 of record NC_051171.1, read on the forward strand.
TAGTAAAAAACACACACACAGAATATTGACGTGTTGTTATGGTGTTATCACACACAGATAAACGCTGAATCTTGAGCAATATTAGGGAGTTTTAGTGCTGGGTACACATTCTCTTGGGGCGCTGCGGGCTTGGGAGCGTGCGGCGTTGCGTGCCCAACCCATACCCAAGCCAGAATGCCTTTTAGTTGGCGCCACGGTGGCACGCACGCAAACGCAAGCCGCACGAAGTTCACGTGCGCTCGCAGAGCCATAGCGCCTTGTCGCGTAAGTACTATTTAAGTCTTTGTATAATTTAAAATGTTAAGTTAAACATAAATAGTGATTAGGACACCTTTTTTATTGTGTACAGTAATCTGGTATACGCAAAAAAGTGAAAATGTACAAGTTTACTGTAAGGACAGTGTCGACATCCTGTGACACTTCGTACAACCGCAGTCATGAACATGTTAGCTTACGCATAATGTTTTTGAGGTGAAAATGAATAAAAAGGTTACTCATTTGTAATATTGTCGCAGCGCAGTTTTTGCACCAAATGTACAATGCACAATGTTTCTGCAATAACAAAGTTGTGGTTGTCTGTTTTACTATGGCAGCGCTAGATGGCGCCACCTATTCAGCTAGTCGGGGGCTGGCATATGTTTTTTAGTTTCTATGTTCCATGCCATTCTAGCTTTGGAAATCTGGCTGAAACCGTGTAATCGCCATAAGTGCTCGCACTTGGGCTTATTTTAACTCGACGGCTAGAGTATACGCAGTGCGGATACCCTGAGTTCTTGCGAAGGTGGACCGCGCGGACGCATGGCCCTATCGCCCCAGCGATCTTGCGACGCATCTGTTTGGGGTTTCGCGCATGCGCAATACCGCTGCCCCAACGTCCTGCGTACGCAAGCCGCTTGGGTACCCAGCATTTCTTCAAGGCCATGATGGCCTTGAAGAAATACTCGAACATCAGACAGACAGACAGACAGACAGACAGACAGACAGACAGACAGACAGACAGACGAACAGACAGACGAACAGACAGACGAACAGACAGACAGACAGACAGACAGACAGACAGACAGACAGACAGACCAAAATTTTTCCGTCGAAGGTACCTAAGAAAGACTATCGTCTTTAAAACCAATAAACAAACGAAACTGGTGCGGCTAAAGGAGATGAAGGAATATGAACGATGTATAGCACCGCAGTGTATACGGAGGTATAGGCACTGTAAGTTAGCGGCATAAGTGAACACACACACACACACACACACACACACACACACACACACACACACACACACACACACACACACACACACACACACACACACACACACACACACACACACACACACACACACACACACACACACAGTTTCCTAAAATTAATAAAAAAAGGACTCTGGCACTGCGATCGTTGAGTGACCATGGGAATGATGGGTAGTACATAGATTTGCCTAGTATTCGTGCTTGCGGGCTTCGAATGCACTCGTGAATGTTTATTATAGCGTTTTTGTTTTGTTCTGAACAAAACAAGAAGAAACTTTCTGACCCGACTTGAATGGTGAGTCTAAAAGGTTGCAGCGGTGAAGCGTAACTGTGAAACATTGGCTTATTGTCGTCTGGTGACAAAGCAGCTCCAAACCACACGAAGCCAATCAAACGGAGCCCAAAGTACAAAGATTAGACATAGTCGTGTACTAACGACCGTTCCCATGCTGGCTGAAGCGCCGTGCGTTGCAGCTACCATACGACACTGGCACCTGAGCACCGCCCTCTAATGTATTTATAAGAAACACTACGCATGCACGCACACGTACACGCATAGATTATGTTCATGTGCGTGAACACATGCATCCATGTGTTAAAGTAAACACACAGGCCCTGCAACACGAACGCACGCGTAACACCCTCACGCATACACAAACGCACGACCACACATGCAAACAGAAATGCGCTCACGCAAAAACACACAAGCGAGCACGAGGGCACACTTTATTTTAACGCCCGCGCGCGCGCGCGCATGTGTGCGCGTGCGTGCATGTGTGTGAGAGAGAGAGTCACTCGTAGGCAATTTTACTCTTTTTGTGTTTTGGTATTCATCGCCGTTAACATCTTCCACAAAGGAAACCGTTATCTGGCCTGATAGCACTCTTTATTGCCGCTATAGAGTGACCGCATCACTGCTCGGGTGACGAGCGTTGCTGAAGGCAAAATCCAATTAACCGACGCCACGTGTCGCTTTAGGACACTGTCTTTTCATTGTATGATGCAGCATATTTTTTTCATCACCGCACTTCGAAAGCTTCGGGCAGGCTGACGGTCTCACTCGCTCGCTATGAAACGTGTGTCCCTTATTAAACTTGCACGAGGACGAAGCAACAGAATGACGGGCTGTCAGAGCGAGTGCGACGAAACTGGCATGATGGAGTTTGTATCAAACGCAAAAGTTCAGTTCGCGATAATGCAACTCCATAGAGGCGCTGAAGTTATATTACCTAAAAAAGAAGAAAGAAAAGACGCAAGTGTAGTACGAACTGGACAGCTGTCTTAAAGTTAACATCCCAAGAAGAAGAACCAGGAAGAAGAGAAACTGGAAGGAGTATTGCATTAAATTTTAAATCCAGAAGTTCTTTTCGAGCTGTGGATTGTGGAACTGGATATAGTTTTTGATGTAGCGAATGCGGTGTCCTCGTTTTATTAAATCGTTTATTATTTGATAATTTTCTCACTTACAGAGCAATTCATTTTTCGCGAATCACGCTTGCCGACCAAACATCTCCCGATTCACGTTTACGCGCGAGATTGACTTTGTACGATAGTTTGTGGCGTTTTACGTGCCGAAAGCGCGATACAATTACTAATGAAAACTAAGAGAAAATGATGCCAAGGTAAAGCATACTGAGAAGTTATTAGAAGTAATTACAACGTAAACTACTACTAATAGCGTCCCCTATAGATTCCTCGGCATCACTGTCTGTTAGTTGTCGTTAGCATTGCGTCTAACGAAGAAAACGAGCCATTAAAATTCCAATTCTGTCAGTGACACGATTACGAAGCTCGCCGTAGGGAAGCGCTCCAGAGATGCTGATGCTGATGACCTCAGATGGATGGCGCTCACCCACAGAGGCGGACGGGCGAAGAACCGGGCGGCAGGATAATTAAATGGAACTAAAATGAAGTTAAAGCCAATCTGAAAAACAAGTTTATAAATAATACTGCCAATAAACAAAAATGTTTGCTGAGCAAGCGGTCAAACCATCTCTTTTCTCTGACAGACGTAGCTACGAATTATAAACTAAAGACCTGAAAAGATTATAGGGTTCACTAGCACGGTAATCTTTTAGTTGCATTGATGTAGTCAAACACAGTGGAGCATATATCCCTGTGGCAGTGACCAAATGAAGTGCCGCCAAGTGATAGAGGTACTGGTACATTCACTTGCATTCCTGGCTTTTGTAATGGGGCTATTAAAAATCTTTTGTCGGCCGCCAGGTGTTCTCTGATGCGCACTGATATGACCCAGTGCCTCGAATATTTGACCCGCCGGGGCCGTGATTGAACGCGCCATATTCGGTTCGGCCGGCAGGCGCCGCAAGCACCTAAAAAGAATGGTGCCTATGTTTATGCAATAAAAAAAAGAAATCTTAATATTAGTGACAATTATGAGCGATATTTTAAAGATTCTGTAAGGCGACTGATAGATGATGCTGAGAGTCCGTCAGGGTGAAATGAATCATCGCATTTTAGATGATTCACTAGAAAGAGATAATCTTCACGTCATTGTTGTTTGCTTTCACGCTGTTACAAAAAACAATATAATAATAATAATAATAATAATAATAATAATAATAATAATAATAATAATAATAATAATAATAATAATAATAATAATAATAATAATAATAATAATAATAATAATAATATAATAATAATAATAATAATAATAATAAATATGTGGGGCTTCAACATCACAAAATCACGATTTCATAAAGAGGAACGCAAAACTGAAGGGATTCGGAAATTTACACAATCTGGTTTTCGTTAACGTGCACTCACATAGCACAGTACACGGCTCTCTATATAGTATTCTGCCTCCATCAAAATACGACCAGCACGGCGGCCAATATCGAGCCTTCGACCTTCGAATCAACAGTTGAGCACTATAATTGGCTAAGGCGCCCGAAGTTCATGCGCTGATGCACGCTGGGCATTCACTCAACTGATTGAGTCACTAGGTTTCACACGTGAACTAGGACATACAGTTTGGCAGGCATGACAGCATTAGACAGAAAAAAAAAGTTTCTAGAACACTAAGTTTGAAGGGGTCGTGAAACGAAAATGAAACTCCCCGGTTGCAATTTCCCTCGATTCGGTAGGGATTAGACACACCGATTCTGAAATAGTTCGCCACAATATCCAGTCTGTAATTAATGGCACCCGTTTGAAATCACAGTTTCTTTGGGCTCGCTAGCGACCATGCGGATACCATTGGCCGCTATAGACATGTGACGTCAGTGGAAAGTCAGAGTAGGAGAAGTTACAAACAGAGCATTAGCGTTATGTTGCTCTTAAGTAACACATTTATATGAACCCAGAAAAAAAAACTGTTCTAGCGCTCTGAGTCGTATGCTGTGGAATCACTGTGAGCAATATGCCTGGTTTCACTTGCGGGCTATGCCACGTGTGTATCCATGCCTTCCCACCGGGTCAACATGGCCCGATCAATGCAGTGCTGCCAGTGCAGCGTCCTAGTTTTTTCTTATTTGCTGAGTCAGGTTGTGTTTTACTGCGTGTCCTGGGTCGCTTAATGCTCGCTATGCACACCCTGTGTGTCGTCATACAGTGCAGCACAACTTATCAAAGTGCAAACGACGTTCCCTTTCACAGCCTGCCCAGTGAGCCACAGCACAGAGCAGTGTTGCTACAAACTATGGACCGCGATGGGCGCGATGGTATGTACAAACAGAGTGGAGAGTCATGGTCGGGGCTTCCGCAAGCGGAGGTTCTGACCCGAGGTTTCGATGCGAGTGCATTCAGGGTACCGGATTCATCGCCATCGTCGCCACCATTGCTGTCTTGCTCTTACGATGGCCAATGTCGCACTCGCACGTGTGCGTCGACGTACGGCTCAAAACCCAATCGCCGACTGCGCTCTAGCAGACGACGCTGTAGTTCGGGAAGGTCGACTATCCTACGCTGTGTCCGTGACGTTATGGTATTGTGGTGACGGCACCGTAATCGAAACGGTATGAAGCTACGAATCACGATCAACTAAGGCTCAAAAGCATCGCTGCGCGCCACGTTTTCCCGACGGCAGAGAGTTTTCAATAGCTGTCTCAAAGTGGTGTAAGCTGCACTGTTGACGGGAACGTGAGCTGAGAAACCCAAACTGTGCTTTTGTAGCCATTCAGTGGGCCCAGACGACCAAAACAGTCGAGTTATAGCATTGAATGGATCAGAAGAATTCTGACTACACACGTAGTTGAAAACGTTTGTAAAATGTTTCACGACCCCTTTAATGTTCACATTAGGATCTGCCGAAATGTGGTAAATAGGAAGTCTAGAGCCCGTTTTTTCAGGTGAAAAATTTAAAATAAGGTCATACTTTCGTAAGTGGAAAATGAAAACAAATATTACTTATCCGATAAGCGAGTACCCGACTGGTGTTTTACTTTTTACTTTTTTTTCGTTTTCTTACAGCGAAATTGAGAGGGAGTGTGGCGGAATGATAGCGAAAGTGATCCATCTTCTTCAAGGCGAGCTTGCAAAATATATTCAGATAAAAAGCAGAAAGGTATGAGCCTGCTCCTGCACGGTAGCAAACCCTTGCTCTTTACCCATGCGAGGAAGTTTGCCGCCAGGCCTCGAAGGCAAATGGCGAACTGTTGGACACATCTCAGGCCGAGATTGACACTGATGTCCTCGAGGATACGTCGTGTTCTTTTGTTTCACTTGCCGGCCTTCTCTCGACGGCAAGACAGCGACGGCCTCGCGTTCTGGACACGCGGACGCTGATAGGTTGACAGATTACGTGTCAGATTACCGTCCATGCAGTACGCTAAGCCAGCGTCAGACGTTTTGAGACCGCGGGAAGCAAGAAAAAAGCTGAATGCTCCCGTTGCTTCACGAGGCGGTCTTGAATTTAAATTTCCGGCGTGTTCTACCTAAAACGCGCTAACGACATCTATACTGCGTAGCTCGACCGAATAAAGTCCTAAATTCCTTTACAGTTTCTCGGTTTCTAATACCTTGCAGCCTCTGAACTGTTCAGGCCAACTGTACGTAGTATATTAAAAAACCCCTCAACAACCTCTGAAGATGTGCACACCGTGCGCACTATTTTTCACCAGCCGTTTCCTCTCCTTTCAGGAGTATTCATAACATCAGAAGTCTCTTCAGGTGGCGTCACGAGAAAGTAAGCTTTCGATCGGTCAGTATAGGAAGGATATCAAATGCAAATTTTCTTGCACCCTGGTTTGCCGTGCATATATGCACGCCCGCTGTGCCTTGTCTCGAATGATTATATCGGGCGCGATCAACTGATTTCGCCTCGTTTTATGCGTTTTCGACTGCGCAAGTGGATCGTGGTTAACCTGGCGACCACGGACGGACGGACGGACGGACGGACGGACTAGCGATTGCACGCGTGTCAAGCGGCAGCTCACTAACGATACGTGGAGCTTAGGTGTGCCAGCTGTGCACCGTATCTTCTCGCGCACAACTGCTCACCGTAAGCCACGCGAAACGGCTCAACCTTGGCCAGTGTAGCTTACGCGACAAAAGATATCCCACCCTACGTTCAGATGAATCGTTCATAACGTGACAGCGAAACGCTGCAGTCAAGGTTACCCTTTGAGAAACTTGAACGACGCCCACAACTTCACACCCAGTGCCAATCGCCAGCGAGCATTTTGGTCCGGCTGCGTATAGCGTCCTCACAATCCAGGAACCTCGCTAAACACTCAGCTTCAAGAATGCCAGCGACAAAGTTCTTATACACGTCCAAGCGTTGTGCTTCACGCTAGAGCATCTCCCGCAAGTCCAGCGCAGTCACCTTGGAGGACAGCAGAGTGAATGGCACCGCACGTATATTCACCCGTTGCATCAATATTTAAAAAAAAATAGATATGAGCCAGCTGTTTAGCGGTAGCCAAACCTTTCTCATATCGGATTGGGTTCAGGTTCAACCATTTGTTTATTCATATTAGTGATGCACAGACCAACTGTGCAAGTGTCTTCACGGTTCACTCCGGCATCTGCCGCACAATGCGCGGAAGAAATTCAGTGGAATATGTCTTATAAGTTCCAAACGTGTTGTGTGCAATTTTTCGTATGTCGTTACGATTTTTCGTATACCCTTGTATGCGTATTTTCGGACGCATTGTTGATTTCTCATGCGTGAGTTTGTGTGATGCTTTTACATTTACTTGCCCATTCACGCATTCTAGCGTTTCTATGTACGCTAATTTATGCTAAGCTATATCTATAATGTGCAAGCAACTTCTATACCAACCCCTGCAATATCTCACAAATAAGCGGCAGCATATGTAAATAAATAAATTGAAAACTGAATATGTCAATAAATAAATAAAATTAGAACTGCAAGCACGAAATCTTGTAATATTTACACGGGTACGAACAAAGAACCACATAAATGAAGCAAGAACAGCTGACAGTCTTTTCAGCATGCCTGCGTGCATAAAAAACATGCACTCAAGAATTAATGCCCAGCGTGTTTGCAGTAACCTCGGCGGAGCAAGCGGACGACGGTTTTTTTTTTTTTTTTTGACGGATGCAAACTTTATTACTCACGCAGAGCTACACGGAATATCTGTAAACAAAAGAAAACAGATTTCTGTTTTTTTTTTAACCTCAGAAACCTTTTACAGAAGCGATATATATGGTGGACGCTCTTCCGAAAGAACAACTTCGTTGGTGATATGAAGAAGAAATATTAATGGCAGAAAATAACGGAGAGAAAAAAGAAAGCTATAACGTCGAAACTATATATACGGAAAACTTGTTTTGAAAACAACTGCTTCAGGGCCTGAGCTGCCGTAAGCGCCGGCTAATTTGTTCGGAAGTTTTCCCCAAGAGACTAGCTGAGAACACTCGTAAGAGATACACACGCACATTATCAGAACGCAAGAAAAAAAATCATGAAATAATTCTAGAACGATCAAAATCAGGACAGAAAGTAAGCCATTCTTTAACGCGATTACCGCACATATTGGGATAAAATAAAAGACCCGTAAAAGGTCGACAAACAGACAACGCAGAAAGAAAAGAGCGAAGCAAAATGGACGTCGAACCCGCTGTGCTGAAACGGAGTTTTTTTTTCTGCTTTATATGACCACGGCTGAAACCAGAAGAATCAGGTGAGAACGCTATAAGGGACACAAGTTCGGTCCAGCGCTGTTCAAACTTCAGAATCGAAAAGCTGCGAGCCAAGTACACAATTTATTTTTCTTCTCTCCCATGTCTCTTCCTACTTTTCGGTTTAGTTTCTCGAAAGGGCTTGCTTCGGCTAGCACGATCGTTGGATGTGCAAAAACAAGTAAATATCACTCACCCCCTTTCTTCCTACTTACTCATCCTCCTCTCTCTCTTTCTACCCTCACGGAGAATAACCAGCTGCACCGCGAAGCGATAGGGAAACCCAGTCGAATCAGGCGTCCCCACATACACGGTAGCGCGCGTGCGGAATAACAAAGCCTCGCAAATTGCGAGGCGCGAGACCACCATTCCTTAGCGAACGTGCGAGTTCCTTAATCAAAAGAGCTTCAATAATATGCACACATCACTTAACACGCAACGGAGGAAAAAAAGAGAAAACGGACACAACAATTACACTACCCTGTATACGCGTGAAAGCGTCACAAAGGGTTTGAAGCATATATAGCACGATGGTTATCCGGATAAAACAATAACACTCTTAAAAAAGTGATGAAAGATGACAAAGAACGATAATCGTGCTCGCTGATTGTTTTGTTCGCGATGTTCGTACCGTTCGAAAGAAACACAGGAGCCGGCACAGCACCATCGCGTAATACAACGGAACGCGTTATAGCCCAGTGAGCGTGAAAGGTTGACAGATTCTTAGTAGAAAGATAAGCCCTCTCGTTGCTTGGCTCAGATGATATACTATGTCACTCTGCGTAGCTAATGCCGAGGGCGTGGGTTCGAGTCCCACCCACGTCAGCTGCACTTGGAAGCGAATGCAAGAAAAAGATCGTACACGTGGTTATTAGGAGCACGTTATAAGTCCCAGTCTACTATAAAGTGAAACATTAAACTCGTTTGAAGTAACATTCTATACTCTTAAAACTCTACTATACTTGACGTCATCATTACATGTTTATCATTTAGAATCCATAAACGAGGTGAGGATTTTATTTTTTAATCGCGCGGTGAAATTCATGCACGTGACGTCACAGATTTCAGTGAGAAACTTGAAAACAGAGGGCTGCGGGCTGAAACCAACGTTTAGACACGCGGATTAGTGTTTTTTAAGGCTGCAACATTTAGATAAGTTAGAGCCTTGAAAAAGACAAGTCCGCTCGTTGAAACGTGGGCTCCAGCCCCGCACCCTGTTTACGGATTCTTCATCGCGAACTTCCATCTTCCCTCTTGGCTTTTTTTTTTTCTTTTTTTCGGTCCCGGATTTAAAGGCGTTATTGGGGACGAAGCACCAAGACCACACAATGTCCCTCCCTTCATAAACGTTAAAGAACCCCAGGAAATCAAAATTTCGGGAGCCTTCCTCCACGGCGACTCTCTTAATAATATGGTGGTTTTGGGACGTTAAAACCCAACATATCAATCAATCCAATTAAAGTAACCTATTTTTAAAAGAAAGTAATAATAATAATAATAATAATAATAATAATAATTGTTGGGGCTTAGCGTTGCAAAATCAGCATATGGTCATGAAAGACGCCGTAGCAGAGGGCTCCAGAAATTTTGACCACGAGGTGTTCTTCAACGTGCACCCAAATCTAAGCACACGGGCCTCAACCATTTTCGCCTCCATCGAAAATGCGACCGTCGCGGCAGGGATCCGATCCCGCGTCGTGCGGGTCAGCAGCCGAGTACGTTAGCCACTAGACTACTGTGGCGGGTTTCTAAAAGGAAAGAATGAAGACTGCGCAAAGAGAACGAATGACCTAAAATTACAAAAAGAGAAGAGTGACACGGCAACATAAACCACGACTAAAGAATGAAAAAAAAAATCGTAGAAGCTATAGCAGTTGGTAAAGGAAACACGGAAGTATCTCCTGCCTCGAACTAAAGCCACGCAAGAAAGTTCGAACGAATCCCCCCGAGCCTCTAAGGCGTCAGATCCAGCAGCACTGCTTTCCGCTCTTCGTGACGTGTTCGAAGGACCCGGGGGAAATACGAACAACGAAAACAGCACGAAAACACATTGCAAATGAAGCGCCCGAGATGGCGAGAACAAGACCGATAGGAAAGACAGCTCAGAGTCAAGAAAACAAGAAAGAACACGGGCGGGAACAGATTTAGAATAGCTAGGCCTATGTCTGAACAGACGTGCTTGGGGCTTTACAAGATTAGCCAGTTCCCCAGTGGGGTACTGCATGCACGGGAAACGCCGATGCGTACGTGGTGCGGTCACTGATGTTCCCGTTACTTCTGTCGCTCCGTGCGTTCCGCTTCGGGCGCAGCTGATGTCCGGTTCCTCTGAGGAGCAGTAAGTTCCACATTCAGCGTTCCTTTTCCTGTTCTTTTTTTGCGGTGCTGGTTCCAGTCAGCCCGAGTCGTAGACCCAGTCCTCACTGAGCGGGAGTAGTTGGAGTCCGCTTATTTACAGCACGAGAATAAACGGCAGTCGTGGGACCGACGCTGATTACAGTCTAAGGCCTCCACTTTGTGTTCTTGCAGTAGAATGTGGGGGTGCTGTACTGAGTTGTTAGGGTGAAGTTGCTTCGTCCACGTAATACTATTGTGGAAAGAAACTTTAGTCTCGGTTCGAAACATAATCAGCTTGTTGAAAGATTGCGGGACGAGCTTTAAAGGGTACTCCGGTAGATATTTTTAAATTCCATCGATTTTGATTAAACTTTCAGTATATGGACTCTTTGGCACCCTGATAATATATGCCATATTATACAGCAGTAAGTGATTTATTTTTACATAACGAATTTCGAAACTGGCAGCCAATTCCGGAATGAAGTTGTGTTGCTTCCCGCTGCCATTGACGTGTTCGAGACGGGCGTGCTGCCGCCACAACTCGGTTCCGCGAATGCGGCGACTGTTACTACAAGCTGACCATGGTGTCGCGAGACGGGCGCGCCGACGCCACAACTAAGCCCTGCGAAATGCGGCGGCTGTTTCGGGAAGCGGAAGAGTCGACGCTGTTTATGGAAGCGGATGGGTCGACTTAACAGAACTGCGCAATCGTGCCCTTCCAGCTGAGAGGGAGTCGGGCTTCGTGTTGACAATTCACACCCCTTGATTCCTCTTCTTACTGCGAGCCACCCCTGCCTTTCATGAAATGGACCGAGGGAGAGGGAGAAAGGCGGGAACGACGGGGGTAAGACGGATGAAGAGGGACGAGAGGGGCCCGAGAAAGCCGAGATGGCGGACGCCGGACCAACGAGGACTAGTTAAACGTTTTCTCTAATTGTAAATAAATCACCTTTTCAAGTTTCCTAAATGGAAGTCCTGCTTTCATCACCGCCCTGGTCTTGGTCATCCCACCCAATATACCCCACAACGCTACCATTGGTAAGCGAGGGCCACCCTGTGTATGTGACGTACATGTCTGTAGTCCTTCTATTCCGCCTCGCGCAGCAGACGGATGCAGCACATGCTTTCTTTTTTTCAACGAGAAGACGAGAACAGTTCAGTTTTGTCCGCTGCACAGGGTGTTAGTCGTCGTTGGTATCTGTTTTTGCAGTAATATTGAGCATTGAAGAGAAGGATTCGGAGCAAGCCAGCTGCTTCAGGCGCCGGCAGGTCGAAATCAAAAGAGGATGCTTCCGCGTACCCATAGTAAATGCAATTATCGTCGAACTCCTCACTGATTAGTTCAAACGGGCTGGCACAGCTTGATTACGCGTAGGATAACATTGTCAGCATGCTTTTTAGGCGATAGAAGCAGCATGTGTGCAACGTTTACATCTTTGCCGGACTTGGTGGCGTGTAACTATGGTTTTATGACATGATCGCATACCCAGCGCGAAGCTTATCCCTGTTTCAGTTTTGTCCGATAATTTAGCGCATTCCCCCAGCGTAGGGTAGCAAACCGGGCATGTGCCTGGTTAACCTCCCTGCCTTCTCTCTTGTTGTTCTTTTTCTCAAAATTATCGACGACTGTCTCAGCAAAATGAACCACCCTATTTGTTACAGGACTGTTAATACAATTTGAAAACGGGATTATCTCAATATAGTCTAAAATGCACAGGAGTTCCCTTATAAGGAAGCTTACCGACACTTACATTACGCCTAAATGCAGTATATCTGAAAGCCCTGCCACACGTTAAGTGCATGGGTAAAGACTACACTCATCGTGAGCCATTAATCTTGTTGGACACTGCCATCATCAGCATCACCACCACCATAATTACTATTATCACCATGATATCCTCTGTCTACTGTGGAATGAATACTTCTCTAATCTCAGCGATCTTCAGTTTGCGTTATCTTTCCCAAGACGATTTCATTTCGCTGCGAAAACTGCTTTAGTCGCTCGGTTGCGTTCCGCATCCCTGAGCATCTATTCCAGCGGCATAACTGACCACCAGTTATCTACTCAGCAACATGCGTGTAATATAACATGCTTATAATACATCATACATATAATACAGTACTTATAAGAGCTAAACGCGCTCAAGCTATGTTAAATCGAAGCTCTGTTTGCTTCTTTGCCAAACTCTATGGATGCTGGACAAAACGGTGTAGTAGTTTCGCCAGTCACGAATAAATTCGAGCCCCAGCCTTGGTACGTGCACAGCTTGGCACATAACCCCGCTTCACGCTAAAACGTCCAAAATGTCTGGTTCGTAAATCGTTGCTCGGACTTGTACATATTTTATCGGAGCCGACGCGACGTCGCCTGAAAGACAACGTGCCGAGGCTATTACGTGAGACCGAAAAGAAAGACATCCGCTCACTCTTCAGTTGCCACCGAGGAGGTGCAGACGCCTAGCGCATAAATTGTAATACAGCGTGTGTACGCCCCGCGGGCAGCTCTTACGAAAGCTGTCAACGCTTTTGAATGTCGCGCCACCGAATCTTTACGGCCGTCGGGGGAACGTACGCGAACTCGCTGCGCCGTCGAATGCATCGCCGTATAGCGCCGTTGAATATACGGTACTCGCTAGCTCCGGAGATGCGCCTGACAGGATTCTGCTTCCGAAAAAAAAAAAAAAGAGGGAGGGAGAGTAATGCAGTTTCACGGAGACAATGCTGTAGAAACGGCGAAGCGCTCTCGTGCCAACACGCGATGCCACTCACGAGTAACGGTTTCTTACTCGGCAGTGCGATAAGTCATGCCCATCTACGGAAAGGGCTAAACGTATACATAAATAAAGATCCACTATTTTACCCACAGCCGGTCGTTCAATCCCAACCGCGCCTCTCCACCTCAATAAGAGTGGATAAGCGGGCTTGTTGGTATAGAGGGCAATTTTCTGACACGTACGCAATGAATTGCACGCGTGTCTCGTGATGGTCACTGTTAGACATTCCGCTGGAAAACGGAAATTAACATTTGTTAAAAATTAGCGCTGTGCGTTGTCGTCCACTTTTTTTTTTCTTTTTGGTGTGCCCGTCTCTTTCACGATAAAACAAATTCTCGACCACAAGCCCATGCGCAGCCTCACATTGGTTAACGCCTCTCCACGTCGCCCCCACACGGCCATTCATTGGTCGCCTGCTTTTACCCCTCTTCTCCGACACGGCACACTCTTTGGGCGAGCTGCGCAACGACAACGGCGTAGGTTCCACACATATTCGCTGTCAATACAAGAACAGATTGACGCGCCAGTTGCTTCGTGATCACGGAAACAAGCGCCACAAAACGCGACAAGAGGAGACAACACACAACGCCGACTTGCCAGTATATGAGCGAACAGACGTGAAAAAAAATTACGCCATCTCACACTAAAGGAAACTATGTGGGGATGCGAGCAGCGCTGGTGTCGTACTTGTGTTTCCATTTGTATGTATCCGTGCATGTTTCATTTGTGTGTGAAGTTGTGTATAAGTTGTGTGCCGCTTATGTTATCGTCCCACCTATTTGTGTGTATTCCCGTGCGCGTGCCGCAAAGTGGACACCCAGCGCTGCTAGGAAAGTGCGAGGCAGCGAGCGAGTGCAGCATTAAATACGGGCGCAGCGCTGTGGCAGAGAGATAAAAAGGAGAGGAGAAACAAAGCGGAGGCAGCGTTCTGCCACCCCCTCCACCTCTCCGCCTCGCGCTCACGCGAGGAGAGGGAAAGAGTTGGCGCACGCGCAGAGGGAGAGCGGACAATGGCCGAGGGACGGACATAGATATCCCCGAGCAAAAGCTGCTTCGCATCTTAAACATTGGAGGCAATCTTCATCCTTCACATAGGTGAATGGTAGCGGCACTCGAACGCCGTTGTTTCTGTGCCCTGGTTTAGTCATAGGGTTAACTTAGTGTTTTCATGGGGTTAGTTTAGTGCATTCACAGGGTTAATTTAGCCGACGCGGATCTCGCAGGCCACGCAGAAAGAAGCACGTGGTTTAGATCTGCTACGCCACCCGCCGTAGCGATCCCAGCTGCTCTCAATGAGAGAGAGAGAGACAGAGAGAGAAACCAGTCACTGCCCTTTCAGTGAAGTCGCGTTCAATTAACATTTATTAATTGCCCTGACAGTTATTTGACCATTGTCTAAAATAAACATATATTCGGATAGCTTATGTATCCAATATAACTACTAACTCTAACCAGAACTATCGAACTAAATTCGCATCACTTTTACTGTTTGCAAGACTTCCTGAATATTCGAAAAAAAAACAGAAGGAAGTGTCAACCGGGAGTGCTCGGAAGAGCAACAAGTGTAATTCGCTGCTAGTGCCACTAAAGTGGATGCACTTAGTGTGTAACAAGCAAGCCTTCTGCGTGTTAGCTTGTCCTGTTTGTGGACACAGTTTCGGCGTTCCAGTGTAGAAACTGCAAGTGTGCGCGCGTACTAGTATGCATACAGGTCCACGAAAGACATTTCACAATTTCTTCAGTTAATATCGACAGATGCAGCGGCCGAGCACGCCGTACTCGATCGAATACTTCGAGTGGATGCCAGTTTCCACCAGGCACCGACAGCTAACGCGCCAATGTAAACAGCAATCTAGTCAACGCAAGTTATACGCGATATTCCTGAAAGTACACGCGTGGTTCTTTGTAAAAGTGAACCAGTTCAGTTCGCGCATGGAGTTTCTGAGTGGCACTGAGTTTGAGAGTGTTCGGTAACGCTTGCTGCGAGTAGTGGGCATCGTAAGCCCGCACTCTCAATAAATATCGCACGTAATTTGCGTCGACTAAATTGCTGTATACAGTAACGCGCTGTCAATGCCCGGTGTGAGCAGCTATCAATCCCAAGACTTCTATCGGGTACAATAATGCCGAGTTGCTGCATCTGTCAGCTTTTGTCGACTTTAATTGAAGAAATCGCGAAACTTTTTTCGCGACGTGTATGCACCATAAACCGCGAACAGACAGATTTTGTTTATTGGAACAACGAAACTGTTTTTACGAAGATAACAAGTCAAGATAACCCACAGGAAGTCGACCAACAACTATATACAAACTGCATTCATTTTATTACCACAAGCACACAGAGTGATTCTTGTTTTTCTTCTAGGCACTTCCTGTTGAAAGTTCCTGCCAGTTTTTTAACACTCAGAAAGTCTAGAAAAAAAAAAAGCAGAAGTTATCCGTATTCGAATCAATCCGGTTCTGGTGCAAGCTAGCAGGTGAATAACGACCAATGGGAAACGAGAATACAAGTAAAAAGGATTGAGCATCAAGTGGCATATTTGATATTTAGTAATAAAGGAAGTGAAGGAATCGCTTAGAAAGGTCTGAAGCACGTACACGATTCCGGGCTGGGGAGTATAGTATATACTCCCCAGTCCTGGACATTAACATGCTTTCATCTTTTGTATTTGTTCTACGCACTTATTCACAGACTTACCAAAACTGGTCCGTAGAAAGTGCGAGCATGCTGTATTCTAGGCGAAGCATGTGAGAGAGAAAAATATAGAGGAAGATGTTGACGTGAGGAAGCCCCCGATTGGGTACCCAATGCTTTGGAAGTAGAAAGGGATGTTAAAGCATAAAACATAAGAAGAGATAACACAGGACGTCTACGAGTAATGCGGAGCCTTCCTTGGAGTAAGTGTGAACGTACACACTTTTCCGGGGGTACCTGAAGAAATACAGGAACGGGTTTATTCCAGCACGCAGGGTAACAGATAGGGTCTCCGACGAGCAAACTTGACTATACGATTGGGAGACCATGCATTGCTTCGTGATATCAAATTCAGTACTCCTCCGATGGTTGTACAGGGAATACAGCAGCAGTCAACGTTTCGAAAGGGGGACTTGCTTTGCGGGCAACAACGCTCGTTGCCCTAAAGGTCTGACTACATGCATGCGTCACAGTGCGTCAACGGGTTATTATTTTTTTTTGACGCGGCAATGCTGCGTCATCTCCCTTAAGGCCCCTAAAACTTTGGGGTTTTATTCTCCCTACAGAAAGCGAGGGCAAGTAGCGTCGCCTAGCCACGCGCCCTTTCTCCCCATACGGAGAGGGCGCAACGCCCCATCAAGAAGGCACGCGCTGACACGCTGGGACCCGTACGTGTGGTCAAGCCTTAAGTCCTCCCGTGGATACGTTGGATCCAGCCACATTTCTCCGTTACACGAATGCTGATCACTTTAAACATGCATCTAACCCTGAACATTTGTCTGGTTTGGACAGTCCGAAAAGAGGTAACTCGGTCAATCGCAGACGAGACCGAGGGCAACGAGAAGCACAGGAAATGATGCACGTATACAAGTCACGCACTCAGACACGCGCGACGCGATTTCCAAAGCGTGTATCGGGGGGCTGAAAAAGAAAGCAAGAAAGTCAAATGAAAAAATGAATGAAAGAACTTCACCATCGCAAAGAAAGTTGAGTAAAATGACAACAAAAAAATTAAAAACCAAACAACGATCGCTATCGGACAAGAAAACAGTTACGATCGAGGACAACATGCGCGTCAGGAAAACGGTAAGGGAAAAAAATCGTAGGAAGGAGGAGAAGGGATGAATAGGGTGGATGGGCAGAATGTGGGGGAAAAGGAAGCGACGGAACACTACCGGATGCATTAATCATGCATACGGGGCGGAGGCGGAACCGGCGACGGATTGCGACGCACGATACGCGCTCACAACAGCCCAGCACAGGTCTGCGCGACAGCGCCATAGACGGAGACGAGGGACTCCCGGAGGACACATCCCAACGATGCTTCGGGAAGTGGGACAAGCCGGAGATACACAAAAAAAAGAGAAAAAGGCAAGAAGACGAGGCAAGAAACACCAAGCTTAGCGAAGGAGTTGAAAGCGGCGGTCCTTCCCGATGCATCGCGCTGGGGGTAAACAAACACTCTCGCTAAAGAGACGCGAAGGTGCCTGCTGCTAGGCGCACCGGATGGACGATGTTAATAATGGAGTCGGGTCGGCCGAGTGTCGTCTCCGAGTTTTGTTCGACCTGAGACGTGGATCCGTCGAGCGAAATACAAGACGAGACGGCAGAGGACCAGACAACAGAGGAAGGCAAGAAGGACGGATCAGATGCATGTATGCGTGGCCGCGGGCAGGGCTTTCCGTACGAGGTAGCGAAGATCACCACAGAGAACTTCACGTCCTATTTCTTTCCCGAATTTTGTTGAGTCCAATTGAATCAAGGTTCGCAATGGATGCAGATGCGATAATAATGCGATGACGTGCTTTACACAAGGGTGTCTAATTTTTTTACGTATGTGTGTATGTATGTATGTTTTATGCGCGCACGTTCGATTATATTATATATTGTTACGCCTGAAGTAGGGGTACGGGGGTTTATTGAACGGAAGCTGGGATGGCGAGGCCGCACCGGATAAAACTGGCGAGAGATCTTCTTCTTCCCAAGTCCACACTTCTATTCCCTCTTATCAATCCGGCACATACACGTCGTAATATTTCCCCCTTCGCAGACGAAGCGCACCGCGCGTTTCATGCATCGTCCCGCAGTCTAAAAGCTTTGAGGCGAGCCACATGGGTAACCTCGGTCTTGGTTGATCGTCTCCCACTAGCTGTCAGTCGTGCTATTTTATAATCTACTGCACTGAGGCGCTCAAGGACAACGAATGGGCCAGTGTAGTGGGCGAGAAGTTTTGTGGACAAGCCACGCTTGCGGATAGGCTTCCACACCATTACAAGGTCTCCCGGTTCATATGTGACGTGGCGGTGTTTGCTGTCGTAGCGGAGCTTTGAGCGGTCTTGCGATGCTATAGTACGCAGGCGGGCAAGACGCCGAGTTTCTTCTGCAAGGCATAGTGTTTCAGCTAATGAAGGATCGTCATTGTCATAAAACGAAAAGATAGTGTCCAGGGTATAACGAGGGGGTCGAACGTAAAGAAGGAAGAAAGGGCTGTGGCCGGTGGTTTCGTGTTGGGCAGTGTTGAAGGCATACGTGATGAACGGTAAGACGTCGTCCCAGTTCTTGTGATTGGACGCCACGTACATTGAAAGCATATTCACCAGTGTCCGGTTCGTTCGTTCAGTAAGGCCATTCGTCTGTGGATGGTAAGGTGTCGAATGACGAAGTTCCGAGCCACACATACGGAGCAGTTCCTCAACAACGTCTGCCGTAAACTGACGGCCGCGGTCGCTTATTATGACGCGAGGAGGTCCGTGGCGCAGTATGATAGAGTGCAGGAGAAAGGAGGATACTTCGCCAGCAGTCGCAGATGGCAGGGCGGCCGTTTCGCAGTAGCGGGTCAGGTAATCGGCGCACACTACAATCCAACGGTTGCCTTTTGCCGAGCGTGGAAAAGGGCCCACGAGGTCAATGCCAACTTGCTCAAAGGGAGTGCTGGGAGGCGTCACAGGCTGTAGAAGTCCAGCCGGAGCAGTCGTGACTGATTTGTGCGTCTGGCATTGAGTGCAACTGGCCACGTACTGCTCAACTGACTGGCGCATGCGTGGCCAGTAAAATCGCTCCTGTGTACGAAGGAGTGTTCGCGTCATTCCCAGGTGACCCGAAGTTGCGTCGTCGTGCATGGCGCGCAGGATGGAGGAACGGAGTGTGTGTGGCACCACCAGCAAGAAGCGGGAACCCGTGGCCGAGAAGGTCCTCTTGTAAAGTAATCCTTCACGAACGCAAAAGCGTCCGGCCAAAGTGGACGCTCGTGCTTCAGCAAATAATGGCTCCAAGCTGACATCCTTCCGCTGTTCATTTTCAAAGGTGGTCTTGTCCGGGAATACTGGAGTCACTGACGCAATTAGGTGATCGAAATTGTCGGCATCGCAAAGTGTTGTAGTAAGCGGCATCCGCGAAAGGCAGTCAGCGTCAGCGTGCTTCCTGCCACTCTTGTATGACACCGTGAAGTCATACTCTTGCAAGCGGAGGGCCCAGCGCGCCAGGCGGCCAGATGGGTCTCGGAGGCTTACAAGCCAGCACAAGGAATGATGGTCTGTGACCACTTGAAAGGGGCGACCGTACAGGTATGAACGGAATCGCTGTACAGCGAAGACGAGTGCCAAACATTCTTGCTCAGTCACTGTGTAATTCCGTTCTGGTTTACTTAAAGTTCTGCTGGCATACGCAATGACATGTTCCTTTCCACTGTGTCGTTGTACTAGAACTGCACCTATGCCAATGCCACTGGCGTCAGTATGAACTTCGGTCGGCGCCGAAGGGTCGAAGTGCCGGAGAATGGGCTGCGATGTGAGTAAGAACTTGAGTTGGTTGAAAGACGTCTCACAGTCATGTGTCCATTCAAAGCTAGTACCTTGACGTAGCAGATTGGTCAAGGGGAAGGCAACGTCGGCGAATGCAGGAATAAATCGGCGAAAGTACGAGCACAGGCCTAGGAAGCTGCGAAGCTCTTTCGTTGAGCGAGGTGGTTTGCACGCTTTCACAGCTGCTGTCTTGCTCGGGTCAGGCCTGATCCCATCTTTGTTCACAAGGTGCCCAAGTACTAAGGTTTGTCGCTCGCCGAAATGACACTTCTTCGAATTAAGTACAAGGCCAGCGTTTCTAATGCATTCCAGAACAATGTCCACGCGTTCGTTGTGCTCACGAAATGTGCGCCCAAAGATCACGATGTCATCTAGGTAGCACATACAGACATTCCATTTTAGGCCACGCAGAATGGTATCCATGAACCTTTCGAATGTGGCAGGAGCATTACATAATCCAAACGGCATCACGTTAAATTCATAAAGTCCGTCTGGAGTTATGAAAGCAGTCTTTTCCTTGTCCGCTGGATGCATGGGAATCTGCCAGTAGCCTGAACGTAAATCGATAGACGAGAAGTATGACGCCGAATGGAGACAGTCCAAGGCGTCATCAATTCGTGGAAGAGGATAAACATCTTTCTTCGTGATGGAGTTCAAACGGCGATAGTCGACACAAAATCTCCAGGTACCGTCTTTCTTTTTCACAAGGATCACAGGAGCTGCCCAAGGGCTCGATTATTCTTGAATGATGCCCTTTTGGAGCATTTCACGCACTTGATTGTCTATTATCTTGCGCTCGGACGGCGATACTCGGTACGGTTTTTGTCGGATTGGCTGTGCTGTTTCTGTATTTATCCTATGGCGTATACGAAATGGAGGAATGGAAGGCGTATGGTCACTCTGGGAGAAATCAAAAACTTGCAAGTACTTTAACAAAACGTCCACAAGCATTCTGCGCTTGTCGGCAGTCAGCGCCTTATCAACCATAGGTAAAACTTTCGAACTGTCTGAGCAGGCGGTCACTTGTTCATCCCGTCGAACGTCACTGAGGACAGCTACTGTTGTTGGCGAGTATTCTTTAAACGACGCTAGCTTAAGTCCTCCTGGTAGCAGCACCGGTTCGTTTGAATAATTCGTTGTCCAAAGGTCTGAACGACCTTCACTCACTGAAACTATGCTGTGGGGTACCAACGTGTTCTTCTTTATACAACTTAGATGGAAAGGCTCCACTAGCGCATCGAAACTGGTCTTATTGTCGTTAATATGCGAAGAAGCTACTGGAACGCGCACAGCACAGAAGGCCGGGATAACGGTATCTTCATAGACTCGGAGCGCACCGCTTTCCGTACCCGAATTCTCGATAAGTCCATGAGGAACAGCGTCACTTATGATAACTTCGCCATTTCGACAGTCTACAGTGGCTCCGCACATTCGCAAGAAATCTATGCCTAGAATGATGTCATGAGTGCTCCGCGGAAGAACCGTGAATTCTGTCACAAACACTTGATCACTCAGTAACACTGCCGCGGTACAAACACCAATCGGACACAACGAGTTGCCGCCCACGCCACAGAACGTTATCGCTTTCTCCAACAAAAAGGTCACCTTTCTTCCCAAACGAGCTTTGAACGCAGCACTCATGATCGACACAGCGGCTCCAGTGTCCACCAAAGCCATCGTATGTACACCATCAACAAAAACTTGCACTTTGTTTTTAAACATAAGCACCGGTGGAGGTATCTCTTCTTGCAGCGAATCACCAGCGACCTCACCCCCAGCGGCCGCGCTGCCTAGTTTTCCGGAGGCGGCGAAGGGTAGCGGCGCCTAGGAGACGGCGACCGATTGGAGCGAGGGGCTGGCGGGGGTGTCAGACTGCGGTCAGAGGCTGGAGAACGGTTTCGCAGCGGCCTTGGTGTCTCGTAAGATGCGCTTCCAGGGAACGTTGGTGCTTGTGCAAAGTCGGACAGGTGGGATCTCGGTGGGCAGTCGTACCTCGGCGGCTGCCGGTAGTTACAGTACCTGGCAATGTGGCCTTCGACGCCACAGTTGTAGCAGATGGGTAGGGGTCGCTCGCCGAACCACTGCTGAGAGCGCTGGGCTGTGTAGGGTCGCCTAACCGAACGGGGTGGAGCAGATTGCTGAACGGGAGCTGCGCGCCTCTGTGGGGCGGGGCCGGGACGAAGACGTTGGTCATACCGCTGGTCAGACGGGAATGAGTCTCGGCGTGGCCACGAAGCCCTAGCTTCGCGAACGTCTGTCACACATACTGATGGTGGCAGAGGAGCTGACGGGGCCGGGTAGTAGGATGAAGAGGTAGGCGTATGACGGATGGTGTCGTGGAACAGTGTGTCTTGTCGCTGTAGTTCTTCCCGCACTATTGTCCGGATAGTGGCGGCAAGGTCGGCGGGCGGGCTCACGTCGACGCTGGCGACCGTTGTTACATTTGCCAGCCTACCAAATTTCGGGGCAATACGACGGGTCTTTAGCTTCTCAAAAGTACGGCAGTGGCGTTGGACGGCGGAGACGGAAGTGAGGTCTTCCCTGCCTATCAAAAAGTTGTAGACGTCCTCTGCTATACCCTTCAGAAGGTGGCCGACCATGTCCTCTTCAGTCATGTACGGGTCTATGATCTTGCAGAGCATCAGGACCTCCTCGATGTAGGTGGTACACGTTTCTCCAGGAGTCTGAGCTCTTTGAGCCAACGTGCGCTCCGCGCTCTTCTTTTTTGAATCAGAGTCGCCGAAGCATTTCTTGAGCTCTTCAGTGAAACGATCCCACGTTGTTAAGGAATCTTCGTGGTTTTCGTACCACATCAGAGCTGTTTCCGTGAGAAACAGCGCGACATTTCCCAGTTGGTCGGTGGCATCCCAGCAGTTGTACCGGCTCACCCTTTTGTACTGTGTCAGCCACGCATCCACATCTTCTCCTGCTCTTCCCGCAAACGGGCGGGGTTCCATATAGTGATATCGAGGTGCAGCTGGCACTGACCTTTGTGTGGTTGAGAAGGTGTGACCTTCGCTCTCGGCCATGGCAGTTGGTGTCGGTGGCAGACCGGCAATACGACGGCTCCGGCGAAGTTCGAACAGCTGTGGCTCCGTGGTTCGTCGACGTATACTGTACCCCGCACCTTCCACCACTCTGTTACGCCTGAAGTAGGGGTACGGGGGTTTATTGAACGGAAGCTGGGATGGCGAGGCCGCACCGGATAAAACTGGCGAGAGATCTTCTTCTTCCCAAGTCCACACTTCTATTCCCTCTTATCAATCCGGCACATACACGTCGTAATAATATATATATATATATATATATATATATATATATATATATATATATATATATATATATATATATATATATATATATATAGTCTCTTTTTGTATAGTAGGTGTAAAATAGAGCCTATAGAGAAGTTTTGTCACATCACTGATCCTAATTCCCACGATGTCTGTATAAGCTGTTATGTGTGGTCTTGGTGCTGCTGATTCGTGACATTTTATTACAATTATGTGCGCGTAATTAACCCCTTACGATAATGCCCTGGTCGGGTGCTGTAGGAATAAATAAAGAAATATTTAAAGAATGAATTAATTAATCCACTGCACACATAGGCAAACAAAAACCATATTAATTGTTTGTACGTAACGGTCTCCCCTGAATAGATAAGCATGAGTAAAACTATCGTCTCGAAATACCCGGCCCCCCTCAGCTAACTATTACTTCCCGGCTCCAGCTCCGGAGCTTTCACTATAAAAGGAAGCAGTTATTAATCGCGGAGAGAAGCAACGGCGAAAGGGCGCAAATGACGCAAACGACCGTGTAAACAAGCGGCAGCAACAAAAACCATTCTGTCGAACTCGTTGGTGGCTCGTTGATTCTACATTTACTGACGACAACAGCTGATGAAGCCAACCACTAATGAAGAAAAAAAACAGAAGCAAGGAAAAGAACGCCTCACGCCGACGAATTGAGGTTGATCGAGAGCCAGAAATGAGTGCGGACGGTAACAAAAGGTGCAGGGAAACACTACTGGCATGCGTGTGCGTGAGATGATTTGCGAAGCACTTCACGGGAAGTAAATTGATGTTTACGAAACAGTTTATGGGTCAGCAGGATTCTCTTTCAGAAGCGAAGCTCCTCTTAGTTTAACCTTGTCCCGCGTCAGGCGTAACTGGCAGTATCTACGAAACTGTGTAATAGATGGCGCTGTCTCTGAAGTACATACAAACTGCTGTTGAGTGAGGATATTCTAGATGGCGCTGTACAACTACTCTACGATTGGCTGCTGCGCGGGTTGTGCATGGGTGCGCGGAGAACGAGTGCCTCTCTCAGTCTCCTGGATCGTCGCCGTACGAGTCGGATCTTTGGTGGGGCATGGACAAAGCGGCGCGGAGGGCCACGGCGGCTCGTGCTCGTCGCGAGACAGACACGGACGGACGGACGGGCACTTCGCTCCAATTACCATTCACTCCACAGATATGCTGCGACTTTTTTGTCGCTATGACTGGAAGAAAAAGAAACTTCAAGGACTAAATGTACAAGAGCAGAACAGTCATATAAAAGTAGAATCAAGATGACATGAGTGTCAGAGTAATAAGTATTTAAGAAACCAAAAACACAGCCTTAAGTAGCGAAGCATCCCTCCTTGTCGGCGTCTCTTGTGCTCATGGTGTGTCACGCAGTCGCGGTGTGTCACAGTGTAAATTTCACGTGATGAAATCACGATATCATGGCATCGTGAAGACAAAGGGTCGACAAAAACTTGTGACGCAATCACGATGTGATCATGACGTCTCGATGCATGCACCTTATAGGGTCTCGGCGCGTCGGCGTCTAATGTGGTCGCGGTGTTTCATATTATAGTCACGGTACAAAATCAAGGTGTGTATGCGCCCCAAAAATATGGGATATCCCACAACTCGCCACCTGCCAACTAGAAATTGAGACGGCAGCAGCTAACAAATAGCCGACGGCATCGGCTATTCGTCACACCTTCATTTATATGCCGCAGGAAAAGGAAACCGGGCATGTAGGGGCGAATAATAAGAAGAATGCATGCTTCGCCCGTCCCCAGGTTTCACGTCAGCGGAACTAAAACACTCTTGCCTACACAATTCGCTCCTCCGCAGCTTTGTGAAAAAAAAAAGCCAGGACTGTCCGCTGTACATGTGCAATAACCGCACAATGCATCTGTCTCAATCTATTAAGTACTCCATAGAATAAGTGAGTTTCCCTGGGAGAAATTCGTCACCATTTTTTTTTCTTGCCACTCTCGTCGTCCTTGGCGAGTTTTCGCGTTCCGCTTATAAAACGACGCATATCGATCCCGCGCCGACGACAATTACCCTGCTTTCTTGGGCACTTTCGCAAACGGGCCACCAACACGCTGGGCGGGGCCCGGACGATTAGCGCGGCTCCAACGACGCCACACACACACGGCAAGGCGGCGGCGGCGGCGCACGCCACACCGTGAAACCCCCACTCGATCACGACGACGAAGTGCTGCCGCGAAGCCGAGGCCCCGCAGCCACGACAAGCCGAACCAGCAAAAGCGAAAGCGCGTGCTCTCGACACGGGAACAATTAATGCGAGGCTCCGCGTTTTCACGCCACGGCCGGCCGAGCTGGCGGGGAAAAAGAAGGTATAAGCGCGTTTTGTTTCGGTCGAAGGTAAACTGAGAACTTACGGGAGCATTGTGTGGGCGGGGCACGATGTGCGTACGCGCGCGAAATGAACAGCAATCGTGGGGAGTGCAATCTAATTAGACGAGAGCCTTAGACATCTTATAATAATAATAATAATAATAATAATAATATAATAATAATAATAATAATAATAATAATAATAATAATAATAATAATAATAATAATAACAATAATAATAATAATAATAATAATAATAATAATAGTAATAATAATAATAATAATAATAATAATAATAATAATAATAATAATATCTAGAGTTTTACGCCCAAAAACCACGAGATGATCATGAGAAATACCGCAGTGGAGGGCTATCTAAATGTAGACCACTTGGTGTTTATTAAAATGCACTCAGATCGCACAATAAACGGGCCTCTACAAGTTCGCCTCCATCGAGAAACGACCACCGCTGCCGGAATCGAACCAGCGGCCTCCGGGTCATATGCGACCTGCGCTTCAAGTCATATAGTGACCTATGCTAGTATTTGCTAGTATACTAAGCTAGTGACCTATGCTAGTGGTTAGCCTCTGCTCCCGATCTTGTAAGATTTTTAGGACAAATAAACTTCAATTCAATTCAATTCAATTCAATATACAAGAGGCCAGTTTCGAGAAATCTAGAAGAGATCGACCAACTCGGGCGATAGCGACTGTTACAACGTCTACTGCAACAGATGAACGCGAACTGGTGTCATCTTCACATGCCCACGCTGTGCACCTAATAATCCCTTCCTCTCATATTTCCAAACAGCGGCCCAGAGCCATCCTTCTCTTCGAATTAAAGGTTTCATTCATTCACTAATTCAATAATTCATTCATTCATTCATTCATTCATTCATTCATTCATTCATTCATTCAATCGATATAGACGGTATTACTGATGCATGTGTTTCTTTGCCACCGTATCGTGCTGCTAACCTTGCCCTGCTGTGCCTTGAAGATTAAAATTAAGAGTACTATATTGGGGACGCATATACACCTGAAAGCGGGTGGATTGGTGCATACCATGTTTCCTGACCGTATCATTTCACGACCCGAGATACAAACACAAGAAAACGTTCGTTTAACAGCCAAAGGTGGCGGCCCCATATGTCATATACGTGAAGTCATCTACCACGATCGACGCACGTAGACGCAGCCGCGCGCCGTGACACCACAGAACATTGGCAGGAAGGAAGGGCGGGTCGGCGGTCGCAGGAGCGACCCATCGGTCGATGCGTGGCAGCCGCCGTCGGCACCACCTCACCTGGCCGCGTCGAAGGCACGGCAGTGGCGTCGTAATCGATGCCGCTACTGGCGTTGCTTGTGGCGATGACGCATACAAACGAAGCTGCCGCTGCAGTGTAGAGGGCGGAGAGCGTTCGCGCAGCGCACCTACGGGGGCGCGCGCCGCCGCGGTTTCTATACACACTGCAAGCCCAAGCTCCCACTCACTCCTTTCTCCCCTCCGTGCACCGCTTTAGCGGAACGTTATTGCAGCAGCGGTGGGCAAGCACTCCAATGCTCAATGTACTAAGTGAAATTGGAATACATAGCGCCATACCATTCGAATAGTACAAATTAGCCTGTATATAGCCTGTTTTCGAGGTAAAAAATGAACAACTTGCAAACATTTTGTTTTGGGGTAAGCGTGGGGTGTTGTCGTCGGCTTTGCGCATGTGTATGCATGTGCATTTACATAAGCATGTGTCTTTATCTGTTTATATGTGCATGTTTGCCACTATTTCTAAGCGTATTACGACAACACATTTTTTTTAACGTTGCACTGTAGGTTAAGAGGCGTTTATTAGGCAACATGTATACTTATGTATGTGAAAATAAGCTATAGTTGAAAGAACATGTGTAGTGTATTCTTGCTGCTCCGTGTTCTTGTAGTTTTTCTGTTAGCGCCAAGTTGAAGAGACCGCGGGCCTCGGCAGGCCGCTTCGTGGCTTTAAGCTCACGGCCCTCAACATCTGTATTCCTCCTGAGTGTGATGATGAAATGAACACTTTTCTGATTCTGATTTTAATGAACACAATACACATGAGGCGAGAACAAGGACGTATGCACTGTCGACAGTAAGCGCATGTTCTTAATCTCGCCTTATGTGTTTTGTGCTCACTAAGCGCTGTGTTTTCCATTGCATCCGTACCAACGAGCTCGCCTCAAGAACCTCTTAACTCATGTACCAAGTACAAGTCATCGCGCCTACGGGCACACGCATATACGTTCTCCCAAAGCAGTGGTTTTTCGAATGGCTGTCCGTGGATTGCAGGTGGTATTCGTAGACATTCCGGGGGGGGGGGGGGCACAAAACTCATCCTCAAAAAGAAGAGAGAGGAAAAAACAAAGCGTTTCTTGGACGGACACCGTTCTGTGTCTACGGCCCCTTCCGACTTTTGGTATGCTGCGCTGTATAACAACAGTGCATTGAGGCGCTGCCTCATTGAGGTTCAAAGAAGCAGCGACCCCAGCCGCGCGTACGGAGAGGAAAGTTTGTCGACGCTGAGTGTCCATTGTTCTCGGAGACGAAAACTGGTGACAGCCAGCAACAAGAAAGCCCCCGGCGACACAGAGAATGGATCCAAGCGCACGGGGACGCACGAAGCGACGCCCCTTGAATTGACGTACGCGCGGAAGGAAGCATCAGAGCTCGATCAAGCTGACCGGAAGTCGTGCGATTAGAGAAACGCACATGAGACAGGGGCAGCTGCAGAGGCCGTGGTGACGTACACACACGTAAATAAAATGAAAGCGGTGGAAATAGAGAAGAAAAAGAAAGGGGAGGAGGCAGCGCTGACGAAAGGCTCCAGATTTTTCGCAAACGTATACACGTAGCCGGTAAAGCTGCGTGGCGAATCGGGCAGATTGCACATGAGAACGGATAGCTGGGATGGTTTGAGGGAATTTATGTTAAAACAGGTGGCGCAAAGGAACAACGACACATAGATGCCCTCGTGTACTCGTTCCTCGCTTGTGTGGTTGTTCCTTTTGGCGTCCTGCTATGGCATGATATTACACACATGCACTATTTTGAAAACAAAAAAAAAAATAAAGTACTCAAAGACGAAACAGGACTATCCATTTAAAAGTGGAACGACCTCTTCAGAATTTGCGTTAGACCACTCGAAAGCAAAATCCGTCTCCTTCTATTACGGCAAACGATTGTATCGGCTGTGCTCCTCGTGTTCCAGTTCGTCCTTCCCTATCACTACGGATATGACGTACCAACAGGCACAAACGTCTGATATGTGTGAACGCACTGTAGCTAGAGAAAAAAAAATGAAAGAAAGAAGTATATGAGAGCGTCGCCACAGTCGTTTACGGCTACGCGTAAGAGGCTGAAAGTATTAGGCGCGTTGGCGGGGAAGCTGCTAAAACCATGCATACACGTTCGGAAACACCCGGCTTGAGTTTCTCAGAAGAGGAGGAGGCAAAAAACAAAACTAAACAAAAAAGACACGGAAGGATAACGGAAGGAGAAAGTCTATGTCCAATATGATGTGAACACTGCAGCATCTTCACAACAACAAATCACTTTCCTCACGCAGAGTAGAGAGTCAGCGGTCTAAACACGCTGGCTAAATTTTCTGTTTTTCAATAAAGAGCTCTCTCTCTCTCTCTCTCAAATCGGGTGACAAAACCAAGAAGGTTTAAAGAAAGATACCTTGACCCAGACCACAACGCGATTATGAGGTATGTCATATTGACGGACTCCTGGCCCTTTCCCTCGCATTACTTCAGCCTGAGTACACGGACGTTCCTACACACTCCTCCCTGTCGGAACACGACAATGTTGCCAGACATCGAACCCGTGTCCTCAAGCTCACCAGCTGAGGACACGCTCACCACCTGACCTGCTGAGGTACCACGCGGTGTGTCAAATCAGTGCATCTTTGAACAGTGGAAAGGAAAGACTCGGTATAATAATGAACCGCCGCGGTATAGCTTAGCAGGCTGAAGTATAGCGCTGCTAAGCCCCATGTCACGGACTTGATTCGAGTCAGCGGTTGCCACCTTCCGATGGGAATGGAGTCCAACAACGCCCGAGTTATTAGGTTTAGCTGCACGGTGATGAATCACACGTGAACAAAAATATTCCAAAGTTCCCACTACGGAGTGCCTTATAATCATACCAAGTTTTTATTTATTTATTTATTTTATTTTACTTACTTACTTCAGATTGTTTCATACAGCGAGCATCTTGGATGGAAGGCTTAATGTGTCTCACTGACGCATTGTGACCTCTGCACTTCCTTGCAGTGATGGAGCACAGAGGATAAGGGTGTGCGTAATCTTTTTACACAACAATAAAGAACCGCGTAAGCTCTTGGTCCCGGTGATTGACAAATGAACAACGTTGGACTATTGCTAATGAATAACAATTAGGTAGCAAGCAGTAATATCTGTAACAGGCGCGTAAGAACCTGGTTTACTGTAACATAACAGCTGTCGGAGGTTAACATCCAAATACCACCATATCATTATAAGAGGTGCAGTAGTCGAGGGCTCTGCAAATTTCGACTAGCTGGCGTTATTCAACCTGCACATTAAATTTAGGCTCATGTGTGCCTATAACATTGCGCATCCATAGAAACGCAGCCCCCGCGGTCGGGAATCGATCCCGCGACCTGCGCGCCAGCAGTCAAGCACACAACCACTACTCTAACGCAGCGGGTAGAAATTTTTTTTCGTAAATTCTGACTTACTACATTACGAGAATCTCTTCGAAGAGAGACGTGAACACTCACTGGAAATCACTGAACCCTGGTACAGACACTCATGGAGCCCATAAAAAAATTAACGTGTCTCATTAAACAAAGTTACGTACAATGCACTGATTAAAATGCGACATCAATTTTTTATAACAACTTCCATGTGCGATCGTTCAATATAACCGCGTCATGTTAGGACGAATCTGGTCTATAATGATAATGTTGGCGCTAATCTACGCGTTCGAGTGAAAATTGCACCAGCATGACCCGAACGGAAAACGCTGTAAATGGAAACACGTTCATTATTTAACCCTAAATTGTACTATTTCAATCCTTGAGTACTCTACATACCTAAGAAGTCGGGACTCTTGCTTATTATACACCTTTCTTTTCTGCTTTAAGTACACTCTCAACGTCTCCTAAGTGAGAACCGTGATGCAGGCATATACTTCTACAGCAGGGCAGCACCCCCCCCCCCCCCCCTTCAATTCGTTAATGGACGAAGAGCTAGACCACGGCGGTAGGTTGGCACGTAAGACGCTGAAAAATCATTAAAACTGTCACTAGTATCAGCACAAGGACGACTGCGAGGCTTACCCGCAACAGAGCGAGAAATCCAGGTGCGTCCGCCACGGTAAGGCACGGTTGCGAAACGTCGACGGCGGCGAGATGTGGTAGACGCCGAAGTGCATCTCGCACGCCCACCACCAGCAACAGAGCGAAGACTTCATGGCGGCACAGTGCGAACGGCGCCGCTCCCCTTTTGGGGCGGTCACCACGACCAAAGCGCGAGGTTGATCGCTGGGCGGCGAACACTGCCTCGCTGTACACTTCCGGTCGGAGGAAACGGGCAGGTGCTGCAGAAGGAGGGGGCGGCGACCGCGCTAGAGACGACGCCAAAGGTCGCGATCACCAAACCGTATAGTCGCCTTTCCGATAGTGAGTGCGCACGAAAGAAAGAAAACAAAAACGATGGCTCAGAAGAGAAGCGCACGCTCACAGGGGTTGGAGTATCTATAGATCCAAGGAAGGAGGAAGCGCAGCTCGTGAGCGCAACACTGGGACGACGAATGTTGATCGCTGTTGCAGTCTCTCCCGTTCGTGGTGACCGCTATACATCCGGAGAGATTACGTAAGACGGTGACGTATGCCTCTACGAGAATCAGCGTTTCCGTGTCTTGTATGAAGCGCTTCGTGAACAAAATGTTACGTCCGGTGGGACCGTACCCTCACACAGCATCAACGGTTCTAAGCAGTGCAACACCAATCGAACTGAGCTAAGATTGATCCCAAGGGAGTGGACGAGGGACGTCGTCTGCGACTTCTTTTGACATGCAGCCGGAGTTACTAAGGTCACTTCTTATTCGGGAGTCGTGTCGTAACCGCACTTCGCGCGGAAAAGACAGGAGATTCGAACGGCGGTGGCTTCGAAAAAAAAAAAAAAAGAAACGTTGCTCAGAGGTTCCTTCGAGAATTTCAAGAACAATACATCCGGTAGCGATGAGCGCTCGCCGCATCACCGATGCGGAGGAAAGCTGAGGAGATCATAGGGCTGGGCGTCGCCGAACGACAGTAGAGAGACACATATGCCGGTTTCCGCAGTCTCTGCTCTTCAAGAAAGACGTCTCCGGAAGGCGTTCTTTGCACACACACACGCAAGAAAACGAAGAAGCTTCGGTGACGGCTTCGTGTTCCTTAAGAAACGTGAGAACGAAGGGTATCCTTCCAGGAGAAGCTTCAACGGAAAGTGTTCACTAGGCGTGGCAGACTCGGATGCCTCGGCAGAGAACAGATTATAACATTCATCCCTGGGAGTGACAAGCGATACTGCCCCGATCGAACCTAACGCTGCCTTCGTGATCGGCGAGGACGCGCGAACGTCAAGCGGCCTCTTGAGCACCACAACATCCGTTTCCACGCTCCTCCGCGTCGGCGTCGTCTCCCGCTGCGGTCGCACACAACGTCGGCCGACGATGCGCCCCGAAGCTCGGGACGGAAACAAAAGCGCTTAGTGTGTTAAAGTGCTTCTCGGCATGATGCCGCGCGTGAGCGAGGGCGTCGCTCTGGCCTCGCCGAAGAAGGCGCGAACAGGTGCGCAATGTCTTTGCGACTACGCCCTCACCAATAAAGAATACATGGATAATGAACAACAACAACAAAAAAGCAGGAGAGCCTTTTGCGAGGAGTTGTCGGAAAAAAGAAGAGGTAGGCCGGCAGTTCTGCGCGGGTCGCCCGCTGTCGCGAGCGAATAAAAATAAAAAAGAACAAAAGAAACGGGGCACGGCGCGTTTCGCGCACCCACTCGTGGTGCCACGTTCGCGGCGAGACGGCACGAGACGCCCACGTGAGCTTGGCGTGCGCCTCTCGGTCGGGCCGAGGGGGTTGGCGGCGGTAGTGCATCGAGTACAGATGCGATGCGCGACTGGAAGCAGGCGAAATATACAAAGAAGCTGCGCCAGGAAGAAGAACGTGCGAGGTTTCAAGAATGATACCAGCGCGGGCGTGCAAGGAAACAAGAAAGCGCGGAGGAGGACAGTTCCGTTATGTGCGCGGCGAGGGCGAGGACGCGTTTTTTTTTTTTTTTTTTTTTGTAAAGTGCGTTTGCTTGTCTGTTTGATAAGAGCCCACCAGGCAAGGTCACGTTGCCTAAACTCGCGCCCCTCTGTTTGGGTTTGCCTCCTCGTGTAGAGCTAATACGGCGTTTTAGCGGAGACGGTAATACCGTACGGTGGTAACACCGTGCCATCATCGGCGGCACGTATTGATTGATATGTGGGGTTTAACGTTTCAAAACCACCATATGATTACGAGAGACGCCGTAGAGGAGGGCTCCGGAAATTTCGACCACCTGGGGTTCTTTAACGTGCACCCGAATCTGAGTACACGGGCCTACAACATTTCCGCCTCCATCGGAAATGCAGCCGCCGCAGCCGGGATTCGATCCCGCGACTTGCGGGTCAGCAGCCGAGTACCTTAGCCACTTGACCACCGCGGCGGAGCAAGACTTATACGAGAGGCTCTCATCGTTTCATCACGTTACAGTGCGCAACTTGCAACTTGCGAATATAGAATGTTAGCGGAATCATGGTACTTTAACGCGGGACGGTAATACCGCAGCAAAACTTCTGCGGCTACTAAGCCGAGGCTTATGAGCCACCTCAACATGGCTTACAAGCGAAACTTCAAATCTCAGATGGGCGTAAGCCATCTTGGAAGCTAGTTAAGCGGCTTATAAGATGGTTGGCATAAGGTGACTTTTAAGCGCAACTTTGGCGGCGTACAAAATGGCAGGCTTACAAGCCGGTCAAAGATCACCTATCGGCGCAACGTGCTAGGTTATTCGGCAGCTAGCCGGTTTGCTGCAGTTTTAACTTGATCGGCCTCAAATAAGGCGACTTACGACGACAGTTAATCCTATAGCTTGTAAGCGTAATTTTGTCAGCCTGCTTATGAGCAATATACGATTTAAACTCACTTGATCGTAAACTAGCTTTTAGGGGCGAAGCTCCTTAAGGCGTGGGTCTGTCCGTCCCTCGTATGTATGTAGTAGTACGTAGTCACCGGTGGCACATACCCACTCTAGAGCGGGTGCGGGTATGTGCCACAGGGGATGAGAGATGGGAGATGGCGGTACTTGGAGTGTTCACTAGATGAACTCACGGATGGACAGACAGACAGACAGACAGATGAATGAATGGACTCACGGACGGAAGCGCGGATGGTCGCGCGGACGGACGGAAGCAAGAACGAACGGACGGGCGGAAGCACAAACGGGCTGACGGACGCTTCGTCCCACTCATCATCATTCACTCCGTGAATATGCTGCGATTTTTTTTTTACTTGGGCAGCTATTCAGGTGACCATGGAGCATGTACAGCGGCGATCTAAACTGGCCATGTGTTGCAATCTAGCCGAGGAAGACATGCGGGTACCACAGAACACCTACCAACAAGGTGTCGGAAAGGCACGAATGATTAAGGCTTGTCAATCATGCGGACGCTCAAACCTCAGACAGCTGCAGAAGCGTCCGCGGACACGTGTACCCCGCGAGTTGAATCGAGCCAACGGAAGCGAACCTGTGACCTTATTCAGTAGTGGAATTCTGCAAACGCGCATGTAGGTTGTGGTAGAGGGCACACAAGCCGCGATCAGCAAAATACGTTTCTAAATTGAAAAAAATACCGTAAACAGAAGCAGCGATGATAGTGAAACGTTTTTCCACGAAGTTCTCAATCAAAGATTTAAATCAAAATAGTTGCGTCGCAATCATTGTAATGCAATAAAAGAACGAACACACGAACGATCGGACAAACAAATTACCAGAAAAGAGATAAACTGCCTCCGTTACGACAAACCGAAGTTGGCTCTTAGAGGCGCTTTCGAAAACTCTAGGCAACTTTAAGTTTTTGAGGACTTGGCGCAACAGTCAGACTTCAGTGCCAAAAAAACTTCCAGCTATTACTTGCGCCCACAACGGCGTTCACATTGATGAGTTCCGCCAAACGAAGTATCTCCTTACTCAAAAACATTGAGCAACGCTTTTTTTCCAACAAACATTCAGAATCAAATTGCTCTCGTAAAAAAAAAAAAAGTGACCACAGCTTAAGCCACACGCGGAATAAGACTCGATTTCTTTTTGAAAGCTAAAAATCAAGTACATCCCGACGCCCCACGCGAGATAATCCCCCACGTGAGGTAAATGTTCTTGAATTACTCTCATTCGAGCAACATCACTCAGCGAGTACTGCTCCTTCCTTCCTCTCTTTCTTTCCTTCTTTCTTTCTTTCCTTCTTTCTTTCTTTCTTTCTTTCTTTCTTTCTTTCTTCCTTCCTCTCTTTGTTCCTCTCCCTCATCCATTTCTTTTTTTTATCCTTCCTTCTGTCCTTCCTTCCTTCTTTCTGTCCTTTTCTTTCGTTCTTTTTCTTGTTTTTCTTTCTTTTTCTTCTTTGTTCATTCTTATTTCTCTTTTTTTTTTTCGCTTACCACCATTCTTCAAAGCAGGGCAGCAAACCAGGCACGCGTGAGTTTAACCTCGTCGCATTTCTTCATTTGCTCTTTTCTCTCTTTATGGTTAGAGACCAGAAAAAGACTTGACCTGACAAAAAAAAAGTAATAAAGCAGCACAAAGAAACTAAAGAAAGGTGAAAGTGTGCCCTAGAAAAAAAATGAAAATAATCTGCGAAGCTTTAAGTGGCTTCGGGTTTCCGTATCAAAACATTGGCCTCTCCTAAATCTGAAGAGTTCGAATCTATGTAGCACCAAGAAAGAAAGAGAAATAGTAGTGGCTGAACTCAACGAAGGATTAAGTTCGCTAACACGAAGAGCTTACAACGCTCCGCAAAGAAAACAAAAAGAAACTGAAATGTGAAACAGCTCGGCAGTTAACGAATCCACCAGACGAGTAAGAGGCGACGTAAGTCCAGAAGAAAGTTGACGCCAGCGTAAGTGCGGGCGATGTGAGCTGAATGAGGAAGGAACAAAAAATCAGTGTCTTTCCAGCGCTCTGAAGATTAAACCAGCAAAGCTGCGTCTACGGTGGCACGGCACGGTACAGCAAATAACGACACAGAGCAGAGAGTATCGAGCACGTTAGTATCAAGGAATCATACTGAACTCCATTAAATACAGAGAACCCCCAACCCGCGCCCCATCCCGTCTCTTCGTGCAAGCATTTTACCATTGATTCACGCTACATTCACGGGCGATAAATTTAAAAGCGAGGGTGTATGAAAACAATTATTCACTGACTCACTTTCCTCGCATTGATATACCTATGACAAGCTCTATGACAGTCAGAACCAGCCGCAGATCAGCCTCTGGATTCGGCCAATTGCTGTGCTCATTTTTCAGTTAGGGTATAGCGTCGAAAATGTCTGCTCACAGGTACACGTTGCAAGTGACTCAAGCATATTAATTGCCTTGTCTTCGGTTCCTTTCTTCAAACAAGAGATGTGCGCAGGGGGGTAATTTAAGGCCTCCGAGAAAGAAAAAAAAAGTAATATTTTTTTTATAAATAATTTCGCCCGTTCGTTCTGCAGCCAACACCTGGACTCGGAAAATTCTCGTATGACCCCCAGGCCATCATCGATAACGAACGCTGTTCCGTATAAAGAAGAGCGTTGGATCGGATGAAGTCGATCACGGGCTTATACAGTTTACCAGGACGGAACGCCTCCGTGTTGAGATCGAGATCCACGTCACCCTCCGCCTAAAAGTCGACATGCACGGATACTCACAATGAGTGTTTATTTGTTTCTTTAATCTCCCCCCCCCCCCCCCCACTCTTTTTTTTTCTGCTTGACCTTCCTCTAGTAGAGGCTGACCTGGCGGCGGGAACATCTGGCAACCTCCTCATTATAGCGATTTGAAGTGCGAACGGTAGCAATTTACTCACATTTTGCCTTCACCTGGCACCTGGATACACGTAATAGAGTATGTGGCTGCCGTAATATTTCATACGTAACATTTCACAGAAGCCAGTCAAAAGCGACACAAAAGCACACACAAGGCACAGATTTTTGCTTGTCGCATTTCTGTCCCACAATAGTATTATCATAGCCTCTCAATACTTTTTGTTTCACTTCTGCACTACATCAGTTAGTCGGGATCAGAAAAGCAGGCCTGTACACTCCACGTGTGCCTAAACGTGAGAACACATACTCCTCACGACATCACTTGGAAAGTTGCGAACATGAAATGCTTAGGAAAGTAGTATGTTTCAGGGTATTCAACGTGTCCAGAACCGATACACCAAACTTCCAAAACCAAGTTTTACGTCCACACGAACGAAACAACCACACATTTACTAATACCCAACTATAGTTTATTTTCTTCTTTCAGATGTATGCGTTTGTGCGTCGGAATTCATGGCGCATTTAACAGTTACCACGAGATATTCTATTCTATTTATCTCACACTTCCAAGAGATTAAAGAAAAAAACTACCCTTAAAAACACTTACGGGAAAAAGACTGCCCATACGAAGATGCGCGGAGGTTCGTGAAATATCAACTGGACAGATACATCCGTCGCCCGCGTCTAGACGCGTTTCTCAACGGTCGTTACAAACTACCGTGACAAGGCCGGCGTGTGGTCACTTTCGTCTCTCTTCTCCAACGTGGCTAGAACAAAATAGAGACAGTAAGCACCGTACGGCCGCAATTACAAATATTTCTCCGGGCAAAAGTAATCGTAAACTATAGCGAGTCCGTTTTCTCCTAGATTACGCAACAAAAGAGCAATCCCGAAATATTGATATGCCTTGATCGCGAAGCTAGAGAGAAAAAGCAAGGAAGTCTGGACAGAAACCCCGTACTATTAAAAATATTGCTTGGACGAAAGCATGAAAAGTATCTGTGACAAAAGACGACAATCTTGCTGAAAGACTTCCTAGAAGTGGGCCCCGCACTACGTAACCGTTTTTGATGAGCAGTTTCATGCACCTGCATACAAAGCGATGTCAGTTCGTATACTGTGGGTAGAACTTGTACATAAATATAGACTAGTGAAGTTCTGCTGCAAAGTGAAATATTTCAAGCGAACTGTCCATTCACGTTATTTCATTATTTGTTTCAGTTAGCGATGCGTTTTTTTTTCCTTGCTTGTTCATTTTTGTTTCCGGCCAAACGTTTCCTTTTTTTGCTGTTAAATTGGAGTAGCCGAGGAGAAATGCTCAAGCTCTCCAAAAAAGTCGGCTTGCATTGCGCAATACATTGCGCAATGACAAACAAAGAAATAAGGAAAGAAAAGTAGCACGTTTCAGGTATGCAGACGGAAAGTTTCACTTGCCGCCATTTTTCCCGATGAGCCAACCATTCCAGTATTTCCTTCCACCAACTTCCAAGCTTTCTTATTCGGGCAACCCGAATGGGTCTTTCTTGGAAGCTACGAGAATCGCTTTCAAAGGCGCTGCACTTCTTTTCTATTACTCGTCTCACAAGTTACGTCCCAGGCCACGCATTCAAGAAACAAATAGTGCGTATAATAAAAAGACGAAGAAAAAAAAAACAGGGACGGACGCAAAATTTATGTGCCGCACTCACGCGCTGCGCTGTATCTTCCCTTTGATCATTCATCCGTTCTTGGTGTTTGAGTAAATTGGCGAATAAAATATAACATTGCGCACACGGGGCACCTAGCAGTACCGCGTCTGTAACGACGATAGGTTCTTTTGTATTCTGGGTGGCACACACGCATTTTTCTAAAACTTCATTCTAACGAAAGCGACCAGTCATGTGTAAGAACCAAACTAGGCATATATTGTGGGCGTGCATGACTGTTCTTACGTCTTGAAACTCGTGCGTCTTCTGGGCTTCCTTCGAAGGATATAGATTTTCATGCTTGCGATATATATATAAAAAAAGCGAAACGCTTGGCGAGGCAATTCCTTTCATCTTCCATGATGTGTTTCTATGACTGCACTCTAGCAAATTACCGCCATAGATCGGCGCAGGCCCAGCTTTTAAGGTATCGCGGTATACGACTTGAATGTTTTTTTTTTGTCCATAAGAAAGAACCTTGGGTTTTCTGTTTGCATAACGCAGTGGAACTGGTGAGAAAACGCTTGGTTGTGATTCCGTGGAGAGCGACAATTCAGTTACATACTAATGCGAGCGCTCGTTGAAAACGTGAATGTGGATCTTTGTTTTTTTACATTTGAAACGATATTTCTTTCGTCTGGCTCCCACTCTTTATCAATTATCATCTGTCGTGCGACCGAAGAAAAAAAAATAAAACACTGCAAATAGAAACGATGTGCTGGGGGTATCTTCCGCGTGTTTTTTCTTGAATTGAATATCTTTGCGTTGATAATTATGGTCGGAGCACCTGGTGTTGAAAGGATATGACTGTTGTTAACGTTTTACAGATTAATAATATGTGAGACTAATAGCTGATAGATACTTAATATGAACGTGTTCGTACAGTATAATGGCAAGACGAAGGAAGTATAGAGAGAATAAATTATCACTTTGTCTTCTTGGCGTCCTCTGGCTTGCTTTTTTTTTCTTTAGTTCAAGGTGAAACGCACTACAAACGCCTGGTGTACCATATATCATCATTAGCTCACCAAAGGTTGCAGAAGTCGAGCTTATTCATACAGTTACACGAAACAAAAATGTTGCTAAAGAATAGCTAAAACTGGGAGCAATCGCGACAGTGTTGGCTTTCTTCGCTTCTCTCTTCCACGTTTTCTTACTTTTGAATAAGTGTTAATTATGGAAAAGTCGCCTTTAAGGAGGTACAATGGTTATGAACGCCAACACGAAGGTCACGGGTTCGAACCCAGGCGTGGCGCTTACTATTTTATGGAGGCGAAATGCCAGAGGACCGTGCACCGTGCGATGTGAGTCCATGTTAAGGAACACCACAAATTTCTTAATGTGATCGCCATGGCCAGGATGGGGGGGGGGGGGGGGGTAGAAAAAGTGGGTAACGATTTAGAGTATAGGGTACTCTACTACGCGAGTGCTTAAAGCCGCCCCGTGAGCCTCAATGCCACACTAGGAAGTTTACAGCGTGTTGTCGCTTCGTAGAGGATCGAATCCGCCGCGACAAGAGGGTTGGCAGCCGAGCACTATGAACACGGCTCTACCGCGGCGGACGAAAAGCATAACTATTGTACCACCTTAAACGTGGCAGTTTTCAATAACTAATACTTATTAACGAAAAAAAAGCCGACATTGTCGCGCATCCTCTCACTTTTAGTTATACATTATAATCTTTACTATAGTCACATATTATAACCTTAGTATAGTAGAAATTCATTGATTCCTCCTTTACGGCGTCTCTCTCTATCCTATAGTTTTCTTGGGACGTAATGCTGCAGATATAATAATAATAATAATAATAATAATAATAATAATAATAATAATAATAATAATAATAATAATAATTATTATTATTATTATTATTATTAGTAGTAGTAGTAGTAGTAGTAGTAGTAGTAGTAGTAGTAGTAGTAATATGATAATACAATAATATTTAAAGAGTACAACCAAATATATTACAGACATTACTCGCAAAGAGTCAAGCGAGATAGTATGTAAAGTTGGCTATAGCCAATCAGAGCACCACTTGCGCGATTTAGATTGATCACAGAAACAATCTGCAAACTAGACCCGACCGATTTCGCAATTTCCGTTTTTTTTTTTGTCTCCTCCGAGCATCTTCCACTTCCAATCTAACTGTCCCCCGAAAAGCCTTTTCTTCCAATTTACTCAAGACCATCTGACTGGACAGAAGAAAGGGGTCACTCTGCACGAGGCCCAACGAGATTAATCCATCCGCCGACCGGGTTTTCTCCCGCGCGCTTGGCATGCCAGTTCACGGGAGTGCGCAATGAGATTTTCCGTATAGCCTTAGAAAGGGAGCGAACACGGGGTGTCCTTACACTGCGCCAGACGAATGAGGAATGCAACTGCGATGACCGCGCGAACGCCGAGCGCCACCGAGTAAATAATCATGGACGCGCCGAATGCGACATAGCACGAACAAGCGAGGAGGAAGTTTTTGGGAAGTGTTCTTTTTGTGAGAGCACGTCTACGCCATTCTGTCGGCATAGGCCCTTCGTGACAGTTGTTTCAGAGGATGGGAGATATTGCCACCTTACAAATAGTCGTCTCATACAAGCTTAATTATGTTCTGGGTTTAACGTCCCAAAACCACGTTATGATTACGAGAGACGACGTATAGTAGAGGGCTCCGGAAGTTTCGACCACCCGGGGTTCTTTAACGTGCTCCTGAATCTAAGTACAAGGGCCTCAAACATTTTCGTCTCCATCGAAAATGCAGCCACCGCAGCCGGGATCGGAGCCCGCGACTTTCGGCTTAGTAGCCAAGAGCCGGTGTCTATCATACAAGCTTGAAGCGTAGAGCAGTGGCTTTTACACAGATTGTTAATCGGTAGGCCTAAACGGCAATAGTAACGAAATAGCACAGGACAGCGCCGGTTAGAGATAGCTGGAAGAGGTTTTCACCTAGCAGTCGGTATAAATAGGACAGGCTGATGATGATTATGATGATGATTATTAAAACTCACGTCGGCATTCACTCCCTAGAGTTCCCTAAAATTAACAAGATGGTTGGTATGTGGGGTTTAACGTCCCAAAACCATATGATTATGAGAGACGCCGTAGTGGAGGGCTCCGGAAATTTCGACCACGTGGGGTTCTTTAACGTGCACCCAAATCTAAAATTAACAAGAAGGTACTCCGGCGCTGCGATCGTTAAGCGGCCATGGGAATGATGGGTAGTACGTGGATTTGCCTAGTCTTCGTGCTTGCGTGCTTCTAACGCGGTTGTTGCAGTGTTACGGTTTTGTTTCAAGTGAAAGAACAAACAGTTTTGAACTTCGTGACCTGATTCAAATTTGTGATAAGGAGGTGAATCGTGACTGATAAGCTACTGGTGATTGCTGTTTCGTGACAAAGCAGCTTCAAGCCATGCGAAGCCAAACGGGGTATAAAAGCACGATGACTAGGCCAATCAGTGTACTACCCATAATTTTAATGCTCGCTGAAGCGTCATGCGTTGCAGCTCCCATAGACACTAGCGCCAGCGTTATCTTCCAGTGTATTTATTCGAAACTGTGCTTTACGCATTTGACTAAGATGACTCAAAGGCTAAAGCCACCACCTCCCTTTTCGTTACAGTCAATGCATTGATACTCCCACGACCCCATGTGAAAGCGTCCTTCACTTATCGTGCCCTTACACAGCCCCAGGGATCGGACACAGAGGAGGCTTTCAGCACTTCACCTGGCTTTTGCCTTTCCCCCGTGATCCGCACAACTTCGAGCAAGCAACAATGACACGTTGTGACGCGATCGCGAGACTTCGCGTCATACAACGTCATGGTGACATCAGTGACGCCATATTTGGGCTATCGACGACGTCAAGATGACTTCATACGGTAACTTCATCGCTTGACAATTTTTCGCATCACTCGCGTTGACGTCACCGACGCGGAACACCGACTCTGACGGTCACCTTCTAGCGTTCGACGATGGGAAATTTAGGGCTTTCACCTTAATGACTGTACACGTAGGAAGAAAGCCTGCATTACAGCAGCCTATTCAAACAGAAAGTGGGAAATGTTTCAATTGCCTTGCTACGCACACATACACATGCAGGATGAGCGAATAAACAACGCAGCATATGCGCAAACTTACAAACACAAAAGGTAGCATAATCACCTTAAAGGCAATCAAGCCAGCAGATGCTATAACAACGCACAACCTTTCAAACTCCCTGTTTATTTCACGCACGAGCGTCAGTTTTAAACTGCTAACAGCTAACACATTATACAAAGAAAGTTCAGAGGTTGCTGCGACCAAACCAAATTAATTATATACCTACAATATTTGTTGAAGTTTCATCCACGCCGTGGCAGCATTGCGTTGTATTTACAAGCCTGCAAAACTTTCCTCTTTTTAAACATCAAGTTAGCCAAGAAAACACTCACATATTATAACTAAGACGTTTCACCACCACAACCGCACAGTTTTGTAAACGCAATATACTGCTTTAACAAAATAGTGCTTCAAAAACAAGACTTTTTTCCTGTAATCGTTATGACGTATACTGATAGCAGCCTGGGCAAAAAAGGTTTAAAAATCAGTTCAAGATGAATATAGGTATCATAATTTCAAAATTAAACAATCGCTCTTCGACAATCATACGTTTATATAAGAATAACAAAAGCCTAAATGCACACTTGAAGCGAGAGCGCGGGTATCGGTGCTTCTTTCGCGAGATTTGATGTAATCCTCCAAACGGTTTTGTAATGTCGCAAGATAATTCATCATTGCACTGATCCTCAAAAAACTCCCTAACTTAAGCCCACGTCTAGCCACCTTGCAATTACACTGTTCTTTCAAACGCAATGCCGCCGGGTTCTGTTTTTTTTTTTTTTCGAGTTTCTGCATATGTTGCTCGAAAGGCGGCGTTCGATTACGCCTTAGGCTATGCGCCCTGAAGGACTATTTATACGGAGTTTTCGCAGAAATTCATGGTTAATGATGTCAAAGTTCATATTTGGTTGAATGAGAGAAAATAAAAAAGAAGGAAAAAACAAAAGAAAAAGAAAGCAAGAAAGAAATAATAAAGAAAGAAGATAACAGATTGCAAGAGAAATCACACTGGCAGTTTCCTTATTTAAGAACACAACACAAAAATCGCATTGCGTTTGCATGAAGAACAGGCATAAAAGCCACGTCGGTGGTGATTCAGGAAGGTCTCTTCGTTTTGAATACGGCCGGTGACCCGCTTATTTCCAAGCAATCAACCGCAAAACGCAACACAGCTGAAAAATACTACAACGTACGAGTCGCACAGCGTGGGTGCCTGCGGCCCGTGAGTGTCGATTCGTTTCCAGTGGTTGCCGGAAAAGGAGCCGCCACGCTCAGCAGGGTGGCACTACAAAGCACAAACTTGTGCAACCTGCGCGACGCGTCGTTTATGCCACAACGCGAAGGTATGTCCCCCCCCCTCTCCCCTCCCCACCGAGCGTCCATTCGTTACTGACTCCACGGCGATGGGTGTGGCACGACTCGCCGCCAAAACGACTGCACGACGCGTACACCACGCATTCGCCCGAAAACGAAGCAAAAAATCATCATCATCATCATCATCATCATCATCATCATCATCGTCGTCGTCGTCGTCGTCGTCATCATCGGCCTGGCTTACGTCCACTGCAGGACAAAGGCCTCTCCCATGTTCCACCAGTGTGTATAAATACAGTGCGTAAAAAAGATAGGCGTGTATAAAATTTATCAACAGAAAAAACACGGGCTCCCCCAAAGGTGTCCTTTCCCAGCAGCAAAAAGAGAAAAAAGAAAAAAAAGAAAGGAGAGCAAAGCGCTCTGATACGGCAGTTCCAAAAATTAGGTTAATAGGAGGCCCGGAACCTGTTCATTCCATCCACTTTCAGTGCACTCCGATTCACCAATACGGTGCAACGTGTTGAGGATATAAAACGGGCCAACAGCCAATCTCGATGCCCGTACGTATAGAAGTTTTGCGGGATAGGCGCGTCGTTATTTTCTGCTCTCATTCTATTTCGGTGCCATAAGGTGCCGGTCGACAAGCCCTGTTTCGACGTAATGAAGATTCTCTTTTGTTCCCATACCAGAAGTTGTTTTCACGATGTCTAAACACGATATCGTTAAAGAGCTCCTTTCGCAGAAATTCCGGCGTGGGCGTCACTGGTTGTGAGCGAAAAATCATCACCTTTGCGTGACCTAAAAATTGAGAAAGATGCAAATAAAAATAATAAGAATGCTGGGTCTGAGTGGAAATGGAACCCGGGTCATTTCCGTGACAGGCGGGTGTTTTACCACACAGCCACGC
This sequence comes from Rhipicephalus microplus, assembly GCF_013339725.1. Classification (NCBI taxonomy): domain Eukaryota; kingdom Metazoa; phylum Arthropoda; class Arachnida; order Ixodida; family Ixodidae; genus Rhipicephalus; species Rhipicephalus microplus. The sequence goes on from NC_051171.1 coordinate 131,423,119, forward strand.
CTCCGCTTCTTATTGCAATAGCAATTATATGCCGGCGTCGGTGTCACTCACCGTATATGTATACGCATGTATATATATATATATATATATATATATATATATATATATATATATATATATATATATATATATATATGAAAACTCGAGAAAAAATAATCCAGAAGAATACACCGGTACGCGAAATCTAACGTGGGATCTCTGAATTGCAAGTGCGAGGCGTTAACCACTAATCCACGAAGGAACACCTCCTTCAACGTTCAAACTGCCAGCTATCTATATTTACAGCTTACCGCAGGTTACTGGCATCTCGAGGGGGGGGGGGAACTATCATGTTTTCAGCATTACCAGGAAGATGGCGCAATGAGCGCGTATCGCCACATCGTCACGACGCGGCGGTGCACGCTCTCATCTTCCACGCGTACTTTGCCCCGCGGAGAGGGTGCAGGGTGGACCTCACGCGTGCGCATATGTCGCGGTGGGGACAATCGTACGTCTTGGGTAGCCTTTGGCTTTCACCGTTCCCGATTCTGTTGTAGTTACCGGGCCCAAAAAGGTCACTGCAATCCTTGCACAGCCTCTGTTTGCGAAAAGGGCGCGCTTTTCAGACACAGTGAAGTAACAACTGAGATTCTTATTAGCGTTAATATGTACCCGCTGTGTGAGTACGTTTCATGCGTCATTTGTGCGTGAGAAACGCGGGGCACGTTTCGATCTGCTTGCCATTCTGCACGTGACCTTCCAACTTGTTGCTATCGCGTTCATTGTTGCGCCTTTGCGACAAAGCTGTTACGTTTTCTTCAATGCAAGAAACCTAAACAAAGGTTGAGCGGATACGAAGCACAGGAAAGGTAAAACTGTATTGACCATGTGGCGTTTTCACATTTTGACAGCTTACTACAACGGGAAAAGTGTATGATTAAGTTGCATATGTACGCTACAGTGTGCGCCTGAAAACAGCCCACCACCGACACACGCATTTGGATGTATTGGTGTCTTGGGGCGAAACTGCTCCCTGAATACGTCGCTAAGCCTAACAGACGCATTATTATACACGTGTTAAAGCCATCTGCTGGATAAAAACACTATCTTTCTTTTGCCAACTATCAAAGAATAAGATACCATTACCATTTTAGGTTCATTTTTGATAATTAGCACCTACCCTGTACTTTATTTGAGATTATTTATTTGTTTACATTAAATACAAGTAAGCTTTACGGACTGCCTGATTCAATAGGATATGTAGCTTGGATGCTGATAGCTCTTAGTTGGACCGAAGGTTTTCTAATTACGACCTTGCGCGGCTATGGCGCATAAGGCTTCGAAAGTGCTGCTGCGCATCAGCCATCTTTAATCACGGTTGAAGTTTATATCTTTTCATTTTCTTTCTCACTAACCCGAAACTGACAAAATGAAATATAAATGCTACAGAGCGCCGCGCTACAGACGTATTTCGTCGAATGAAGTAAAATGCTAAAGCCTTCTATTTTCCAACAAAGAAAAAAAAGATAAAGCAAAGACAAAAATAAACACGAAGTAAGAGAAGCAAGGCAGGCGACGGTTAGAGCGTGAAACGGCTTTGAGCTCCTGAAAACCTGCGCTGTCAAACGGGTAAGTGAAAAAAAGAATGGCTGGCTCTAAGAAGCGGCAATCGAGTCAACGCAGTTAATAAAATACTCAGCCACAAGATTTTGTAGGCACATAAAATATATTTGCGATATAACATGACCGGCGCACTAACTCGACATTAGAGCGAAGTTCATTGGTTGCTTGTTTCAGGCTGAAAGATTTTCACCTTAATGCACGGACGTATAGCGAGGCAGGCCATAGCGGGAAAATAGAACTGGACCTAAGCAAAAGTACTATATAAGAAGAAAAAGAAGCATCACAAACACGCACAAACACAGACACACACGCGAGCGCACGCACACGCACGCACACACGCGCACACACAATAAAAAAAACTGATAACAGCCAGCAAAGAATTCATGATTGAAAATCATTAGTCCAAGTGGCCCTGCGTTCCCCAATAACAGGGAGAGTTCGTTCCTTTTATTTTCGAAGAAAAAAAAAATTGAACAAAACAGAATCAGATGAAAGAGATGCTGCTGCAGAGGCACAAAAAAAGCGAGCACAGCGATAAATTAATCTTTTTGGTCCAAGGCAACAAAAAACCAAGATCAGGACAAAAAAAAAAAAACACTACGAAATAATTCAGTACATAGAGGAAGAGGCATATGGCTTAAACTATCGAAGGATTTGTTGAACAGTTCTTGCTTCACTTTCTCTAAAAGTCTCTGACTTTGAAGGGACACGCACACCGTCAGTAGTATATATATATATATATATATATATATATATATATATATATATATATATATATATATATATATATATATATATATCACGATAGCTCTGCGCGTGCGCGAGAGCTCCAAGTTCCGGTACTGCTGGCTCAAGTGACATAGAAACAGCACGGTTTCAGGTTCATCATTCCATTACACAAATATACAGACTGACATAAAGACTACTATGACAGCCCAACGACGGGTCATGACGACCTATTGACGCCATCTTTATCGGACAATCAGCCTCGGGCTGTAAATAAACACTTTCACTTCAACCGTAACAATCATGCAACGTCCACAGCACTTGGAGAGCCCAAAGTGTAATAACCAGAAGTACATTCAAAAGAAGGTGATCGAAAAATTTTGCAACTGATAGATAAGATTTTCGGAATGCTCCAACCAAAAAATGGGCTTATTTGTCGACGTTTCAAAATCGATTCTGTTCCTCCAACAAGGAAAGTGACAGCGGAGGTGCTGAGTAGCAACTCTTTGCTTGCTTGACAGCCCAACTGGGGGAGGAGGAGGGAAGACGCATCTTCCTTCGTGGTGAGAGTGTTAAAGACGTTGTGGTTTCTGAGGTTGCGTGCGGTTAATTATCCAATCAGACAGGCAACTCTGTCAAAATGATCAAGTTTAACCTGATAACCTACGTACGAAAATATTATACTGGACCTGTCTGCACGTATCCTAAGCTCCCTTCAAGCGTGCTTCTCCTTTAAAAGAGTCTTCATGTGGCAAAGCCTTCTTCCCAATGTGACCTTGTTCATGCATCAGCGACGAACGGTATCAAAGGAGGATCTGCCTGCAGGCGTCGAAATTAAACTATAAAGCGCAAGACGCATCCATCAGTTCGTGTTGAAATACGAAGGAAACGGCTTTCGTCACGAGGGAGACCCACATTGAAGGACCACATTAAAAGAAAGAGAGCGAGAGAGAGAGACAAGAGTAAGAAACTACACAAATACTCGAAATGTTGTCTCGAGGAAATTATTAGTGCTTTTAAAATGCCAACTCCTTTTAACACAGCAGTTCAATTTCTGCACTTTATCAATAACCACCCACTGGCGACTTCAGTAACGAAAAATAATGAAAACGAGCTCGCCGGTAACGCATCATGGGAAGCTACCTGTTTCAATCTCGAAAAAAGAATAAAAAAATGTGCGAACACTCTAAAGGCAAAATAAATTATATCCCTGCTGTTCCATATCCTTTCCCTGTTCCGTTCCATCTAGACTCCCTGAAGTTCTGAGAAAGACAAACATTCCCGGTCTACGGAACGCCCTGCCCCGAAAGCAATATCTTTTGAAAGCTTCCGGAGTAAAAGCTGGTGCGAAGGAGTTTCCCCGGATAAGGGGGCCGTTACTGTTGCCTTTATATTACCTGTATTTACCCATAGAACAGCTAACCCGAAATCGAGCTTGCTACTACCTCACACGACCTCTCTTTCTCTCTCTCTTTTTATGAGTGTTCTTGAGGGCCACTTCCGCTTAAAATGAAGCGACCCAATGGAAAAAGGTGGATGTGCAGAAAGTTTTCAAAAAGACGATTGTGAGTCGTTGCAGAAGGAAGACATTACGAAGTCATCCAAATGCAGTGATACGAACTCGGTTTACAGCGCAACACCAGAAAACACAGGCGCAAGGAAGGAGCAAAACAGAGCGAAAATACGGCGCTTCTTTTTGTTTTCTGGCTTGTTTGCTCCTTGTGACTGTGTTTCTGGTGCTGCGCCATAAACCAAGTTCATGATGAATCTTAACCAACTGTCAAACTTCCCGTCTTACCGCAGTCCCATGGCCTGAAACTGAACGCGCGCAGAAGCGCTGCGCTGCCTGGGTTTGCGGTGCGTTTACACTTCCACCAGAGCAACATGGCCTCAGTGTCAATGCGGAAGCCCCATTCAAAACGAAGGTAAACTCAACAAGATTGTCGGTCAAACAAAGCGGAGAAAGAAGTCTGGGCCTAAGGACGTGGACGAAGGTCCTCTACCGGAGCTAGAAAACAGTTAAGAGGGAGCATTGCACATTTAAAAAGAATGATAGAAAGAAAGAAAGAAAGAAGAAAAGAAAGGAAGGAAAGAAGGAAGGAAAGAAAGAAGGAAAGAAGGAAGGAAGAAAATGAATAAATAAATAAAATGTTAAAGAGATGCCGAAGCACTCATTATGGCGACTGCTCTGCTTTTTATGCCAGGTTGAACCTCTCCTGCAGATTACCCCTGCGTCTCGCAGGGGATGCCAAGGAAAACATGTTTACTGTCTCTCATTGTTGTATTTTAAGTATTAAAGGCAAGAACACCTGGCATTTCATTTCGTAAAAGTAGTACACGCAAACCACCACGAGAAGCTCAGACGGTATTTCCCTGGCAAACACACGCTAACCCATCAGGTTCCCACATCACTGTACTCGTAAACAAGCCCCACACGAGTAGCTTCTTCCTCTCTACTCGAGTGCAAACAGGCGAAGCAAGCTTTGCGGGGCAGTGCGTACGTACACAGGAACTGCCGCTCTCGACACGATCCTAGCAACTGAATGCCACAGGAACTGAATGCGTGCCCTAAACAATGAAGGCCGGATAACGCCGACGAGCATTCGCGACACGGCATCCCGTTTTGTTTTTCTTTTCTAAGAGACCCGGCTACCGGTTAGCCCGATAAAGCACGACCCAGAGAATGGAGCTTGCGTCGCCTGCCCGACTCATTGGGCGAGCTTACTGGCGCAATCCTAATGCCTAGAAGCGTAGCTTACTCTAGCAGAAAAGCCGAGTTGGACTGGCTTCCGCGGAGATTTGCTCAAGTCGTACGTCTTTACCATACGGTTTTTTTTTTTGCACGCTAGAAACCGAGGGAAGAAGTCGCGAGCACATCCAAAACGTCACGGGTTCTATCGAGAAACCAGAGAATATTACGGTTCCAGGACGGTGAGTGGCTTCGATCATTTATTATGTACCCTCGTCACGGGCGGATTCTAGTGCAAAAACTGGCCACATCTCGTCTCAGCGCATCGATAAATGTACAATACGTGTGTAGGGAACTATTAAACCTAGTTCAAACCATAGTGCAAACGATGGAGTCGCTTTTTCTACATTGAAGTGCGAAGCTTTGAACATTAAATTTCATCCCCAATTTAAATACTAAACATCACCTGGTGGTTCAACGAAAAGATGTGTTGAAAAGGCAACTGAATGCTTAGAAATGCACTTAACTCCATCCAGACCTCGACATTGCACAGTCACCATTAAAACAAAAGAAAAAAACAAGAACGTTCAAAATTTTCGACGGTATATCTTGTGTTTCGCTCGCCTTAAACACGAACGTGCAGCGAAATTTTCGAGGATCTCCGCTCGGAAGCGAATCAACGCCCAACTATTACTGAACTCATTCATCACAGAGCACACACTAAAAGTGGTACGCGGGACGAATGCACGAGGATCGCGTCGTTATGCTGACCGATTCGGCTATACAAAAGTTCTTCAAAATAGTAGTGCAAAGTCGACCCATAATGTCCACAAAAAGAATGACAAGAGCTCATATTCATCGCTTTCATTGGTATCAAATATGTGTGCGCGTGCATGCGTGCGTGTGTTTCCAAGAGCGAGTTAAGCAAGCACAGAGGATTGCCGGTTAAAAAAAAAAAAACGAACTACCCGTCTTACGTCCTCCACAGCAAAAAAAAAAAAAAAGGGCAATCGCAAGACTTCGCTGTGTAGAACGTGCATACAGGAGCGCGATGCTTATTCGAACAAGTTTGCACGTTTGACGTGTGCCTGTAAAGCGTGCTTCTCCACAAAACGCGTCTGCATGTGGGAAAGCCTTCTGCTAGTTCTGGCTACGTTTTTGGTGGCACATAGGGTAGCTTTCGTTTGAACGTTAACTTCTCGTTAGCGTTGTGCCACATACTGAAGGCACACATTGAGCAATCTGATAGGTGACGCTATCTGGCGGGATCGAGATAAACAAGGCAAGTAAAAACTGTTACTGCATTTGCGTGGCGCTATTTATTTTGCTAGTTTGAATTTTCAGTAGCAGCGTAATACGTCCTGTATGATGTTTTCCATACTTCCCTTAAGGACACAAGGAGAAAATGATAAAAAACATGCCTCTAATTGTAGCATAAAGTACCACAAAATGTTGATACCGTTTCTCAGCAATTAGGTACTCTGTAAACCCGCTTGCGCATACCAGAATACATATAACAATAGTAATCATTGTTGGTGTTTAATGTCCCAAAAGGACGAAATGATACATGGGAGAAACCATAGAGGAGGCCTCCGGAAGAACCAGCCCCGTGGAAATCCTCACTGTTCTGTTCACCTACGTATTATCTTTCAACGCGCGACCTGGCACTTCTGTAACACTTTGGAACATTGTATCAATCAATCAATCAACCAACCAATCAACACAAACGCACAAGCTTCAATCACGCCCAGGTCGCTCCAAAATTTTATTGCATCATCCAATTATTACACCAAATGCCAGAGAAGAACACCATGGCTACATGAAATGACCACGTCAACTTTTTCTCGATAATAATCACAAAAATGAAGCTGACGGTGTCATCGATAACGCGGCAGGGAGATGCGGCCTATCGCATGCCCAGACGGAGAGGGCCGAACGTGCCATTTGCCTCGCATCAAAACGCTCACGCAAGAGGTGCGTCGATGCGCGCGAAAAGCCACTGCAGCCACCACCGCCTGGATCAGAAGCGTCGCGCGGGAAACAACGCGCGCTCGAAGACAAACAAGCGCACGCCGACGCGCGGTTGGCGTAGAGCTGAACATCAAACAGGAGCTCGAAACGCGCGCGCACTCACCATATACGTTGCGCGCGTGCCCTGAACAAGACGTACAAAACGAGCGCTCAGACGGACGCGAAAAAACAAAAACAAACAAACAAACAGATGGAAACAATCCAAGACATGACTGAATGAATAGAAGACATATATATGATCAAGAAAAGTACAAAAGTTAATGGTATATTACCTAATCATTACTATGAGATCTATAAATGCGGACATCAAATCTCAGCCTTCTTTTAGTGTCATAACGAAAAGTTCCGCGCGTACGTTTTTTTTTCCCTAAAAATAACACATACCAGAATGAGTTGAGTGTATGGTCACCGTCAGTCTGCGCAATTTCGTTTCTCCGTGCCACTGAAACAAGCAAAAGAACTTCTTGGATCTTTTCCTCCATCCTTTATGAGTTGCCTCGAATTTATACCTTAATCTGCGCCCGTTGAGCCTCAAGTCTTTCCTTGACCGTGCGTCCGCACTTTCAAAACCACTACGTATATACTAACTTGGACACCTATCCGCTTCCCCACGAAGAACCAGCGAAAAGAACTGCAACGTATAGATCACTCAACAAAATCACTGGAGCCAGCGTTAATCCCCCGCACTTATGAAACACACTCGAAACGCCGACTATGGCTATGTATATACATATCAGGCTTCTTGAAAATGGCGACACGTGCTCCAGACGTCGAGCCCCCCCAGGCGTATACAGTAACTGTGCCGAATGGGACACGTATGCCACATAAAGGCTTATAGGGAATGAGCTTTGCGCGCGCGATAGAACGTTGAGATTTAGCCGTCAGTTGAGTGCTAGAGCTATGAAGCCTCTTAAACACGTACAAAGACGAAGACTGTAAGCTTTTTTGAGAGCGACCTATACTTACGCCTATAACGTGATTATAGCGTTATTACGTACGTACGGTAACGCGGAAACGGCTTCCCAAGTGGGTCTGAGCTTATGTATTAGACCCTTGAACTCCTTCCAAGGAAAACATTTATGTGAAACGCACTTAAAGGTAGCTGCAACTTCGAGCTAGCTGCAGCTGAACAGTGTTACTACAGTAATACTGCAGACGCTGTTCAGCTCAAGACTATGTGTATAGGCGGACTAATTTTTGTGAATCCGAAGCGCTCTTTTTAGTGTAAAAGAAAAACCGGCACAAGAAGAAAGAGAGGACAAAGCACCGTGTCCTCCTTTATTGTGGTGTATTGTTTTGCACTAACAAGACGCACTATAGACGCAATGTTCAATACCCGGGCAATACGGCCACATGTCCTGGTAACTTCACCCAAATGCAATTTGAGTGTCATCGTCCCAGCGCACACACTGTGACACTGCAGTTTGGACGCCAGCAGGGAGGCCAAGCTATGGAGGCCAAGGCAAATGTGTATGTGTACGCAAATGCACAATCACTTATGGCGTGGTTGCAGCGTTGGTAAAGGCGACGCGGAAATTGACCCTAAGGCGGGTATGAGCCACTGACCTTTATTAAAAAGGCTGGACGACGCATCTCAGCTCTCTAATGCAGGCGCTTTTGAAGCCACCGGAAGGTCCGTTCACTGTCCCGGAAGCTGGCTTTTCCGGGAGTTTTAGGCGTGTCATTGAAATATTATCTAGTGGCAGCTGCTGTGATAGTATGTTTGTGTTTTTTTTAATAATAGAACATTCTCGCGGTCATCGAACGCTACACGGAAAATGACAGACACCATAGCGACGCCGCCTGAATACAGCTGGTGCTGTTACGTACAGCGTTAAAACGACTCATTAGTTAAGTGACACAAAAGATTGTCATGGTATATTTTACAAAAAAAAAATGAAACGAATGAGTGCAGTTGTACTCAGGAGCGCGAAGGTTCGTCTTTTGAGAGTGATCCGGGAAAGAAAACAACGTTGGGGGTGGCATCGTTTCGAAGATGAATTTTTGGAACGGAGTGGTCAAAACATGAACCTGCAAAATGGTCACCGCAAAGTTTGCTTCCTGGAGACGACGTTCAGATTTCCCTCTGAGTTTCTGACCCACCTCTGGGTAATTTGAGGCTTCGAGCGTGGGAAACTACATATCGAAAACCCAAATACCTTACGCGCCTAGTTAAAAAAAAATAGGCGGTCAGCCACCACAATTTCCTCGCAGAATGCGTAAAACGGAATATAATGTTAGAGTACTCCGGCGTTTTCGCGATATTTCCTTTAGATTCGTAAAGTTTACTGCTCTACAGGTCGCCATTTTTTTTTATTAAAGAAAGAAGAGCCCACGCCCACAAAAGGCGACTTTTCATGGCGGTGGCTTCCGGGACACCCAACGGCGTCTTCCGGCGGCTTCAACAGCGTGCGCTGTTAGAGATCAGAATACTGTCGTCGTAGAAGCGCGACCCGCTGATGTTCTCCTCATGGATCCTCTAGCAATCAAGGGCAGACTTCGCCTCCATAGCATTTCTCTGTCGGGTGTCTTCCGCCTCTCGGACTCACAGTCAGACCACGACCGCCCACTCAGCCACAGTTTCGCTAGGTATGGCGTCATCAAAAAAAAAAAAAAAAAACCATACGTTTTTTTTTTTGCCGTTGGTAGATCCGTCACATCCAGTCCGTCTGCACGCAACTATCTGAAATGTACTCAAACACGAGGCGTGCCCACCGTGGGCGTCGCATGAGCATGAGACGACACCGGTAAGCAATCTTGCTTCTAGCTTCCCGAGCCTCATAGCTGGACCAGCCGACATCTCCATGCAGCACCTCGTTGGTAACTCGACCATGCCAACCAAGCGCCGCAAGGCTGACCTATCTCTGCTGACGCTCCAACCACTCCCGTGTCGTTGGCGATAAGCTCACAACGTCGTTTCCAAACGCCAGACCCGGCACGTGTCCCCTTTCTGTAGGCCACAGGTCATTTGGAACGCACTGCAACAACACAGCGCCATCTAGTGAACATTCTTAGAAGTAAGGGGTGGCTACTACGGAGGAGGGACTGATGCAGAGCGTAACAAGCTTCGTCCGTAAACGAGAAAGAGAAAAGCGAACAGAAAGAAGAAAAGAAGGAAAACAACAGAATAAACTGCGGGAATTTGAAAGAAACAAAAAAGATATGCAAAGAAAAAGAAAGGGGCAGAAGCTGAGCACTCGGTGGGTAAGCATCGTTCTGATTTTGAACCTAGTACATTCGTTCACGGAAAGCTTTGGTGTCGAGACCACGTGTCGGCCCTGTTGCGAGCTAGACGTACAAACAGCTGGAGGCCGCGGAATCAAGAGACTGTGGAAGCACATGAGGCAGTACCACATGCGAAGCAGCGAAAACCGAGTTAGCTCGAGCTCGCTGCATCCTCCGCGTCCGGCAAATGAACTCGGCAGCGCATACCAATCTAGCAAAGCCGACAAGAGAACCGAGAGCTCGCGGCCATGCATAACTTAGCGAGGGCCGCACACAGGGACCCACTCTCGCGTGCGAGCTGATGCAGTCGCATTCGTAAGAACGCGGGAGAGTGATGCGAGGTCCACGCTGGCTGCAGGAACAAAGGGGGGGTTCGCAATTCAGTTCTCGTTACTGCGATGAGTCGCTCGCCGCTTTCAGCGAGGAAATGTGGGAAGACAGGATTTCGAGGCTCCGGGGCGAATAACGCTGGATCGAGCAGACGGCCTGAAAACGAGGGACAGAAAGAAGAGGGAGGCGGGGTCATCGTAGCTGCTTTAACAACAGAAATTTTGCTACCGCACAAGCGACTGGATAAACAGACAAACAAGAAGGGTCACCAACAGTGACTGACATCTCGTGTCGTTAAAGCGAATTGAGTTTTACCTGCCAGAGGGAGACAGGATAGTTTCTCTTCTACAGCGACGTCCTATTCTGTCTTTTCTCGGTGTCTCGTTTTCAGTTCCTCTGTTAGAACCAGTGTTAGTTGTGAACGACAGTGACTAGTATATGCTGTACTAACAAGCGCTACGCTATGCTATGCTATGAACAAACAAGCTTTGTTGAATGCAGTTTTTCAAGAGTGAACCCAAGCGTTGGTGTTATAATGACAAGGTGAAAATGGATTAAAATGCTGAGGCGAACCATAATCTTTGACCAGAAGGCTAGGCGAGATAGTGCAAATTCATGCTTGAAAAAAAAAAAAGCGCAAGAAAAGGCCACAACCCACGAGACTCGAGTTGCTGCTAGCGAGTGTGGTTTAGCACCATGCAGGCTCTCCAGAATCTTCCACTGGAATTAATTTATCAATTCTCATAAACTTTTCTGTAATTTAAACGACTCTGATTATACGTAAACTCGTGCTCCGATGTTATGCATATCCAATCTAAAAAAGTGAACCAGAACCATCCATTTATATTTTTACAAACATTTTTATGAGTATTCGTAAAACCATAACTAATTTCTCGACCGGAAGTGCTAGGGAGAGAAAAAAAGTGTACCTCGGTGTTCGTGCTATTAGCAAACAGAGATTGCGCGAGATAGTTGGTGAGGCAATGCAAAACAGCGGAACAAAGCGGGGCAATGAAGATGAAATAGCGCGAAAACTCGGCACGGAACAAAAAACATCCACCACGGCACAGCACTCCTCGTAAGAGCAAAAAAATAAATAAATCTCGTTACTTTCGTGTTTCTTTATCGAAGGATTGGCTCTATTGTAGACTACTTAACGGTTTGCGTCGAAGAATGTTCACTGATCGCTGTCAAAACAGCAAGGTTGTTGCAATCTCAATATAATGGTGAAAATATGTATCAACTTTTTTTTCTGCAATCCCTACCTTTCTCTCCTATCTATGAAGCTCTTAAGCGATCCATTTTAATTGCAAAAGAGCACGCCTCAGGTTCAGTCATAAAACTGACGCCGAACGACAGGCGCATTTAAACATACGTGATTGATACCTTAATCAATATCATGCACAGGGCGCGTTGACCGGATGCAAGTTTTATGAGTTTTTGGCGTGAGGGGAATCGTAGCGCAGGCGAGCAGAAGCTTTTTATTCCCCCTTTCTTTGTCGAAATGTTTATTTTGTGCGAGTGCGCGTGTGCAGCGCACGCCTCAGTTACCTTAAGACAGGCACGGCACGCTAGAAACGCTACGAAGCGATAACGACCTAGGTCGAGTGCATTACTATAGAGACAGAAGTAGTAGAAAGTGCAGCTTTGCGGCATCTGGCACAGTGCAAAAGCTGAATGTCCCCTTACTTTCTGTAAGACAGTATTGGTTGAAAGCACAATCAGAGTAGCGCAACTTTCAAGAACAAAAAGGCCTGTAATTTCATAGGGAACATTACACGACTGCTGATAACCACCTGCAGCTACGAAAATTATTTTGATATTTCTCTGTTGATTGCACCATACCTGTAGAACGCACGGAGCCAATCAAGCTTCGTAACAACATAGTACCATTTAGGTTAGTACCACGGTTGTAGGAGACACACGTTTAAATAGTTGAAGTAATTCTGCAGCACATAAAAAATACGCATAAAACGAATTACTGAATGTTACGAGAGTCGGACAGATGAAAGAAAAGCAGAAGCACATATTTTAATCACAGGATATATTCATGACTACTACGTACAGAGCAACGGAAGCACTGATGCCAAGAAATAGAAATACCGATGACTAGTAGAGTTATTCAGACGTGATCAATGAAAAAAAAATTGCTTTGAGTTTACAAGCGCCGATCATATTGTACACTGCTAAAAACATATGCCTCAGGCTACAAATAACCAAACTCTCTCTAGTGCAAGCAACACGTACTGGGAACTTACACAATGCGTAAGTTTGAAAAAGAAGCCAGCGTAGGATTCTTGCGTTTCACCTCAGCTTCTCGAGCTCTGAACTCCGGGTTCACTTGCCTTCGTTGTCATTTTGTCGCCGCTTTGTGAGCTCTACACTGCGGATTCACTTGCGAACACCTTCGCGCCGTTTTGGTTTTGCGAGCCCTCAGCGCTTGCTGCCAAGCCTCCTGTTCGTTCATGGCGAGTGACACGTCAGTACGTATCTATACACGGAGTGCGAGAGGAAGAAAGCGGGCGCCGCAAGCGCTTCCAGCAGTCGCCATTGAAAGCTCACACCAGCAGCACCCCTGGCGGGCGCATTTCTTACTAGACGGCTACGCCGAGTGTTCACCGGAAGCTCAGACTTACGGTACCCCTAAAACAGTAAGCATGACAGTAAGCCACTATTTTTGAAATAGCTACAGATTATGAGCATAATTTGTCAGTAATAATTAATTAGCGCTGTATTTCCGGCCTATGCGCAAACGAAACTGCGGGACACGCGTTGTAGGCAACCTTCCTGCGCAACCCTGATGCTCAAGGTGAAGCCAACTCCTGTGGAACAGAACTCGTGGTTTTTATTGAAGGGCCCTTGACAACTGGATTCCTTTTGGCTCATTTATGTTTTTCAAAGTGGGTCTGTGCCTGTTAATCAGTCATACAGTCGGTCTAGAGCTTCACTGGAAGGCTCTGAGGAGCTTAGGCCACCGGGACATCTTAGCAGCCGATACCGTATAACGAAACTATTTCGTAGATGCGGGATCCGAGCCAACGTATATTTATTAAAAGCATCGTTAACAATAATATATTTTTGGCTGCACTTAAAAATACCCACGAAAATTTTAATAAAGCCTAGTACTTCACGCTTGGTATAGGTATTAGGTTCCACTCCCACAACAGGAAGAAACTTGAAGAACAGCCCCAAGCTACCGATGGCAAGAATTCATCACCAAAGATGAAAGTACGGCCAAACATGTTAGCAGCAAGAACAATGTAAAATAAAACAAGAGGCATTTCCCCCCCCCCCCCCATTTTTTTATTCATCTTGAGGTGGAGTCCCTGGCTCCTTGACATCGTTCCCGTTCCAAGTTTCACTTGGCTCTGCCCGGTTCATTTTTTTTTCAATTAGCATTGTCTGCTATATATTTATGGAGCGGGCTGTGTACTTGTTTTTCGTAGCTCAGAGTAAAGAATCCCTCCGGGTACCACACATGGAGAGAGAGAAGGCGCCCAGGCTTTGAGGACGTGGCCTCTCATTTCACCTAACTTCTTTCACTCCTCTTTCTTCATCTACCCCCTCCCCCCCCCCCCAACGCCGAACAATGCTCCCGTATGTGGTTTCAAACTCTCCGCCTTCTGTAAGAGGGTCGCTGTCTAACACTCCCTACGATTACACACACAGAGAGAGTCGACAAGGTGCGTGGGGAAGCGCCTTCTATCGAAACTCCATTGGTAGAGCCTCCTACTCGTGATTCAAAGTAGCGCGCCGTCTGGTGTCCTCTTTTTTCTTGCGTGATGTATGTTTAGCGATGTTACGTTTGGCCCGGCAGTTCGTCGTAGCAGACGCCATTGTGCTTGAGCCGGTCTGCTAGAAGGCTTTCTCCCCGATATCGGCACCCGGACGGAAGCGAAAAGCACGACGCTGTCCTGCAGGGGGGCCTGGCAGTTTGCTGTGGTCGGGTTACGAGGAACTTGGCAGAACCATCGCGAACAACCGTTTTGTTAAACGGAGTCGAACAGCGTTAGACGGCGTTACTGTTGCAGTTCAGACAGCCATTGTCGCCTACGCGAGGTCGTCACAAAGAACCAACAGATCGGAAGCGTGGGAAGGCGTCCCAGTCGAAGTTTTCAGGGACCGAGTACCTGGCCAGCTGAGTTCGAGAAACTTCTGGAAACACTGTAGCAGAACGCAGCCATGGACTGCTGCTGACGTTCGCGTCAGCGGCCACCTTCCACCCAAAGGAGCTCGACCTTCCCTTTCCACCGTCTCTACCCTCTCGCCCTGCGAAGTCTTCATGGCATGTGCCGGGTGCGTCATTGTGAGGTGCGCTCGTGTTACCTATTGGACATTTGCGTCCGTGTTCCTCCTCAGCCGAGTGGTATAATATCTGCACCTTTTCCGGTGGACGAATCATTGACACTTAACGTCACCTGATTCGTGACAACAGTGGTCGCCGCTTTCTTTTGACCGACGTGTACAGGAAACGACGGTCTATAAAAGCCTGAGTCATTTTGTAAATAGGAGCTGAATCGCTGCTGAATCTCTGTACAGTTCCATCTCGTTAGATCATGTAAACAAACCTTCGTTCTATCTCAAAGAACGCGTCTCCTCCCTGGTGAGCATCGGCTGCGCGGACGACGGCGAGGAGACCGTAAAGAAACCAACCGTACCTGCCATCAACCTATTGGTACCCTTTACAGCGTCCTATCAGTCATAATGAACCAAAGGCACAGCGACCCTATCCATCCGTCCATCGGCTTCAGTTTTCACGCTATCAGCTTTAATTGGTCACACTTCGAGATGCACTACACAGTCAGTCTTCTTCCATAACGAGAAGCGATGAGCCGAGGCTTCATTCTGGCGTCTTAACGAAGCCAGTAAACAGCAGCATTTACATTCTGTTGGCTTAACAGGATTGGCTGCCAGAGCCGCCACTGTGACGAATGATTGCAATGAACTGCAACTGGAAAAGATGCCGCCCGATTTGCACTATCAGTACTAGTTGCACTATCAGTAGAAGCTCGCCTCATTTTGGCGCTCACTCGACACATACGTCCAGAGAAATCACACGCGCAAGCATTCAATCGTCGATCGCACTTCATGCAGGGAAGCATGCTCATGCCGATTTTCCCTAAAGCGCCGTTTTGCAAGAATGCAGACGTCAAAAACAAAGATGTCGTCTGCTCTCGATAACACAGTGCGCAACAGAACATAATTTAAGAAAAAGAGAAAATGAATTAATTGAAGCCTTATTGAATAGTGAAGGGGACGGTTCTCAGCCGTAGTTTGAATTAGGCGTGAGTGGTGTTGAGGATAGCAGATTACTGGACGAACAGCGCCTGTACTATACTGCCATCAGTCCTCGTAATTTCACAGTACATATACGCAGCATTGTATCTTCTTTATGCGTTAAACGTATAATATATTTTACACCAATCAAAACATGCCAATTTTATTGTCATTATTCGCAATCGCTTTTTGTGCTTATCATTCGACTGCAGCTCATTTCCTAAGGTTCTTATAGTACTTGTTGGTTGCCAAGTCTTTCTCGCGAGAAAGTTGAGCAGCTCGAAACGAGTCGGTGCAAGTCGACTCTTCATACTTTATGTTAGTGAGTACATGGAGTCAAGGTGTTTGGAATCCTATGTATGGCTCCGATCTGTGTCAAACACACTTGGCGCGAAAAGAAAAGCTTGCGCTAGCTAACTGGAGCGGCGAGACTTCCGTCTTCACAACCCAGCCACACTGTTTATTCTCCCCAGGTCGCAATAATGGAGCAAAAGGAAAACTTCACGCCTCATTTCTCGGATACCGTCTCCCACTCGGAGCAACTGCTCACGCCCTTCGGAAGCAGCGCTAAACGCATTCAGCTACAGTGTCAGCACGTGCAACGTCAGAACGCGTTAACGGCCGGGCGAACGTGCACTCGATCCCCAATCCCGAATGCAGCAGCGCCGGCAAGCCCCGCCAACGTATACGCGGGTGCGGCTGCGTACACCGCGGAAGCGCCGTGTCTTGACGGGAGAGACCGGGGCAAAGCCCAGCCCTTCTCGATACACGCACCGCTGACACCGGTGAGCAAAGAACGCAAGAGAAACGCCGAGAGAAAGAAAAAAAAGAAAGTTGACCAACCAAGGTCTCAGGTTCGGCGGGAACGCGCATGCATTAATCACCACGGTCGCGGTGAGGCGCGGCTGCATACAGTGCACAACTTCGCAAAAAGGAGAACAACATAGAGTGAAAGCAAAGCGAAAGCAAAAAAAAAAAAAAAAGCCGGCGGTTGCGAGCCGTGGAGTCCCACAGGCACGGAAGGGTGTGGACTCGCGATGCTTGTAAAACCAAGGCGTCTCGCCAGAAACACGCAGCGCTGCATATACGTTCTACGTGAACGCGCGTCAAAGCCTTTCACTGTGTACCGCAGCGAAAACTCTCTATAGTTGCCCAGTGACAGATCATGTATGGGCTCTTTTCCGTAGTCCTCGATCATTGCACTAATTTACAAACTACACTCGGGCACAATCTTAGAAGTGTGCGGCATTCCTCCCTGAAAGGCGGATGTACCCAAGCGTGCACCACTGAACGCGTGCTTCAGAGTGACGTCATGAGCCAGACGGCACGTGTCCCCGCCGTCGGAAATTTCTGTGGAAGCCCGATACTGACGGGAATATTTGATTCTTTATCTTTAAGTATGTTTAGTTTTTTTTGTTTTTTGATACTACAAGGCACGAAGTCTCATGCAAGGAGTGGGCACCCGAACAGTAGTGGTGAAGCGTAAGACATTGCATGGAATAAAGAAAACGCGGCAGTATTGTGTAAAAGTATAGGCACGCTATGTCAGTAAGATAATGATAACAAAACAAAACCATGGTGTAAAATGTAACTTCACGAAAACCACTAAAAGTTACCTGCCACGCATATGATAAACAGAAACAAAAGCTTAAACAGGCTCGGCGCCACTGCAGAAGGACGCATTTGTAAGCGCGAAATAGCACTTACAACTGAAACGCATACAAAAACAAATTAAAGCTCAAACGCACCCAGCGCCTACCTTAGATAGTGCGTACACGCACACACGGTAACACGCACACAATCTATCCACTCGGGAGGGGCACAACACTGCATCTAAATCACCATGCTCACAAAGATCATCGTCAGTGTAAGTCCGCACCCGGAAAGCCGCACCCGAATGGCACATGTTTCCCCATTGCTTTTGCTACGTTACCGAGCCCACAGATTTCACCGACCACAGCAGCTTTTTAATCACGGCCCAGTTAATTTCATCCGCACCCGTCCATCTTGGTATAAGAAGGCCATCAAATTTCTACGAGTCAACATAGAAATTCGGGCAAGTCGTTGGGTGTAGAACTTGTGCAGCAAGCGCTGCAGAACAAAAACATGCAAGAGAAAAAAGACACTGATACAGGACGGACACCCGTCCTGTTTACGAGTTTCTCTTGTCTTTGTTCCACTTCGATTGCTAATATTCACGAGTTCGTCCTACTATAGCACGGCACGCCCTGCACAACTCGAGCAGGATACCGGTTATTTCCTCATAGCAGTGCACCCAATGGCCGAACATTACTTCCTTTGTCTCAAATATAACGCCACGAGCACGTATATTTTTCTTATCCCTCTTCCCCACACGTTAAATACATTACCGCGAATCTGTCAGCGGTTACGCCCATAGCATTAGTCTTCCTCTTATCGGCCATCGCCGCGGCGAGGAAACAAACTAAAAAAACCCACTCACATTCAAGTCACACTTATAGAAGCTATGAGGTCTCTATACTGCAGAGCTTCGTATAAACCACACACTCGTGGCTCGCCCGTGGATAAAAGCGTGCATTTTTTCAGCGACTGTGCGAGTCGCATTCTCTTAAGAGTATCGTATACCTGAAAGCTTGCGCTGTATAGTGGTTGTAATGGAGTACCAGCGAGACCAAACACGAATTTCGACAAGTGGATCTGAATGTAAACGTCCGATCAAATATGTTTTGATTTTGCCAAACATTCCCTTAATTAACTTGTTGTGTTAGCTATTACCCTCAATGTCCAGGTCTTTTACTTTGTGACCCTCGCCTGCACATGTGTAGACCTTGTAATACTTTTCTGAAAGCAATGAATGAAAGACAGCAGTAATCACATCGCACAGCCCCAAACACATCACCTTTCACGCGCAGTTACGTGGTCCATACACGAAGGGCTCAGTTACACAAAAACTATGCATACACGGGCACACCATACCTTGGTGTAGGCTAGTTGGTTCATTGTCCGACTTGATAGCTCACTATTATTTCATATCACTTGTAGCGTCTACTGTCACATCATAAGCTTGCGTAAGGTTCCGCATCAGGCGACAAGTTTCATTTCAGCCACCCTCCTATGATAATACGTGGGGTTACACTTTCTAAAACCACGACATGATTATGAGAGACGCCGTAGTGGAAGGCTCCGGAAATTTCGATCATCTGGTGTTCTTTATTGTGCACTGACACATCACAGTATACGGGCCTCTAGTACTTCACCTGCTATGCCACCCTCACCCTTCCTCTTTTAGTGGTTGAGTCTAGAAGACTACATGCTTCACAGCGCATGCCAAAAAATTAAAGTGAAGTGATGATGTGTTTTTACCACAGCCTGCTTTTGCTCCTTGGCCTTTCCAGAATAAAGATGTGTTTTGAACAAACGTTCGACGATTCGGAGTACTGTGTACCCTGCTAAGGAAGAGGTTTGACGTGTCCCATACACATTATCGTGAGAATAATACTGAATGGACTAGCACTGTTTAGAAAAAAAGTTTATTTACACTATGTACAGAGAACAAGTATTTCATAACATTTTATTATTAAGGGCTCACACACTTTGGCACCTCTATGTACCAAGAGAAACATCACTACGTTGAAATGAAGACATCATTGCCCTAATATATACATGACAATGTTGGCATACATGTACACAAGCACTCAATGCGATATCATGATACAATGGTATAACGATACAATAGACGCAATGAAACACAATTTGTAACAAATGAAATCATATATAAAACCTGTGTCACACGGGCGCGCAAAAAGTCTTTTAAGTAAGCGGTCTTTTACGAAGTTGAAAGACTTTTAACAAAGAGGTGTTTGCGGCGCAGACACACGGCAGCAACGATCTCTTTTTAGTGTTTTCGTTCGAAGACGCTAGCGAAAGCGTGGCGCTAGCAGTTAAAAGAGAAGCAATGAAAATTAAACGATGTATCACGATGTACAAATTAAAGACTTGTTGCACTGCTCGTTTCTTCAAATAAATTTAAGAATAAAAGATGAAAAAACAAAAATGTGAATTTTTTTTGCACTAGATAAGGAAGCACTCCCATAACTAGCGACGTGCACAAGTCCGTCTGGCACCACTGTGCTTTTATTTACCGTATTTGTTTTTCGCTGCTCTCGACTGCTCTCGACACGTTATGGGCGACCGTACGGGAGAAAAAGCGAGGATCGCAAGCCTCACGGCCTGCCTTCTCGCTCTGGAAAGCGAGGCAGACGCTGCAAAAGCCGCCAAGGAGAGGATAAAGCAGCGCAAGACCGAGCGTCACCACGTGATATTGCCGACGCGTTGTAGCTGCTTACGAGAGTAGAAAAGGAAATAACCATTAAAAGAGTTCATTACACTTTCTGCGGGATATTAAATTTGTTTTTACAAAGAGTTTTGGTGACAGAAAAAATAAGCATTCGCTCTTTTTTCCCACCACTCGAAAATTGCTGGCGCCCACTGGTTTCGAGGCTACTCATTCGGAGCCGTAAAAGAGATCGACGAACGCCGTTTACGAAAAAGACCGCTTCTGAAAAGGAGTTCGCTCTGTGCCGTGTGTGCCTGCTGTCAGAAACTCCTTTTCGGAAAAAGACCGCTTACTTAAAAGACTTTTAAGTGCCCGTGTGACAGGGGTATAACAACTCAACGGCTGCTGCTTAGCACCAAGTCGGCCGAAAAACGAGTTGTACCCGTTCGTGTTCAACATTGACGAAAGGGCACGACCAATGCCGCAGAAAATCGTGCTCCCCGGGGAAGAAAAGCTTCTCAGAGAGGAACGCGAGGATGTCTCGTCTCATTCTCCCCAGTATCGGCCACAAAGCACGCCGGCGGCAATTGGCAGCTACGGCCTCACATCGGTTTCGCCAAAGGCTGAACAGCCCCTCAACTATTAAAAGAGCCGAAACCGCCCGCGGGAAATCAGCCGTGGGACACGCATGTTCGCCCACACTGTCCCCGAAAACCGCCATGAACCACTCGCCAAAAAAAGACGGGAGACCACACAGCTAATGCTGGTGATAGGGTGAAGCAGTGTGCATCCGGATTATGAATCGTGGTCTTATATTTTGCTCTGATTAACAGCCTATTATTTTGATCTTGTTGAACTTTTTTTCTGTCATGTACACCGACATTTGAGCACCGACAATCAAGGTTTGAATGATGGGGCACAAATGACGGTGTTTTTCCGGTGTTGTGCCCTATTATTTTGTTTGTTCTGGTTAGCAGCTTTCTGATAAGCTTTTTTGTTGTTATTCACAGATGTTCTCGGATCCGCTGTAGACGCCAGGCAGCGGTGTATGAACGGAGGGACATTGTGCGGTCTAACGGAGCTTCGCCCCCAATAAATAGCTCTTGGAATAGAACGTCGGAGTCCTGGTCCATCATTTATTCCAGAAAAACTTGCGAGGTCACAACCAGGTGCAGCGCAAGGCTTGAATACAAAGGCGCTGCCCCCCCCACCCCCCCACCCCCCCCCCCAAATAACGCTTTTTGCTGCCCTCAAGATAGTCAAAACACAGCTCCCCCCCCCCCCCCCCCGCCCCGAAGGAACTCATGGGTGCCTCTCCGGTAAAATAAGCCTGACGCCACTCCCGGCCAGAACCCTGCACCAAATAGTGAAGGGACGCCACCTGTCATGCGCACACCGATGTCTACTGTGTGTCCTAATGTTCCTTTCACTGCCACTGGCAGCAAATACAGTCGGCCTTAAAACTGTATACCAAGCGATCCAGAAACGAAAACGCCGTCTAGTGGTGGGTTGTCTTCGGTCGAGAAGTGTGGCAGCTTGAGCTAGTTGGTACGACATGATAGTTGTAGCGCGAGAACAGAACGACGACACAAAGAGTCATTCGTGTCCTTCTTGTATCTGTGTCGTCGTTCTGTTCTCGCGCTACAACTATCGTTCGGTCGAGAGTTTTGGCTGGATAATTCGAGGCCACATGCCGCCGTTAAGACGGCGCAGACGGAAGTTTTTCCACGCGCTCTTGTGGTCCGCGTTACTTTGTAGCCGATTGTACGCATCTTCCCAGCTTGTATTGGACCGAGATAGGAACCGTTTAACCTGCAGATTGTACTATGAGCCGAGTCACTTTTTTCCGCAGATCGTTTCGCCAACGCACGGACAATTACTCGCCATGAAACAAGCTTCGTATGTTTTTTTTTTTTTGCGCATCGGAGAAAAGGGCCGCTACAGAGCGGGGGGGGGGGGGGGGGCTGGGAAAGCCGGGCAGCGGTTTATAGGCGTGGCCGCAAGGAAATTGGAAGTGTCGTTAACGGTTTCACATGCGAGACGTTAATCACCCCGCCGCCGCGGCCCTGCCTCCTTCGACCACGACGGGGAACGTGCAACGAAGCTACGCGCAAGCCGTGTCAACGTGGATTACACGAGGAAGAAGAATTAGGAGACCGAGCGAGGAGGAAGTAGTGGGCCACCCCCTCCCCCAATCAAATCGAGGAGGGCGCGGAGTTATTAACCAAACGGAGTGGCAGGCCCAATATGTGGACTGAAAGAAGGAAGAGCTCTCTGGTGCGCTACACAGACGTGAGTGACCTGAAGTGTTCATTTTTTCTGTCTTTCCTTTGTTTGTGCATTCCTTCCTCTACTGCGTCTATCGTCCTCGTAGAGTCAGCATGAAAACGCGTGTGCGCTTAAAATGCAGGCGGTTGGATTACGCAAAGGAATACACTGTATTTAAAAATATAAGCCTCTGAATTCGAAAATAAAGAGGAGGAGGATAACATAAAATCACGTTTTCTCTTTTTCTAAACGTACAGAGCGAATTATTCCTTCGCATTCGAGCGTATATACACTGCGAATTACTGCGACTGTAAGTAATGCAACATTTTCTGGAAAGTGATTAGTCGACAGGTAATTAACTTAAAAGCTTGAAAAAAACGAAGAAAAAAAGCAAGTTCTGCAAGATCTACGCCACGACCTTTCATTCTGAAGTGCGAACGCTATTCTATCAAATGTAGCCAATACATGTAGAGCCGGATCCACTATTTCAACACTTCTGACTGGCCCAGAGTATACTGACGTACAGTGCCCCTGATAGCGAACGAGAAAAAGGGAAAAACGAGACAGAAGTAAATGAAAGACACGCACACGTACACACACTCGCACACTCAAGCACACACACCATCATTAATTCACAATCACAATGAAGCCCTCAATTCTGTTTTTTTACCAAACCGCAGCATCGGATTGCTACGAAACTCGCACATGGGGTAATCTGCCCCCGTGGTGGAAATTTAGCGAGCTCCACAAATATATACACAGTACCTCCGAACGACTGAATAAAAAATATATACTTAACGCTACCGCAGACGAATACTACAGAATACATCTGCAGTAATTCATTCCTGAAATGTTACGCCCTCGACACGTCGCTAACTAGAACGAAATGAGTTAACCACGTCTCTCACCTTGTACGAAGCAGACCGTCATCAACGTGCAAAGCGTTTCCAGCAGTTCGCGTCAAACTCAACCAAACACGGCATGTTCGGTGCTCGCTCCTTTGTTCGGTCTCTCCTATCGTATTCGTCGCTGAGTCAACGTAGAGTACTGAAAGAACTGAACGGACGAGTGAAGCGCTCTTCACGAGGTAGCAGTATCTGGCGCAGCGATACATTTACATTAAACTCAAAGGCCCACCGGCCACCGCTTCGTCTAACAGCGGTGTTCCGTTTCAACCGACTCGTTTCGAACAATTGGCACCGAACACTAAAGCCATAATGACGAAGCGTGTTCTGTTTCCAGGGGCGTCTGCAGTTCATTTTTTTTCTTGCGTACTGAACGTGTACTGCGTCGTCGAAGTATTGATTGCACAAACGATAAGCGAGATCTCTATTTATGTATAGTGTATGTGGTTTGTTGCTGGGCTGCTGGCATAAAAGCCACTGGTGCAATCCCGACCGCGGCGGTCACATTTCTAAAAAGATATAATATCGTAACTGTTGAGGTTTTTAGTTCCCTTAAACCCGATATATATCATAATGAGGGACTCGATAGAAAAGTACTCCGAAAATTCTAGCTAGAGCTCCCTTCCTTTGTACCTAAGCGCCACAGGAACTTTAGTTCCGAAATGAGTTCCCCCGGCTGGTACTCAATCCCGCGACCTTCGGGCAAGCACTCGAGCATCATAACCTCTAGTATTATTACTGCGTGTGTCTTAACTGCGGGTGCCTTAATACCATCGCCAGTACTGGTTATTCAGATCTAGTACTAGTAGTAATACTAGTATAAGAAAATCAGTCCGCCTCGGTGGAACAGTGGCCACGGTACTCGGCTGCTGAACGAAAAGTAGCGGTTTCGATCCCGGCCGTAGCGTTGGGATATTGACGGGGGCGAAATGGTAGAAGCCTGTGCAGTGTGCGGTGTAAGTGCACGTTAAAGAACACCCGATTGTCGAAATTTCCGGAGCCCTCCACTACGGCACCTCTCGTTTATCATACCACCGTTTTGGGACGTTAAACACCAGATACTGCATTAAAAGAAAACCAGCAGGTAATCAAGCCAAGGAAAGAAGACAAGATGTTAACTGAACAGCTTTAAGTATAGCGTTGTGATTGTGATACACACGTGAACAAAAGTGAACCCGTCGAAGAGGCAACTTGCCACCGGTAGGGTCAGAACCCGCAACATTAGCAATACGCACCGAAGTTTGCAGATTCAGTTCCTGCCGGCGGCAATTAGTTATTGTTTCGGGCGCTTTGCTTTCTTCATACCTATATGACAGTGCAATTAAAGGGACACTAAAGCCAACTATCAAGTCGACGTTGATTGTTGAAATGGCTGTCCAGAAACCTCGTAGCGTTACTTTGGTGCCAAGGAAGGGCCTATTTTGAAATAAAATCACGTTTTAGTGCTCCGCATCGGGTTAGCGCGCTTCAAATTACCCGCCTTAAGAAGCGGACCGACCGGCCCGTCTCACGTCAATGTTGCCGTACACAACGTTGCTCGTCTTTACTGCGCTAGTAACAGCAGAACGAAATCAGGGGTAGCCACAGCAGCAACAACGGCCATCGATCAATTTCCCGCAATTGACTTTGAGATTACAGACGCTTTTGTTTCAACTGCGGCCCTGCTAGATGGCACCACCTGTCTTGTGTAACCACGCAAAAATTTTTCAACCTCTCGCACCATTCCCCATAGTAACATCCGGCGGTTCTTTTTTCCATGCATCAAACAGAAATGAACAAGCAGCATTTTATTGCGTCTCTTGATGCACGGAATGTTCTTTATTTGGTGCAATATGATCGATTACTAGTGATTGATTGTAGGCGGTCCGTCTGATGTCATCGGGATCATTTTGAAAATGTCCTACTGCGGCACTTGTGTTTTTGTGCATTTACCGTAATTTCTCGGTAAGTAGGGCACTGTTGTTGACAATATTGTCGTTTTAGATGTTGTCATACATACATTGAGCTTTCACTCTGACGTAATTTGTCATTTGACTTTAGTGTCCCTTTAACGCCCGCTATGCGTTGTTTGTCTTCATAACCCGCTGATTCTCATTGGCACCGTGTCGAGCAAAGAAACGAACCCTTAAACTTCTCTTCCTTTATTCATTAGTAATACTAGTAGTAATACCAGCTATTTGTGATAAGACATTGTATCATCGGTTTTTGTAGCAAACACCTATGGTCGAACTCAATCGCCCTGCATTGTAGGCCAAAGGGCGGCAGCGTTCAGTGACCATAGAAGTAAATCATGTGAAACGGGTATCAGCCCTTCCAGACAAAAAATAAAATAAAAGTAAAGACAAGAGAGTCGGCAGGCCTAAACTTCCTGCGAAAACTTACTCGCGCATGCCTACCTAAACTTAGCGCGAGTTCATACCAGAGTTTAAGCTCGTTAGGGCGCGTGCCCAGAGCGTAACCTGCAACCACAGCGCACAACCAAACCACACGCTCACATTCGCAAGAAAAATAAACGTACATAAACGAATACGAACGCCGGGGTCACGCGTGCCAGGACAGATGGGTGGGCAAAAAAAGAAAGAAAAAAAAAAGGCCAACTCGAGTTCGCGCCATGTCCGTGACACACGCGCACTACGCCCACAAAGCGATCGACACGGTTGGTGTTCGCCCGATTTCCGAGAAATAATAAAAAAGGCACGGCGCGCTGGGCCCAGCCGTAATCGAATTCGAGAACGATACGAGCGGATGAATAAAATGAATGAAAAAAACGCGCACACGCTAAAAAAAAATAAAAGGTACTCCTCGCGGCTGGGTGAACAGACAGATTAAGAAAAAAAACTGGGGAAAAAAAATCCTCGGTGTGTATATATATCTGCGCAGCCTGTGGCGAATATACACGTATATATACAAGCATGTTCGCGCGCCAGCTCCTCCGACGATCTCCTGCTAGCATCGCCGAAGCGTCTAAGCAGTCTCTCGGGTCTCACCACCCATGCGTGGAGGAAGTAACACGTTCGAAACATCCTTGGGGCGTTGACGGCGTCTCTGTTTCTTGCACGCGTTCTTAAAAAAAAATGCTTTCCGTAGTTTTCCACATTTTGTCTTACTTTACTCTCACTTATGTATATTTTTTTCTATCAATTTAATGTTTGCTTTTATTTTTACTTGCCGACGACACGCGCAGACGCCGCTGAACACTTATTTTTTACAGACGCCCCTTCTCCCACGTCCCATCCAGGAGTTTATTTTATTTTTATTTTTTATTGACATTACGAAAAGAAATGTTGGCGCACGATTTGGGCACCGGCTGCTCCCTACCTTTTAGAGGTATCTAACGTAGAGCACTGGAGGTTCATAACTCCAAGTGTTAGAAGTCCACAGCACATAGAATGTACAGTTCTAACAACACCATATACAATATATAACAGTTAGGACATGCGATTTGAAAAAAAAAAAACGTATTCAATCCTTTACATGTGCATAAGCGGTTACCTTAACTGAAGAGTAACCAAGGCATACAGTCGACAGTCACATAATTGTCAATAATAAATATGGGTCTCTCTTACATATATTCATTGTCCTTTTTCTTACTCACTCTCCCCCATCATAACACAGTTCACACACACCCTCTCTGTCTCTATCTCCCTTGCTCTCTTGCACAGCGAGAAATCCAACCCTTCTCTCCAATCGCTACATTCTTTCCCCGTTTTGTTTCCTTTCCTTTTCTTGAAATATTCTCCGGTGCACGTGACTACACCACGATAAGCAACTGCACCCCCACCCACCCTGCCATATTTTTTTCTCCGAAATTCACCGATGCCACCCTCGCGGTGCATTATAAGAACGTCACGCGCCGTTTGGCCGTAGGGAACGTTTCGCCCAGCGAGGACAGACGCCACGCTTCCACGAGCCCGAACAGTAGGGGTCGCGACCTGGGCGAACACTTGGTGAGAAAAAAAAAAAATGTCCGATGATGAACCAAAACAACTTTCGCAGTTCGTTAATTGTTCTTGATTGATTGATTGATTGATTGATTGATATGTGGGGTTTAACGTCCCGAAACCACCACATGATTATGAGCGACGCCGTAGTGGAGGGCTCCGGAAATTTCGACCAACTGGGGTTCCTTAACGTGCGCCCAAATCTGAGCACACGGGCCTACAACATTTCCGCCTCCATCGGAAATGCAGCCGCCGCAGCCGGGATTCGATCCCGCGACCTGCGGGTCAGCAGCCCAGTACCTTAGCCACTAGACCACCGCGGCGGGGCAGCTCGTAAATTGTGGACACATCATCAGCGAAGAAAAGCAAGCAGAACCTAATACGAGGCGCTCCGTCGAAATGGTGGCCTGAGGATCCCACGTGGCAATCGAAATGCCAATCAATCATTCCTCTAATAATAATAGCCGTGGTTTTACTTGCGAAAACAGCGACATGATTTCAAGGCTCGCCCCGGTAGTGGAGGGTTCCGGAATTTCGACTATCTAGGATTTTTTTTAAAGGGGCCGTGAAACCCAGTTTTCGCATATAATCTGTGTTGCGTGGGTTATGCCTTGTGTATTCTCGAACAAGATGGCGAAATTTCGGCGCATTTGGTCAAGCGCTTCAGTAAATATTGAATATATTTATAAACACGCAAACGGTCCAAGAGTCTGACAACACTGGCGCACTCGCAACCCGTGACGTAACAAGCCGCTTGCTTTAAAAAAGTCTGTATACTCCGGCGAGAGAGAGATAAAGAGAGAGAGATAAAGATGCAAAGAAACGCAGGGAGGTTAACCAGACGCACATCCAGTTTGCTACCCTGCACTGAAGAAGGGATGAAGGGGAGAAAAGAGGTTGCAGAGAGATGAGAAGGTACACACAATCACGAGCACACTCGGGGAGCACACACAGTGTACAGGCGGTTGCTCAGGTTTGTTGACTTTAAGTAAAGCAGCAGTGCTTTAGTCGCTTTCTGCGCAACTGAGGCAGATGCCCAAGGTCCTAGTATCTTCTGCACACAAAATGGTCCGGGGTCAAGTTGATTCAAAACCATTCGGAGCTGGCATCGCTGCGTGTCGTAGCAAGCGCAGCTGCACAGGACGTGTTGGATGGTCTCTTCATCTCCGCAGTAGTCGCATGTAGGAGTGTCTGCCATACCAATGCGAAAAGAGTACACCTTTGTAAATGCAACACCCAACCAAAGGCGGCCTAACAGTGTCGCATCGGAGCGGGAAAGTTGTGATGGTAGCTTTAGCTTGAGCGAAGGATCCAGTTCATAAAATTGACACCTTTGGAAGCTGGTAGACGACCAGAACGTGCGTGTGAGATCTCGAGCCAGCAGGTAAAGTTGTCTTGCTGCATCATTCCTTGATAGAGGAATCGGGACTACACGGGTTCTTTCATGGGCTAAGCGGGCTGCATCATCAGCTAATTGATTTCCGGTAATACCGATATGTCCAGGCAGCTATTGATGTATAATATCATGCCCTCGTGCTAGAGCTTCATGATGGCAATGTCTTATTTCTTGTACCAATTGTTCATGACTCCTCCTACGCATGGCAGACTGCAAATTCTGAAGCGCGAACTCCGGCGAACGATCTTGTTTAGTGGTGCACCTGCGCGTGAAAAGTAACTGTTTCAGCATTCTTCAGTTCAAAATTCAAAACTGAACAATATGGAGCGTCTGAAGCTTCTGTAGAAGACGACAACTCTACTCCATAAAGCACGTGACGTAACACACATAATAAAAAAAATATGGCTGTCGCTGGCAGTGGGCAGGGTTTAGAGCCGGCGAAATCAGAGGGCTCTTTTCACAATGAAAAAAATTCTTGTACAGTTCATTTTTCAGGTATGTGCAGGTGCAACAGTCCCTCCACTTGTATTTTTTTCGCTGAAAACCGCCGTTTGTTAGGTAACCGTGTTACGGACTTCGTAACGCACACCCAAATCTAAATGCCTCAAGCATTTTGTCTCTATTGAATTGCGACTACCGCGCCAGGGATCGAACCGACGTCCTTAAGGCAAGCAGTCTAGCACCGGAACCACTATGCCACATTTATTATTCAAAATTTATTTCAGTTTTCCGTCGTCGAAGATTTAGCCACAGTAGTCTAGCGCCAATAATGCTCGACTACTGTGTTCCGAAGGTCGCCGGATCCAATATATCCACCGCAGCGACCGCATTTCTTTATGGAGACAAAATGCCAGAGGTCGCGGTACACTTTCGTTTCGGTGCCCGATAAAAAAAAAAAAAAAAAACACCAGAAGGTCACAATTTCCGGAGCCTTCCCCCACGGCGTGTCTCATGATGATATCATCGTCTCGGGACAGAAAGGATCAATAATCATTATTTTTCGTCAGTGGTACCCACGTTATACTGCATTGTCACCTACCTATAGCCACTGCAAACAAATGTTTAAGAGAATTTTACTTTCAGATCCATCTTGCATAACTTCGGTGAACACTCAAGAGGCATTGTTATGAATTCTTTCCCGCTTGCTTAGTCTGAGTAGTCCAACCCGATGATGCCAGATCGTCGAAGTTCCTTCCCTTTCGCAGGTG
Source organism: Rhipicephalus microplus (assembly GCF_013339725.1). Classification (NCBI taxonomy): domain Eukaryota; kingdom Metazoa; phylum Arthropoda; class Arachnida; order Ixodida; family Ixodidae; genus Rhipicephalus; species Rhipicephalus microplus. The sequence continues at coordinate 131,452,972 of NC_051171.1, forward strand.
TCCACCAGCCTTCCTCTTATCCCACCGCCGCCACCAGTTTGTTGGGGATGTACAAGACTCCAGACTCGGCGAAGGTTACGAAGGGTCTTTATTTTACTACGCGACCCTATAAACAAAGGGCCCCCGGCCAGTTTGTAAATACAAGTGGTTTTTCCGAGCAGCTTGTCTTGCTGGCTGCCAAAGGTCGACTCTCGTCGCTTTAATGACCCTAGCTCCCACCTCCGATGCGATCACGTCACTCGATCGCGCTTCCCAGGAGCCAGCCACCGGGGTCGAAGGTGAAAACACAGCGACGCTCGGCTCGAAACCAAAAGGTGCGATAGCAGGCAAATACATCTCGCTTCCCGTAGCCATTCAAAGGAAGAGCCGCGACCATCAGTTTAACCACAGATGTGGCCTCTCCGGCTTGCGGGATGCGAGGAAACGGCGTGAAGAAATTCAGGGCTGCAACACCGATATATTTTGGACAGAGTCCGCGACCCTGCTGTCACGGAACAGCATACACGGACGCCAGCGTCCAACAACACGCGCTTTCACCACAGCGTCGGAGGCAAGCCGACGGCCGCTGCAGGTTTCGAGGAGAACGCGTAACCATGGCAACCTGCTGCAGATGCGGAGGCACCAAGTGTCTCACGCCGTCCATTATTTCCCGCCCGCGGAAGGGCCTTCCTTTCATTCACCTTTGTTTAATACCGAAGGCCGAAGCAAACATAGAGCGGTGCGTGCGAAGAACGGGGTTGATATCAGAGCACGAGAAACAAACGCGACGCGATCCGAGAAATGCGGCACAGCAACACGCCGATGGTCATCCTTATCGGACGAGGAATTGAGCCTGAAGAGACGACGACACAGTTCGGGAGATTCGTAGCAAACAAGTTTACTTAGCCCTCTTTAGAATACAAATATATATATATATATATATATATATATATATATATATATATATATATATATATATATATCCCACGAACGCCCAAATCAGAAAAAGCAAAGGGTCCGAGGGGTCACCCTGATACGCGTCCAGTGTGTTACCATACGCTAGTGAAAGATTTGTAGGGGCTTAACATTTCAAAGCGCGCCATATAGTTATGAGGGACGCCACAGCGGAGGGCTCAAGACCACTGCGGTTTTTGTCTTTAACGTACAATCAGATCGAAGCACACGGGTCTTCAGCATTGTGTCGTCATCGAAATTCGAAATAGCCCTTTTCTATATTTTTTTTCTAACTTTCAAATAGCATCCTGGCTATCGTTACCATGCGCGTGGTGAAATGTACGAGTCGACCACGACGAACATATGCACGGTATTTCAGATTGGCCTTCTCTGCTGACCGCGATCTCGAGTGCTTCTAAGGTACTTACACGAACCTTTGTATTATAGTAAGCAATCCAATTTCTTTACAAATCATACAAATCATAGGCTCCATGCTACCCACTATGATAACACGCTCGCTCACTCTGCATTTGATTTATTTATTTATTTAACAATACTGCCGATCCCACAAGGAGATCATTGCAGGGAGGGCATACATATGATACAGAAAAGAAACACGAAGCAATCATTCCTAGCATGCGAAACAATAAGCAATCGATACATGAGAAGCAGAAGTAGCAATGAGCAAGGTAAGGGTACACAAATCTCTGCAAAACTACGAATTACAACAAATATAAAGACAAAATGTACAATGATGCAATCACGTTATCAATATACAGAGCCTGCATACGAATTACAAGAGGACAAAAGAAAAGGAAAAAGAACAACAATTTTCAGAAAAAACTCCTCAGCGCGTACCCTTTAACATATTTAAAACATATTTAAAACATATATCATTCCATCGCGTCGTTGAAAGACTGCGGTCTCGTTCCGTCCCGGTTGTTTCTTATTTCGGCGGCAGCGACCCAATCTCCTCGCGAAACCCGTGTCGCAAGACTGGACGCGAAAATAGTGCGCCCGCCCACGGCACTCGCAGCGTGGGAATGATACACCACTGCGCGCGTGTCCGTCCTGGTGTGGCCTCGGAAATATTACCTACGTAACGGAGAGGACGTACAAAACCAGCTACATCCGCAGTATACAAGAGCAAAGACCATCTCAGCAACTTCGCAATACGAAGAAGGCGTTATAGTGGTGGCATATCGAGGAACGGTACCCAAATTCACGACTATCGGTTATAGCATTATGCGGTGATCTGACTATGGAAGAGAATAACAAGGCGTGATCTGAAGGCGAAAGTGTTGTGGCTCGGGCGAGTTGGTTATCCGTGAACTTAGCTTGTGTTAGCGCGGCACATACGAAAATGAAGAGGGGAAGACGACAGAGACGTCTATAAAGGTAGGCGCTACCTTTCTATAGACGTCTCTGTCATCTTTCCCTTTTCGTTTCCGTATGTGCCGCGCTTACACAAACTATTGATTGATATGTGGGGTTTAACGTCCCAAAACCACCATAAGATTATGACAGACACCGTAGTGGAGGGCTCCGGATTTTCGACCACCTGAAGTTCTTTAACGTGCACCCAAATCTGAGCACACGGCCAGTATCCCGCTTTATTTCCTCTTTGGGCAGTGCAATAAGCGAGCACCACAGCCTGCGACTTCAAAAGGAATCACCCTGTCGTTAAATCTTTCGCAAGTTGTTTCTGTTTTGTTTTCGAACGAGCTTTATTTACTTCTTTTCGTTTCAGCGTCTTTCAATCACAGCCACGACGCAACGCACGCACACTCGTATACAGCGTTCGCGCGAGCTCTTGCAAAGAGCGGGGCGTTTACATCTAGCTCGCCAAACTTCTCGCGTAGCCTGTAAACGGCGTTGCACGCTCCACATGAACGGTAAATATAAGGAACGGCACTGGCTTCGACGCACTGCACGCAAGTGGCGGGACCGAGGAGTGCGGAGAAATCGGGAGGGCGCCCTTTCGGCGGCACGGAATCGCGGTGGGCGGGCCGAGCGATATATCGACTCGGGTTGCGCTGTGTTGAACGTCTACGCGGCCACTCGATGGAGGCGCGTATATAGACCGGAAATATCTCCGAAAAGAAGTGATGAAGGAGGACTACCACTCGCGTCGCCGTTGCGTTGGCCCAGCGAAGAACGAGCCTTGCGTTTGGTGGAAGCCCCGCCGCGGTGGTCTAGTGGCTAAGGTACTCGGCTGCTGACCCGCAGGTCGCGGGTTCGAATCCCGGCTGCGGCGGCTGCATTTCCGATGGAGGCGGAAACGTTGTAGGCCCGTGTGCTCAGATTTGGGTGCACGTTAAAGAAACCCAGGTGGTCAAAATTTCCGGAGCCCTCCACTACGGCGTCTCTCATAATCATATGGTGGTTTTGAGACGTTAAACCCCACATATCAATCAATCAATGCGTTTGGTGGAAGCACGGAGAAAAGACGGCATAAACGGCCGACGCGACGACGGCGCTTGCAATCTCTTTCGACGTTCGAAAAGTCTCCCACAAAAGTAGGGTAGCTGCGCCGCGGTGCGGCGACAAGCTGCGCACAGTGTGCGATACTGGCGGCAAGTTTGAACACGAGAAACGAACGGAGCAGGTTGAATCAAACCTATACAGTATAGACCCTTTCACCATCTTTCACTGTTTACAAACAGAGCGCTCTCATGAGATCCGCTTTTTTTTTTTTCATTCGAAAGATTACCCTTTGGCGTAACAAGCATAGATAAACACAGGTTCATCACACATAGATACACAAGTTGCACTCATGCATAGAGTGTGTTTAGAAAGAGTTCTTTAACGATTTAGAGTACTAGGTGATCTAAAGTAGTTAACCATTTAGAGAACTAGGTGCTCTACTATGGGACAGCTGTGTGCCCTCTCTGCGTACTCTACTATGGGAAAGTAGTGTGTTTAGAAGAAGTGGGTAATGATTCAGAGTACTAGGTACAGGAGCTTATCAGAGATCGATATAACGTTCACCGTTGTTTAATAATAGCACCGGTGGGCGAGAAGAGCTTTAAAAAAGAGCCCGCTAATTTTCTACACTTTCTCTCCCTTATTTGGCAAAATATAATCAAGTACATGTTTCTTTGAGCTACCTAAAAATTTTATGAAGTTCCCTTGAACTTTACGCACGTTCCTTTTATCTGAAAAACTAAAGAAAGAAATTTATTACATTTCAAAGGAACTTGAAAACGTGCTTTCAGTTTCGACGTTAGGAGCTAGTAAATGAGGTGACCAGAAGTTTTATAGGGTACAACGCTTGTCATCTTAAAACCGCCTGTACCATAACCTATTCCATTCTTCTGAAGGCTATATTCCGTCGATTAGACCTCATTCTAACGGTCGATGCGATTATGTCCCATCTGATATGCATTCTATGCCATATCATTGCATCGATGTAATATATTCTATTCTATTCATCGATTTTACAACATTCTATACACTGAACGCATTTCGTGCAGTTTATCGATTCTATTTTACTTCGACCATAGCTTCTATTCCAGTCCGTTCAATCAGGCTATACTCAATTCAATGAACCTATTTTACTCGCCTCATGAATTTTATTACATTCAATCTGATTATCGCAATAATTTCAGTCTATCGAGTCTATTCCACTCAGCCTGTAGATTCTATTTCACTCCATTTAATTAATCGATTATATTATGTCAAACTCAATGAATTAGTACTATATAGACAGAGCTATTGAAAAGCAGAGAATTTAGCCAGAATATGCAAATAGCGAACTTACGACTCTGCATAGAGGAAGGGATTGGCGACTGAAAGTAGGGAGGTAGAGAGAGAGAGACAGAGAAAGAAGATGTACAGTACGTTAAAATATAACAAAAAATGAAGAAGAAACAGCCTGAGTCTTTTTGCCTTTGGCGAAAGACATGCGCTCCTAGAGTATCCGTTCTGTGAAATTTCGGGTGTTCTTGTTGCCCTTTTTTGTCTAAAGAATAGCAATAACCAACAGTTCAATTGAGCGACGAAGCGATCTTTCACAGTTCATGCAACAAGAAAACGCAAAGTAAACCATTCCTCGGACTGAATTGCGACCATCCACGCAATGACTTCGCCGTATTCAGGGATAGTGCACGGCAGCAGTCTGCGTCGCAACGAATTGCTAGTGGTAAACCGAGGGGAAGAAAAATGGGGATAGAAGAGCACACCACTCACTCCTCATTGCGGCAGCGGTGTCCCCCGTATTTCCCATCTCTCTGTCGCTCCTGTGTGGCAAGTGGTCTCTCCTTCACCTTTCTACTATTCTTCTTATATTCCTTTCTACAATCGCCTACAAGGTACTGCGACGTGTCACCAATTAGGCAGACTGAAAATTGGTGCTTTTTTTTTCCTTTCTTCAAGAACCACTGTTGCGAAGCCACCTCCGAAATCCCGCCGCTGACCTCCACTGTTGAGAAACGGCGGACCGATCCCGCCGAAGCCACCACTGTTGCGAAAGACGGCGACGCCGACGCGGTCCCGGAGGCGCCACTGCTTTCAACTCCGCCGGGAAGGTCACCAGCCGTTTGGTAGCGTATGTTTCTCAGCTCGCGACTGCTTCTGCGCAGAGCTGAGGAGACGAGCGGACGAGACGACGGTGAGTTAAACAAGGTTTATGTACAGCATATATACAGAGGCGTTACAATTTCGGCACTGGGGCCGGCAGAGACTCGAAGAGCCGAGCTCCTCTCTCTAACACATAGGTCAGCCTTTCGCCTAAGACCGCTGACTCACACACATGTCGGCACTCCGACACGGGGACGCCTCTCACATAGGACCGCCGATCGCGACACGCCGCAGGGCTTCTTTTATTTGCACCGGGTCCAACCAAAGTGTCCAATCAGAAGCGCCGCGGGTCGTCCGGGCAGATTCCGCCAATGGGGGCCGCCGCGCCATGCGTCAGACCACCAGGCACGAGAACGCCGGCTCGCTGTCACGTGCGCCGATGACTCAATGCACGTGGGCGAGAGAGGCGCCGCGCGTGTTCACGCCGTTGAGATGTTCGCGTCGGGCAGACGGCGGGCTGGCCTTGACCCAGATTGCCTTTTTCAGAGGCACGGTCGTTTGACGAGGACTCGCTGGCATAACAGCACCCCCGCCGCCAGACAATGCACCGGAAAGACGAGCTGCTTCCACGGGGCTCGGATGTCAGGTGCGCTCGTTCGCCTGGTCCCTCCAGGTTCGCCTCCAGGGCCATGGGGAGAATACAGCTCCAGACTGTTCCGGGAACACATCCCATTTTTGACGACGGATCCCAGCTCCACTGGCTTGTCGCCACAACTTGCTGACCAGCTTCACTCGTCTCTTCTGACCATCTTCGGTTTCAGCACTTGTCGATGGTTCTGCAACTTGCCAAGAACGGATCGACAACAGACAACACACGACACACGCAAGTGCCTTCGGTCACCCGACAGAACACCAGACAAAGTATAGTACAACATATACCTATCTACGTGTCTATCGGAATTTTGTTCCCTCTACATCAAGAGGCACATGTGGGCCACAAGACTCTTAAAATGACAACTCAATTTTTTTTTCCCCACGTACAACAACGTAACGAATTAGAATACCACAAAGTTGGCCCCTTGAGATCACTCTGAACGAGAGTGCTCAGCCCAGGTCGTGATGAGGTAAAAATTTTGCCCCGAATCGCCAGCGAGAAACCGAAAGGTTGAGAAGTTACTAGCTGGAACTCACTGCTCAATGCACCTGCCTTAGCGTTTACCTTTCCTTTATTTTTTTTTTTGATAGCGAACGTCAAAGTTGCGCTGTGGAGCAACAGGCTCCACTTCAGTAACCGGCCACTTTTAGGCGACGATACCTATGCGGCACCAAGAGCGGCTCACACTTTCGACGTTGCACATGGGAACAACGATACGGCTTGCTACGGATTGACTCCTCACCGCTTAGCTCGATATCGTGTTCGATCACCCTCGTGTTTCCGGGGCGGTCCGAAAACACGTCTCCAAACTCGGAACCAATCTTTCTCAGGTCCTCTTTCTCAGGTCCTCCTTCACTTAAGCTAGGCTCTAGGTTTATCTGCTCCCGGATTACTTTCGATCCCCCTTCGATTACTTCACTAGAACTCAAATTTTCTGCTTCCTCTTCCTTTGAAGCATTCAGCACCAAATTTACGACCGCTTGATGTTGAACATTGGGTTTCATCAAGTTGTAAATTTTGTTCTGCCGCCTTGCTACTTGCACCTCATAATCTGTATCGCAAGGCTTCGATAATACTGTGGCGGGCCCTTCCCAATCAACCTCAAGCTTGTTCCTTTTGGGTGGCTGCAGCCGCATTACCTGATTATCAACTTCAAAAGCGCGCTTCTTCCCCGATTTCTCGTAGTGCTCCTTCGACAGCACTTTTGCCGCGTTTTTCTGGCTTTCCGCGAGCACTTCAATTTGGCTTTCCACTAGCGCTTCAATCGAGAGATCCTCACTCTGCCCTCGAATGAGCGTCTCTCGATCAACTCTCGGCAGCTCGCTCCAACTTTCCGCTACAGGCGAGAGCGTTGCATCCCTCTCGCTCTGACTCAAAGGCGCCACGTCGTCTCCCCCAGAGCATACCGCGCCGGCCGCTCCCGCGACGGGCCGCTCGCGTGACTGCTCACATGACTCATGCGGAAAATTTCCTTTTTGGGGTTCCGTCGACCCGCCGACAAGGTCACTTGAGAGTTCACCGCATGGAACCAAGTCCAGCTTCCGCGAAAGCTTTCGCGCTTGCGATCGCGTGAGAGCCATGCACGCTAAGTTGGGGAAGAACGATTTGCCCTGCTCTTTGAGAAGCTGCTCTGAGTTGTTGGAGAATAGATAAGGAAAACGACCATTCAGCGCGGCAGACACAGCCGCTTCGGTGCAAAGCTTACCGAACGGGCCTTCAATGACAACGGTGGCGATTGGTAAGCGAACACTCTGCTCCTCGGCGACTTGCCTGATCCACGCGCATTCTCCTGTGAAGTCATCCGGAGACACCAATGAAGGATGGACAACGTCCATGGTTGCCGCTGAGTCTCTAAGTGCTCGGCACGTTTTCTCATTGACCCTAATTTCTTGGAGATACGGCTCCAACAACCGCATGTTTTTTTCTGATTCTCGGATTGTTGCGAAGGCAAATTTTTCCTGACAGTTTCTCGCGATGTGCCCTTCCTTTTTACAGTTGTAGCAGATTAGCGGCTTCCGTTTGTTTTCCGGTTCTAATGCCTGTGTGGTAGAAACCTCACTCGATTTCTCCGCTTCTGTTTGCCCTTCCCCTACACTGTCCTTCGTAAGACACGGGTCCTTCTTGAAATTACGGTGCGGAGCGGGTTTCCGTTGATCAGGTTTCCTTGAAAAGCCCTCTTTCCTTTCATCCTTTTCAACGCGCGCTGCCCTGCTATGCAACTTTCGGCGAGTATAATACTCCTCCGCTAACTCAGCTGCCTTGTTTAACTGTACGTCCCCAAGTCTGTCCTGCAGCCAAAGTTTGACATCTTCCTCGATGCAGCGGTAGAATTGCTCCAATGCAACGCATTCCACCACTTTATCGCGGTCGTCATAAACACCTTCGCCCTTGAGCCATTCAATCAAATCGGCTTTAAGACGAAACGCGAAGTCAACGTGTGACTCATTCCCCTTTTCAGCATACCGGAACCTTTGCCTGAAAGCCTCGGGTGACAACTTATAACGTCTCAAGAGCACTTCCTTAACCTCGTCATAGCTCTCAAACGCTTCCCTCGACAAGCAAGTTATCGCGTCGGACACTTCGCCGGGAAGAAGAGCTAACAGGTTCTGCGCCCAAAGAGACCGCTCCAAAGCGTTTCGCTCGCAGACGTGTTCAAACTTGACGAGATACTTCGCCATGTCCTCACCTACTACGAACGGTGGCAGTTGGTCCCGAATTCTAAAACCGCTGACCTGAATCGTCGGAGAAGCTACGCTAGGCGCCTGCGAACACTGTAGGATTGCCAATTCTAGTCGTTTCAACTCGAGACGCTCCTGTCTCTCGGCTTCCTCGCGACGTTCGCGCCTTTCAGCTGCTTCGCGAGCTTCTACTTCTCGCCTTTCAGCCTCCTCACGGCGTGCTTTAATATCCACCCAGGCCTCATCGACTTCCTCAGCCGACACTCCCTCATCCTTCATGATCTCAAGGATCGCTTGCTTTCGTTTCGCACGGCCCAAAGTAATGCCGAGTTCCTCACAAATTTCGATGAGTTCCTTCACTTTAAGGTTCTCCATCGTTCACACTAGCCTCTTGCTGTTTGCCCCTGTTAACAATTTACTTGCCGTACCCACTATAAGTCAACTAGCAAGACGCGCAAGCAATTTTTCACTCTCCCGTGTTTACCCCCTCCGCATTAACTTTGGTTTCAAAGCACTTCAACTTGGCTTGAAACGATCAAAGCTCACTTCAATGCTTCACACAGCCCTTTCTCTAAACTACTACAACCTGAGCTAGAGTAGTCTGGTGAACTGAGGGGAAAACATCAGGCACTCACCGCATCGATGTTGCTGACGCCGGCCGATCCCGCAGCTGCCAACCACTGTTGCGAAGCCACCTCCGAAATCCCGCCGCTGACCTCCACTGTTGAGAAACGGCGGACCGATCCCGCCGAAGCCACCACTGTTGCGAAAGACGGCGACGCCGACGCGGTCCCGGAGGCGCCACTGCTTTCAACTCCGCCGGGAAGGTCACCAGCCGTTTGGTAGCGTATGTTTCTCAGCTCGCGACTGCTTCTGCGCAGAGCTGAGGAGACGAGCGGACGAGACGACGGTGAGTTAAACAAGGTTTATGTACAGCATATATACAGAGGCGTTACAATTTCGGCACTGGGGCCGGCAGAGACTCGAAGAGCCGAGCTCCTCTCTCTAACACATAGGTCAGCCTTTCGCCTAAGACCGCTGACTCACACACATGTCGGCACTCCGACACGGGGACGCCTCTCACATAGGACCGCCGATCGCGACACGCCGCAGGGCTTCTTTTATTTGCACCGGGTCCAACCAAAGTGTCCAATCAGAAGCGCCGCGGGTCGTCCGGGCAGATTCCGCCAATGGGGGCCGCCGCGCCATGCGTCAGACCACCAGGCACGAGAACGCCGGCTCGCTGTCACGTGCGCCGATGACTCAATGCACGTGGGCGAGAGAGGCGCCGCGCGTGTTCACGCCGTTGAGATGTTCGCGTCGGGCAGACGGCGGGCTGGCCTTGACCCAGATTGCCTTTTTCAGAGGCACGGTCGTTTGACGAGGACTCGCTGGCATAACACCACACATTCATTCATGTAGCGCTTCTTTATTTTGTAGACAGTGATGCTGATGCTGATGACCTCACCCGCAGACGGGGATGGGCCAAAAACCGGGCGGCAAGATACTTAAATGAACCTAAAATGAAATTAAAGCCAATCTGAAAAATTAGTTTAGGGATAATACTGCCAATAAACAAAAATGGTTACTGAGCAAGCGGCCAAACCATCTCTTGTTCCGGACAGACATCGCTACGAATTATAAACTAAAGATCTGAAAAGGTTACGGTTCACTAGCACGGCAATCTTTTAGTTGCATTGATGCAATCAAACACAGTGGAGCATATATCTCTGTGGCAGTAACCAAATGCCGCCAAGTGATAAAAGTACTGGTACATTTACTTGTATTCCTAGTTTTTGTAAAGGGGCTACTAAAAATCTTTTTCTCTGGTGAGAGTAACGACGACGCAATAAAAAGAAATCTTCAGTTGTTTCAATTTCGTTGCAAAAAATACACAGCGGTGACGCCTTGAGTCGAGCTTTGTTAAGGTAATAATTTAGTTGTGGAACTGTACAGCGCAATCTGGTATAAGTGACTTCTAACTGGCGAGATACATACCTCTGTTCAATCCAGCAATACCTTAAATGCTCGAAATCTCTAAATTTATCCAAATTACCTATTACCCATTGCAAACAACCATTTCGGAACCTCAGCGCTGTCACGTAAGCCATATCTGGCAAAACTGGGATGGTGGGCCCACTCAGGGATACTGCTGCTAAAGAGTCATGCCATTTCGTTCAAATATAATCCGCGGTGGCCTGGTACCCATAGCAAGTGCAGTTTTTTTTTACGCTTTTCGGTATTAAATGCCAAAAAAAATTCATCAGCTCTGCATTTGCTGCCGTATTCGTTATCAGTATGCATTACATACTGATAACGAATCTGTAATGATAACTGCTGATGACTCGTTTGAGGGCAATTGGCTTAGAGCAAGAACAATAGCCAATAATTTTGCAATGAATACAGGGGCATAATCTGGGAGTCGAATCGAAAAGGAATTCGGGGCTGAGACAAATTTTCTACTCCCGCACTTGCTCGTGCCTCGATGATGATGATGATGATGATGCTTTTGAGTATTCCTATATTTCCGTTCCGTTTCTTGATTTGGGGAACGCACTCAAGATTTCGGGATAGCCAGCTACGACTCAACCCACCTCCCCAGGTTTGCGCGTCTAAATAAAACCGCGGCTAGAACCATTATAAAAAAAAGTAGGCAGTATCAGATCCAAGACGCAAGCTCGAGCGATATCGCGAATCTCATCGAGTGCACAGACACGCAGTGCGAGGAAGCGCGTCAATTTGCACGTTACAGGCGCACGCCGCGAGGCTGCTTGTATACGGTAGCTCACGTTCTCACAGCTAAGTTCACAGCTCCGGTTAATACGCCGCCTGATGGCGCGAGTGTAAATAAAGCGCGGATTCTTCTTTTTCATGAATAATCGAAGCCGAACGCGCCATCCTGCTCGTTTGCGCAGGGACCGCGGGCTGGCACCCCATGCGTAGACCACCGGCGCATACAGGGCCATACATAATGCATGTCCGCTCTCTTCGGCCCGCGGTATATACACGACCGCAGTGCCAACACACGAACACACATCACACAGCTGAAAGGCAGGCATGCAGGCATATAGCAGCCTGGCAGGCGTCACGCGAAGGAAACAAGCGCGCCGTGCATGGTTCTATAGGAAGAAAAGAAAAAAAAAAGAGTAAGAAAACGATGAAACTCAAACACGTGCCATATATATTGACACGACGCGCGTCAACGTGAACTACGAATGAAACAATGAGGCACGCATGCCATACCTACATGGCCCCGCCGCAGTGGTCTAGTGGCTAGGGTACTCGGCTGCTGACCCGCAGGTCGCGGGTTCGATTCCCGGCTGCGGCGGCTGCATTTCCGATGGAGGCGGAAATGTTTAGGCCCGTGTACTCAGATTTGGGTGCACGTTAAAGAACCCCAGGTGGTCAAAATTTCCGGAGCCTTCCCCCACGGCGTGTCTCATGATGATATCATCGTCTCGGGACAGAAAGGATCAATAATCATTATTTTTCGTCAGTGGTACCCACGTTATACTGCATTGTTACCTACCTATAGTCACTGTAAACAAATGTTTGAGAGAATTTTACTCTTGTTTGAGAGAATGTTTGAGAGAATTTTAGCCACCGGGGTCGAAGGTGAAAACACAGCGACGCTCGGCTCGAAACCAAGAGGTGTGATAGCAGGCAGGTACATCTCGCTTCCCGTAGCCATTCAAAGGAAGAGCCACGACCATCAGTTCAACCACATATGTGGCCTCCCCGGCTTGCGGGGTGCGAGGAAACTGCGTGAAGGAATTCAGGGCTGCAACACCGATATATTTTGGACAGAGTCCGCGACCCTGCTGTCGCGGAACAGCATACACGGACGCCAGCATCCAACGATACGCGCTTTCACCACAGCGTCGGAGGCAAGCCGACGGCCGCTGCAGGTTTCGAGGAGAACGCGTAACCATGGCAACCTGCTGCAGATGCGGAGGCACCAAGTGTCTCACGCCGTCCATTATTTTCCCGCCCGCGGAAGGGCCTTCCTTTCATTCACCTTTGTTTAATATCGAAGGCCGAAGCAAACATAGAGCGGTGCGTGCGAAGAATGGGGTTGATATCAGAGCAGGAGAAACAAACGCGACACGATCCGAGAAATGCGGCACAGCAACACGCCGATGGTCATCCTTATCGGACGAGGAATTGAGCATCAAGAGACGATGACACCGTTCGGGAGATTCATAGCAAACAAGTTTACTTAGCCCTCTTTAGAATATATATATATATATATATATATATATATATATATATATATATATATATATATATATATATATATATATATAAAGCAAAGAGTCCGAGGGGTCACCCTGTTACGCGTCCAGTGTGTTTGTTACCTTACGCTAGTGAAAGATTTGTAGGGGCTTAACATTTCAAAGCGCGCCATAGTTATGAGGGACGCCACAGCGGAGGGCTCAAGACCACTGCGCTTTTTATCTTTAACGTACAATCAGATCGAAGCACACGGGCCTTCAGCATTGTGTCGCCATCGAAACGCGAAATAGCTCTCTTTTCTATATTTCTTTCTAACTTTCAAATAGTATCCCTGCTATCGTTACCATGCGCGTGGTGAAATGCACGAGTCACCCACGACAAACATACGCACGGGATTTCAGATTGTCCTTCGCTGCTGACCGTGATCTCGAGTGCTTCTAAGGTACTGACACGAACCTTTGTATTTTAGTAAGCAATTCAATTTCTTTACAAATCATACAAATCATAGGCTCCATGCTACCCACCATGATAACGCACTCGCTCGCTCGCTCGCTCACTCACTCTGCATTTTATTTATTTATTTATTTATTTATTTAACAATACTGCCGATCTCACAAGGAGATCATTGCAGGGAGGGCATACATATGATACAGAAAAGAAACACGAAGCAATCATTTCTAGCATGCAAACTAATAAACAATCGATACATGAGAAGCAGAAGTAGCAATGAGCAAGGTGAGGGTATACAAATCTCTGCAAAACTACGAATTACAACAACTATAAAGACAAAATGTACAATGATGCGATCACCTTATCAATACACAGAGCCTGCATACGAATTACAAGAGGACATAAGAAAAGAAAAAGAACAACAATTTTCAGAAAAAACTCCTCAGCGCGTAGCTTTTAACATATTTAAAACATATTTAAAACATATATCATTCCGTCGCGTCGTTGAAAGACTGCGGTTTCGTTCCGTCCCGGTTGTTTCTTATTTCCGCGGCAGCGACCCAATCTCCTCGCGAAACCGCTATCGCAAGACTGGACGCGAAAATAGTGCGCCCGCCCACGGCACTCGCAGCGTGGGAATGATACACCACTGCGCGCGTGTCCGTCCTGGCGTGGCCTCAGAAATGTGACCTACGTAACGGAGAGGACGTACAAAACCAGCTACATCCGCAATATACAAGAGCAAAGACCATCTCGGCAACTTCGCAATACGAAGAAGGCGTTATAGTGGTGGCATATCGAGGAACGGTACCCAAATTCACGACTATCGGTTTTAACATTATGCGGTGATCTAACTATGGAACAGAATAACAAGACGTGATCTGAAGGCGAAAGTGTTGTGGCTCGGGCGAGTTGGTTATCCGTGAATTTGGATTGTGTTAGCGCGGCATATATGAAAATGAAAAGGGAAAGACGACAGAGACGTCTAGAAAGGTATAGGCGCTACCTTTCTATAGACGTCTCTGTCATCTTTCCCTTTTCATTTCCATATGTGCCGCGCTTACACAAACTATTGATTGATATATGGAGTTTAACGTCCCAAAACCACCATAAGATTATGACAGACACCGTAGTGGAGGGCTCCGGATTTTCGACCACCTGAAGTTCTTTAACATGCACCCAAATCTGAGCACACGGCCAGTATAGGCTTCATTTCCTCTTTGGGCAGTGCAATAAGCGAGCGACTTCAAAAGGAATCACCCTGTCATGAAATCTTTCGTAAGTCGTTTCTGTTTTGTTTTCGAACGAGCTTTATTTCCTTGTTTTCATTTCAGCGTCTTTCAACCACAGCCACGACGCAACGCGCGCACGCTCGTATACAGCGTTTCGCGCGAGCTCTTGCAAAGTGCGGGGCGTTTACATCTATAGCTCGCCAAACTTCTCGCGTAGCCTGTAAACGGCGTTGCACGCTCCACATGAACGGTAAATATAAGGAACGGCACTGCCTTCGACGCACTGCACGCAAGTGGCGGGACCGAGGAGTGCGGAGAAATCGGGAGGGCGCCCTTTCGGCGGCACAGAATCGCGGTGGGCGGGCCGAGCGATAAATCGACTCGGGTTGTGCTGTGTTGAACGTCTACGCGGCCACTCGATGGAGGCGCGTATATAGACCGGAAATCTCTCCGAAAAGAAGTGATGAAGGAGGACTACCACTCGCGTCGCCGTTGCGTTGGCCCAGCGAAGAACGAGCCTTGCGTTTGGTGGAAGCACGGAGAAAAGACGGCATAAGCGGCCGACGCGATGACGGCGCCTGCAATCTCTTTCGGCGTTCGAAAAGTCTCCCAGGAAAGTCGGGTAGCTGCGCCGCACCGCGGCGACAAGCTGCGCACAGTGTGCGATATTGGCGGCAAGTTTGAACACGAGAACGAACGGAGCAGGTTGAATCAAACCTATATAGTATAAGACCCTTTCACCATCTTTCACTGTTTACAAACAGAGCGCTCTCATGAGATCCGCTTTTTTTTTTATTCGAAAGATTGCTCTTTGGCGTAACAAGCATAGATAAACACAGGTTCATCACACATAGATTCACAAGTTGCACTCATGCATAAAGTGCGTTTAGAAAGAGTTTCTCAACGATTTAGAGTACTAGGTGTTTAGAAAAAGTAGTTAACCATTTAGAGCACTAAGTGCTCTACTATGGGGGAGCTGTGTGCCGTCCCAGCGTACTCTACTATGGGAAAGTTGTGTGTTTAGAAAAAGTGGGTAACGATTTAGAGTACTCGGTACTCTACTAAGAGAGCTTATTAGAGATCGCCATATCGTTCGCCGATGTGCCATAATCGTACAGGTGAACGAGATGAGCTTTAAAAAAAAGCCCGCTAATTTTCTACACTTTCGCTCCCTTATTTAGCAAAATATAATCATATACACGTTTCTTTCAGCTACCTGAAATTTTGTATGAATTTCCCTAGAACTTTACACACGTTCCTTTTATCCGAAAAACTAAAGAAAGAAATTTATTACATTTCAAAGGAACTTGAAAACGTGTTTTCAGTTTCGACGTTAGGAGCTAGTAAATGAGGTGACCAGAAGTTTTCTAGGGTACAACGCTTGTCATCTTAAAACCGCCTGTACCATAACCTATTCCATTCTTCTGAAGGCTATATTCCGTCGATTAGACCTCATTCTGACGGTCGATGCGATTATGTCCCATCTGATATGCATTCTATGCCATATCATTGCATCGATGTAATATATTCTATTCTATTCATCGATTCTACAATATTCTATACACTGATCGCATTTCGTGCAGTTTATCGATTCTATTTTACTTCGACCATAGCTGCTATTCCAGTTTGTTCAATTAGGCTATACTTAATTCAGTGAATCTATTTTACTCGCCTCATGAATTTAATTACATTCAATCTGATTATAGCAATAATTTCAGTCTATCGAGTCTATTCTACTCGGCCTGTAGATTCTATTTCACTCCATTCAATTATTGGATTATATTATGTCAAATTCAATGAATTAATACTATATAGAGAGAACTATTGAAAACCAGAGAATTTAGCCAGAATATGCAAATAGCGGACTTACGACTCTACGTCGAGGAAGGGATTGGCGACTGAAAGTAGGGAGGTAGAGAGAGAGAAAAAGAGAAAGAAGATGTACAGTTCGTTAAAATATAATAAAAAATTAAGAAGAAACAACCTGAGTTTTTTGCCTTTGGCGAAAGACAAGCGCTCCTAGAGTATCCGTTCTATTTCAATCAATTCATAGATTCTTTTACATACTATTTCTTGGAAAAAAGAACGCAAAGGCTTCGTTATTCTGTGAAATTTCGGGTGTTCTTGTTGCCCTTTTTTGCCTAAAGAATAGCAATAATTAAAAGTTCAATTCAGCGACGAAGAGATCTTTCACAGTTCATGCAACAAGGAAGCGCAAAGTAAACCATTCCTCGCACTGAATTGCGACCATCCACGCAATGATTTCGCCGTTTTCACGGATAGTGCACGGCAGCAGTTTGCGTCGCAACGAATTGCTAGTGGTAAACCGAGGGGAAGAAAAATGGGGGTAGAAGAGCACACCACTCACTCCTCATCGCGGCAGCGGTGTCCCCCTTATTTCCCATCTCTTCTCTCTATCGCTCCTGTGCGGCAAGTGGTCTATCCTTCACCTTTCTACAGTTCTTTTTATATTCCTTTCTACAATCGCCTACAAGGTACTGCGACGTGTCACCAATTAGGCAGACTAAAAATTGGTGTTTTTTTTCCTTTCTTCAAGAACCACACATTCATTCAAGAAGCGCTTATTTATTTTGTAGACAGTGATGCTGATGCTGATGACCTCAGATGAATGGGCCAAAAACCGTGCAACAGGATGTTAAATGAAACTAAAATGAAATTAAAGCCAATCTGAAAATTAGTTTAGGGATATTACTGCCAATAAACAAAAATGGTTGCTTAGCAAGCGGTCAAAACATCTCTTGTTCCTGACAGACATCGCTACGAAATATAAACTAAAGATCTGAAAAGGTTAGGGTTCACTAGCACGGTAATCTTTTAGTTGCATTGATGCAAGCAAACACAGAGGAGCATATATCTCTGTGGCAGTAACCAAATTAAGATAAAAGTACTGGAACATTTACTTGTATTCCTAGCTTTTGTAAAGGGGCTACTAAAAATCTTTTTCTCTGATCAGAGTAACGACGACAGAATAAAAAGAAATCTTCAGTTGTTTCAATTTCGTTGCAAAAAATAACACAGCGGTGACGCCTTGAGTCGAGCTTTGTTAAGGTAATAATTTAGTTGTGGAACTGTACAGCGCAATCTGGTATAAGTGACTTCTAACAGGCGAGATACATACCTCTGTTCAATCCAGCAATACTTTAAATGCTCGAAATCTTTAAATTTATCCAAATTACCTATTACCCATTGCAAACAACCATTTCGGAACCTCAGCGCTGTCACGTAAGCCGTATCTGGCAAAACTGGGATGGTGGGCCCACTCAGGGATACTGCTGCTAAAGAGTCAGCCATTTCGTTCAAATATAATCCGCGGTGGCCTGGTACCCATAGCAAATGCAGTTTTTTTTACGTTTTTCGGTATTAAATGCCGAAAAACATTCATCAGCTCTGCATTTGCTGCCGCAGAACGTGCATTACATACTGATAACGAATCTGTAATGATAACTGCTGATGATTCGCTTGAGGGCAATTTGCGTCGAGCAAGAACAATAGCCAATAATTTTGCAATGAATACAGGGGCATAATCTGGGAGTCGAATCAAAAAGGAATTCGGGGCTGAGACAAATTTTCTATTCCCGCACTTGCTCGTGCCTCGATGATGATGATGATGATGATGCTTTTGAGTATTCCTATATTTCCGTTCCGTTTCTTGATTTGGGGAACGCACTCAAGATTTCGGGATAGCCAGCTACGACTCAACCCACCTCCCCAGGTTTGCGCGTCTAAATAAAACCGCGGCTAGAACCATTATAAAAAAAAGTAGGCAGTATCAGATCCAAGACGCAAGCTCGAGCGATATCGCGAATCTCATCGAGTGCACAGACACGCAGTGCGAGGAAGCGCGTCAATTTGCACGTTACAGGCGCACGCCGCGAGGCTGCTTGTATACGGTAGCTCACGTTCTCACAGCTAAGTTCACAGCTCCGGTTGTTACGCCGCCTTATGGCGCGAGTGTAAATAAAGCGCGGATTCTTCTTTTTCATGAATAATCGAAGCCGACGCGCCATCCTGCTCGTTTGCGCAGCGACCGCGGGCTGGCACCACATGCGTAGACCACCGTCGCATGCAGGGCCATACATAATGCATGCCCGCTCTCTTCGGCCCGCGGTACACGACCGCAGTGCCAACACACGAACGCACATCACACAGCTGAAAGGCAGGCATGCAGGCATATAGCAGCCTGGCAGGCGTCACGCGAAGGAAACAAGCGCGCAGTGCATGGTTCTATAGGAAGATAAGGAAGAAAATGAGTAAGAAAACGATGAAACTGTACGTGTCATATATCTTGACACGACGCGCGTCGACGTGGACAGCGAATGAAACAATGAGGCACGCATGCCGTACTTACACGGGCCGTATTTCACGAGTATGCGTGCATGCCGTCGCGGCGGTTCGGCTTCTCCGTATGCATCCGATAAACGAAAGTGATATCCAAAAAGCATGTGCCGAAAGTGACGCACGCACGCACACGAACTGCAGGATCGACTTACTGATCCAAACGCGGAAATCTTAAAGCTAAGTACTGAGCTCAAAAAAAAAAAAAAAGTCGCGGCATTTTCACGGAGCGAATGATGGCAAGTGGGCGAAGATCGCTCCATGTTACCGTGAGTCGCAGGTGACATTATCCATTAACGGTCGTAAATGAGTGACAAAGCGGTGTGCAGTTATATACAATATTTATACGTCAAAAACGGTATGTTGAGTTGTGCCATTTCGTTTTCTCTTCATTATTACTGCTTTGTGATCGGTCAAACGTAAAGCCAGTGGTTCTTCTATCGCATCTGACCTAAGAGCAAAGACGAGGTCTCTGCCCGTTCTCCTTGTGGTTGTAGGTTGCTTGCAGTCGCACTATAATGCATCGTAGAGCGTATACCGAGACGACGTATACTGCAGAAGCCAGTCGTAGTCCGCGATGTAAACATTGAAGTCTCCGAGATGTTCGAAGAGGTTGTTCTTGTACTTGTTTCATAATCGCGCATGGCTAGATCGATGTACTTTTTCTACGTTGCCTCGGGAGAGATTCGGGGCCGTACATAGCCTTGAAGACGGTTCCGTCGGATAGCAGCCTGTAGTCGGCGTTGCCGTTGAGCCGCCGCATCACGCGCCCTCAAAACGAGTCCCCTTGGCGTTCGCTTTGTCGCCGCTTCCCGCAGGGTTGACTATTTTCCACACGGCGCGAAATTGACTACTCAGTTCTTCCCGCACCTTACGTTCGTTTTCATCCATGGCCGAAAAAGAATGTTCCATGGCCGTCATCGTCATCGGGTACCTTGCATGTGCTAGCGCACTTCTTTTGATCGGCATCAGCGTCAGCGTGATCGTCCTCGCGTAGAGCGGGTACCTTGCATGGGCTTCGTATGTGCTAACGCGCCTATTCTTCAGTGCCATCAGCGTCATCGCCATCGCCCACAAACGGCGGACATGGCTCGACACTAAGAAGCTTCGCCCCCTGCCAGTAAGGCGCGAACTCTCCTTTCCAGAGTCTGCAGTTCATGCCGCGGAGTAATTTTAACTGAAACACTTACATCAGAGCCACCATTATACCCTTTACTAGCCAGATTAATAGCGGCATCCTTTTGTGTTTATTCTTCAATTACTCTGCTCATTGCAATTAGTTCTGCGAAATCCCGCATATTGGCGGAAGGGTTAAGAAAGAATAATTTACAACCACCCGTTTGTAATCCGCGAAGCCACAAAAATTACATACGAATTCCTCCGAAAGAACGCTTAATTGCCGTAAGAATACGTCCTGGTACAGGAATCAGACTTGAGACCAACGCCTTCTTGATGTGTCCATGCGCTTGGAGCCGTCAATGAATTCGCCCGCGCACTGCCGATTGCTGACTTCCTGGTTAGCTCAGACCAACCGGCTCGAAAAGGTGTTGGTTCCGGGTTCAATTCCCGAACCAGGACAAACTTTTTGGAATCCAAAAAGCCTTCTTTCAGAGAAACATGTATGCATTTACTAGTGCGTTCATGCTGGTAAAGTTTTTTCTTGTTTTTTTTTTCCTATTACATTGCCGAATTCTCCCAACCAACTTTTACTTTCTTCCGTACCAGGAATCAGACCTTCACCCAAATGCCTACCTGCGCAAGAATTCTGTACCACACCATAATGGAATCAGCCGCACTTCAAGCATGCCCGACTGTACGTACTCGCTTGACCCTATACGTTAAAGGGGTACTGCCACAAAAACCTTGGCCGCGCGTTTTTCTGCTGCAATGCGTTGTTGAGGGCCTGTTAGTCATGACACGACACATCGTTTGCTGCAGAACACGACAGGTAATTATTTACAGGCCCCTCATTATCAATAAGTTTCAGTTTCGGTTCGAGAGAGTTCCAAAAACTGGGTGCACCTGTCGCCACCTAGCGTGTGCAGCTCGTCAGCACACAAAACTGTGACGCACTTCCACAAGGTCCGCATAAAGAATTTCTTTCGAATAGGAAACGGAACTGTAATGTCGCGAAACAGAACTTTCCAAGCGTGCGCCACGGCCACGCACTCGCAACCAGCCGCCGAGAAATATAGACTGCGGGAACTAACGCGGCAAAAGAAAAATGGCGGCTATGACGTCATCATAACTTGTTTTGTTGACCATAGCGTGGTGACGTGGGGGAAGTAAGGGATCACCTCGGGGTCACCTCAGATGGTGTCTATAGCGCTACGGAATCGGTCGCTTGCGCGAACTTCAAAATGAATTTAAGATACCTTCCAAGCTATATTCGCTGTTGATATCTTGTAGATGATATACTAATGTTCAAGAGAATCAACCCCGCAGGCTATCCCGGACCCAAAATTTCATGTCAGTACCCCTTTAAGTCTTCAAGTCCCGACAAGGCTTTGCCGAACAGACCAGACCCTTTTGTGTAGGCTGTGGTTGCGCGTTGCGTTTACCAACGCCCACGCTTTACACATTGGGATGGCCGACACCGCAGCCTGTGGTCACTGTGGCAAAGAAGAAACCATCCGAAATATCCTTTGTGGCTGCCTAGAGTATACTAGACAACGACTATGCCTTCGCAAGAAACTCAGCAAATCAGATAATGAACCTCTGTCGGAGGAAAGAATTCTACAATATAGACAAGATGCAACTTCACAGAAGAAGGCTCTGAAAGAGCTACTGCACATTTTGCGACCGACCGGCTTTTCTGAACAATTGTAGCCAGAACGCCCTTCCTGTGTGTTTTCGTTTTCTCATGAGTGCACGTGCGTTTTTTCTCCCTCTCTATCTACCCCCTCTTTCTTGCCCCTACTTCCCCACCCCCAGAGCTGGATAGCAAACCGAGTGCCAATGCCTGGTTAACCTCCCGGCCTTCCTTTCGCTCTCTCACTCTCTTTCTTGCTATAAGTCAAACGCGAAACGATGACATGCAAAAACGAAAGGCGTCAATGAAAGGAAAGAACGGAATGTACAGCAACGTCAAATGACAAGTTACCTCGATAAAAGATCGCATTTCGATAAAATATCGCATAAGTTATTTGAACACTGCGCCTACAAATATGAAATTGACCAGCGCGCCTTCGAGGGACTGCTTGTCTACCACCACATTAGCAGGCAGTAGTCGTCGCCAAGTTTTCGCGAGCTAAGCTACCTCCGTCATGGATATAAATTGACTAATCTGGCATTGCGATCGTTCAGGGGCCACGGGAAATGATGGGTAGTACACGGATTTGCCAAGCCCTCTTGCTTGCGGGCCTCGAACGCACTCGTGCCATGGATAGGTTTATCGATGTGTTTTGATTTTGCTTCGTATGAAAAAAAAAAAAGGAGCATTTTCGACTTTGTGAGCCTATTTGAAATAGTGAGCCTAAAAAACTAAAGTAGTGAAGAGCAACTGCTGAATATTTGCCGATTGCTTTCCGAGCCAAAACAACTTCAAGCCACGCGAAGACAACTGTAGCCGAAAGTACAAAAAAAATTAGACGAATTCTCGTACTATGCTCGCTGAAGCGCCGCGCGTTGGAGCTCCCATAGACACTATAGCGGCTGAGTTCCCTCTAGTGAATTTATATGCAACTCTTTGACAACCACCACCACCCAAATCTTTTACGGTAAACCTCCTACTGGCTTCACTTAAAAATTGACGTCGCGTTTCAATCTTTGAATACTGGAGATGCTCTATACATACATACGCACGTGAACGGCTGATCACGCCGTGCTATTCGTTAAGCTGTCAGCCAAAAGATTAAAGAAAGGCGCGGTTTCGGGAGGAACTCCCGAAAACAAGCGACGAAAGACACACTTTCGCGCAGAGCCACGGCAATAGGCGCAGTCTAATCGATCAACGCTGGACGCCTCCACTCGTTCTCAATTGCACTCACCAGA
This sequence comes from Rhipicephalus microplus, assembly GCF_013339725.1. Taxonomy (NCBI): domain Eukaryota; kingdom Metazoa; phylum Arthropoda; class Arachnida; order Ixodida; family Ixodidae; genus Rhipicephalus; species Rhipicephalus microplus. The sequence continues at coordinate 131,476,026 of NC_051171.1, forward strand.
CACTTAAGCTCACTTGAAATTTTTTTTAAAGGTGAAGGCTGACACAAAAGCAAAAAAAAAAAGATAATGAAAAGGAAAAAAAAAAAAAACGTGTGCTGAACGATTGCAAGAACGAGAGACCTGTACCCCCCCTTACCTTTTATTAGTTTTTTAGATTTTCCCTTATCTTTTTTCCAGGCATTTTCCTCGAGAAGGGTAATCGATAACATGCATTCCAACCCTCGCCTTACTTCATTCCAACAGGCAAGACAAAGGCTCGAAAGCTATTTACGTACAATGCATGCATTCACGTATATACGCGGGCCAGGATGTCAAGAAACGGCGCCTACTTAAAAAGGTTTCACTTAAGCCATAGCTTTCAAGGTTATAAAAAGTAAAAAAAAAAGGCTTGCAGAAGCAGTTCTTGCTGAAACCCAAAATAACAAAAAAGTATGACAGTTTAGCACAAGTGGTGCGCGGAGCTGGGCAGCCTGTCTTGTTTCTTTCTATCTTCCTTGCTATACCTCTCTCTCTCTCTCTCTCTCTCTCTCTCTCTCTCTCTCTCTCTCTCTCTGTCTGTCTGTCTGTGTTTGTCCATCCGTCCGTGCGCGCACGCGCGTGTGTGTGTGTGCGTGCGTGCTTGCGTGCATGCGTTTTAACTCTTTGTAGTCTCAGTTTATGTTTACTGGTCTTTCTATCTCTCTTTCTCGCAATTTCTACGTTTGTCCCTCTTTCTTCTTTTTAGTTATCTCTCCATTTCTCACCTTTTTCGATGTTGCTATATCTTTCCCTCCGCGCCTTTCTCTCTTCGAGTGTTTCTTTCTACGAGGTTACGCAGTACATACAAAATGATCAGACAAAATTTCGCATAACGTGATATGACGCAGCAGTATACAAAGGTATAACATTACAGACTACAGATTTGCACATACATATGTACCGTGGCGATCAAAGTTTCGGAGACCACAGGAGAGCACGCGTGGGGAATAGCACCACGGCGCCTTCTCGCGGCTGCCAGAGAAGTGTGGCAGCTTGGGCTAGTTGGTATGGCATGACGATAGCTATAGCGCGAGAACAAAACGACGACACAGAGACAAGAAGGACACGAAATACACTAGCGCTCGTGTCTTTCGTGTCCTTGTCTCTGTGTCGTCGTGTTGTTCTCGCGCTATAGCTATCGTCATGCCAGACAAGCTCGAGAGCACGCACATGGCCTCTGAGATCGCGGGCACCTTCCGCGCGCCCACCATCTTGGAGGCCGCGGCACGCACTTCGCAAGCACATAATTTCCTGCCGACCTGCCTGCGCTTTCGCTTCCTTTAACTGTGCGCACAGCGGAACGCCAGAACGTCGAGAAAACGAGCAAGTAAATTGATCTCTTCTCTCTTTTTTTTTTTTCGTCCGATAACGCGAGAATCTCAATTTTAGTACGAATGATGAATGCGCGGATGATGAATATGCTACAGTCGAACATTTCTACGGCAAGATGATCGATAGGAAAAAAATCATTGCGTATTTATCAATTAGGAGCGTCAAAGAAGTCGACCTTGACAACAAAGCATTTTCAAGATACCGAAATAAGCAAAAAAAAAACAGTTGTGATGAGGAGCTATATGTCGCTGTGCAAGAAGTGATGTGTCAGCACGTATACCATGGGCAAAACTTGGAGAGGAATGCGTGCGTGGCAACGTTTTGTTGAAAAGTAAGCTCCTCCAAGAGTAATGACCATTTCCGTGTTACTTTCTCTAGTTGATTCAGTTTGCTGCGAGTTTTTTTTTTTCTTCTTCACTTCTTCATTCTTGCTTTTAGGCTACTTTTTTTTTTGCTTAGCAGAAATTGTAAAAATAGAGAAGCCGAGGGGGTACGTATGTCAGTCAGAACAAATCAGGACAGAAAATAACTGGGAAACTCATTACAACGGTACACCACCTTGACCTGGTCGAGACCACGAGGCAGGGTATAAAGAACACTTCAAACTTACACTCCCAACCAGACTTCCCTTTTCACGAACCAAAGTGGTTGACTGCACCGAATCGGCACACGCTTGAAACGTATAGCTGGCGCAAAAGCACCGCGTAGGGGATCATAAGGAAGGCGCCACATGGGCGCACTAATATCTAACTTACTAGTCTTTCTTGTCATTCCTTTATTTTTCTAATTCTACGCCTGTCCGCGTAACGAGTCACATCACTTTCTTTATGCCTTGATTTTCGGACTAAGTGCGGCGGCTTTTCGCATCCAGAGTGGGAAGGGCTTAGACGATTGCCGATCGTCGCTCAATTGTGAAATAAGGCTACACACATCACCAACACTCTCGAGCAATCGAGCAGCATCTATCGAACGAAAGTCAGATCTCTTCTCTTTCTTGCTCTCGTATCTGGCTTGACCAGTTGTATCTAGAGCATCACCACAGTAGGCCGTCGATTCTGACACTCCGTCAACGCACGCACACACACACACACACACACACACACACACACACACACACACCACACACACACACACACACACACACACACACACACACACACGCACGCACGCACACACACACACGCACGCACGCACACACACACACACACACACTCACGCTCGCACACACGCACACACACACGCACGCACACACGCGCACACACACACACACACATACGCACACACACATACGCGCACGCACACAACGAAACCTATAACCATACCCGAGGGGAAAGAAGTCATCACTAGTATCGTCCGAAGTGCCGCGGATCGCGAAAATCCGCCCAAGGAGAAGGAAAGAAAAAAGGAAAGAACGCCACATCGAGGCCAGAGAGTGAGCAAAAACTGTATACACGGCGAAGGAGGCAGCGGCGAGATGCTAAAAGGTGGCTATAACAGCGCCTCGAGGTGTCCAATTATGGAAGTTTTCAGCGGCTACTTCGGCGCAGTTCCCTTCGTTCGTGCAATTTCTTTGTATCGCCGCCACTTCTTCGTTGTTACTTGGCGTACCGGCCGTCTTCCTTTGCCAGGCTGTCCCCTTTCCACCCATTTCTGTCACCCTCCTCCGAAGCTCTCGAATGTGGAAGTCCCCCGTTTGGGTCATTCCTTTCTTGCGTAGTCGCCTCATCTTCGTCATTACTTCGCGCAGCTTCTGTATTTCTATCTTTCTTCCTCTCCTCCTTCCCTCATAACCCGAGCGCCCGACTCTTTTCTTCCGTTCAACAGAATCGGAAGAAGCGCTAACTCCTTTCCACTCCGGAGCGCGGATGAAAGACTTCTTCCGCAGGAAGAGGACAGAGAAGTCCTTTGTAGAAAACAGGCGGACCCAGGAAAAAGATGGAATGCGAAGTACGAGTGCATCGACAAAGAAAGAAAAAAAAATGAAGACGATAGCAAGTAACAAAGAAGAAGAGGAAGAAGGAACAGTCTGTGAAGAACATACCACACAAGCTGCGGACCAGCCCATTTACCTTCTATCATTCTCTTTCGGCTATTGTTACCCCCTTTTTTTCATTCAGTTTATCGCCGGCCAGCAAGTGTCGTACTTCGCTTTTTTTTTTTCCCTTGTACGAGCGGGAGAATGCCATAGCCCATACACAGCTGCTTTCTCGCGGCGGCATTTGAACAGATTGCTCGAGCTCACACCACGCAGAGAGTTGACGCCCGAAACGAATGGACGGACGCGGTGGCCACCACGCGACGCGAGCATCGTAACGAAAGGGACTAGCGAGTGCGTATATACGCAATGCGGGCTAGCGTATTACAGCGGGTGCAACAAAACGGGAGTAAACTCGGGAGTGGCATCACTGAAATGAAAACCTTATCAGTAGCCATTTCGCGGTAAACGCGGGAGAAATGTGTGTTAGCACTGCCATTCTTTACCGAAGTGTTAGCTTCAATTATGTTGACACAATGCCGGTCTTAAAGCATACATCCAGCACACGTAATCTAAGACACGAGTACGCACGAGGAATTCAGCCTTAAGGGCAAGTCTATTGAAAGTAAAGTAAGAGAGAGAGAGAAAACATTTATTGAAAGAAGCTTGTGAGTGAAGGTGGGAGGGTCCCTTATTCCAGGAACCCTCTGGCTTGGACAGCCCGCCGAGCTCGAGCGACGAGTCCGAGGCACCTCCCACTCAACAACAGAATCAGAGACAAGAGAAGCCATACCACTAACGTACAATGCATTACTGCAACATTACCGGCTCGAACGCAGGTTATACCCTCCGTCACATCCAAAACTCACAAGAGACGAAGGGACTGACTACAGGCGTCTTCAAAGCAACACGTTCACACACGGCGTACTGTTGCACTATATGAGGCCAACGTTGCACAGCTACATCTGCCCTCACTGCAAAGTGGCAGACACTCTGGCGCACCTCCTACTGCAGTGCGAAGTAAGCGTCCCAAGAATACGAGCACCAGATGCGGACCAAGACCTCCTCAGTGAAGCGTGGGAGGCTGCGATCTCCCAGCCGGACCTGGTCGAGCAGCGTCAAGGTAAAGTAAGAAAAGAAAAAAAAGAGAGAAGCAAATCGCGGCAAGAATTGTGTAGTTAGATCGCCACCGATAGCGCGAAGGGAAGAAGAAAAACGCAAGGAAGAAAAAAATAATCGTATAGACGAGAGTGAATGGTTTTTTTTTTATAGACGAGAAGGCGCTTCCTTCTCGGTTTCGTGGCCCATGGTTGCACCTTGGTAGGGCACGCTCGGCAGATGAAAACAAAGGAAGAGAGAGAGAGAGATGGAAAAGAAAGAAAAAGAAAGAAAGGAAGAAAAAAGGAAAAGAAAGAAAGAAAGTAAGTAAGAAAGAAAGAAAGAAAGAAAGAAAGAAAGAAAGAAAGAAAGAAAGAAAGAAAGAAAGAAAGAAAGAAAGAAAGTGAAACGGGGACAGCCACCTACTTCGGTAAGCCATGGCTGCTTGCCGGCCAGGAGCCCACAGGCGCTAAATGAGATCCAGGGAGGTCGACGCGAAAAAATGCAAATAAGCCGAGACACGCACGCACAGGCGCAAGCACAAAAAACAGCAACAGCAAGAAATAAAAACAGAAAGAAGGGAGATGAAGAGCAGAATAGCCCCGAGCACTATTCCAAATTGTCCGTCCGCTGTTGCTCTTCCCAGCATGGCACAAACCAGAGCCTATGGCTTTCGCAGGCCACCCTGACCGAGCCAGAGGTTGAGCTCGCTGCATAGCCCTATTCCGCTCTTTCTGTCGTTCATTGATATCGACCCACGGTTGCCAGGAGAGGGAGCGCGTGCACGTACGGATAAAAAATAAAAAAAAAATTAACTAGCTAAAGCGTGCAGTAGCACTCTCGCGACGCAGGGTTAAGCGTAACAAAGCGGGAAGGCGTATAAACCTTATATCCATGTATGGACCAGGTATACATGCACCTCTTGTCTTTTTACAGTAAACAGAGTAATAGAATACCATGTCGTAGTAGTTGTTTTTCTAAAAAAAAGGTGTTCTGCTTCGTTCTCTCGACATCGATATTCGCTCGACCGATGTTTGGAACGGGAAGACAACGTATTCACGCACCTCTAACGCGTAGTTTACAATATTTTAAAGCGAAAGCGTTAAATACCTCGTCAAACACGAAATTTGATCATCGCCGTTCATACGAAGAGATCCCAAAGTCACGATCGTATATTACGGCTTGGTAACGGCACATTACGTCATACAGCCGTAATGCATTGTCGCAAAGAGTCTCTTCGAAATTGCTCATAAAGCAGGTACACGTACAAAGCGCGGCCCCGAGCGGAACCACGCATGCCAGTGAAACGTGCCAGATGAAAGACGGCGCTTCGATAACGGCCCATATGGGTCAGTCATGAAGAACTCTGTACCGACAACATACCGATCACAGTGTGAGTGCTAGGTAAACACAGTTAGCGCCAGAATAATAAAAGACCATGAGACAGAAGAAAAAAACGCTGAATATACTTAATAGCTCGGCAAACAGCCTTCGATGCCATTTCCAGCCTGTTTTGAAACGTGCTGACATTTAGAGTCGCGCTCAATGTGTGTTCCAACAGACTGACTGCAGGTTGAAGTGCCATTAAGCATGAAAAAGCATTCCTACAAGGTTTAAATTGGTTCGAAAAGCACACTTGAACGACAGAGTTCAGTTCACCAATTGTTTTATACGTAAGTGCCGCTTTCCAATGTTGGCGCCACTTTGAGAGCAGAGAGTCTGTTGTAACTCGTATTGAGTGCGGCTGTGCGTACTGTGAAATCCGACCGAGTACAGTCACAAACTCCCGAGAAACCCAAAGGATCCCCAAACTTTTGACAACGACTACACAAGTAAGGCGTCTAACTTATCAAATACTTGTAGTACGCAAAGCGTATAATGCGACGACGCGCATCGATTTCAAGAGCGTTTCAATGAAAAAAAAAAAAAACTCAAACACTTCAGGGTCGCGCCAGCCTTCCTTCAATTACGACATGGCACCGTAAGGTACTTATGTATGCATAACAAATCTTGGCACTCTGAAGGGCAAGAGACGACGGTTATCAAATTCTGATTGCAGATAATAACCGGCCTACGCCACTTGATGAACGCGCCCATTCAAACGTGCTCGAGGGCACAAAACATGGCCAGACTTTTGAATTAAGAAACGAAGGACGAACGATTCACAACTCAGTTCTGTCAGTCTTTTCGTGGCGCATATTGAAGACACAATCAGTTCGCTTCGCCAACAACGGCGCGCGGTAAATGAGCTCGACGAAGAAGATCGTTCGAATAGGGAAAGCACGCATAACGAAAATGACCCTTATTTGAAAACGGGAGACGATACGCCGTCGGAAAGTACAGATATATATATTTCATTTTTCGCGTTATGCACAGTGCCTTTGCGCGACAGGGGGTCTCTCGCTTATATTACTTGACACCGAATCAAAATCCATTTCGCCGTATGATATTTTGAGGTCCTCATTGTCGAAATTCGAGCGAGCAGCGATTACGCTCGACGGGCCACGCGCACTCTCGTATAACTCAAGTCGACGCGACTTCCAAATCGACTTTGAGTTCGGTTTTAACGGGAACTCTTTAAATAACCCCACCCCCAAATTGCTTCTAACAGTTCCACACCGTATAGTATTTTAAGTAAACATTTCATATATATTACCATCTCATATAGAACGCTGTTGTACGAAAAAGTTTATTATAAAAAAAATAAATTCTTACTCACTAAATGCCCAGGTTAGTGTTTATTTTTTGAAAAATATTGTGGGCATTTGGTATGCGTTTTTAATCTGTAGATTATCATAATCATCATCATGCGTCTGCCTGTGTCCGCCTCTGCACCGGGTGTAATCATCATCATCGTGTGTGCGCGCACTATGCTTCAAGGCTGCCTGTTTGCTGCCGAATTCTCGGGGCAAAGAAACACCCGGTCTAAGCCCAGACGTCATACGTGATGGAGGTGGATTTCCGGAGGTCCACCTCCACCAACAGTTATGATGCCTTTCTCTCTCTATCTCTTTCTAGCGCGACGGAAAGCTTACCGTTCAATGAGTCTAATCACAGATGCATGGGTAAAATGGGAAACGGCACGAAACGTTTGTAATAATTTTTTTTCTATCCTTAGCGAATATGGAGTCCTATAGTCGTGTGAAATTTCTTCGCCTTGAAGTGACTTGATCTTGTCCAATTACATCGCTATAGCTTTCCCGCAACGTTGCTTTTATTGCTGATGAACTTATGTTCCCTGATTAGGACGTCCTCCTAACACCAATAGACATTTCTGGCCACTTTCTGTATACGTTTATTCTATATGGTGTTTTGCGTTACTTTCCGTACGTTTATTCTATATAGCGCTTTGCGCTACGATCTGAAGAAAACTTCGTTGGTTTGTCATATAGGAAAACCTTAATATATATATGCACTCCTTTATAACTATACGTGAGACATATGGAAACACCAAAATGGTATACGAAGCACTTCGGCAGTGCATTCGAGTCCAGGGTGGAAGCTCTTGGAGACTGTGGGAATCTATCTTAAATGTCACATCTTCCTGCTTCCTTTTCTCAGTGTGCTTGTATGTTGTAGACATGTTCCAATGCTCCCCAATTAGGTTATTTACAGTTCTCTCTGCGGTTTCAACTCCGCAATATAAACCTGGCACAATGTAAAGATTTACGAATACAAGTTTTGTTGACGTGTATACGTAGTTTCGCTGTGTTTCTGTACATTTCTTTTTCGGCGCTGCAAAAATGCCCCGAGTTGTAGTTGATCTTGTTGTTTGAAGAGTTCTATCTTCTTTGCACTCATTCCAGCTTCAATACTGTAAGCGTATTTTTTGTATGTGTGCTTCCTTATGCTGCTATAAATCACCAAGGTACTTTTTTTACGGAGAGGAGGAAGCTACATAACGAAACTGCACTTTCTTTTCTTTTTTAAGCCACCCTCATCAATATTACGACTAAAATGAAGGCCATTTATTGATATTAGTGGTGTCACCAATCGGATACGTAGGCCACGCAACTTATAAGCGTTTCACGAACGCGGACTATGTAAAGGATTATCGACGTCTCAGGTGAGTACCACATTAGTATTGGAGACCTCACGAAAGCTTACGAATAATGCACAATTATGCAAGTTATTATTGAGTGTATTGACACCGTGAATTTGCGTCATACACATAATGTACGCTTCTCTCGCGAAGTAGTATAAACGTTCAAGTTTTATTGGATTGATTGGTAATGATGTAGTCACGTTAGATGTGGGTTACATTGTAGTACACAAGGGAGACGCTTGGCGTCATCGAGCACGAAATATTAACACGATAGAGTTAAAGAGCTTGTTTCGCAGAACTTCCAGTGTCGACGTCGTTGGTTGCGAACGAAAAATCATTTTATGCGTGACCAGAAAAATCGAGAACGACACAAATAATATAAATGATATAAGATCCTGGAGCAGAATGGGGACTTCACCAAGGTTGTTTGGACTTAAGTGGGGAATTGAACCTGGGTCGTTCGCGTGGCAAGCGGATGTTCTACCACACGGCCACGCCCCTGCTCGTGGAATCAGTGAAAAGAGCTTTCTCCACTTGGACATGCAGTGAAAGTAGCTTTCATGCTTCACAAACATACGCGTCCTGTATACATGCTGCACAATGCAACATTAAATATTGCAGTAATAATGCGTGGTACAAGCGTCCATAGCCAACGGGCGTCAGAATATGTTGTTATCAAATGGCTCCATGGTTGGAAGCCGGTAACCCACTACAAAAGACACACACGCTATTGCATCTATTCCCTTAAGGTCATGTAGCGGGTGCCTAGCGAATTCAAAAAAGTTTCATGCACCAAGTGTTTGAAGTACGCAGTAGGAACAGGACGTCGCTATCACGTTCAACACTTAAAGACGAAGTCCCCTAATTTTTGTTGTGCAGTCTGCACAGTAAACGTTGCACCTTATCTATATATTTCATTTCGAGCAACATAGCGTATATTGTGAACAGGGCGACAGTATTACCTACATGTCGTCGTGTAAATACATATAACTCTTGATAACAAAAACTTTAGGTGTCCTGACCTGCACACAGAAGAGTCGAGTCAAGCCAACCCAAACACCGTCTATCTCTCTTCTTTCGTGCACGTGTGCCCACGAGTATACCTTATTTCATGATAAATACATGCGGACTAGTTCAACCTCCCGTCGTTATCAGAAAGTTTACTCACAGTATCCGGCGCTCCTCCATCTTGCGCAGCGCTTGGTCGCGCTGAAGCACCTGCATAATGGCCTCGCGCTCAGCGAGCGTCAGGTTGCTCAAGTCCAAATCCATGGCACGCGGGTCGATGATGGCGCCTCTCCCGCCGCCGAACGTCAAAGCTCCGCCGCCGGGCCCACCGGCGTCGGCGGCCGTCATGAACACTCGACCGGTGAACACCGGCCGCTGGTGCTGCTGCAAGCGAGCCGGACGAGGCCAAGCCCGATCGGCGGCCGCGACACCGCCGGCTGAAGACGCGCCCCAGGCCGGCTTGCGGTCCGCATCGGGGCCACGCCCGTTCCCCCACGAGCCGCCGTCGCTGTTTCCACAAGCAGCCACGCGAGCGCCGCAGCCAACTGCCACGCGCACGACTGCAGACGCCGCGAGCGAGGGACCCGCTAGGCAGCCGGACGGGGCGCCCAGGCGACACTCCAGACTTCGCGTCCCGGCAGAGGTGCACGTTCAACCGCCGACCTCCCGACGACCTCTAGGGTTTGCAGAATGAGGAGCGAGTGCGATCACGGCACACACTACACAGACACACACACACCGAGCCACCTACAATCCTGGTGGCCAGATGGACTTCCAGAAGACGACTTGGTCTGCAGCACTGGCCTATAGTAGGCCCAGAAAAAAAAAACGACACACAACACCACCGGCACAATCCTGAGAGAGTTGCTTGACCTTCTCCAGCGGTGACTGGTAGCACGTCCCGGGCACTTGAGCTGACCAGAAAAAGGGGACACTACGACGACCACACCACAGCGTTGCCAATGATGAGATCCGGCCAGCCCCACAATTTTTTTTTTCCCAACTCACGGCACTTACCACCACAGCACGCTAGTAGCTAGGACACTCAGGTGCACTCTTTGAGCTCCACGCAGGAGTGCGAATTTTCACTGCAAGCCGACAACCAGGTCCGCTTCCAGGCGAGGCACCGAACTCCCTTCGTGAAAGAATGACCTTCGTTGGAGCCGTCACGAGCTGCCACTCCCATAACACAGGAGATTCACGCGCCTTAGATGTACATCACCGATACGGTAGCAGTACATCCACCGCCGGTCATGAAGGCGAAGAATATCTACCGGACCAACGCAGCGAAGGCACACTCCAAGCAAACACGCACCACAACCACAAACTGTTTTCAAGGGTAGCACCACCACAACAACAACAGCAACGGCAACAAAACCATTTGGAGCAGAGAGAGAGAGAAACAGTCGCGCCGAATCACAATTCACAGCGATTCAGAGACATCGCCTTGATGAATAAGAAAACAGGGGAGACGGAAGGGAGCTTTCGGTCTAGCAACCTTCGTCTTGAATTTCCGGTTCACTACGTGGCGATGTAGGAGCGTTGCTTTTCTCGACTCGCTCGCCGGTTGCTCCTCCTCCGCCAGGTTTATCGGAGAAGCCAGATAACCTCTACGTGCGAACTTCCGTGTATATAACCCTGTGCGTTCCTTATACGTCGTATCATGCGCAGATGTTCGGGGACAGGTTCAACTGCCTTTCTCATTTGCATATCATAGCAACTCTGAAAATAAAAAAAGAAATACACCAAGTGCAGCAAGAAGAGAGAAAGACAGCGTTACGTCTACCAGTCACAAACTCGTCTACGAGTAATCCGGTCGTCGAGTTGCCCGCGAGTCGCCGTTTTCGAAAACGTGTACCGACGAGAGCTTCGAGCTTGTTCGCTGGCGGAAAAAAAAAGTTGTTAGGCGCTACCGTTAGGACAAGGCTTGCTAACTTCCTTTATCGGTTCCCAGGTGGCGTCATCGAGTCGAATCAGGTGCATGCCACACGAACGCATTTGTTTGGCACGTCGAAGGCTTTCGGCGCAAGTTGGTAACGGCATGAAAACAAGCCAAAGGCACGGGGTAGTAAGTTTTCGCTTGATGCGGAGACGGCGGCACTGCTTAGTCCTCGCACCGAAGATACACGGCGTCATCGCACCTGGAACACAGTGGATCGGTGGGTCGAGTCATCGCGGCTTTAGAGGCAGTTTGCCAGCGGCCACGTATACCACCTGCGCCCGCCTGCACATAAAAAAAAAGAACAAGACAGGTATAGCGATGAGAAAGGCCATCGGATGATAACGTGTCGAAAAGATTACAAGGCAGAGCTAGATGACTTCTTGTATACAAATGCAGAAAGGCACATTCGGGAAACAGCTACAATACGTTCACCCACTTCTCGGGTTCCATTCTGAGTTGTCCGAATAAATGAAATGACACCGAGTAAATGATAACGAAATCTGCTAAAACGAGATCTATGGTAGTACGCAGCACACACATACACACACACAAAAACCAAGACACACACAGCAAAGAATGATAGGACAATTTCGTATCTTGGAATAAGTTGAACTATTGGAGCATGTTCCATGGGCCTGCTTTGTTTTTCGAGCGAAAAAAAAGTGCGGGGGGTGGGGGTGGAGTCTTAAATTTCCGTTTGCGCGCGCGCCGTACAACTGGGCGCTGTAAGCATATATGCATTGCTTTTGATTAAAAAGTTAAGTCGAACGTACGCGCTTGTTCCTCTCATTCCATCGAGTGTGCCCCGCTGCTTACTATACCGTGAACCCAACCAAGCGGCCCTGCACACTACACTTTTGCGCAAGCCTCGAGGGCCATCTATAGGAATCTTTCGGAAGGACGCGAGAGAGAAAGAAAGGAGTAGACAATATTAAATTACAGTCATGCAGTAACGACATATTTTCCAAACGAGGACATGCAAGCTTGGAGATTGGATTGGATTGGATAAGCTTTTATTTGGTCCCCCAAAACACAGATCACTGTGTTGCGGGCAGCTCCCACGTGGGGACTGAGATGCCAAGCTCCTCAGCCGCCTTGCGGGCTTGGTGGACAGCCCAGAGCTTATCTGCCAAGGATGAGCTGCGGATTGCCGCCTCCCATCTGGCAGAGGTGATGTTCGATATATGAGCGAGTTTGGTGCACTGCCAGAGCATGTGTTGCTATGAAGCTATTTCCCCACAACGTGGACAAAGATTACTTGGGTATAGGTCAGGGTACATGATGTGTAACATTTTCAAAGTAGGGTACATCCGCGTTTGCAAAAGCCTTAATGTAAGTGCTTGGGGCCGGGTTAGATTTTTGTGAGGTGGAGGGAAAATCCTTCTAGACAGGCAGAAATGTTTAGTGAGCTCGTTATATGATGTGTCACAAACTATAAAGTCGGACTGCGAGGCTACCTTCCCGCAGTTCTGGCAACTAAAACGACACGGCGTCTAGACTATATCACCCAAAGACTCGAAACACCAACACTACGAAAAAAAAAAACGACAATTAAGCCATATGTGGCGATGTCCTGAATGCCACAAAGACCCTTACTCCGTACTAACTCACGTCAGAAGTTCGCCGAGCTGCAAATACGAGTTCAAGCAATATTGACAAAACAGGATTCGCGTCGGACGCGTGCAACCAAATCACGAATGCAGCGGAAGCTATCAATAAAAGAGCTCTCTCAAGAGGTGAAAGCTTTCCCGTTGCACCTTTATGTCAAGGGCAAACAACGCTTGTGTACGGAGGCAGAGCAGCGTCGCAAGCGAGTCTATTCGAAAGAAAATGACCCGATTCTTTCGCTCCTTCCTTCACCTTTGCTTGCGAGACGTTAGCGCACTCGCTGACATCGACCACCGTTTTTTTTTTTTCTTTCCTCGAGCGCGTGGGAAAACAGGTTGACTAAAACTGAAATAATTGTACGAAATGCATTCGGCCTTGAAATCAGCTTGTGCTCTCACTACGTTTCTTTTTTTTTTTGCCTGGGTGACGTAAGTTGTACTTTCAATAATTTAGTTGATTTGGTGAAAACGCACCCTATAGAGGTGGCGCGCGTCATGTTACGTAGTTTGACGTACGTTTTTCTGTTGTTGTAAGGTCCTCGCTTCAGTGGCATATGGAGAAATGGCGACATACATAGAACTATAGAATTAAGTGGCATTTTAGACAACTTAATTGCGGAATCATTTAAAAGTTGCTATTTGAAGCTTGAAAAAGAAAAATATTGCTCGGTAGTTTCATGATTCAGGCATTAAAGGGTTAATGCATCAGTCCTTTTTTAGTGACATACTTAAGGTAACAGTGCCAATCGCGACATACATAAAACTACAGACTTAATCTTTAGACTTTTCAACTGTGGAATCATTTAAAAGTTGGTATTTGAAGCTGGAAAATGAAAAAAAAATTATATTGTTCGGCGTTTTCATTTTTCAGGCATTAAAGGGTTATTGCATCAGTGCTTCTTTAGTGTCAAACTTAAGGTTCCGAAATCGTCGCGTATTTCACTCGCAAAAAAAAAAAAAAAAGCTGAGTCCTTGCTTTGACGCAAAAGAGAGGAAAAAAGAATTGGCAGATCCCACGTAAAGTGGGAATCTATGATATGCGAAGAACAAATGAGGAGGATTTGATATGTCACTTCAAAAATTAACACAACGTTATCAGACGGAGGTAACTTATGCCGTACATGGCTTTCTTGTCATGGTTATCATGTTTGAACGTGTCATTTGCGTTCGTCATCCATTCACGTCACCTGATACCAAATAAGGTATATGTGGAGCTAGCGAAACGGCCACGAGCGCATCATGAACGGCGCAATAGATTCGGACGTAACGTTGACGCGCGTGCACGCTAAGCACAGCGAAGCGCGAGCACTACGCCATAGTCTGACGCCTGGCACAACCAGCGTCCGTCGGCGCCATAGAGTTTCTCAAAATTAACTAGAGGGCACTCTGGCGCTGCGATCGTTCGGCGACCATGGGAATGATGGGTAGTACACACATTTGTTTAGTCTTCGTACTTGCGGGTGGCAAATCGTACTTGCGGCTTCGTTTACTTTTGTGTTTCGGTTTTGTTTTGAAAGAAAGATTCAACCCTTTTGAAGTTATTGACCCGATTTGGAAAGGTAAGTCGAAAAAAAAAATAGGGTGGTGAAGCGAAATCGTTGAACATTTGCTGATTTTTGTTTAGTGAGAAAAAAGCTCTAAGCCACATGAACACACAGGGAGCCAAAGGTAGGCCAGAAGTACGAATATTTGACAAATGTGTGTACTACACGTCATTCCCATGCTCGTTGAGGCGCCGTGCGTTGCAGCTCCCATAGACACTAGCGCCAGAGTTCCCTCTAGTAGTAAGTATTGTGGGAAACTATGGTGCATTTCGCGCCGATGACGTTACCCAGACAGCACTGCGTCTGGCTCTCTTCGTGACGGAGGGACGCCGAACGCGCTCAAACACGCATGCGTCCAGAGGCTGTTTCACACGCCGCGATTGCAGCGAAAAAAAAAAATCGTTCTGTTCGCTCCATTCGCAACCGCTGCTAATGGCGGTTTCGTTTCCCACGGTCCGCAAAACAGTCCGTGATTTTCGCTCTGCGACTGGAGCGGCGAGTTCTTGCCACCCTTCTTTCTGGCAGACACCGCAGAGTTTTTTCAAACGTAATGTAATGATTTGAGCATTATTCTATCATTAGGTTTCTACAAACGGTAACGAAGGGCCCGCGTGTTTCGACGTTTAAGAACGCTTCTTAATGTAAATTAATTTTAAAAATGCACAGCATCTTCCATGATTAAAACAAACACGTTGACGCTATTTCAACGGCTTGGCCGGACCGGCCCTATTTCGATGGGTCCCGACACAAAATCGCTCCCGCCGTTGGGACCAGAACGAAAATTTCAAGCATGTTGGCAGCTCGCCGCGCACCACTGCGGCGTGAGCGAACAAGCCTTTGTTTCGCTGCGAGCGAATTGGCGCACTGAAAATCGCTACTTTTTGTGTCGTGTGAAACGGCCCTAAGCAACACTTAGGCCTAAGCGGCCGGTTGAGCGCCTTAAGGCAGACAGAGCGGCGCCTGACGTGGCACCGCCGTTCTGACGCGACGAAACGAACGCCGGCGCGCACGCGCGCCGCCTCCCGTCGAAGTGTATTGGTGCCTTGGGCGTGACGTGCAGTCATGTTGTTACATGACACGCATCTCATGACTATCATGTTTGCACCAGTCACGTACACCTTCGTCATCCATTCACGTGACGTAATACCAAATTTGGCATATGTGAAGCTAGCAAAACGGCCGCGAGCGCCTCACGAGCGTAACGTGTAGTCGTGATTCATGACTTACATGACTTGCATATCATATTATCTAAGTTAAAGCCTGTCGCTTGCGTCAGCCATGCAGTGATTTCGTACCATACCAGTTTTTCAACGTGTCATGTCAACAAAACCTCTGCGAGAGCAGCAAAACATAAAATTTAAATCATGACTTTCATGACATACATGTCATGATTTTCATGTTATGACTGCTCCCTTACACTCGTCATACAGTCACGTTATGCCATACCAAGTATTGATACCATTATTGGTATTGAGTATTGGTATTATTGGTATTGAGTATTGGTATTATTGGTATTGAGTATTGGTATTGATACCATTATTGAAACGGCCAGGAGTACGAAAACTCACAGACAGACAGACAGACAGACAGACAGACAGACAGACAGACAGACAGACAGACAGACAGACAGACAGACAGACAGACAGACAGACAGACAGACAGACAGACAGACAGACAGACAGATAGACAGATAGATAGATAGATAGATAGATAGATAGATAGATAGATAGATAGATAGATAGATAGATAGATAGATAGATAGATAGATAGATAGATAGATAGATAGATAGATAGATAGATAGATAGATAGATAGATAGATAGATAGATAGATAGATAGATAGATACGCTCAAAGTCGCCGAAGTTCACTAAGAAATGCTTCGCATTAAAAAAAATCATTCGCTCGCTCGAGCATGCCTTTGGCGCGTTTCATCATTCATGAGATGATTCGTCGTGGATGTTAATGAACAATTTTGGCTGCATGACCATTTGTTTTATGTTTATGCAACACGATGATACGTGCAATAAATAGAGTTTTTTTTTTCTGTTACAGACATAGTGAGTTTCTTTTTAACAGTGTCAATTACGCTGTGCATTCATTGATTTTTGAGAGCAAGTTTCCAGTGGCATTCCTAAAAAGGTCCGCTGGTTGTTCAATGCAAAAAAAGAGAGAGAGAGAGAGAGAGAGAGAGAGAGAGAGAGAGAGAGAGAGAGAGAGAGAGAGATACTGTAATCATCTTTCCGTGTACGGTAAGAAGGGATGGTAAAATCAGCGCAAAGTCCCCCGTAAACTTGTGTCCCAGCGGATAATCGCACGGTAGTGAACTTTTCGCCGTATAGTTATCATTAGAGCAGCGAAAATAGAATTTGGAACAACACCAGACGGTATCTATGTAATGCACGCTAACAAATTGGTCAAGGTATCTAAGTGGTAGCTTTTCTTTTTACGAACAGTCACGTGGCCTTATTCAAGTTCTGCTTTGATCATCATCAAAAGCATGTGCATCCCCCCACGCCGTTCGCGTGCTTTGCAGATCCAGCTTGCCGATACGAGTGCCCTACATGCCATCAGCGAGTACACGAAAACTAGCGCATTCCATTAAAGAACCACTCGATAAAAAAAACTTTGAAAAGCATATCAGTTATGTGCGTCTCTGTTACGCCCCAAGCAGTACAAAGAACCACTTCAAATATCGGCACGCGTTCCATAGAGAGGCATGTAGATCATGTTCTCCACGTGGCTCAAGCCCCCGTCATGCTTGCAGACAACAGTAATCAGTTTGCACTCTTTGGCACAAACAACGCTACTGTGCCATTTGATTTCAAATTTCCCGCGAAGAACTGGTTGTTATAGCGACGCTTCGCTT
The DNA here is from genome assembly GCF_013339725.1 of Rhipicephalus microplus. Classification (NCBI taxonomy): domain Eukaryota; kingdom Metazoa; phylum Arthropoda; class Arachnida; order Ixodida; family Ixodidae; genus Rhipicephalus; species Rhipicephalus microplus. Next base: position 131,493,461 of record NC_051171.1, read on the forward strand.
TGTGTTCAAGTTGCGTCTACTCGCCGATAGGCACGCTGCCGGCAGCGGTCCGACGGACGCACGTCGCTGTTACTTCATGTCCCGTCTCGCGAGTGTCCCCACCTAAAGCGTTTCTATCTTAAACCGTGGTGTAGAACAAGCGGAGAACTTCGGTTAAACGTATCGGGAAGCCGTAGCACTGCAGCACATCGAAGAGATAGGTCCATTCGACACGACCAGAAGTTTTTTTCCTGGTCCAAGGAAACAAAAATGCCAGCTATTTGTGTTCTCGTAGCGCACGTGAATAAATCTCAAGTCAACACAAGCGAAGAATCAATTGAACGGCCTGGAATACAAGATGTTTTCATGTCACTTATTATCTCCAGGAAAAGGTGTGCTTAAAAAGGTATTTAATTATTTAGAGTACGGTGTACTCCTCTATGGGAGAACATAAAGCCGTCCCTTAACACCGCCCCATGTGGCTGCGGCACGACACTAGCGGTCGAAGGTCTGTGATTAGAAAAAAATCGCCCGCAGCTTCCCTCGGGGGAACACTGTGTTGTATTTGTCGCATACTGGGAAGCAGCCCCCGCTGCGGGGGAGCGTTAATTGAAAGACTCCGCGGCGAAGAGGGGGAGGAGGGGCAACTCGGAGGGACTCGTTTTCGGGTGGTTCGCGTGACGGGCAATGCGAAAGGAGCGAAGGGCGTCCTTGACATCTGTTTTTACCTACAAGCCTAGCCGTGAAGGGAAAAGGGGGTGAGGGCCACAATGACCCTTCTCGAACACGCGGAAAGCGTTTTGTCCATCTGTCCTTGAAGACCGTCGCACGTGCGGGGTGCGGAGGAAACTCTTTGACAATACTTGTGCTTCTCTGTTTGCTTTTCCTTTTTTTTTCTTCCCCTCTCTACGACAGCGGTACATAGCGAACGAATAAACCAGTCTTCGTGATGCGTTCAAACTGAAAGGACGTGTTTTTTTCTCTGTCGTCGTCTCACTAGAAAAAGTCTGCCTCCCTGCTATTCCGCTACAACATTTTTTGGTGCCGAAACCCGGGAATTAGGGACCCAAAGATGGACATCGACAGGATGAAGCGCAAAAGGGCCGTGGTGCGAACGTCAACAACAAAGCTGCTCAATGACATCGCTACCATGGAGGACGACGCGTCACTCGGTGAGCTTGAAGAAAAGATCAACCTTCTCACCCTTAAGGAAGACTCACTCAAAGAGCTAGATCGGGAAATTGAGATTGGCGTAGAAGATGATGCATTAGAAGAGGAAATTGCATGCTCCGAGAACTACAAAGAAAAGATCAACGTAGCAAGGACTAAAGTACAGCTCATGCTACGTGAGCTTAGCTGCACTAACGCCGCATCAGTGAGCGCTTCGCTAGATCGCACCTCAAGTTCCTCAGATCAAAGAGAATCTAGCCGTAACATCCCGCAAGTAACCCCCACAGTAAAGCTGCCAAAACTAGAGATAGCAAAGTTCAACGGCGAGCTTCGACAGTGGCAAGGCTTTTGGAGTCAGTTCGACACGACAATAAACGCTAACCACCACCTGTCAAACGTGGACAAGTTCAAGTACCTGAACAGTTACTTAACAGGAAAAGCAGCGGCTGCTGTTGCGGGTCTTGATTTGTCCGACGGAAACTACGAAGTTGCTCTCTCGCTGTTAAAGGAAAGGTTCGGTCGTAAAGAAGCCATAATCGAGGATCACATGTCCAGACTGCTCAATATCAAGTCAGTGCGTGACTCGCGGAACCTCAGCCAACTTCGGAGCCTCGTTGACGAAGTAGAGAGAGGTGTACGGAGCCTCACTTCTCTTGGCGTCGGTGTCAGCACGTACGGAGCTCTGCTCCTGACAGTAGTAAAGAAGGCGGTGCCTGCGGACCTTCATCTCGAATACTGTCGACGAAAGGGCGCTACTACAGGAGGCAGTGAACTGGAGGCATTTGCGCATTTTTTGAGAGTCGAGGTAGAGGCACGGGAGATTATACAGCGGGCCGAAACACCAAGGGGCATGTGTGTAGAATCGTCTGTCGAAAACCGTAACAGCACCTTTAAAGCGGCGAGAATGTCTTCAGCCGCTGCACTGCATACCATGACCAAGGAGAGAAAAGGGTGTCTGTTTTGTTCGTCAGGGTGCCACGAAAGCGGTGACTGCGATGCAGAGATGTCGGCAGCTGATAAAAGAGAGATGCTGAAGCGTGAGAATAGATGTTTCCGCTGCACAGTAAAGGGGCACACGTCAAGAGAGTGCCGTAAGGCCAAATGGCTCAGGTGTGCCAACTGTAGCGGAAAACACCTCACGGCTATGTGTGATCCTGATTTCAGAGAATACCGTGGCAGTGGTGAACAGAATGCATCCTCTCCACCAGCGACAGGACAAGCCACAGTGCTAAAGTCTTCTCTAGGCTCAGAGGAGAAATTTATGTGCATGGAGGGGCATCAGTTTCTTCTGCAAACAGCACGAGCTTGGACAGTGGGACCGCACAAAAGTACGCTTGTCAGGCTTCTCCTAGATGGTGGCAGTCAAAGGACGTTCATCCATCGCAAGTTGTCTGAAAGACTGCAGTTGAACGTGCTTGGGGAAGAGGAACTTAAAATCTATGCCTTCGGCGACAAGTCCGCTATAACCCGCACTAAAGCGCGTCTGGTCGAGCTGTGGCTGCAAAGCCAGTACGACGGGAAAAGGGCGCGAGTGGAGGCCCTCGAAGTTCCCTGCATCTGCGCAGATATAATGGCTGCGCCTTTAAAGTCAGTTCTTCTGGAACTTTCGAAATTTGGCTTGCCAGTCGCGGACGTCGCGCAGGGTGACGGAAGTGAAAACATTGATCTTCTGATCGGCGCTGATCATTATTGGGAAATTGTCACGGGATCCACTAAGCGCCTAACCTCCAAGCTGATGGCAGTAGAAACTGCATTTGGGTGGACAGTCCAGGGCCAGGTAGGCGCAAAAAGGTCACCAGGAGTCTGTCCCTCTGTTGCTGGCGTAATGCGAGTAGCAGTGAGCGAACAAACTAACAAAGAAATATCAGCGCAGTTGAGGTCATTCTGGGAGCTCGAACACATTGGTATCAAGGAACACGAACCAGCTCGCCACCAAGACGCAATCCAACAGCACTACAAAGAAACCGTCAAATTTGAGCATGGGCGGTACACAGTGTCTTTCCCCTGGAAGCCTATGGTTGATGAGCTCGACGACAACTACGAGTGCGCCGCGAAGCGTCTTAGAGCCAACACGACGCGCCTTTTGAAGGGAGATTCCTTGATCGTGGAATATGACGCCTGCATCCGAGAATACATCGAAAAGGGCTATGCAGAGCCAGCCAACAAGCATTGCAGCGCTTCGGAAGGTCCGGTGTATTACATGCCACATCAAGCAGTTGTTCGACAAGAAAGCCTGACAACAAAAGTGAGGGTGGTGTTCGACGCATCATCAAGTGCCAAAGATCGCCTCTCACTGAATGATGTTTTGGAAAGTGGTCCAAAACTTAATCCAGAGCTCATTGATTTGTTGATCAACTTCCGCACTTACAACATCGGCATCGTCGCGGATATTGAAAAGGCATTCCTTCAAATATCTCTGTCAGAGGGTGACCGGAACGCTGTGCGGTTTCTCTGGTATGCTGCCACTCCGAAGAAAGGTGAAGAACTTCCAGCGGTGGCGGCCTACCGGATGACGCGCGTTCCGTTCGGTGTTACATCCAGCCCATTCCTATTAGCCGCAACATTACGACACCATCTTGAAGGACTCCCAGAGCAGTATGCTGAGACTGCGAACATCCTGCGCAGCCATCTCTATGTTGACGACCTTGTGACAGGGGTCGACACCCTCGAACAGGGTAGAGTGCTATGCCAGGAATCAAGCGATATATTATCTCAAGCAGGAATGCGGCTCCACAAGTGGATGTCTAACGACCACGATTTAGTCAACTTCATAGAGGATGGGAACGTGGCGAAGAGGAATGCAAATGCCGAACTTCCTGCAGCCACCAAGGTATTGGGAGTAGGTTGGAATGCTCATACAGATAACTTCGAGTACAATCTGACCTCACTTCTTGAATTCCTCACCACCAGAGCCGACAGCAAGAGATTCGTATTGCAAGTCTCAGCCAGAATTTTCGACCCCTTTGGGTTTATCGCTCCTACAACACTGTACGTAAAGACAATGTTCCAAAGGTTGTGGGAGTTGGGAGCGGGTTGGGACGACCCCTTGCCAGAATTGATGCAAGCGGAGTGGAAGTGCTGGTGTGAAGAGCTTCAATGCATCAAGGCGGTGTCCATTCCGAGGATCATCGCAAGGGATTTCCGAGATGAAAAGACAGAGAAGGTGTTGCACATTTTCTGCGATGCCAGCCCAAAGGCCTACGGTGCTGTCGGATACGTTGCATGCAAGTCTGCTCAAGGAATAATCAATATAAGCCTAATTATGGCCAAATCGAGAGTTGCCCCTTTGAAGCGCCTCTCGTTACCCCGACTAGAGCTGATGGGGGCCCTCATTGGTGCTCGACTGTGCCACTACGTTGCCAAGGCCTTGAACCTCCAGAATGCTGCTGCCATCCTTTGGACCGATTCCACAGTGGCTATGCACTGGATTAAAGGAAACGCTGCCAGATGGAAGCCCTTCGTGGCAAACCGAGTATCAGAGGTTCAGGCGCTGACTGATCCCGAGGATTGGAGGCACTGCCCAGGACTAGACAACCCCGCTGACCTAATCACTCGCGGTATCCTCCCATCAGCCTTGTTAGAAAGCGAATTGTGGTGGAGAGGACCACACTGGCTTCACAAAGATAAGACGCATTGGCCAACGACCGGTGAGCAGAGCCCAGGGGCAGTAGAATGTCACCTGGAAGAGCGAAAAGTGACGGTGATGCCCGTAATATCATCGCCGTTCGAGGCAGTGCTGAAAGTAGAGGAGTTCAGCTCATGCAGCAGAGTCGTGCGCTTAACTGCGTGGGTCCGCCGCTTTGTCAACAATTGCCGCCGCGGGAAAGAAAGGAAAGGTGGTCCGCTACGAGCTGAAGAGGTGCTCGATGCTGAGAGGTACTGGTTGACAACAACTCAAGGAGAAGCATTCAGTGACGACATTTCCAACTTGAAAGCCCAAAGACCACTGCACAAAGGCTCTCCTGTTCTGCCACTCAGTCCGTACCTTGACGGGGAAGGTCTCATGCGAGTTGGTGGACGCTTGCAATTCACCGACAACCACGAAGAGACTAAACATCCCATCATTCTACCTAGCACTCATCCCTTCACGCTACTGCTCATAAGGAAAGAGCACGTGAGAATGCTACACTCAGGGGTGCGCGACACCTTGGCGTCATTGCGAGAGTCGTATTGGATCATCCGAGGGCGCCAGGCCGTAAAAAAGGTTATCAAGCAGTGCCTCATCTGTCGCAAACAAAGTTGCCCTCAAGCCACGGAACCAGTGGCACCACTTCCAGCTGACAGAGTAACAGAAGGAAATCCGTTCGACACTGTCGGCATCGATTTCGCAGGACCTTTGATTTGTCAAGAGTCGCGCGGTGCCCGAAAATGTTACATCGCAATTTTAACCTGCGCTGTGACACGTGCCGTCCATCTTGAGCTCGTTAGCGACATGTCGACTACAGCCTTTCTCCTGGCTTTCAAGCGCTTCGTGGCTCGCAGGGGAATCTGCTCGACTATTTATTCGGACAACGCGCTAACCTTCAAGAGAGCAGCAAAAGATCTGAATGCAATGTTCACGCTACTAAAATCAGAGGAAATGCAGTCATACTTCGCCGGAAACCAGATCAGGTGGAAGTTTATTGTTGAAAGGGCAGCTTGGTGGGGCGGATTCTGGGAACGGTTGGTGCGATCGGTGAAGGTAGCGTTGCGCAAGGTGTTAGGTCGGAGCAGTTTAAGCTTTGAAGAACTCACAACTGTCTTGTACGAAGTCGAGGCCGTAATAAACTCACGCCCATTGACTTTCACCTACGATGATGCTCAAGAGCCAGAACCACTGTCGCCGGCGCACTTCCTCGTCGGAAGAAAGCTGACAACCCTTCCTCCACACCACCTGCCAGCCGAAATTCCGGGCGGTGACGCGCATATCTCACGACGCTGGAAGTACCGGTCTGCCATGGCTGAAGGATTCTGGAGACGGTGGCGGAGAGAGTACTTATTGGAGCTTCGATCGGCGCATCTGTCCCGGCCAACGACATCGAGTGACCTAAAGATAGACGATTTAGTTCTTTTAAAGGAAGATCATCTCAAACGACACATGTGGAAGATCGCCAGAATCAAGGAAACGTTCAAGGGCAGGGACGGCAGGGTGCGGGCCTGCAGTTTGAAACTAAGCGGGGGAACGGTGGTGAAACGACCAATACAGCTGCTTTATCCGCTAGAAGTCGACCGACAATGAGCTCAAGAGTTCGCTCATCCGGGGGAGGTTGTTGTATTTGTCGCATACTGGGAAGCAGCCCCCGCTGCGGGGGAGCGTTAATTGAAAGACTCCGCGGCGAAGAGGGGGAGGAGGGGCAACTCGGAGGGACTCGTTTTCGGGTGGTTCGCGTGACGGGCAATGCGAAAGGAGCGAAGGGCGTCCTTGACATCTGTTTTTACCTACAAGCCTAGCCGTGAAGGGAAAAGGGGGTGAGGGCCACAATGACCCTTCTCGAACACGCGGAAAGCGTTTTGTCCATCTGTCCTTGAAGACCGTCGCACGTGCGGGGTGCGGAGGAAACTCTTTGACAATACTTGTGCTTCTCTGTTTGCTTTTCCTTTTTTTTTCTTCCCCTCTCTACGACAGCGGTACATAGCGAACGAATAAACCAGTCTTCGTGATGCGTTCAAACTGAAAGGACGTGTTTTTTTCTCTGTCGTCGTCTCACTAGAAAAAGTCTGCCTCCCTGCTATTCCGCTACAACACACTGAGGAGGATGTGGAGCATATAATTGGTTAACGGGGTGTTAAAGTGCGACTTACTTGGGTCGATGGCTAAATTGGTTAACGTGGTTGTGAAATGGGGTGTTAAATTGCGACTTACTTGGGTCGATGGCTAAATTGGTTAACGTGGTTGTAGGAGGGGGTGTTAAATGAGTGAACACGTACACACGTATGCGAAAGGGCGGCGCTGGTCGAAGGGACGTCGATCATTGTGTTTGTGGATTCGTTGGAATTCATTTCACCGCGACCTTGGACGTCGACGCGCCGTACAAACCAACCGACGAGCGGGAACTGAGCGAGCGAGCGCTGACCTTGAGTATATATACAGCGCGACGGCGCATGCACTGTCAGCTGTCGAATGTTCGAGAAGGGGGAGAAGCGCAACGGCGCATGCGCGCGCGTCAGCTGCCGATGTTCTCGAAGCGTGACGGCGCATGCGCGCTACATTATACAGCTAGCGAATTATCGTGAAGAGGAGAAGCGCACGCGGTGTGTAGAGGAGGAAGGGTGCACAGATGGTGGAGGAGTGAAGCGCGCGCGGTGTGTAGAGGAGGAAGGGATGCACAGATGGTGGAAGAAGGAGGAGGAAGCTTGCGGACGGCGCCGCACTACAAGCCTCGAGTATTAGATGCTCCGCATCTAAAAAGGGGGTAACGATTTAGAGTACTTGGTACTCTACCATGGCAGAGCTTAAAGCCGTCCCTTGCAAAGGAGTCGAAACGGAAGTCCCCTACTTAGTGTTTGAACGCCAACTTAGCAAACTAATCAGGGGCGCTAGCTGCACCTAGCAATAGGCAACCGTCAAAATTACTCTACTCCCGCAATCCGATTCGCAGTCAATTACGTTACAAATACTGCAATATTCGAAGCGTTCGCAAGACGGTGATATAACGCTTTGTATTCGGCGCCGAATCTTTAACCTAAAGCTTGCGACACGAGCTTGCAATTCGAGACGGAACAAGAAAGCGTTTATATTTGCACCAACGGGAGCCAGTAAGAAAGAGCGCCTGTGACCGGCGAGGCGCATGTGTGACACGAAATTTTCCGTGAGTAAAAAGCATGTTAATGTCGACTATTCTCGATATCGGCTGTGCACTTTCTCCCACACATAGATTTTATTTTACTCAACACCAATTACATTATGACATTCGTCATGATCATTGTCATTACCCTAAATGGTGACGCTATCGTGACACGCTGCATGTATGCGCTTATTAACATGAGAGCCGCGAAAGCCTTGCACGCCTCAAGGGTCCAAAAGCAGAAACCGAACGGTACAAGACACATCAGATGAAATCATGCTGTGACGTCAATGATATGCTCTGACGTCATCTCGCGACGTCGTCACACGACATCGTCACTGGGTGAAAGTTGGGCCGATACTGGAGATATTCGAACACCATGCAGCGGTGTAGATAAACGACACATTTTGTGTGCTTAGGAGAAATAGACAATAAAAGTTGGCTGTCTCTTAACTCAATTACGCCGGGGTGTTCGTAACGAGAGGTATGGTTACTCTCGTATATTTATTGATATGTGCGGTTTAACGTCCTAAAACCACCATATAATTATGAGAGACGCCGTATTGGGGGCTTCGAAAATGTCGACCACCTTGGTTTCTTTAACGTGCACCCAAATCTGAGCAAACGGGCCTACAGCATTTTTGCCCCCATCGAAAATGCAGCCGCCGCAGCCGGGATTCGATCCCGCGAACTGTGGAACATCAGCCGAGTACTTTATCCACTAGACCACCACGGCGGGGCCGACACACATATGTATACAACATTGCAACAAGTTATCTTGAGACGCGGAACGAACGAAAAGAAAAAGTCACAGCATATCCACGGAGTGAATGATGAATGGAGCGAAGCGTCCATCCATGCATCCGTCCATCTGTCCGTCCGTGCGTGCACGCGTTCGCGCGTGCGTCTATCCATGAGTCCGTCCGTCCATCCGTCCGTGCGTCTCTCTGTGCCTGTCTGCCTGTTTGTCCATCTAGTGAACACTCCAAGTACCGCCACCTCACATATCTTCATCATATATTCAGCATATACAAGTATCGCCACCCAGCGGACATTCTAAGGACTACAGGAGAGTTGGCTATTACTACGACGACGACACGGGACATAGGAGCCGCGGCGAAAGGAGCTTCGACCATGACTTCGCCCCTAGGAGGAGGAAGCAACAAAAGGGAGAAGGCAGGGAGGTTAACTAGAAAGACATCCGGTTGGCTACCCTCCACTGGGGGATTAGGGAAGGGGACAAGAAAGATGAGAAAGAGGGAAGAGAGGGAAAAGAAAACAAAACTAAATAATAACAAAGGCAACCGAGTGCGCGGAAGCCGGCAAGTAAGCCGCAGTCGAGCGAAAAACAACGTTCCCCGGCGTCCGTGCACACTTCGCGACAAGAGACCGCCTAGGAGCAGATTTTTTTTTTTTTTTTTCTCGAGCATTATCGAGCTGAGCAGCGGAAACGAACGTATCGCTGAGAACAGGCGGCACAGTCTCACTAACAAGCTGATAAAGAAAAAAAAATTGGCAGCATATCCGCGGAGTGAATGATGGAGAGTGGAGCGAAGCATTCATCCGTCCATTCGTTTTTGCTTCCGTCCGTCCATGCATGTGACCGTCCATGCGTCCATCCGCCCGTCCCTGCGTGCATCTGTTCGTGCTTCCGTCCCTGCGTTCGTCCATGCATTCGCCCCTGCGTCCATTCATGCGTCCATCCATGCATCTGTGAGTGTGTCCGTTCGTCCATCTATTCAACACTCCAAGTACCACTATCTCGCATCTTTTCATCGTATATTCCCCATATAGAAGCACCGCCATCCAGCGGACATTCCAAGGACTAAACGAGAGATGGCACACGCACACTTTCTTACGGCTTGCGCTTCGGGTTTACTTCCCACCTTTAACCACCTCGAGTTCATTGTATATACTAGTTCACTGTATTCATGGCACTGCGGCCCAACGCTCGCTAAACCTTTCTAAAAATAAGAAGTTTACACCCAGCGAGTATAACGTAGAAACCCTTCCTTGTCAGATAGTGCTCAATGCACATGCAAATGGCTGCTAATGCGGATCGCAGCGAGTGGGTTAAATAAAAGCCGAATGCTCCTGTCTCTCATCTCCCATTAGCAGCCATTGGCATGTACATTCAGCACTATTTTTTATTGTTCAACAACGCAAAGAAGAAATCTCTCACCGGCACCACCTTGGAGGACAAAATGTTATACTTGTTACACACTACAACGGCTACGAGGAACGAACGGGTGCCGCTATAAGGAGCTTCGCCCCTAACACATCCTTTGCATGGTTTTGGACTTCCGTACAGCAAAACGAATAAGTGCGACCCTTTAGCTGATGCGTTCTCTGGCGTATTACGTCTACACTGTTTTTCACGAATGAACGCACGCCAGCCATCGTAAACGCACCGAAATAAATTAGTTTTATTTTTCAACATTTTTCGTTTTGTTGAGGGCAGCTGAGCCATACCTGCGTGTCAAAGGGGTCGTGTTAACGCGCAATCAATTATTGGCTTTCGACTGGCGCGGGTGCCACTTGGTAGTGACAACAACAAAACAGAGCGAATGAGAGGGAAAGAGAGAGAGAGATGGCACAGTGCCACTCGGTCCCTACTGTAGCGTTTAGGCTATCTTGAATTTCGCGATATTACAGTGATCATAACGTTTCTGTTCTAGTGACTTGATGAGCGCTGCAGTATACGTTCTTGCTTTGATGACTTCGACTGAAATTAGCAGCATTGCTTCGATAAACAATTGAATAAATCTTCAAACAAATATAGTATCGACGTACACTCATGCTCACTCTTAGTTGTTCTAGGACGTTGTGTGGTTTTCGGCCAAGCACTCTTCGACTGACCAAATGCTTACTCGCTCATTTCCTCAAGCAGCATTTTATAGGCGACCATTGCGTCCCCCTAAAGCTCACTCGCTCTATCAGCACTTCCACTTACTCAGCCTCCAACAATACCCTGTGATTCATATAAACGGCCAAGCGCTTACGTTGACAGACAGTAATTTTGACACACCTTCATCACGAGGCACATTTGTTCACTCTGTAGGGCTCGCTTACCGACAGTGACGGTCACGCTTTGAAATTCTAACGGCCATGCACAAACTGCACTCAAACGATTCGAAGACGAAAACCGTCTTCTTTTTCTTTCAAGTCGAGTCTAACGACATCACTCCTCTCTCTCTCTCTCTCTCTCTCTCTCTCTCTCTCTCTCTCTCTCTCTCTCTCTCTCTCTCTCTCAAAGTTTTTTCCACTTTACGTTGTTTCACAAAGCCTCAAGGATTATTATAGTTGAAGCAGCACAAACAACACGGACGAAGAATATGACAAAACGACTTGTTTGCGGTGCCTTAGCATTACGGAAACCATAGAAACGCTCAGTAGTCGACCTCCGAGACCGGCGAACCTCTGATCAAGCACTTCACGTTCTAGTGACGTTGTCAATGTCACGGGATGTCACTTGACGTTCTAGCGTCGTTGTGATCTCGTCAGAAACTGGCGAAGAATGACGTCATTACATGATATTTTTGCGTCACTAGTTTTGATATGCGGGGTTTAACGTCCCAAAACCACCACATGATTATGAGAGACGCCATAGTGGAGGGCTCCAGAAATTTCGACCACCTGGGGTTGTTTGATTGATTTCTGGGGTTTAACGTCCCGAAACCACCACATGATTATGAGAGACGCCGTAGTGGAGGGCTCCGGAAATTTAGACCACCTGGGGTTCTTTAACGTGCACCCAAATCTGAGCACACGGGCCGACAACATTTCCGCCTGCATCGGAAATGCAGCCGCCGCAGCCGGGATTTGATCCCGCGACGTGCGAGTCAGCAGCTGAGTTACCCTAGCCGCTAGACCACCGCGGCGGGGCGCGTCACTAGTTTTGACGCCGCCAACGGCAGCGGTCCCTCTTGGCGTCTGGCGAGACACTCAACCAAGGATTTCGCCTCAAGTAAAAGGTTATAGCGCGCGTGGCGGCGACTGCAAGCGCGAATGCATTCGTACGCGTGTGCCCCGACCTTGGTCAATGACCAGCGAACGGCGCCCAGCCGCAGACAGCACCCCATCGCGTCGTCCCAGATGGCAACGCAGCGGCGCCGCAATCGACGTTGCGCATCGCTCATCAAGATTCACAGCGCGACGGCATCGCGACGGGCGCGTGAAGGAACTGCGCGCTTCCTGCACGGTCGCCGATTACGAGAGCAACGCGACAGATTACGACACGTGTATTGGAGAAAGAATTCTGGATATTTCCCCTTCGGCCATCCATAAAACTTCGCCGCCATACTGATGCTTACAACTCTACTGATCGTTGCAATTTAAAAGGAAAGATCGGTACTATACTTTCAAAGAATGGCCAACATTTTAGAAAATCTTCATGTTAGCAATAAACCTGGCTACGCCTGTGGGTAAACTTAGTTGCCTCTTAATAACACACTAAAATAGTACAATATTATTATACATTACACTATAGACTGAAGAGGAAAAAAATAAAACATGGCCTTCACTTTCGATGCGCCTAACGTGAATGCATAAAAGTTCATGTGACTTTTATTGTAACCGACAGGGCGCTATCCCATCGACATCACTTTAGACACCACGTGTTCATTTTCTTTGCTTGTATTTATTGCCTTTCCAGCAGTCACTCTGATGAGTTGCAGTAAAGTTTGGGAGATGGCCGGAAGAAGACTATGTCCCGAACTTCTGTACTGGCGGGAAAGCCTAAAAGGTGACAAGAAATCTAAGCATGTTCTGCAGGAATCACACCCTGCAGGCACTGGAGAGACGGTACCGGAACCTAAAAGGAATAAAAATCGCAGCATATCCATGGAGTCAATTATGACGAGTGGGGTGACGCATCCATCTGTCCGTGCGCTTAGACGGACGGACGGACGCACGGACGAACAGGCAGACGGACAGAAGCACGGACGCACGGACGGAAGCACAGAAGGTAGCACGAACGCACAGACAGATGTAAGCACGGACGGATGGATGGACGGACCCTTCGCCCCACTCATCATGCACTCCGGGGATGTGCACCATCCCCTCTGAGGAAGGAACCAAGTTGGTTCCGAAACATCGGGATTTTACGTGTTTTGACGTACTTTACTTCGGTCGGAGTTAAAATAGTTGTCCCAGTTTACCTACCCAACCAGACAGCCATCTGTCTATAGTTACATGAAGGACGCGAATGTATAGACCTACTTACTGAAGGCTTCCTGGGTGCCGCATAGTCATCTAAGGCTCCGTTGTTATAACGCGTAACCTCCCCCCCCCCACCCCCCCCCCCAAAAAAAAACGCTCTGCCGAGGCTGTGTCATCGGCTTTTGTGCTCCCATGCGACAGCCCAGTAAATAGGGGGATCCTCCTCTCCGTTGAAGAATGTGTGTACAGACTATGGGAAGCACGTCTTATGTATTCATTTGCTTGTAAAATCCTTGGAGTGAAGTTCGTTCTGATGGTCACACTCCGTCCACCGCGGTTACAGTTCGGTGTAGCAGTTGCGGTTTGCTGCTGCTGACCCTACGGTCGTGGGTTCGACCCCAGCTGCGGCAGTCACATTTAGATGGAGGCGAAGATGCTTAATTCGCACAATGTTCCCAACGGGTAATGGAAATAAAAGCCAAAAGACCGAATTCCATCCTTGCGCCACGTTCTTGAAGTAGCTTTGCACCGGCCGGCTGAAAATAGCCTTTCGTTAAGCTTATTTATTCTATCTACAAGGGCACTTCCCGGTCTGTTTATGGCAATCTTTCTGTCCTTTCTTTTTTTTTCTTTTTGCTGTTGAAGTCGTGGCAGGTCTTTCAATTAGGGTGACTTGATAGACTGTGTCCAGTTTCCTACCCTCCACAAAGAGGTGGCAGAAGTGAGTCTGTGACCGGCAGTTAAGTCTGGAAGTGAAAAGACAAGAAGTGCGAACCAGTAGCGAGTTAGTATAGGCTGCTAGAGGAAAAGTTGGGATGAATATCATTAAGCTTTCCCAACTTTATTGCACGCGGACGCGGCACCAGTCAAGCTGCCAATACGCAGTTTTTACCCCACCATCCTTGATGTCCATAAATGTTTTGTGCCTATGTGGCAATTAACTTCGAACTGTAACTTCAACATAAGACCGAAAGTGCGTGAGTGTATCTCGACCTAAACAGCAGCGGCCAGAAGCAGTGTCGTCTTGGGCATAACCCGGAAAAGGATACAAAGGAAAACATAGCTTTAACGACAAGGCGCCTATATTGTTTAAGGGCGAAGCTCCCTACGCTGTGGGTAATTCCTTATGTTGTTGTAGTAGTAGTAGTAGTAGTAGTTGTAGCTGTAGTTGTAGTAGTTGTTGTTGTTGTTATTGTTGTATGTAGCCACCTCTAGTTTATGGGTTGCTCAATAGATGGTGTTGTGCGTATATGACCTTCGGAATAATATAACTAGATGGCGTTAATCGTTTTTACAAATTTGTTTTGCCTCATTTGACTATCATTCAGAAGAGCGAAAGATCATTTTAGAAAATACACCTCCTTCAGTCACCGACATCTACTTCGTAAAGAGATAGCCAGAGGAGTGAGAAAAAAGAGACGTGAAATGGGGGGAAGATGGCGTAGCTGGAGAGGAGGAGCAGGCTGGCGCAATGAACAAATCGACCGGAGCAGTAGCGCTGGCAGCGCGGCTTGCAACGAACAGAACACCTGGAGCACGTCCGCAAGACGCGACCTTCTCTCTCTCTCTTATCTCATTAAAGCGCAGACTCCTCAACCGGTCGTATGCCGGCACGTGGATCACTCTTCATTTTTCCCTTGTTTCCGCACGCAAAAGTGAATGTCCCGCAATATATTCCGCCGGAGTATAATAAAGCAGCACGGAAAGCTGTGAAGCACTTTCGGGAAGCACGATCCCGTGGCTCTATAACAGGGGTTTATTTGATCCTGAGTCAGCCTAGATAAAGGTGTGATGATCGCACTGTGTCGTTATATCATTGTGGGGCTTCAACGTCCGAAAACCACCATATGAATACGAGAGACGCCGTAGTTGAAATTTTGTCCACCTGAGGTTCTTTAAAACTTGCATCTAAATCTAACACACGGGCCTCAAGCATTTTCGCATTCATCGACATGCGACCGCCATGGCCGGAATCAAACCCGCGACCTTCGGGCAAGCAGCCAAGCACACTAGTCACTGTCCCGGCGAGGCGAACCATACCGGACTGTTTTATCTGTAGGTGATCTGACTCATTGATGACGTAGAAGCGGAAGCAGGGAGGAAGTCGCAAATAAAGTTTAAAGGGGCACTGACACAAAAACAGCGGTGCAGCGATGGCGTAAGGGTTAGAGCATCCGCCTCGCATGCAAAAGGTCCGTGGTTCAAATCCCGGTGCCGCGCAGTCCCCAACCGGATAAAAAAAATATCCGCGTGGTGATGGAACTGCATTAGGAGGCCTGGGGTGCGGCCTCACCGGTAACCACCGGCGGGAACGCACTCCCTCACCAGAGAAGGATTGGCCACCCTGGTGCAGTATCTGGCCACTACCTTCCACGTGCATACGTCAAATAACTCACGGCCCTCAGTCCCCAGCAGCTGCGAAGCAACTGACCACGGCTGCGGTCAGATCTGCATCGCATGAGAGGGTGCTAAGAATCTCTGGATCCGGACAGGCCGCCATTGGAACCTGAACTTGGCAACGTTTAACACTAGAACCTTATCTAGTGAGGGAAGTCTAGCTGTACTATTCGAGGAGCTAGAGGGTGTTAAATGGGATATAATAGGGCTCAGTGAGGTTAGGAGGACAGATGAGGCTTATACGGTGCTACAGAATGGGCACATTCTTTGCTATAGGGGCTTGGCTGACAGAAGAGAACTTGGAGTGGGGTTCCGAATTCACAGAAACATAGCTGGCAACACAGGTGAATACTATAGAATTAATGAAAGGGTGGTAGGTATTGTAATTAAACTGAATAAAAGATACAAGATGAAGGTGGTACAGGCTTATATACGCGCCTACTTCCAGCCATGCATGACGCTTCAGTTGAAAGCTTCTATGAAGACGTGGAATCGGCAATGAGTAAGGTAAAAACACAGTATACTATACTGATGGGAGACTTTAATGCAAAGGTAGGGAAGAAGCAGGCTGCAGACCAGGCAGTAGGAGACTATGGCATCGGCACTAGAACCACCAGAGGAGAGCTACTAGTAAAATTCACAGAACGCAATAATTTACGGATTTTGAATACCTTCTACCGAAAACGAGGAAACCGCAAGTGGACATGGAGGAGCCCTAATGGCGAAAACAAGAACGAAATAGACTTTATAATGAGTGCACACCCAGACATCGTGCAGGATGTGGAAGTGGTTGGTAAGGTACGATGCAGTAACCATAGAATGGTACGGTCTCGAATTCGCCTAGACTTGAAGAAGGAACGACAGAAACTGATACGCAAGAAGCCAATCAATGAGCTAGCACTGAGAGGAAAAGTACAGGAAGCCAGAGTCTCGCTGCAGAACAGGTACTCGGCTCTTAGTGAGGAAACCAACCTTAGCGTTGATACAATGAATGATAATCTGACGAGTATCATTACGGAGTCTGCAGTGAAAGTTCGAGGCAGGGTAGTTATACAGGACATTGGCAAGCTTTCCCAGGAAACGGGGAATCTTATTAAGAAGCGTCAAATCATGAAAGTCTCAAGCACAACAGACAAAATAGGACTGGCAGAGCTTTCAAAGTTGATTAATAGGCGTAAGGTATGCGATGTGAGAAGGTATAATATGGAGAAAATTGAACACGCTCTGAAAAACGGAGGAAGCGTCAAACCAGTGAAGAGGAAACTTGGGATAGGCAAAAATCGGATGTATGCACTAAGGGACAAAGAAGGCAAAATAACTACCAATATAGATAGGATAGTTAATATAGCAGAGGAGTTTTACAGAGATCTGTACAGTAGCCGGGATAACCACGACTTTAATACTATAAGAACTGGCAGTAACCCAGATGACACCCCACCAGTAATGATAGAAGAAGTCAGAAAAGCTTTGGAGAGCATGCAAAGAGGCAAAGCTGCTGGTGAGGATCAGGTAACATCAGATCTGCTGAAAGATGGATGACAGATTGTGTTAGAAAAACTAGCCACCCTGTTTACGAGATGTCTCCTGACAGGAAGAGTACCAGAGTCTTAAAGAACGCTAACATCATCCTAATACATAAGAAAGGAGATAACAAGGACTTGAAGAATTACAGGCCGATCAGCTTGCTCTTTGTAGTATACAAGCTATTTTCAAATGTGATTGCTAACAGAGTAGAGAAAACATTAGAATTCAATCAACCAAAGGAACAAGCAGGATTTCGAACAGGCTACTCAACAATCGACCACATTCAGACAACCAATCAGGTAATAGAGAAATGCTCAGAATATAACCAACCACTATACATAGCCTTCACAGATTACAAGAAGGCGTTTGGTTCAGTAGAAATATCAGCCGTCATGCAGACAATGCGGAATCAGGGCGTCGATGAAGTATATATAAACATCCTGGAAAAAATCTACAGGGCATCAACTGCTACCATAGTGCTTCATAAAGAAAGCAACAGAATACCAATCAAGAAGGCTGTAAGGCAGGGAGACACAATCTCCCCAATGCCATTTACCGCGTGCCTACAAGAGGTTTTCAGAAGCCTAGAATGGGAACAGTTGGGGATAAGAGTTAATAAAGAGTACCTTAGTAACCTGCGCTTTGCCAATGACATTGCATTGCTGAGTAACTCAGGGAACGAATTGCAACTCATGATTACGGAGTTAGACAAGGAGAGCAGAAAGGTCGGTCTTAAAATTAATCTGTAGAAAACGAAAATAATGTACAATAACCTCGGAAAAGAGCAGCGCTTCGAGATAGGTAATAGTGCACTTCAAGTTGTAAAAGACTATGTCTACCTAGGGCAGGTAATAACACCGAGCTAAACCACGAGATTGAAGTAACTAGAAAAATAAGAATGGGGTGGAGCACATTTTGCAAGCACTCTCAAATTATGACAGGTAGATTGCCACTATCCCTCAAGAGGAAGGTATATAACAGCTGTATCTTGCCGGTACTTAGCTACGGAGAAGAAACCTGGACACTTACAAAGAGGGTTCAGCTTAAGTTGAGGACGACGCAGCGAGCAATGGAAAGAAAAATGGTAGGTGTAACCTTAAAAGCCAAGAAGAGAGCAGAGTGGATTAGCGAACAAACGGGGGTTAAGGATATCATAGCTGAAATCAAGACGAGGAAATGGACATGGGCCGGGCATGTAGCGCGTAGACAGGATAACCGCTGGACTGGATTCCCAGAGAAGGCAAGCGGGTTAGGGGGAGACATAAAGTTATGTGGGCAGATGAGATTAAGAAGTTTGCGGGTATAAATTGGCAGCAGCAAGCACAGGACCGGGTTAACTGGCGGAACATGGGAGAGGCCTTTGTCGTGCAGTGGACGTAGTCAGGCTGATGATGATGATGACACAAAAACATTGCCCTCACGTTTTTCTGATGAGATGCGTTGCTGGGGGCCCGTTAGTCATGACACGAAACATCGTTTTATGCAGCACGCGACAGATAATTACAGGCCAGTCATAATAGGCCAATTTCAGTTTCGGTTTGAGAGAGCTCCAAAAACTGGGTGCCACTGTCGCCACCTAGCGTGTGCAGCTCTTGACCACGTAAGCACACAGAACTGTGACACACTTCCACACGGTCCGCATCAAGAATTACTTTCGAATAGGAAACGGGACTGCAATGTCGCCAAACACAAAACGTTCTAAGCGTGCGCCACGACCATGCACTCGCAACCAGCCGCCGAGAAACAGACTGCGGGAGCAAACGTGGCAAAAGAAAAATGGCAGCTATGACGTCACCGTAACTTGTTTTGTTGACTGCAGCGTGGTGACAAGAGAAAAGTAGGGGATCACCTAAGGGTCCCCTTCGAAGGTGCCAATGGCACGATGGAGTCGAGGGCTCACTCAAACTTCAAGAATCTTTTAAAATACTGTCGCAGCTATATTCTCTGTTGATATTTTGCAGATGATATGCGAATGTTCCTAGGAATCGACCCCACAGGCTATCTCGGCCACAAAATTTTGTGTCAGTGCGCCTTTCAATTTCATACAAACATGATGACCAACAACCACTCGAAAGCCCTCCCAGCCATGGCAACTTGGCGGTCACGCACCAACTCTCGCAGATCGTGGTCTTGAAGGCATGCCGCTTGCTGCTTTTTTTTTTTTTTTCGCTGCGTCGCCACGGCAGTTGATGATGCAGTGTACAGATGGCGTGGGAAGACAACATCAAGCCTTTCGTCCACCGGGAGGACGAGTCGTCGCGAACGCCGTGAGGAGCAGCAACACCACCTAGAGGAAATTATTTGAGTCAGTCTCGGTGGCGTTGGGAGCAGCCGCTTTCTCGGCCCTCTCTGTGTACATGCCGTCGCGTGGTTGCGTCTATCGTGAGGAATATATAGACCCAGCCGGCGTTCGTAATACCAGCGCACGAACCACGCACTTCAGAAGCGGGACCTAAACCAACCCTGTACTCCACTCAGTGCCTCTTCTGTCATCTCCGTTTCATGACAGATGCAACGGTGCGGAAGCTATGCCAGAAGTTCGGTCAGCAAAATGTGCAAGTCCGCGCATCTCGCGCTTGGAAGCAGTCGATGAAAACCTGGCCTCCGCGATCGGCTCCGGCTGCACGCTACCAAAACTAATCCCAGAAGCCACGATGCGAAAATAAACAGTCCAAACCTTGCCACGCTTCACGTTTATTATCCCGATGCATACCCCAGCGACACATGCCCATCATGTGGACACACAGCGACACTCGCACACATGCTCTGGGAGTGTAGAACAACTCCTCCCGACTCTACCTCAAGCAAGTGGGAGAGGTTCCTCAAGAGCTCACTTCTCGCCGACCAGCAATGGGCCGTCCAGCAGGCCCACGAAGCGGCCGCCAGGTACTCCCTGTCGGTCCCTACGTGAGAGACGCCCGCTACGCGCTAAGCGCGTCCTGCAGGACTGAAATAAAGTTTTTTTCATTCCATTCCATAAACGATCCAGGACAGCCTATTGAGAACCTTACAAAGAACGGGTTTTTGTTCATTTCTAGGACATGAATAACCTTTACTCATTACTCAGTCCAGAAATGAATAAAAAAACGCGAGAAAAGTCAGAGGTTGGTAAAATCATCGAACTAGTTAATGGTGAGAACGCATGTACTGAACCAAGTATCGCTAGATTTCACAGAGTTGAACTTAATGCAGAAAGCGGAGTGTTTACGCGTCAAACGAATTAGAGACCACGTGGCATAACGGGTGAGCACGTCTCAGTGGAAAGAACCCAAAATGAAACTTACAGGAACTCTCCAAAACAGACTAATAAAGAGTAAATCCTTCAGGTGACATCTTCCGAGGTCCTCGGCGACGGCCCTGGCCCGCTGGAAGGCCCACACCTGGTCTTCGAGGGCCTCACTGAGAAGGGCGGCTTGCCATGCAAAGGGCAGCTAGGCTGCCAGGCACCCCATGTGTGCCTGGCAGCCTAGCCCCGGGAACAGCAACAACCACCGGACAAATAACGTTCATTCAACTCAACAACTTCAGAAGAATTTGGATTCACGAATACTATACTTGTTACAGCAAACCGAACACCCTTACACGCTGCGTGATAAGCTAAGAAGCCAGGGAGTTTAGAATGACTCTCACAATGTAGTCTTTCTTTTTCATTCATGCCTCTGGTCACTGCCGAGTTTCTGGCCCCAGCGCAACTAGGAAGTGCTCGTTAACGACCTCAGTTTGCCTGGCGCGCCTGTATTGAGCTCGCGAGGCTCAAATGAAGAGATTTGCACGGGAAAAAAATAGAAGAGCCCAACGCCCGCCCTGCAAGACGACTACCCCGAACGTTTTTCCGTTGTTTGTGGCAGGCTAAGACAGCGTCCACACACCTGCCAGCTATAGAGGTGGAGTATCATTTCGTAGTCGGCACCGCACGCTTACAGTTGCTTTCAAAAACCCTCCATTGCAGCTAAGTACCTGCGGCTAACTTCATATATATATAAATATATATGCGACCCATCTTCGCGTCCGTCCGTCCGTCCGTCCGTCCGTCCGTCCGTCCGTCCGTCCATCCATCCGTCCGTCCGTCCGTCCGTCCGTCCATCCGTCCATCCGTCCATCCGTCCATCCATCCATCCATCCATCCATCCATCCATCCATCCATCCATCCATCTCGGTGCTTTCGTGATCACCCCCTTGGGAAAAACCGAAATTAGTATGGGAGAGTAAGACGGTTTGACAGATATGACTCGCTGGTCACGACATGAATTATGTCACAATTCTGTCGCGTACGCCGTAAAACTCTTTCCGCCAGACGTGCGACTCACAGCCGCGGGCGGGCATGTGCCAAACGTTTACGGTTATGTTCTACAGTTGACTGACAGTTTATATCGAGCCAGGAGCGCCAAGAAGAAACATGGGTAATTTTAACGCGAACACGTTAAAAGAGCTCGCAATGGCAGCACTGACCGGACGAATGGAAAGCAAAATGTAGCGGTCCCAGCAGAAGTCGAACTGCAGCATTCTGCGTGGCAATCAAGTAATCCACCACACAGCCACGCCAGGTCTCGCAACTGCTGTTCAAATAGAGGTAACGTTCGTGAAGCTTGAATTGTGCATGCAGTGCTGGCTATCCAATTTCATAAGCTTTACATTTGTACTCCTACGATGCAGTCGTCACGTTGAGTGTATACTGCAGTTTGAGCGCAATGCGCCGAAGGTGACTGACGCTTTACATCAACCAAGAAATGGCGCGAACAGATAACGTTAATTCGAGGGCGTTAAGAAAAATCACTGCATCTTCACAAAGTGAATGAGGACGAGTGGGTGGAGCTAGAGGTCCAAAGGTGTATAACGTCTACGTTGAAATAGCCCACTAGTATAAAGGACGGACAGATGGACGGACGGAGAAGTGGACGGATGGACAGGTGGACGTATGCGTCGTTGCACAGATGAACAGACGGATGGACAGACGCGCGGACAGACGGACAGATAGACAGACGGACGGACGGACGGCGCAGGTGATCCTATATTGTGCTGTCATATATTTGATTGATGTACACATAAAGTCAGTTTTTTGTTACATAGAAGTTTTCGTTTTTCATTGTACAGGTGTTCCATTTCGGTTTTGTGGGGCGTGATGAACGCAAACTAGGACGGCCGTAAGAAGCTTTATCCTTAAAAGCTGGCATCGGCAGCGTTGACCCAACAAACGCGTGGACAATATTTCATAGTCTCAAAAGGAATCGAACCCCAGCACTCTGCGTGGCACTTGAGTAACCTAAGACAGCATGCCGCACCAGGTCTCGCAACTGCTTTCCAAGTAGACCGTACTGTTCGTGAAATGTCAGCGGTGCTTGCAGTGCTGGCTATCCAAGCTTATAAACAGTACACAGGTACTTCTATCACGCAGCCGCCACGTAGGGATAACGGCATTTGTACCGAAGAGGGTGATTGTTAAGAGCGAAAGGAAGAGAAAAGTGAGCCCCGTAACTGTCTGCTTCAGTGAGCGACACCTCAACAGTAGCTTACAAGGGATGGGGGTGAGGAGGGATAAAAGGGGTAGGAGTGAAGGCATAGAAAAGAGGAAGAGACGTGAGGTGGTAAGCCAGAAGGAGCGACAACAAACTGAGGCGATAGGAGAGATAGGAAAGATGGAAGCACAGTCACTGGAGTCCGAGCACGGGGCACACCTGCGAGAGCTCTTGTCGGCGTCGGTAGATGGCGTAGAGCAAGTCCAGTCGGTCAGAGCTACACTGTCGTCGAAGGTCGTCGGCGTCAGGAGGTGACGTAGGGCGAGCCCAGTCGGCCAGAGCTACGCTGACGCCGGAGATCGCGAGCGCACAACCGGTCGGCACGGAATCCAGCAAGCGACAGCCATCCACTGAAGCTGACTTATCTAGCAGTATCCAGGGCCGCCATCGTCCCTGGCACAGGCGCTACATATCAGCTTACCGGTTCTGGTGTTGCTAATACCCATGTTGCTGCTGGCATCATTACGGAACAGTTAACATGCGACTGTTCAACATATGTCTGCACGTACAACATTTGTACATATCTTTAGCTTCATTCCGTAACGCTTCACTCAAATAAAAAAATACAACACAGTCCCCTTTTTCCGCATGCTTCGCATAACACTGATTCCTAAGGTACGTGGGATGGCCGAATTTTTTTTTACGGATTGTCGATTTCCGAAGAAGTAGAGTGCCCGCCGGCATTTCAGTCATCTATAACAAGCTCGAAAAGGCGCATCACATGCTACACTACGGCTGCTTTGCGTCTTCGAAAGTTTAGGCGAACGACACACACGCTCGTCAAGAGAGCAAGCATGGCGTTAACAACCTCGCGGCACGAAAACGAAAAAAAAAAAATGAACGTCTGAAAGAGAAGAGCTGGAAATATAAAGATGTAGAACAGTAGACCGACTCACATGAGAATGAAAACGAAAGAATTGACGACAAAACCAAATAACTTGGGCAGGTAGAAACAGATAGACAACGGAAGGCTGCAGTATATAGCGAATTCCTTGGCATGTACAGTAACAACACAGTAGATACAGAGGAGAAAGGAAGAAAGAGAAAATGAGAGTACGTATGTTCGACTTGCGGGTCTTTCCACGCGAAAACCTGCCCCCGGTACACGCCATACTGCACAAAAAAGCGTGCGGCGATGCAGAAAGCTAAGGCGCGTTCGATGTGAGAGCCCGACAGCATGGTCGACATCGAGAGCTAATACAGTGAACAGTGCAGACTTCGAAGGAAAAAAGAAAGGAAGAAAACAGCAAGATTGAGGAAGACAGGAGTATTAGAAAAAGAAAAAAAAAACAGAAGAAAGACGCGACGGGCCTTGAGAACAGCCCGAAGTGCTCCCGGAAGTGAAGTAGTAGCCGCCTTTCACTCACTGCAATAGGCGTCCGTGACCCCCTGCACTCTTTTCAACACACGTGCCCTCCCATAGCAATCACGGATGTACCTCCTATTAGAATACATTATAAGGCTTTACCTATACATGCATAACCAAGATTTAATTACGATGCAAACCACACAAAAAAAAAGGGGGGGGGGCAGTTCTTTGGTCTAAAACGGGTAAAACGAAAGTAATGTACAACAACCTCGGAAGAGAGCAGCGCTTCGAAATAGGTAATAGTCCACTTCAAGTTGTAAATACTATGTCTACTTAGGGCAGGTAATAACCGCGGAACCTAACCACGAGATTGAAGTAACTAGAAGAATAAGAATGGGGTGGAGCACATTTGGCAAGCACTCTCAAACTATGACAGGTAGATTGCCACTATTTCTCAAGAGGAAGGTATATAACAGCTGTATCTTGCCACTACTTAGCTGTACGGAGCAGAAACCTGGAGACTTACAAAGAGGGTTCAGCTTAAATTTACAGTACTAGTGCTGTACTACGAGAAAGCAAAAAGCCGCCCCAGTACTCGCAGAAAGTGAGAATTCAACAGCAATGTTTTTAAAAATAAATATGGACGCTAACTTGCATAATTTGTTCACTATACACGCGTGACTTGCGCGAGTGTTTACTGCAGTACAATCCGATATCTTTTCGAAACGCCTGGGTGTTCTTCCTTTCATCTTTCGATAAAGAACTATAGCGTACTGTTGCACGTTACTTTTTGTAGCAAATGAGATTTATTGATTGATTGATATGTGTGGTTTAACGTACCAAAACCACCATATGATTATGAGAGACGCCGTAGTGGAGGGCTCCGGAAATTTCGACCACCTGGGGTTCTTTAACGTGCACCCAAATCTGAGCACACGGGCCTACAACATTTCCGCCTCCATCGGAAATGCAGCCGCCGCAGCCGGGATTCGATCCCGCGACCTGCGGGTCAGCAGCCGAGTACCTTGGCCACTAGACCACCACGGCGGGGCCAAATGAGATTTATTATTGTTACTACATTCACGAGTCAATTACATTTTAACGCGTAATGTTCGGATGTCTCTGGTATCGGTGCTTTCGCCACACTTTCGTAACGGTAGTAAGGAAGTTGGTTGAGAGCAAGGATGTTTAAAAAAATTGCTGGAGTGGATGCTCCCGCAATGCTTTGCCAGAAGAAGTGAAGCCAACTTTCGACCTCCAAAGGTCTCAGAAAAGGGCTATTTTCTGGTGATGCCCACTTAGACATCAAGTGGCTTTGATTTGTTAATCTAAACGCTACGTTAAATATAAATTAAAAGATAGTTCGTTCCGATGAAATAATCCGCAGAAACAGATATCGGCCACTTAATATACAATAAAGTTTGCCTTAAATTCGAGGCTCACTAAAGCAAACTAGTAACACAAACACGCATTTTGAGCACTATCTGACCCGAAAAGGTTGCCACGTTAAGCTCAGCGGGCGTGCGAGGAAAACGCTCCTTGTCAATCGCCGAACGCCAACAGCTCATCGTGCCCCTAGTAAAATGGCTGCCGCAGCCGCTTTCTTACTGAAGGGCAAGAATCGCCACTCCAGCAATTTTTTAAGCCTCCTTGGGTGAGACCTAACAATATACGTAAGCTCCGACCACAGCTGGAGCTGTTCCAACTAGATAGGTTTCGCATAAACCCAGCTGCGTTTGCTCATTTCCGAGGCGCCAAGCATTTTCGGTACATTAGGAGTAGGTGGCGCTCCCGTACAGACATGTTCATTGCGCTGCAGTCAACTCAAAAAACATAAACTTCCTAGAAAATGTACTTAAATTATGGCTATCACTGCAGAGAGATTATGTTAATTTAGGTAGGTGCGACAAACTTAATTACTAACATGTCTATAGGCGGATAAAACTTTAGAAGTCTGCGGCAATTCCTCCTCGAAGGCGGATGCACAGAAGCGCGCACCAATGGGTGCGCACTGCGGGATTTGTCACGAGCCGGGCTGTAGCCCTTGGGAAAACACAGCGCAGTGCATAAGAAGGATCTACGTCGTTAGTGGCGGAGGCGATCAGCTGCCGCGCATCTGGCTCTCCGTGCCTCTCAAGTTGTATTCGACCATATTGTTTGCGTCAGCAATAAAAAAGCCCTCCTGGTATGATCAGACACCACGTAGCGCGACTTTCTTCCGCAGCTGAATGGCAAGCGTGCCGCAGTTCCAGGGGGGGGGGGGGGGGGGGGCTGGAACTTCAATTTATTCTCAGGTTGTAACCGGCTGTTGCCAGACTAAACGCTTCAGTGCAGCTTTTACTCCATCCACCCTTCAGATATGAGAAAATGAAACATTCAATCTAGTTCATTATAATAATTGTAGGGATTTAACGTCCTAAAATCACCATATGGTTATCAGAGACGCCGTAGAGGAGGGCTCCGGAGATTTCGTACACCTGAAGTTTATTAACGTGCACCTAAATCTAAGCGGACAAACCTCAAGAATTTTTGCCTGCGTCGAAAATGCGGCCACCGCAGCCGCATGCAGATTCGATCCCGCGACCTGGCGGTCAGCAGCCGAGTGCTTTAAACACTACACTACCGAAGTGGGTCATTCAATCCAGTTCAAAAGGTACCATGCTAAAGATACAGGCACGCAGTACAGCACGAACGAGTGAAAAGCCGGAAGCGTACGATGATAATGCACGAAGTCCCTTTTTAGCTCAGCGTTCCGAACACACTAGCCCGGTGAAGATTTTAAGTTGAGCCACAAAACCAGCAAGGCATACCACGCGGGGGTAAAGCAGTTCAATTCCTTTTTCTCTCGCGCACTTCCATGACAAACGACGCACTATACAGTAACTATATGGGAACGTTAAAACGCAAAAAATAGACAGTCGGATTTGTCCAGAGAAGCAGGACGGGCACTTAGACACAGCATTAGAGCCCATCCTGTGTCACTCGATCTATGGGAATGTCTAGTTCTGTGCTTTGTGTTCCCAAAAGCAGACACACTAGCTCACCGAATACGGAGTTTCAATGTTAGGGGCACCCAGCTGCTGGACACCCAATCACCTGTTTTGGTGTTGTTTGTTGTTGTTTTTGTTGTTGTTTAGTTCACCCTGCTTTCTTTTACCTGCCCGCTGCCCCAAGAAAATTGCAAAAGAACCCAGTACAAAACAATGCAAAAGTTGGAGTACGCAAACCGCTTGGGAAACACGGCACCAAAGCTCTCTAATAAGACAGCTTTAGTGCTAAGTACCCCAAAGGGCTTCGCGAGTGCTACTGGAAGTACAAAGGAACGCCAGAGCGAGCGCACTTAGGCGGCTTAGAGTCCCCTGTTGCCAGGGAAAGGAGGAGGTGGACTTGTAGAGGGAGGTTGAAAAAAGGTGTTCGTTCTTCTTATTCTGATTTCCCTTTCTCTGTCCGCGCACTAGCTGAGCCCAAACTACCCAAACGCTTGCAACTGCAAACATTCATGCAACGACGTATATATACCTCGTGGGCACAGCCATGTTGCTTAGATGGCAGCGCGGTGTCGGGCAGCCGACTCGTTCACGCAAATGCGCAAACACTCGCCGTTTGCATGCCAAGCACGCACCGAGCCATTTCCATACGCGCCAGAAAGGAGAAAAACGCGGCTTTCCGCACAGCATAAACCGAGACAGCGCGTTATTTCTTCTTTGTTTTCCTGAACGCTGCATAGCAGTTACATTCCCCTTTGATAATCTAAAGTATGGCCAATTCCCCTCGTGGGTATGAGCCAGTTTTCATTAGGCAACAAAACAAGACGAATGTTGCCGACCACTCCTACTCACCCGAGAAAACGGTCTATACGCGCAGGAAACAAAAAAAATTAGGTTGGTTTGTACATTCGCCGAAATTTTGCCAGATTGCACGCGGGTAAGGCGAACGGACACAGAGACGCACGCAAGAACACGAAGAATCAATCAATCAATCAATCAATCAATCAATGAAGCTTTATTTTCATAAATAGATATATGCAATTACAGGGATTATTTGGACCGATAGCCTAAAGTGGCTAGTGGACGGTCCAATACAATGTGCAACATAAAAAAGTGTACAGGTCAGCTCTGAGGTAACAACATAAAAGAATGCTCGCATTATGGCGGTTCAGACCCGCTTTCTGGATTTCGTGCCGACCGGCTGTGCCCCCTGCGATCTCCGACGACAGCGCAACACTGGCCGACTGGGGCTCGCCCTACGCCACTCTCCTGACGCCGACAAGAGCTCTCGCCGATTGGTGCCCCGTCCTCGGACTCCCGCAACCGTGTCCATATTTCCTATCTTCTCCTTACTTCAGGAAATTGCTGCCCTTGCGCCACCCTCTTTCCTTCCCCTCTCTGTATACCTCTTTACCTGTGCCCCGCCGCGGTGGTCTTGTGGCTAAGGTACTCGGCTGCTGACCCACAGGGCGCGGGTTCGAATCCCGGCTGCGGCCGCTGCATTTCCGATGGAGGCGGAAATGTTGTAGGCCCGTGTGCTCAGCTTTGGGTGCACGTTAAAGAACCCCATGTGGTCTAAATTTCCGGAGCCCTCCACTACGGCATCTCTCATAATCATATAGTGGTTTTGGGACGTTGAACTCCACATATCAATCATCTTTACCTGTAAATCCTATCCTTTCAGTCCCTCCTTATCTACACCCATCGTAGGCTACTGTTGAGGTGTCCTCGCCCTGAGAGACAGTTACGGGGCTCACTTTTCTTTTATATAAGAATCACTCCCCCTCCCCCAGGGTATCCAACTGTACGTACGTTCGGTTACCCACCTCCTTCCCCTCCTTTGTTTCCATCTCTCTCTCTCTTTCTCAAACCTGGCTGAAATATAATAGCGCTAAGCGATCGCGTAGATCAGCCGTGCATAGCCATAAAAGCAGCCGTAACGCTTTGTGCATCAACGCCAACAATATGTGAGACGCGCCCACGCTGTTGCACGGTCAGAGAAATACATGACGACGCACACGTTGTGCAAAAAGCAGTAGTTAACGCGCGTCTGTCATCACGTCACAAAAAAAGTGCTCGTCCACCTACTTAGCCAGAAAAAATAAGAAAGGAAGCGGAAAAGTCGCTCGCATATACCAGCGTGCGCCCTTTGACCCGCAATAAAGGTGCGAGTTCCAAACTGTGAGAGGAGGGCAACGCACCTCCTAACACGAGGAAATTCATGCCTCGTTCAGAGGCTGGGTGCATGTGCAAGTTCGCTACGCAGCTTGGGATATGCAGGCCAATCGCCCGGCGGGCCATGCAATGAAGCCTCTCCACCATTATACTTCATTGGAAAGAGTGAATAGATAAAACAAGAAAGAGAAGGGGAAAAAAAGCAGGAACGAGAGATGAAAGAAATGGAGTTAGCGTATATTGTTCAACGTTATGCAAGCGTGAAAAAAAAAAGTGTGTACAAAAGCGTCACTCACCATTCTGCCCTGGACGAAATGCGATATTGGCGTTCGCATAGTTACTTTCAGAGTTAATTGGTAACATCAAAACAAGTGATGCATGAATGGACCTATATCATTCAAGTGTCTTCGTGTGCTATGAACAGCAGTGATGGTTCCGTTTTTATGTCAGCCTTTTCCAGTCTTATGTTTTTTTTTACTTTTCCGCGCTTTCCAGTGCAGGGTAGCAAAACGAACACTTCTTATCGTTCACCACTCTACCCTACCTTTTTCTTTTCAGGTCTATTTGAGTATCTTTCGTATAATGTCACTGTGCTACTTTTGCAGATCTTACAGATTGTGCGCGAATACCTATTTCGCATCATGTCGACGAACACTACAACAACTACTAAAATTATCATTATTATTATTGTAATTATTATTATTAAAAGCCAGAACGTAGAGCACACGGCAGATAGGAGCTTAAAGATGGACCACTTCTCAAGTTTTCATTCGCAAAATCTTCAAACACACAGCACGACTACAAACTATTCCGGGTCACCATCACGAAGGCCAACGTCAAAAAAAAAAAAAAAACCAGCGCAAAGCATCCAAAGGTACGTTACACACACACGCACGAAGAAAACAAAAGCCACAGTTTCGCCGCAAGGGCGAGGCAATGAATGCGACACGAACAACTTGGAATGTCACGCTGAGAACGGCAAGCAGATCGAAACTCGCAGCGCGCTGCTCACGCACAAATGACGCACGAAAAGAACACACACAGGACGAGAGCGAAATAACAACGTTTACCGCTCAGCACGTAACACGCTGTATAAACGAAAACTACGCACTAAACGTAATCACGGGCACAGATGAGGGCAAACTAACATGCGTCCCAGTTGTTATACCTCGCTGTGTGTGAAAAGCGCGCTCCTTTCGCAAACGGGGCCTGTGCCGAGACCGAAGTGACATTTGTGGGCCCGGCGACTAACGCAATCATTCCAGTGAAAGTCGAAGGCACACGAAGCTCTCCACCAAAGGATAAGCGCGCGCGCACAAGCAACTAACTAATATTGCTCAAATTTCAGCGTTCATACTTGTGCGATTGTCAATTAAAAAAAAAACTATTGCGCTTATCTGAGGCACCATAACAAGTCAATATTTTGCATGTGTGTCTTTATACTAGCAAACGCACACACAAGTAATTCTAAGGACCGTAGCGTTTATCACGCTGCGCTGACAATGCAACGCTTGCACGAAAAAGCAATGCGTTTCCAACGCTTTGCTAAGACGATACGGTGGTGGCATCTACCCGCCCCCTTGCGCTTTACACCTTATCGCCTCCGAGACGGGCGCGCACACCACCGCACTTCCTTTTCCAAGATAACTGCCAGATAGCGCTCATGTCTCGCGTGTGACGTGACTTGATGCGCCCGTTCACCTCCGCTGCACGCTCGAGGCACTCTAACGCAGCGCCTCCAGAATACCTTAGAAGTGTGGCAGCTTGGGCTAGTTGGTATGGCATGACGATAGTTATAGCGCGAGAACAAAACGACGACACAGAGACAAGAAGGACACGAAAGACACGAAAGCGCTCGTGTCTTTCGTGTCCTTCTTGTCTCTGTGTCGTCGTTTTGTTCTCGCGCTATAACTATCGTCCAGAATACCGTTCACCGATTTACTTGCGCAGAACATCAAACAAACGTTTTGTTCACTCTCTCCAGACGCAAGCAAGACTGTCGTCTTTCGAGGACATTTGCAGTGTAACCTGCAGGTACGGGGCCAATTTATTCTTCTCGAGTGTTCATATAAATAGATACGTAAACATATAGGGTGAATGACGGCCGCGACGACCACAAAAAAAAAAAAAGCCGAGACTATTCATATGATTGCTCTCGCAATAAAAGAGTCGCACGAAACAGCTTTGCCTTCGCGTCGCGGCCGGTGCGCACCGCTTTCGCAGGAGTGGCTGATTTGCGGCGCGGGCACGCATTCCTCGCTCTTCTACTGTGGCACGCGAAAAGACGGAGAGCGAGACAGACGTAAGCTGTACAAACAGAACAGCGACATGCACGCACTCTCGTAGGGACAAGCCTGCACCTGCAGCAGGCGCAAGTTCGACCGCGGATAAGCCAGGTCACGTAATTACGTCTATAACGAGACTTTCAGCGAGAGAAACTAGTAAAAAAAATGAGTTAAACGAAATTACGACACGCTACCCAAACACGTTAACTGGCGGAACATGGGAGAGGCCTTTGTCCTGCAGTGGACGTAGTCAGGCTGATGATGATGATGACCCAAACACGTGTACAAGAAACATCGCTTGCTTGTCTTTAAATGATTCGTTTCCTTTAACGCAGTCTGGTTTCCACGGCGTCAAGCCTGCCTACTCGCCCAATACACCGGTACGAGTGGTTTGGCATATAACAATGAAATGACAAAAGACAATCCTAAATGTGCTGTTATACGACACCTACTCCCACTGCTTTACTGCGGGTAGTGCGCACAACGGTCGTGCAACACGTGTCAGCACTCGTATAATAATATCTGGGGATCTACACGCCAAAACGGCGATCTGATTACAAGGCACACCGTAGTGGACAGCTCCGGAAATTCCGTCCATCCGGTGTTCTCTAACGTTCACTGACATCGCACAGTAGACGGGCCTCTATCATTTCTCCTCCACCGAAAGGTGATCGAACCCGCAACCTTCGGGTCAGCAGCCGCCGAGCCCCGTAACCGCCGATTCACCACGGCGAACTGTTATCACTCGTGCGAGCACGCGAGGTTAATGCCGGCATATAAGCCTACGCACTTCAATGGACCAAACGAAGCCTTGCACAATTCGCACACCCGGCCACATCGGTCAGAGCATATTTTCTACGACGTTGGAGGGGGCGACTCGTACACAACAGCATTTAAAGCTTTCGCGACGTATCATAAAAATGGCAAACCACTCTTGAAAAGAAAAGCAGTGATCACTGTACGGCTCTACTGCTAGTTCGCGCGCGCGTATTGGTCACGATTGACCTCCGTCGAATCGGCGAAGGAAGGAAGTAAACAGAAGCGGCGGTGAAATAAGCAGGCGAAAAAAAAAAAAAACAACTGGCGCACACAAGCAAGCACCCACCCTACTCCGTTCAAACAACTCCACCGACCTCTCGTTCCAGTCGTGCCAGTATAGCGTGCGGACGGTGAACGCCGCTTCGTGAAGTCGGACTTGGTCGCGCACTTGTCACCGCTGCTCTAATTCCGCGGCCTGCCACCAGCCTCGTCGAACCGAGCCGAGCGCACGCCGTCCGCGCGTGAGGCCACGCTGCCGACTCCGGCGCGCTGTTTTCCTTCACCGAGGACCACCGCACAGTGCCGTACGCACGCCGAGCACCGACTGCTTGCTCGCCGCGATCAGCCGGCGCCACCGCTTGTTGCTGCGACAGCCACCGCCGCCGCTTTTCGAAGCAAGGAGGAGGCGTGGCACTCACACGCCGGGCACGGAAAGGCGCGCGCAGCAGTTTGGAAAAAGGAGGATGGAGAGAACGGGGATCGGGAGAGAACGAACGAGGCGCAAGCCAGCGCCATCTGTTGAGCCGGATAGAGACGCTCGAGCAGAGAACGTGTCGACGCGGTTTGCGCACGCCGGGTGAACTATACATTATAGTGCAGAATGACGTGTTCCTGGGCTGGTTGGTGCCAGATCAAATTCTTAATGTAGCACGAAAAACGACACGACGGGTACAAATAACGAAGCACCGCGTTCTTTGTGTTCGTCGTGCCATTTTTTATTAATTTGATCTGACCAGAACTTCGTTGAACCTTATAATAATGAGTCAAGAACGATACAAGCCCACGTGAGCCCAGCTCCCCTTTCGCCGCCTCCCCTCGTTCCTGAGGAACATTAAAAAGCAGGTGATCTTCACAATGAACGCATCAACAAAAAGAGATTTGAGTGGGATAAATATAGAAGACATTCCAGCAAGTTACTCGCTTACTCCCCATTCCCTTCATTTCTATCCCAAACTGCACTCATTATTCTTACCGAAAAACACACAACGCAAAAGCTAACTGTTCAACAAAGACGGCAAATCAAAACACAACAACGGCGAACGCTGGAATTCCAATGATTGCGAAGCACGGCACACTGTTTCTAGTCTCCCACGTCCATCTTTTTTTTCTTTTTCTGGCAATCATCTTTATTCTATTCCATACTTTGAGTTGAAGCTATACGAAAGTGGCCAGTTTCCAAAAAGAAAGTTTACTGTATTTTTCAGGGTCCTTTCAATTCGTACGAAACAGGCAGCAGGGGAATTCATGCACGTTTAATATTTACAGCTGTTGCATCACCCTACACGCATTATAGATGTATGGTTACCGCATCGTTTTTGAAGCGATATGGATGGACTAAAAGTTATGTCGCATTGTATTAGTAAAAAAAAAATAAAGCATCTTGCACTAGTGGCGCCAACCCTGCAGGAAGCGCGGAGCAGGGCAGCCTCCTTCGTTGCTCTGTGGTTTTCTTTCCTTTCTTTCTGTTTACCAGTTTTTTTCTTTATTTTCATTGAAAAGAGGTTTATTGGCGAGCGTTGCGACGGCGGCTCTACGAATAAAACATCAATCAAAACAGAGGAGCATTCAGGCAGATGCCTGCAATGACCAGCGCGAGGCGAGCGAGACGAGCCAAGAACCCAGTGCCCAAGCGGTGGCGGTGCTGCTTGCCAACGATTCGCCTTCTTCACATTTTGGCCCCGCTGATAAAGAGCCATCCTGGTGACCAAAGAGTCTGGAGGCAGAGGGCTATGGCATGGCTTGAGGCGGGCCACGTTGACGATGTCATGTCCACGCCGGCGCATGTCGTCAGATGGGTAAACTGGCTCAATAAGAAATTCCACCTGGGAGGTTTGCTCCAAAATGCGGTAAGGGCCTTCGTACTTTGGGACGAGCTTTGACGAAAGGCCAGGGGTATGGTAAGGAACAGCCAGTCATACAAGAGATCCAGGGAAATAGCTGTGTTTTCGTGGAGAGTCGGCATTGTTTCCCTTATGGCGCTGCTGTTTTGTTTTTTGTTTTTTGTAACGTAAAGGTGCGCGCGAGCTCGCGACACTCTTCCGCTTGTCGAGCCGCTTCGGACACAGGTGGGCATTCAGATGCGCCAGAGCGGTGTGGAAGCAGAGTGCCGATGGTGTGCGAAAGTTCGCGTTCATGATGGAGGAAGAAAGGTGAAAATCCGGTGGTAGACTATGCCGCAGTGTAGTATGCGAACATGATGAATGGAAGAATCCAGTCCCAGTTAGCATAATCAGATGTCACACACACCGCGAGCATATCACCGAGGGTGCGGTTAAATCGCTCCGTGAACCTATCACCTTGTGCGTGGCGTGCCGTGGTGTTGCGATACACAACGTGGCATTCGCAAAGCAGAGCTGCGACGACTTCTGATAGAAAGGCTCTACCTCGGTCACTGAGTAGTTCTCGAGGTGCACCATGTCGAAGTATGAAGCGACGGAAGACGAAAGACGCTACGTCCCGCGCAGTGGCACTTGGAAATGCGGCGGTTTCAGCGTAGGCGTGTTAAATGAACTACAGCGACTATGATCCACCGACTGCCATTTGATGTTATCGGTAGCGGGTCATAGAGATCTATTCCGACCCGATCGAAAGGTTTGGCAGGGCACGGAAGCGGCTGAAGCGCACTGGGCGAGTGGAAAGGTGGCGATTTACGACGCAACAGTCAGGGCAGCACTTATAGCAAATTTTTCGAATGTATAACACAGTTATACATTCGAAGCGACGGCGAATACGTTCGTAAGTTTTAAAAACTCCGACATGGCCCCAGTGCGGATCGTGGTGGAAGGAGGAGCATATTTGAGATCGCAAGCTACGGCGGATCACCAAGGGCCACTTACGAACTTCAGGGGCGTAGTAGCGTCAGTGTACCAGCCAGTCACGAACGGCGAAATGAGCGGCTTAGCGTAGGAGAGCTTGCGATACCGCTGTAGTCGACGATCCGGAGAGACAGTCGAAAAGTGAAGCGATCTACGGGTCCAGATGTTGTTCGCTGGCAAAGGAGTCACGGTCGAGAGATGCGAAGGAGTTGGTGCAATTCGTTCGGCAGGCCGACTCGGGAGATAGAAGGTAAACGGGACAAATCGTCCACGTCAGAGTGCTTCCGTCTACTGCAATAGGTGACGCGAATGTCATACTCCTGGATTCGCCGTGCCCAGCGGGCAAGGCGGTCGGAAGCGTGTTTCAATGTGGCGAGCCAACAGAGTGCATGGCGATTCGTTACTAGGTCGAAAGGGAGACCATACAAATAAGGGCGGAACTTGCGAAGCACCCACACTATAGAGCTAAGCACTCCTTTACAGTGAGGCTGTAATTGGCCTCAGCTTTAATTAGTGAGCGTGCGACTCGCACAATCGACGACGTATTCGGAGTAGCCTGGCTTACGTTGAGCGAGGACAGCGCCAAGACCAACCCCGCTAGCATCTGTGTGAACTTCCGTTTCACATGTTTGGTCGAAATGCCGAAGAATATGAGTGGAGATTGATTGATTAATTTGTGGGGTTTAACGTTACAAAACCACTATGCTTATGAGAGACGCCGTAGTGGAGGGCTCCGGAAATTTCGACCACCTGGGGTTCTTTAACGTGCACCCATATGAGAGGAGAGGTGCGCAGAGTACGGACTGTGGCAAACGCGACGTCGCAGTGAGGAGAACAGGAGGAAAGGTCTGCGTCACCGCGTAGGAGGTTGGTCGGTGGTGACACGATCGACGCGGAATTCCGAACGAAGCGCGCGAAGTATAAAGAGCACAGTCCGACGAAACTGCGTATAGTTCTTTGAGCGCAGCAGGTTTCGGGAACTCGGCGACTGCACAAAGTTTTGCAGGGGCAAGCAGCATCGCCAACGATGCGCCTTCTTCATCAACGCGCTCAAACAGCAGACGCGCGCTCAGATGGCTTACCTATATTTGGTTCCACCTGCGTTACGCCAAGCCCCACGACAGCACACAACAGCCAGGCCCCCTAATGTGTTCCACACTTATAACAGTTGCGTAGATATAAAAATCCGAAGTTTTTCACATAAGCTCTCATGCATTACATGTTTCGCAATGCATCACGAAGCAGAATCCGGGGAACATGCGAACACTTTCAAAGCAAGGACGTGACGTGAGAGGCCGTCACGACCTTTACAAAGTTACAGATGTGTTGCTAACCCGCGAATCAATTGCGCACTCCAGAATATGCGACAACTCTTACGATTCATTTTCAAATAGTGTTAAAAGCGCATAGAACGATAGGGAAGGACCAAACAACAGAAGCAAAGATCAATGACTTTCAACTGGTTTTTCTTCCACTTGGAGCAAAGCGATGTCAAGGCATATAGGTTCATCTAACTCATGAAGTTATCGAAGCAGACACGGTACAGACGCTAGGTGATAAGTGCGTTAGCACACCATCTATCGTGCTTTCAAATCAAGAAATCGATTACTTTGGCTGAATTTTAGGGCGCATTTCGTGATATGCTCGATATAAGTGAACTGAAGCAATGCTCACCGCACATATACATTCTTACCTGTTTCTTTTCTTTTATTCTGTTTTGGTCTTGCACCCTCTCCATTGCACTGTATAGATGCACTTGTTATCGAAGTCAAAAAACTAGTTCGAAGTCAGCGCTCCTTGCCTCTGTTGCCCCGTCCTTTCCTAATCGTTACACGAGCTGTTAACACTTTTTGAAAATGAATCCCCACAGAATTGCCCAAGCGTCAACCCTTTCAAGCTTTTACGAAGCACGAAAAAGCCCCCCCCCCCCTACTTTTTGAAACAATAGTAGCAATAAATGCCGCGGTATTATGTGCCAAAACCGCGACGTGATTATGCGGCACGCCGTAGTAGAAGGCTCCGAAACTTCAGGCCACCTGGTGTTCATTAACGTGAACAGACATCGCACAGTACATCAAGTCTTTCACCTCCATCTTTAGAGACCAGATTCGTCGTGACATGACGTGGTTATCTGGAACAAACGTGCACACCAGTCATTGCACTGAAGTATAGTTGGTGTGTCGTTTGAATCCGTGAGAATTCTATACATGCGCAATGTGTTAGAGGGACGGCTAAGCAAACATGAACTATAGTATGGTGGGAGGTGACTGCGAGATGGCGGCCGTCGAAAGCGAACGCGAAATATGCAAAACACAGCGGCGGGACAGACGCGCGGCACGGACAACTAACAAATGTGGCTCTAGCAGCGACTGCATAATTAAACACGTTGTACGAGTTTCCTAGAAAGCGACCAGTCATATGCAGATTTGGTGCATCCGTGCGTCGCCTCAGAGTGAAACATTTGGGAATAGTATTTCTTGACAAGTTTTTATTTTGTCCGATATTACAGCTGCAATTTCCGGCACCTTACGTGCCGAATCTACGACATAATTACGAGGAGCACCACACATAGACGACGCCGCATTATTATCGATCACCTTGGATTCATTGAAGTGCGATACGCGCGGGTATTTTATAGTATTTCATCGGCACCGAAATACAGTTGCCGAGTCTCGCAATCCAACATGCGTCCTCGATCTTAGTACAGTAACGCCTCATTCGCTAAGCTGCGACGTCAGATGGTAGGGTCTTGAAAAATATGTTCAACTTACCGTGATAGGCGAGCGCAAAAAATCCTTCATTAAACAAAAAAAAGCGGTGGGAGGGGGGGGGGGTAATCAGGACGTCACCAAAGTGTGCATCATTTCCCCGCTTAAATATAGCCAACGCCAATAGAAAACACACTTCGCCATAATGAACGCCAGAATGGAAATGTAAGTGCCTTAATGCTCATTAGAAAAAAAGGTGTGAACTTGAGGGCTCCTTTTCTTTGTTAGACAAAACATTGATGAGCGGTCCCGGCTTTCCTGCAGTCAAGGCGGAACAAGTTCTTCAAGTGCAACATCAATCAGTAGCTTTCGGGCGCCATTATGGTTAAGAACGAGCACGGCCATAAGCCCTCACTTTAAACAATCACGAAAAAAACCCGACGGACACTAAGGTGGGCAGAAGAATGCT
The DNA here is from genome assembly GCF_013339725.1 of Rhipicephalus microplus. NCBI lineage: Eukaryota > Metazoa > Arthropoda > Arachnida > Ixodida > Ixodidae > Rhipicephalus > Rhipicephalus microplus. The sequence continues at coordinate 131,531,755 of NC_051171.1, forward strand.
TCGCAACCTCCTGACATGATTAGGGGAAGCGAGACGCTCCTGTATCCCAGTGAGCGCGCGCTTACGCTTACCACACCGGGATTGCAAGAAAGAGAAAGAAAAAAAGGACTCCACTACATCTCAAACTTCTCGACGCAACCTAACCAGGGTTCTGGTTTCGATATCCACAGAAAGGATTCTCTCCGGCAAAGACGCAGTAGCGTACAAGCACGCACGGATCTTGTAACCTCGCGCTTGGATAAAAAAACCCCACCACAGTTCTCCCTTTCGGGGCTAAGAAAACTAAGCAAATAAGTTAACCGCGATATCGTGCGGAATCCGTTTACCCCGGGCAACAACGTGTTCTTTTTCATGAGGTTTGCAAAACACAACCAAGCGTACATAAAGCACGTAGACGCGCTCACAGTAAGAACAACTTTACAACAAAGACCACAGCACAGCACGTACACCGGAGTAAGTCTCTCAGAATCCAGTACTGTATATTTATAGGATAAGCTGACAGCCTATAAACCAGCGCTGAGAAAACAGGCGCTTGCTTGACAAAGTCACTATGGTTCTCTTTCTCACTCTCTATTTTGTTTTTGTTAGCGTATGCTTTACCGAACACAAGAAAGTAGCATCAAACACGGCACATAGTGTAAGCACTATGACTTCAGCAAAGAAAGAAAGAAAGAAAGAAAGAAAAAGAAATAAAGGAAGAAAGAAGGAAAGAAGGTAAGAAAGAAAGAAAGAAAGAAAGAAAGAAAGAAAGAAAGAAAGAAAGAAAGAAAGAAAGAAAGAAAGAAAGAAAGAAAGAAAGAAAGAAAGAAAGAAAGAAAGAAACCACAAGGTAACTTCGAGAACCGCGGGGAAAGCAAGCAATTCGTAGAAAGAAAGTGAACATCGCAGACAAGTATATACAGACCGAAACGACGAAGTGTCGGTGCTGATCATCAGAATTGAACGCGTGTCAAGAGCGAAACAAGCGCCAGGACCAAAACGACTCAATTCTACAACCCACTGTAGCCATTCGCCTTCTCTTCCTTGAGGCTCTCCTTCCGAGCCCAAATCGCACAGTCGCGACGTAAAACACAATGATGCCTTCCAGAAACGAATGCGAAATCCAAGAGAACACGTTATGTACAAAAACGAATAGCCCGCCTGCTCCTGAAATGCACGAAATTAAAGTAGACCTGTGCCAAGCCAGAAAAAAAAAACGCTTGTTTTTCAGCGAAGTTAAGAATGCGGATGAGTTCAGCGAGAATATGCGAGAGCAACCTAGTTGACTGGATGCGGTGACCGCGCGAAAACGCCTGAATATCAATTGCTGTGTCACACTCCATGCAAAAAACAAACGAAAAAAAAAACAGTCCTCTTACTCTTATTTGCGAGTATTGGCTTGCCACAGGCCTGACAATAATTGGACAAGTGAACACTTTACTCTCGTAAAAGAGTCAAATAAGCTAAAAGGGAGTAACGAGTCTCTTTAAAGGAAGTCATAAGAAAAAATCCAAACTCACAAGAAAAAGGAATCGTTTTCTTTTTCTATTTTCCTAGAGTGCACACTCGTGCCCTCTAAGCGAAAACTTCGGAGCTACTCAGTTATCTTCGAAGCTTTGTCCAAACGTCGTCCACGTTTCGAAAAGTAAATAGGCCCATCGAATGAGCGGACTGAGCACAAGCGGGAAAGAGCCAGGAGGCGAGATGGAATTGAAAGTGAATGAGCAAGCTTGTGCTTAAGAAGTTTCGAGACAGCTGGGCGTCATGTCTGCGCCTTGCGTTCTACCCGTCATCTATAGCACCTTGTTAACACCAAACGCGTGACAGCACTTGCAATATATTGCATGATAAAGAAGGGCAGGACAGGAGGCTTGCCTTTGCCGGAAATATTTGTTATTTTTTGACAGCGAAATCGATCAGCGAGTCGTTCTTTGTTCACCCGTATCAAAAACCCATCATCATCATCATCATCATAATCATCATCATCATCATCATCATCATCATCATCATCATCACCATGGAGTATGCGCTACAGAAACAAGCAACAGTTAGCCCAACAAACCGGTATACGTGCCACACAAACTGGGTAAATCCCACTAAAAACATCCACCAAAAAAAAAAAAGGAATAAGGCAACAGTTATGCCAGCATGTGAGTTCGAAGCGATTACCAGAGCCGTAGACACATAGTACGTAAAACTATAGGAACGGGAAAGGCGAAGGCGGTTGCCAGGAGGCTCCAGAGCGTTGGAAGGCCTACAACAACGACGACGTTCCCGTGTCATGTGTGTGACTAGGTTTGTGTGTGGTTTAACTCGACCCAATCTGCGCCTAGAGTAAACGTACAAACATAGCATCATCTAGCTAAAGCATATAGCAACGACCTATAGAATAAACCTAGAAGTAAACTATAGAAGCAACCAGATTGGTTTTCAGAATCGTGAAGTTTCGCTAAGACTTGCGCGGCGTAGTGCGACGTTCGCGATTATTTTATTTATTTATTTATATTTATTTATTTATTTATTTATTTATTTATTTATTTATTTATTTACATTTATTTATCTTCATGTAAATCTCGTTACAAGATACAAACTACGGCGGCAGCGGCGTTGCACGCGAGAATTCCGGGGCTGGCGAATTCTCAGAATGCGGCCCCTCTAAGGTGAGCCGCTGACATGCCTATTAGTGTGCGCCGTTTACCAATGAACGATACTCTACCGATCGTGTGCTTGTCGGCCGTTCCTCATGTGGCCATTTGATCTTTTGCCGGTCACTTTTCTTGAAATCATGCCCACATGCATGCCCCACGTATTTTTTTTTTTATTGAACTGTACCTGATTGTTGATTCATTCTGGCCTTTAGCTTTGTAGGGTTAACAGCATAACAACCAAGCTCTCACGTATAGCCACATTTTATTGCTGCTTGGATATGAAGGCGTGAACATCGTTGTAGCGTGCAGCAACTAAAAATCACACGTCAAGTACGAATTGTTGCCTGACCGCGATGGTCCCTGGCCTGCCTTCCTCCTCTTTTTTTTTTTTTTTTTGAACTTCATTGATAACCGAAGGAACCCCGTTGAAAAGTGGATGAGCATTCCGGACTCGTTGTGAGACGACTGCCAGCACACCCTGTTTCTTTGTACGTGTTTTTACTAATTTCGAAGAGCACTGACACAAAATTTCGCTGCTGAGATAGCCTGCAAGATCGATTCTTGTGAACATGCGCATACGACCAACCAAATCTTATCAGCGATTATAACTTCGGAGCTAATTATCTTCACGAACGAACTTCGCGCGCGCGATCAAGCGCTATACGCCGCACCTCGCGACACTGACATCGTCCAAAGTGAACTGAAGGTGACGCCCAAATTCCGAGACGTCACCAATGAGGCCGAGCTCCGAGTTGGCGCAGCTAGAATGATGACGCCATAGTCGACATCACGCTTTTTGCCGCACTTGCGCCAGCAGGCTACCCAAGAGCCCGTGCCTATACGGCGAAAGTGTAGAAGCCTCAAGAAAATCGTTGCCACCATACTGCGATGACGGCGCAGCACATGCGGCAGGCCAAGGAACACCACCGAATGATGCAGGCAGTGCGGAAGTCCGTCGCAGTTCTGAACGCCTATCCCACATTCGATGTCTTTAGCTCCACCCTTTAATTCGTCATATTAAAAACCCTCTCAAACCAAGACTCAGACTACTCGGCGCTAAACAGACTGCGTGAATCATTTGCCGCGCACTGCAGCAATCGATATGGTTATAATAGACGGCGTGGATGGCTCCGGAAATTTCGACCATGTGGTATTTTTTTGACGTGCAGTGACGCACTCACATCACACAGTACACGGGCCTTTGGCCTTTCACCTTCATCTAAAGGGGACTGTCAAGTTCCCAGGACCTTGACAGTCCCATTTGACAGACCGGGACCTTGGAGTTAGCAGCCGAGAGCAGCAAGTGATGTGCCGTGTCAAGTCTAATGGGCTCCGAACAACGTATTGCAGCAAGAAAACGTCAAGCAACAATTTTTTTGTCAGTGCCCCTTCAACGTACAGCAAATGAACAAGGAGAGATTATACGTCTCAGAGAATCGAGTAAAGAAGTGAAATGTACAGTCCGGCAGCAAGAACACCACCACGCGACGAATTCCTCGAAAAGTTGAGCCTCGCCACCTCAACGCTCAACGTGAAACCTGCAGCCGTTATGCGAAACTCGATCACAAGCGAATTATGTATAACATTTTCGTACCCGTATGTTACTCACGTCGTAAATACATGTGTCGCCTCACTGCGAGCGCGGCGCGAAGCCACCGCAGACGTACGTTGTTATTCCATAGATTCTGCACGCGCCTGTAACGTATAAAAAACGGGTCGCAGTCACCTCACCTCCCTTCCGCAAGAATACACAGTACTTAAGGGTGCGCGCCATCGGCACCGATGCCTCCACGCCGGAGATCTGTAGCGACACTCTGCCAGGAACGAACAAAGTAGAGCTCTGCAAAGATAAAGAAGGATCGCTTCCCTTCCATGATTACAGTGTTTGCCGCTAGGCGGTGTCTCAACAGACTGCATGCCGAGTGAATCGAAGCTATGTGTTCGAACACGAGAAGATCCGTCTGAGCGGCAATAGAAAGGTGCTCATGCGCAAAACACATCCTGTAGACTGAGACCACTTCCTGTCTCGTACCCTTTGAGTTTGCCCCACTCAATTCCAAGTGCGGCGCAACTTAGTAGGGAGGAGAGTGGGAAGGGGCTCTGACATGTAGAAATAAGAGCGTCGAAAGGAAAGTTCAACTTCTCGAGGTCAGTATACCCCCGCTGTAGAGCGCCAGCTCGTTGTACCTCTCGTACCATTAAAAAAAGCCAGCGGGTGTTCATCGAGATAACACGTGGGCATCTACTACTTCACTACCGCTGTAAATGTAAAACTGCCCGGTCCAGTATCATCAGTTTTCTCTTGGGCTTCGTCCAGTACATTGCAGTGAAGGGAACCGCGCAGATACTGACGAGTGTAGGTGCACATCGGATTGTAAAATTTTGGCTCACACCCCTATCTCCAATTGGCCAAGAATCGGTTAGCTCCGATTAAAAAGTTTAAAATATAAAAGAGAGGATACTTAGTTAATTTGTTTATTAAGAGTTTCTAACAGAATTATTATTTTGAAATTGAAAGGGGGGCTGCATCGGTTGTTATCAAATTAGAGTTATTTAGTGATGCAAGATAAAGTATGATGGCGCCTTTGGTTAGCTATCAAGCTTTGGAACCGTGGTTATAGTGCGAACGTCAATGACTCGAATCTTAAACGACCTCGCGTGCTATTCCAGTGATGTGTCCAATGGTCAGCGCACCAAAGGATGATAGTTATTTTGAAGCCGTTAAACCTAATCCATTGATGAACAGTGTTTCTAGAGATCGCTTTCTCAATGTGGAAAACCTCCGACAAGAAATCAGAAAGTGGTATATATCGTTTGACCCTCCCGACACTGAAAACGAAGCGCGGAAGGTACGTGCCACGCCAGACTCTGTATCTTTGTCTTTATGCACCTATAATGTCTTTGGCCTGGTTCCCTTGTCTATTGTGCGCCTCTTTCGCGATGATGATGATGATGATGTGTGGGGTTTAACGTCTCAAAACCACCATATGATTATGAGAGACGCCGTAGTGGAGGGCTCCGGAAATTTTGACCACCTGGGGCTCTTTAACGTGCACCCAAATCTGAGCACACGGGTCTATACAACATTTCCGCCTCCATCGGAAATGCAGCCGCCGCAGCCGGTATTTGAACCCGCGACCTGCAGGTCAGCAGCCGAGTACCTTAGCCACTAGACCACCGCGGCGGGGCGCGCCTCTTTCGCGGTCCTTCTCGATGTGAGCATCATTCCCTTCAACTCTTTTCTGCTTGCTTCCTGCTCTTCACCCAGCAGTTCATGTCAGCCTCGTACACCTCAGAGACAGAAATGGATAAATACACCTGTATACAATAGAATAAGAGGCACTGCACAGCGTGAAATTCTCATCTGGACAGCTACTCTTGGTAAGGTAAAGTAAAAAAAAAGAGCACATAAGAGGACAATCGCATACAGTGAACTACAAACAGACAAGATATCCACACACCTTCTGAGCTTATGCCCAAACTATGTCACAATGCACCGACATTCATTTTGCAGGCTGTTGCGACTGGCGTCTGAGCTGACGAGGGAGCAGCGTGATTTTGGTCCTCAAACAAGTCGCCGAACGGCTGGCGGCCTGTGTCCACCAGGCTTTGTCCCTCCTGCAGTCGGAGGGTGAGGCATCGTGCCGCCACGACGCCGTGAGCCGTTCACGAGACGAGGACAAGTGCAGCACCTTCCTCGGAACAGACAGCAGCGGCAGCCGCAAATCACCCCGCTAATTTAACGAGCAGTGCCGCAGATACTTTTGAGCTTGGTTGCGGCGGCCCTTTTGATGTATGCTTTCGTGAGCTTGGGACACCTCGCGCAGCGGCACACGCACGACGAGGAAGAGCCACATTGGTGACACATGGCAGTGCAGTGACATCGCCTCAATATTGGATGTTCTCTTAGAAGTGTGGCAGCTTGGGCTAGTTGGTATGGCATGACGTGTCTTTCGTGTCCTTCTTGTCTCTGTGTCGTCGTTTTGTTCTCGCGCTATAACTATCGTCATGGATGTTCACGTATAGGCCGCGCATGTTCGACACCCTCGCCGGTTGCGTGTGATCCGTGATTTGGACAGTGCATATGCACGCGTTCCCTGATCTAGGGATCTGCGGAGAACATACCCTTTATAATGATCCACCCGGCTCATTCGAGAGAAAGCAACGTAGAGGAGCGGCACGTTCAAGAGCTCGCCATGTAAGAAAGAGCTCGCCATGTACATAATGTAAATAAACCCTCTCTAATAAGTCAACTTCTCCCTGCCTCGACATCTTCATCGCGAATCTCCGGTGCCTGCAAACTGCGGTCGCAATAAGTCTTAGATGCGAAGCCGCTCCATCCGTTAAAGACGTCAAGAGCGCCCTCGTTGGTCGCTGAGCCCGTTGATTTCCGTTACACGGCTCACAGGATCTTTCGCGCCGCAACGGAGTCTCCCTCGTTCCATGACCACCTCGTCCTCCTCTGAGAGTCCGATATATTGCAGCCACCTCGACACACGCACTTCATAATTGGACAACCGACGCTGTGACCATACAGGCGACCGATAAGCGGGGCCCTCCGCCGCTTATTACAGTATACACTCGCAGCTTCGAGCTACTCGCACGTCTGTCTCGCTTCCGGCCCCATATCGCAACGGCCAGAGTACCAGTCGATCTCCTGCGCTAGCGTGGGCTGCTGCGTTCCAAACGGCGCTCACGGGCGGGTCGCCACGTACAGCACGCCAAATTAGCCACCGCTCATTCCCTTTCTGCGCATTCTTCGATACGTATACTTTTAGCACTCCGGCCTGCGTCAGTGCTACAACCGCAACCAACGGATCAATGATAGACAACTGTCGACGTTTATGCGATCAAGTTGCAGGGTCTGAAAGAGCCGCTCTAACACAAACATAGCAGCGGACAAGTGGACATTTATTAACTGCTTTTAAGTAGCGGTGGTGAAGAAGAAGTCACGCAAACATTCTTTTTCTCACTTGCTCTTCATCTTTGTAATTTCTTTTCCTTTCTCTTTGTAGATTTCATATTATAGTAACAGGTTGGTAGGCAATAGTGTGGTTGACATCCCTAGCTTATACAACAAGTTTACTTGACCAATCCCCCCCAGAGTGGGTATGTGCCAGAGTCAACAGGCCACGAACAAACAAACTTGAACAGCGACTAACTCACTCAAGTCGACTTACATAGGGAACGCCGATGAAAACGAGCCCCGTATCTCGCTCAGTCTCCTGGCTCTATATTCCGAAACAGAGCTTTCAGCGCGAGATTCCGTATGGTGTAAGTGCGTTTTTAATGCGGTGCACCTTTTGCGAGGTTAATTGTTACTTCAAAAGCGGTTACTGGGCCGAAAAAAAAAAAGTCCGAGCTAGTTCTACGTAAAGAGCCCTAGGGATGTCATGTAGAAACGAAGAACTGCGATATAAATTAATGAACGAGGTAATGCAGGCTATTTGGTTGTGACCGCTGGCGTTGATTTTTAAAACATCAATGACGCAGACACAGGAAAGGACACATAAACAGGACGGCCGCTAAACATCCATTGATGTCTATCGCTATATCGACCATCAACTCTGAGTGTTCTCTCCTGTGTTTGCGTCTTTAATTTTTTTTTTGCGCTACAAAAATGAATGCATATAATGTAAAACTAGAACCGATACGAAGTTCACACTAGAACGTGATATTAATTTCTGAAAACACATGTGTGTGCTGCGTGAAGTCAGCCGTATTAGCTCCCACTATACTAGCGTAGGCTGACAATTCACTGGTGTTGTTAACTATTAGCAACCACTTTCATAACAACGTAATAAGATAGTACACGTATGCTGTTACTACGCCTATGCTTCACCCGGTTCAACAAACAGTGCACCCTATATAACAGTCAGTTGCTAAAAGTTAGAAAGTGTTTTTTTTTTCTTTCTTTTTTTGGCAGAGCCACACCTAACTTTTAGCACCTAAACGCTGTGTGTGGCTCTGCCAAAAAAAAAAAAAAAAAACCTTCCCTATTGCTCAACTTTGCAATAGTTTGCTACGCACCTGTAGCACTGCAGCCTTTCAAACAGCATAGCGGAATTCCACCTTGTTTTTTATATAGTTTAGAATGTCTGCGATCAATTCGAAAGCACAACTTTTCGAGCACACCGTACATAATCAATCACTACGCTAAAGATCCCCTCGAACAACCGCGCGATAGCACCGATATATGCCGGAAGCCAACGCGACAGCCGAGAACGTTTAGAGAAGCGTCGACCTCGATGGAACGTGACTGGGGGCAATTTCATCCGAAGCTAGCTAAAGTACGTCCATACAGTTTCCTCCAGGGCCTCTATAGCTCTCTCTCTCCCCCTCTATCCCTATTACATGCAACTCTATACGCGGTCAGTGCGGAAACAAAAGGACGACGTCGCGTCCCCCGGAATGTCCCTGCGCCGTAATGACGGCGACACGAGCTCGTTAATCACGTCCCGGCCTCAGCTGCAGTCCGTCGGCCACGGATGGGACCGCCTTCCTCATTCATGCGATATTAGGGCGCGCGCCTGCGCCCGTGTGCAAACACGCAGCGAGCGAGTGTGCGCGATGGACACGAGCCATAACGCACATCGGAAACGGGCGGTCTCGCGTTCTCCGCTACACTTGATGAGCCGTGGACAGCAATCCGCGTTCCGCGCGCACACGAATCGAGGTCCTCTTCGGCCTCGATGAAACGTTTGTATTAAAATGTGCTCGAAGAGAGGTGCAGAGGAAATGAACTGTTAGGAGAAGGCTAAGGCCATGGTTGCATTGGACTTCGGTATCCGGACTTGCGAATTTCGATTGAGCACGAACAACTAGAAGCAACTTTTCGGTGCTTTTAGTTTTACGGCCAAAGCCCTAAAATCATCCACAAACGTGAACAGCGATCGTGGTAGCCGTCAGCACTATGGCGATATAAAAAAATCACCACCATGTGGTGACGCCCCGCTACGGCGTCTCCCCAGATGGTCAGCATTCGTGACCTCACGATGACGTCTTATGACGTTACGCAACGGGGCATAACACGATGACGTCACCAAATGACATTGTAGTTTGGCCAAATGTGAGCCGATCCCGGAGGCCGCGCAGGACCACGTGGGGTGCAGACAGCTTTCGGGGAGGCGGAAGGCGAGACAGGGGGTTTGGGATGAATACGATCGACTTCGAAGGAAAATTAGATTGCATTCGTTTTTCAGTCGTCGTGGGCAACTAAATATATACGGAGAACTCAAACGTTTTACCTTGTTAATGCACGTAAGGGCGAAGGCGAAGGCGGTGCCTCTACGAGACGCATGCCATGTGCTCCAAGGCACACACTATAATTGTCGATGTGCCACAATTCATCAGAAATTCTACTTCCGCTGCAACTGAAAATCTTACGCTGTCATTCTAAAAGCTTGAAATCATGTCACGTCAGCTTTTACTCAGTCAGCGTCGAGTGTAAGACTATCTGAGGCATAGCTTTCTAAAAATACCTAAAGGGGACTCTCAGGCACTGCGATCGTTCAGCGAACATGGCAATGATGGGTAGTACATAGGTTTGCCTATAGTCTTCGAGCTTGCGGGCTTCAAACGCAATTGTGACTTTGTTTATTGCAGTGTTCTGGTTTTGTTTCGAAAAAAAAAATACCGTTTTGAACTTCGTGACCTGATTTGAATTGGTGAGCATAAAAGGTTAAGGTGGCGAAGCGAAACTGCTAAACCTTTGCTGACTGTCAGCTCGTGACAAAGCAGATCCAAGCCACGTGAAGCCAAAAGGAGCCGAAAGTACGGAGGTTAAACAAATCCGTGTACTACCCATCATTATCATGCAAGGTGAAAAGCCGTGAGTTGCTGCTCCCATAAGCGCCAGTGTTCCGTTTAGTATATTTACACGGCACTTTGCGATCTGCTCTGACCAGTAGAAGAACCCTAGCCTTACGCAGTTTATTCCGCTGCATTTAAAAAAAAGAGAGTTCTAAAGTGCGCAAACATGAAGTATAGAACACGCAAAGCGTCACACATAAAGAAATAAATGCAAATGAGATTTAAAAAGAGAGAAATTGGTGTACACAACAGAGTATTGCTGCTAGCATATGAAAAGTCGCCTAGAAACACCATTTCTAAAGCCCTCTACATATCAAGTTGGCAAGATGGAGTGCGACATTGCGTGCCGCTCGCCTTTTACCTCTCCGCGTTTCGCGAAGGGTTGGGAATGAAGTGGAGCACGACATCAATCAAGCCACGATCGATCGCATTTATGAATAATCGCAGACTCGCATATACGTCGACACAGCCAAGTCAGTGGAGCAAACATTCCGCCAATAGAATACTTTTTTTCAGTCAGCGCAGCACCTGTTTTTTTTTTAGGTATAGCGTTACTATATACGGATATATACCTTACTCCAGCACCCCTAGTGGAGAAGCCACGCTTCGTACGCATAGGCGTATAGCGAATGACTCACACCTATATGCGACGCCAACAACACTTGGGAGTCGATACAAGCTTAGCTCGAAAACGCTAGGGGTGAAAAATATATATATATGCGACCCTGCAAAGAGACGGTGAAAGTCAGCGGCATTTCTTGTTATACGTCGTTTCGTCAAATAGAGCTTCCGCAATCTACGAACTCGCGTCTTGTTTGAACTCTAGAAATATACAGCGTGTGCACAGTCTGTGCGCATGCAGAAGAGGACAGTCGTTTAAGTACTCGTTACATACACTGGCAGCCATATGCAAGTCGAAGTACCAGTTATTTCAATCCGTGAGCAGCTAAACTTTCTATCTCTCTTTCTTTACCGGTCAGAGGAAAAATCTATCTATCTATCTATCTATCTATCTATCTATCTATCTATCTATCTATCTATCTATCTATCTATCTATCTATCTATCTATCTATCTATCTATCTATCTATCTATCTATCTATCTATCTATCTGTCTGTCTGTCTGTCTGTCTGTCTGTCTGTCTGTCTGTCTGTCTGTCTGTCTGTCTATCTATCAGATAGATAATCTGTCTGTCTGTCTGTCGGTCTGTCTGTCTGTCTGTCTGTCTGTCTGTCTGTCTGTCTGTCTGTCTGTCTGTCTGTCTGTCTGTCTGTCTGTCTGTCTGTCTGTCTGTCTGTCTATCTATCTATCTATCTATCTATCTATCTATCTATCTATCTATCTATCTATCTATCTATCTATCTATCTGTCTATCTATCTATCTATCTATCTATCTATCTATCTATCTATCTATCTATCTATCTATCTATCTATCTATCTGTCTGTCTGTCTGTCTGTCTGTCTGTCTGTCTGTCTGTCTGTCTGTCTGTCTGTCTGTCTGTCTGTCAGTCTGTCTGTCTGTCAGTCTCTCTGTCTGTCTGTTTATCTATCTATCTATCTATCTATCTATCTATCTATCTATCTATCTATCTATCTATCTATCTATCTATCTATCTATCTATCTATCTATCTATCTATCTATCTATCTATCTATCTATCTATCTATCTATCTATCTATCTACCTGTCAAGTTCTAATAGTTAATTAGAGGCTCATTACTTACGGTATGCGTGCATATAGGACATTGAAAGCTAACGGGTCACGCACTCGCGGGCTTGTGTCCTTTCACCGTGACAGAAGTGAGAGCCGACAATCATTTCTTGCTGCTGCGGCGGCGACATTCAAACGGGTGCACGGGCGTGGCTCGTGCCCCGTTCACACTCCCGGCTCACGCGACGGGCGACGCGTGCAGGCCACCCTCGTCCGCGTGCATATACGTTGCAGTTACGTTCAGCGCAGTTAAAAGGCCCCGCACTCACAACCGCGGCCTTCGGTATAACCACCCTTGGCTTCGCTGATTACTTAGTTATTCCAGCGCGAGACATTCCACGCGAAATGAACAGAGTTTTCAGGAGTTTATTATACACGTCAGCACACACACAAAAAAATTAATAAGAAATCTACAAGTTCTGCTTCGCTCACACTTATGAAAGAACGATGCTGCAGGCCTTGTCTTCATCATCATGGTTATCATCATCATCATCATCATCATCATCATCAAGAACAACAACAACAACAACAACAACAACAACAAGAACAACATCATCATAATCATCAGCAGCAGCAGCCTGACTACACCCACTGCATAACAAGGACCTCTCCCATGATCCGTCAGTCAATCGACCGTACCGTTGGCGTTCAACCCCCGCTCCACATAAAATTTTTAAAATCTTGCTTGCCTCTCTCTCTTTCTCTCTCTCTCTTTATCACCCACCGAAAAAAAAATCTCCCCTGCAACCCGGTCTTGTGCCTTCTGCTGCCACGTTATACCTGCAAACTTCATCAAATCTCATCTTCATCAGCCTATCGCATTCCTGTGTTTTGCAAGTCTTTCAGACACGTTGTATCACTGCTCTTCATCAATAAACACTCCGTGTTAAGCTCTTCGAAGAGGCAGTATAGCCATCACCTTCTATAACGAAAGTCCGACTCGGGGGAGCAGCGGCCACGGTGCTCGGCTGCTAACCCAGAGGTCGCGGGTTCGATTCCGGCCGCAGCGGTCAAATTTAGATGGAGGCTGAAAGGTAGAGGCCCGCGATATAGTTCTGTACCCGCACACTGTGTGGCGTCAGCGCGCTATATAAAGAACACGAGATGGTCGAAATTTCGGGAGCCGCTCCGCTACGGCGTCTGTCATAATCACATGGCGGTTTTGGGACGCGAAAATTTCTATTATTATTATTACTATTATTACTATTATTATTATTATTATTATTATTATTATTATTATTATTATTATTATTATTATTATTATTATTATTATTATATAACGACAAAGTATGACGTGACAGAGGTGTGTCCGTGGGAACGCCCACACCAATTGTTGAGCTAACTGTTGCCGCGTTCCTTTTCAGTAGAAGCTATGTGTAGTAGGACTCACCCAATTTCAGCAGCACATGCGAGCTTAAGAGAGAGAGAGAGAGAGAGACTCTTTATTAGAAAAAAACAGAGATTTTTTGCTGTAAATCATGGCTTTCCTATGTGAGATGTCGTATTATCAGACATACTTAATCGACGTAGCACGTTTTAAAACATAGGACAGGGGAAGGGACAGAAGGGAGCGCTTACTTCCAACAAAATTTTATTTCAAGGAGCGTACATATACATGCTCATGAAATTCGAAAACAACAGACAAACAGATGAAAAACCCTCTATTGCCATGCGCTAAAAACTTATGATCTCAAAAACGACAATTCTTTATCACAAAGACCGAGAGAAGGATTGCTGACGCAGTTCAGCCCTAATCTACTAATCCTTTCTGCTTCAATAATCTCCCTTGTCACTTTATTTCTGTTTTTTTCCTATGATTACCGTACCATGAAAAAGTGGTTTGCAGCCACACGTGTTGCAATGTAGTGCCAAAAAACCATCTCGACCATTTTTTACGTTGCAAGCGTGTTCGCGGAGCCGGTAATTATTACACCTGCCAGTTTGTCCTATGTAGTGTTTACCGCATGAAAGAGGTATCTGATAGATATTACAAACCGCGCGCATGTGACAAACAGTGTTAAGTGCTTTTTAGAGCATCCCGGTTTTGCATGTGAAACAACTTTCATACACAAGTACGAGAGCTTTTTCGGGGCAGAAAACACCACCTTTACATTGGCCCGCTCTCCAACCTTTTTCAAGTTGTGGGAAATTCAGCAATCCTTCTCTCGGTCTTTGTGATAAAGAATTGTCGTTTTTGAGATCATACGTGTTTAGCGCATGGCAATAGAGGGTTTTTCATTTGTTTGTTTGTTGTTTTCGAATTTCATGAGCATATATATGTACGCTCCTTGAAATTAAATTTTGTTGGAAGTAAGCGCTCCCTTTTGTCCCTTCCCCTGTCCTATGTTTTAAAACGCGCTACGTCGATTAAGTATGTCTTAGCAACATGCCCAACTTTATACTCTAGTATTATTAGAGCCCTTCCGGCAAGGCCAATATTGGCTAGGTAATTTATCAATGAAAGAATGACCCGACGATGCTTGGAATGTCCGCGTACAGGGCCTAATATGTCGCGCAGCGGTAATTGTTCGTGGCAGAACATGTCCATTTCTTGTTCGAACAGTTGCCTCTCATCGCGGTACGCGGGGCATTCGAGAAGTATGTGCTGCACTGTCCTTATGCTGCCACAGTTATCACAACCTGGACTCGAGTACGCCCGATTCGGAACACTTTTCGTGTATTCCACGTTCAGTCAAAGACGATTACATAACTTCTCTAGGTGGTGAGGGAGTGAGTGGGAGAGTTTAGCCCTCAGTTTTCGGTCAATACAATAGAGAAAGCTATTGTTGTGTAGTGGCGCATTCCAAAAGTAGTCTTTTTCTTGGTATAAGCATATCTTTTCGCGATGTTCCAAGCATCGGCTTTTCAAAAGAAATATTGTATTATGATATCACAATGAAAATATGATAATGATGACTTTCTGATAGCCCCCAGATATTTATGTGGCACATACTCGTTTGTTGGGCTAACCATTGCCTTCATTTTTAGTGCACCAGTGGTGAGTATTAGGACTTACCCGATGTCCTTGGTGCATAGTCGTTTATGATGCCCACCCGCGTTTCCCAGGATCCAGAACATGAAGGCCTCACCTGCGGGCGCAAAAATGACTATCAAAACAGAACAGGAGCT
The DNA here is from genome assembly GCF_013339725.1 of Rhipicephalus microplus. Taxonomy (NCBI): domain Eukaryota; kingdom Metazoa; phylum Arthropoda; class Arachnida; order Ixodida; family Ixodidae; genus Rhipicephalus; species Rhipicephalus microplus. Next base: position 131,547,031 of record NC_051171.1, read on the forward strand.
ATAACCGCATACACCAACGTAATCGTGCAGAAATATACGCAAGCACACGAGGGGGTCTTGGTATGTGTGCCAACATATACACACATACCATTCCACAACATCCGGCCGGAAAAAGTTGGGCGTGGACCCCCCCCCCCCCCCCCCATTTCCTTCCTCTGACCCCACCTGTAGTATTGTGGAGGCCTCTAGCGGAGAACAAAAACAAAAAGCCACGCTGACGTTCGACGAGGAAATCACTTTCTTTCGTATCTTATACCTGCCCAGACGCGGTGAATAAGACAGACATGTCAATTCATGAAATGAAATGACGCCTTCAACGTTGCACCTCGCCCAACCGAAATAATAATTGTGGCATACAATACCGAATATTCTAACGTTTAGCGAATCGTCGAACCATTACGCTTGACATACGGGCCTACCGAACATACGGGCTTAGCGAGTATATACGGAGCCACGTTATAGCCAAATCAGTTCACGCATAGCCTCGGTCTTCAGCTCTACGTTCAAGACCTAACGAAGAAGAAAACAAAAATCCGTAAAACGTAATATCGTTCGTGCATGCACGAGTACTAGTTTATATGTGGTTGCACCCCTACTTAACGTAGGGAGCACTGCACGCAACTGCTAAACAGCAGTAAATAAGTACACATTCCCCGTTTAAATGCGCAAAAAGGGGCGAAGCTTTTACAGTCGCAGTAGCTCGCGTCGTTTCGAACGACCCCAATTACTCTGCACTGCACGCAGCGCGAGGACACGGAGCGCCAAACTGAGGCACGAATGTATTTGTCCAGAGCCCTCTCAAGGAAAGTGGGCGGAGAAGAAGGAGAGTGGTTGCCATTTTTCAAAGGAACTCAGCGTCGGACGATGGCGTTCAAGCAAACACACGACCTAATGTCAATTGCACAGAAAACCCCGCGTCGCAACGGTGAATGGTTGAAAAGAAAGCCGGACCATTTGGTATGAACTCATTGTGGAACAGCGAACAAAAACAAAACAAAAAACTTCGACGATGCTTGGGCGTCCGCAAACGCGTAATGGGGCCCCGTGCGCAGTCTTCTCAAATGCTAGCTTCGCTTCGGTTTTCGATGCATGCCTCAACCACGTCACAAGAAGACGATCGCCTGTAAGCGTAACATCGGCCGTTTCAAACTGTCCTATAAAGAATGCCTACTACAAGCACAGTTGCGAAGTGCCTACAACGCCAAAATATTTCTTTTGAAGCGTAAGCTACACTGGCCAAGGTCGAGCAGTCTCGCGAGGCTTATCAAGAGCAGTGTTGCGCATGCCCGGGGAGCAGTGTCGTCACACAGCTCGAGTGCCGCAGGAGGCGTGGAAACTCCTATTCCCGTATTCTCGAACGTCCCTCCACTCAACGCTTTACCTTCACTAGATGGATGGATGGATGGATATGGCTGTACCCTTTAGATCGGGCGGTGGCTAGCGCCACCAAGCCGTAATATATAATGAACCAAAAACTATATTTTTTTTCCTTAAAAAAGAGTTTGAGGATTCGTACTTTGCAGTGAAGAGTTTAATTTTCACTCGCGCCTTGACTTTAGCCACCAATCAGACAACCTCCTTCTATAGTGAAGTCTACCCGCTTAAAGTTTATTTTGCCCTCCCGGTCCCTAAACCCCAGTGCTTTGAAAAACTCTGCGCCATCATCCTGAACTATAGGGTAAAGCCCTTTACAGAACATTATCAAGTGTTCGGCAGTTTCTTCTTCCTCTCCACACGCACTGCATACTGTGTCTACCCCTTCGTATTTGGCCCGATATGTCTTGGTTCGCAGTACTCCCGTTCTGGCCTCAAACAGTAGAGAACTACCCCGAGTATTATCATAGATTCTTTCCTTGGCAATTTCCTGCTTAAACGTTCGATAGACCTCTAGTTCGGACTTCTTAATCATGCCCATTCTCCACATGTCAGTCTCCGTTTCCTTCACTTTCTTCTTAACCGATAGTTCTTTTTGGTTTGACCACCCGCTGTTTTCTAAGTATTTACCAGTCAACTTCCTGGTTCGCTTCCTCCATTTTGTATCGACATTCTTCATGTACAAGTAGCTGAAAACCTTCCTAGCCCAACGCTCTTCCCCCATTTCTCTCAATCGCTTCTCAAATTTTATCTTGCTGCTAGCTTCCCTGCCCTCAAATGATGTCCATCCCATATCACCTTGTACTCCCTGATTTGGTGTATTCCCGTGAGCTCCTAAAGCAAGCCTACCTATTCCACGTTGCTTAATTTCTAATCTTGCTTGAACTTCTGATCTCATGCACAAGACCGCTTTGCCGAACGTCAGCCCAGGAACCATGACCCCTTTCCATATTCCTCTCACAACATCATACCTATTGTAATTCCACAGTGCCCTATTTTTCATGACTGCTGCATTCCTGTTACCTTTAGTCGTCACGTATATTTCGTGTTCCCTCAGATACTCGGTCCCATTGCTTATCCATACGCCCAGATATTTGTATTTATCTGTTATCTCTAGCGTGACCTCCTGTATTCTAAGCTCACTACCTTCGTTGTCATTGAAAATCATGACTGCTGATTTTTCCTTACTGAAGCTGAAATCTAACCTATCTCCCTCATTACCGCAGATGTCCATCAATCTCTGCAAATCTTCCTTGTTGTTGGCCATTAGCACTATATCATCTGCGTACATTAATGCTGGTAGTGCCTGATCAATAAGTTTTCCTTGTTTGACTAAAGAGAGGTTGAAGCCCAGTCCACTTCCTTCTAATTTTGCCTCTAATCCTTGTAGGTACATCATGAATAATAAGGGTGACAGGGGGCACCCCTGCCTAAGCCCCCGTTTTACCTCTGCAGGCTTCGATACCTGTTTTTCCCACTTTATAACTACCTTGTTACCTTTATATATACCCTTTAAAAGATTAGTGACTACATGTTCCACGCCTAGTGTGTCCAGTATTCCCCACAATTCCTCTTGAACCACGCTATCGTACGCTCTCTTGATATCCAAAAATGCTAGCCACAGGGGCCTGTGTTCCATTTCTGCTATTTCGATGCACTGCGTCAGTGAGAACAGATTGTCTTCCAACCTCCTGTGTTTCCGAAATCCATTCTGCAGTTCCCCCAGCACCCCCTCATTCTCTATCCACGCCTGCAGTCTTTCCTTTATAATCTGCATCGCCAGCCTGTAGACCACTGAAGTCACTGTTATAGAGAAAGTCGACGGAAGCGCCCTCTCTCGTCACGGCAAGTCACTGCATATCAGCGATAATGTGGTGCGATTCTCGAGCAGCGCAGCGTCATTTTCAGCCGAGCAGCGGCGCTGTGCTCAGCTCTGTCAAGTGAAGGGCGAAAGTCGAGTCGAGCAGCGTTTCTGAATACTAAAGTGACGTGTACTGACGGTTGACTCGCGTGAGCTCGCTTGCTCGTCGTCTGTCCACCTATCCATCAGTGCGTACGTCCTGTTCGTCTGTCTGTCCATCTGTCCGTACGAATATCCTGGTATAGCCAAGCAAAGTCACTGCTAAGATTGTACAAATCAGTTAATTGGGCCCACTACGCGTCCACTAAACGACCTGCGAACTTACAGAGCTGTTCACGCTGTTGACGCTTTTGCAGATGATGATAAGTAAATATGTCTCAACGCGCTTTAGTGGATGTGCCTTTAAAACAGCAACTCGTTGCAGAATTCAAATGTTTGGCACAGGGCGCGATTTTATGAGCTTCTACAACGCGTGTTATATGCGTTGAGCAAGCCTGCCCACTAAGTCATATTCGTACAGCGTCTTTTTTTTATTATTTTCAAAGTAGTTTCACACTAAGGAGTCACCCTATGTTCGTAGACCTGCTTGTTGCGGCGACTCTTGGTGTCCCGGGGAATCATTGGTCAGGTACCAGCTTGTGATAAGATCACGTGCTACGTGACACCAACAGGGAAAAAAAAGCATTGCACACTCGCCTTAATAGCTACTGGCAGCGACTGACGCTCCCACCTTTGAATGCACACACCACTGAGCTACGGTGGCGGTCATATCCCTCTGTCCACTTTATAAAGAACTGTTAGTTATGCTCACGATGATGATAGTCTACAAAGTGGACAGAGGAATGACCGCCATCGTAGCTTAGCAGTAGAGCATCGGTCTCTGGCGACTGTAGGTTGGTTGGTTGGTTGTTCCTCAGAGTCCTGGCGCAACCCACCACGGGGGATCGCGCCAGGACTCTTACCGTCCACTCGTCTTTCTTACCACTTACATTGCAATCAGTTCTAAGAACATCCTTTATACTTTCTTCGGGTCCGTTCTCTCTTAGATCTCAACAATGATGTGTCTAACAAAGTTCGCTATTTGAGCTTTCAGTCTGCAGCTTAACTACAACCGCAAACATAGGACTTTCAGTTCTAAATGACAGATGGTAATAAAGTTTTCCTCCTCTTTTTTTTTCTAGAAAGCTAGAGAAGAAAAAGAAGACGAAGCCATTGCGCGACACATGTGTGGGCCAATCTCGCTGCGATGGTGTGCGCCACATATTCAAGAAATTTGTCTTGACTTGCCTTCGTATAAGCAGGAGCCAAAAAAGCAAGGTACAAGCAATCAATCAATTCAGCAAGCAAGCAAGCAAGCTAGCATACGAGATGAAGAGCATGAGAACTCGCCCACCGTGGACTATATGCATCAAAACTAGGCAGTTTGATGATTAAGAACTGTGATACAGCATAACTAGCCACAGTCAGTATAGTTTATTATGTTTCATTTTATGTTATTGCCATTCGTTTTATAGATGGCATTTAAATGAACAACTCAAATATCTTAATTTATATAAGGGTCATGGCTTAAACCGACACGACATTTTCTCCGCGCACTCCATAAATCGCTCCGAACGTAGGCAGAAAAACATCTATCTGATGTCGTGTTCCCGACATCATACACAAGAGAAGATGCGTTGAGGCCAGTCTGGATAAAACGACGAGAAAGTAAAAGAAATGATCCACGCTTTGTCCGTTGAGCTTCCAGATTATTCTGACTCGCGAAAACAGCGCACTCGACAGCATAGAAAGCTCGCCGACGAGGTGTACAAAATGAACGCTACGCAACCAATACGACAACACCACCCCCTCTGCCCGGCTTGCCACAACTAAACAGTGAGCAAAGCCAAATAAGTTCAGCATTATCAATGACTCCACAGCAGGTATGGTTAGGCACACGCACTGCCGGTGTTCGTGGCCAATGTTGCAACTACGTGGTCATCGATATAGCAGACTGCAACTCTACAATGCCAGTAGAGCGTACGAACCTATCGATACGGTTTCGTATATGAACACGTTGCAGAACAGAAGCCACTGTAACATACGAAGTTGTGTATAAGAGAAGCACGAGGCGCGTCAAAAGTGCAAGAGAACATTTGTATGTTCTGTATTAACAGTCGCGACATGTTTGATATATATCCGCTCGCTGTCAGATTATACGCTAACATTAAGCGATACTTATGATATGGGACATAACCATAACTGTCACTGAATGCCTTCCGCGGGCATTGAATGACGCTCGGCGCGTTATGTCAAGTCTAGACCACCGGTCCCCGCGGTCTAGACTCAAACCTGTCAGCCTGCCTGCAGCGGCCAAATATCGTCTTACCCTAACCCGATCGCTAGAGTGGAGCCCTTTCCCAAACAAGCTGCGTATCGGGATGGATCGCGAGGCTGTGTCACGTCGGCTGCTGAGGCGACTAGAGGCGACGGTCTGACGGCGCCCCCTACAGCAACGTCGTGATGAGAGAAATGAAAGAAAGAAAGCTAGCTGATCTGGCGTGTTTGCTCGCAGTCACGCAGATGGGACCGTTTGTTTGCCGGTGATCCGATCACGTTAGCACGACGCCTCGCGTCAGGGATAACGCTGAAATGTATATAGTTAGCGCGGCTAATTACGTGCAGCGAAACGGACACCCGAATACCATCTAAAGGCACGTCACTCTTCGCCAGCGACACGGTTCACGGTTTAGTTGAGATGGTTACAGTATACAAACGCTAACAGTCGGGGAACTGTAACAAGGGCTCCCGGCTTAGTTTGCCTATATAGTGCCCCGCAATGTTTTCGCGAAGAGACCTTACACACTCAAAGTTTCGGCTCGTTCCCAAATGCACCAATTTACGTAGCCTCCTGGTTTTTGCAGCGAAATATGTTATGAGATTGGAACTCACTTCACATTCAGCGTCGTAGGTGTCCACCGCCGCTGCCCGTAAACAGTTTCGCACAAAATAAAAAAAGAGGTAAATAAAGAAACAAAGGACAAAACGGCATTCGAACCCGGGTCCGCTGCGTACCAGCCCAGTATTCTACTAATAATCCACGCCGGCTCTTGAACTCATTTGAAACTGGCCTTAGGGAGACTTGATGTCGGGAAATGAATCGCGCCAATATGAGTAGAACATCAAAGGGACAACCAGGCATCACACAATCCGAACTGTGTAAATAGTTGGTCGTCCAATGATCCAACCCATCACAGCAGCTTGTTTTTGTACACATATTAACTGTGGCTGATACCCACTTCAGGCATAATTCCTCATGGTCGTAAGCCAATGCATAAAAATATTGCCCAATGTTTCTAGGAAGTGTGTAGCGGATAGCCAGCTTCTCCGAACAATGATGAAGGATAGAATAGGGAATACCGGCGTACTACACAAAAATTACGATTATTTCTGGCGTAGTAGGTACCCAGAGAGTGTGCTTGTAGCAGTTAACCAAACCAAAGAGTTATTTAACAAAAAGCACTGTCACAGCGAAATTACTATTATTATTATTATTATTATTATTATTATTATTATTATTATTATTATTATTATTATTATTATTATTATTATTATTATTCACGACAGTCAGTCTTCCAGAATGCCTGACATCCACAAACTTTCTTGCCCCGTCGTGGTGGCCTAGGGCTAAGGTACTAGGCTTCTAACCTGCACGTCACGGGATCGAATCTCGGCTCAGGCGGCTGCATTTTCGATGTAGGCGAAAGTTCTGTAGGCCCGTGTGCTCAGATTCGGGCGCACCTTTAAGGACCTCAGGTGATAAAAATTTCCGGAGCGCTCTACGGCGTCTCTTATAATCATATGGTGGTTTCGGGACGTTGAAGCCCACATATTAGTAAATAAACAAAAAAAAATCAAATCGGTACATACACACAACATATCCGAGTACACGAATTGCAGAAAAATGTCTGCAAACCCAAAGAAAAAAAAAAGCCGAAGATACGCCAACTTAGGTATCAGCAAGAGCAAAAAGAGCAAGCCCGAGGAAAAGCCTGCACACCACACAAAAAGGCTCCACTGGGACATGGGCGCTGTTGCGCCATTGGGTAGCGTGGTGCGGACTCGGGCCATCCGAGTCCCCGGAGAGGACGAGTAGAGAAGCCGGAGAAGGAGAAAAAAATGTTTATATACAGTATTTACATGGTAGCGTGGTACAACGTGAAAAGAGAATCACCCACGAGCGCCTCTGCGCTAGCGTTTTTATACATCGTCCGCCTTCCCAAGATCCCTTGCAAAGATAATTTATGCGCAGGATACTCCAATGAGATCGTCGTCTTCCTCTCCGGCCCCGAAGAGGGAAAGCCAAACACCGCCTTCCTCTGAACCTAGGAAAGGGGGCAAGGCATGCCCAGTTCGCTGTTTGGTGAGGGAGACCCCACGCGCCAGCGTGGCACCACAGTGAGATGACGTGGAATCCCATGCGCAAAGTCGCTCCCTGATGCAGCCAGGTTGACTCAAGCAAGGCAGAATACCCCGTACAGCTGCTGGGTCGACGCTGCTTCGGAGTGTTGCTCTCGGCGGCTGACAAAAGCTTGGCCAACGACTTTTGTGTCAAGAGGAGCCGGCGACGTGGTTTTTCCCGATTGTCCGCGTCCGTCGCCGTCCCGGTGCAGGGTTGACTCATCAACAGCTGCCAGGTGCCAGCAGGCCGCGAAGACCACGTGGAACTTGGGCGAGGCACAACAGCACCCCCGCCGCCAGATGATACATCGGGAGGTCGAGTTGTTCCATGCAGCTCGGCCGGGTCGATGTCGGCGACGTTCCGGCAAGGCTCTTGCTTTCTCGAAGGGCCTGGTCAAACTGGAATGCTCCAAGAGCTGGCCTCTGCGCCCCGCTTCGGTGAAAAGTGGGTGACAAGCTCCAAGAAACGACCTTTGTCAGCCACACACAATGCGACAAGCACCGCGTGCACGCCACTCTCATCGCCAGGCCTCAGATTTTACAAAGCAAACATCTTATCTTAATAACTTAAGCTCAAGGAAACAATGTGCATACCAATCGGGACAAGTGTCCAGTAACTCTTTCATACGTAATTTCATTTGGAATCGAGATAACATTATAATCAAGCTAAACAAGCAAACTGTAGAGCTCGGGACAACGAGGGAGTCAGTAAAAAATTTCTCTATGCCCTCACTGTAACACATTGAAAAAAAAAAGTACACATAAACTAGGTAAAGATAAACAAAAAAATCAAACAAACCTTCCGCGTCTTTTGACGAGTCAAAACGCTCGACTTAGGGCGTCCTGCATTTGTATGAAGGCCACCTCTCTTGTAGCGCACCTCGAAATTGTGCTGCTGCAGTGCTATGCTCCATCTGAGCAAACGACCATTCTTAGGTGACATTTGGTGTAACCAGGTTAGTGGAGAGTGATCAGTTTCTATAATAAACTTAGAGCCAGCAACATAGCAGCCTAGTTTTTGTACGGCCCAAACAATGCAAGCACATTCTTTTTCCGAAGTGCTATAAGCCTCTTCCCTGCTGCTCAATTTGCGACTCAAATACAAAACCGGCCGCTCCTCTCCACTCTGGTCCGTCTGACATAGCACTGCTCCTAAACCGCGTTCGCTTGCATCACACTGAATAGTGAAAGGTTTTGCAAAATCCGGTGCCCTCAAGACGGGTTTCTCACTCAATGCGTGCTTCAGCTTCTGAAAAGCGTCTTCCTTTTTAGAGTCCCATTGAATGTTCACAGGTTCGGTCTGGCGTAAACTATCTGTCAAAGGGCTGGCAATCTCGGAGTAATTCGGGACGTAATGCTGATAGTAACCTGTGAGGCCGAGGAATGCTCTCATCTCGGTCTTAGTGCTGGGACGACGATAACCGACCACCGCGGCTACCTTGAGTTCGGACGGTCGACGACGCCCATTTCCTACAATGTGCCCTAAATAGCTTACTTCAGCACAGCCCAAATGACATTTCTCTCTCTTTACCGTAAGACCTGCATTTTTGATCCGTTCCAAAACCATCCGAAGGTGTTCAACATGGTCTTCCCATTTGTCCGAAAATATCGCCACATCGTCTAGGTAAGGCAGCGCAAATTTCTCGAGCCCGTGGAGAACCTTATCCATCAGGCGGCTGAAACAATACGGCGCGTTCTTGAGCCCAAAGCTCATCATCAAAGGACGAAAAGTGCCCAGGGGTGAGATAAAAGCAGCGTATCGACTCGCGCGCTCTGTCAAAGGGACCTGCCAATACCCCCTAACAAGGTCTAGCGTGGAAATGTATTTCGCCTTAGACACTGTCTCTACCCTCTCTTCAATGTTAGGAATAGGGTAAGTCTGGTCGATTGTTACAGAGTTCAGGCGGCGATAGTCCACGCATGGCCTTGGATCACGGCCCGGAATCTCAACCAAAATCAAAGGCGAGGTGAAATCACTGTCTGCTTCGATGATAACACCTAGGTCGATCATGCGGCGAATTTCGGCCTCTAGTATCTCTCTCTGTCTAGGTGACACCCGATACGGCTTACAGCTGATCGGCTTGTTAACCGTCAGCTCAATGTCGTGCTTAATCACATCCGTTTTGCCTGGCTTCTCGGAGAAACGGTAGCGAATTCCTGTACTAAAAGCTCTAAATCTTCCTCTTGAGCCTTACTTAGGGTGTTCCCTGTGTCTACCCTATCTGACAATGTGCTGCTGACCGTGCCATCGGAAAGACAAAGGATTTCCGCGCCCTCGTCCTCAGGAACATTGAGTGCAAGGTTTACTACTGCTTTTCGTCGCATGTAGGGTTTCATTAGGTTACTGTGATACACTTTGGGGCATTTCCGGCCCCACTTTACCTCGTAGTTGGTGTCTGAAAGCACTGACATCACTGTCGCTGGTCCCTCCCATTGTACGTCCAGCTTGTTTTTTCTTGAAGGGCACAACAGCATCACCTCATCGCCCACTCTAAAGACTCGCTTTCGAGCTGACTTATCGTAACGGGCCTTGGAGAGCGCCTGTGCTGCGCGCATGTTGCTCTCCACCACTTCGCGTGTAGTCCCCAGTCGCCCCAATAAATCCAGTACATAGGAAACCACATTAGGGTCCTCCCCATATCCAGTCCATGACTCTCGTATCAAGTGCAGCGGACCTCTCAAGTTCCTGCCGTAGACAAGTTCAGCCGGACTAAAACCCGTACTCTCGTGTGGGGCCGACCTCAGAGAAAACATCGCAGCTGGTATACACCCCTCCCAGTCACTTTTATGCTCAAAGCACAAAGCTCGCAAAACGCGTTTCATGACCGAGTGCATGCGTTCCACAGGGTTCGACTGTGGATGGTGAATAGAGCTATGCGCGATTTTTATCCCGCAGCGTTCTAGGAATGTAGTCGTAAGGCAGCTTGTGAACACACTTCCGTTGTCACACTGTATCTCCGAGGGAAAACCCACCCGAGAAAAAATAGACAACAATGCGTCCACCACGCATACTGAACTCAACTCTTTCAGTGCGATTGCCTCCGGGAACTTGGTGGCAACGCACAGCGCGGTCAGGACGTACCGATATCCTGATTTAGATGGAGGCAGAGGCCCCACGATGTCAATCACGAGCCGACGGAAGGGTTCTGTGACTATGGGCACTAGTTTCATTGGTGCCTTCCATTTGTCTGTTGATTTTCCTATCCGCTGACAAGTGTCGCATTCACGGACAAACATCTCTACATCCTTCCAGCACCCGGGCCAGTAGAACTCCTGAGCCAGCTTAGCTTTCGTTTTCTTTATACCTAAGTGGCCCGCCCAGGCGTTGCTGTGGGCCAGGTCGAGAATGTTCCGCCGGTATTTTAGTGGAACTACCACTTGGTTGTAGACCCGCCCTTTAGCGTTCTCATACCTGCGATGCAACACCTCGTTTTGGGTGTAGAACGAAACGTTCTTCCTAGAGTTACCTTCCTTATGTATGGCATCTAGCAGTATAGAGAGTGCGAGATCCGCCTTTTGATCGACCACTAGCGTTGCACGGTCGGTTCTGGCTAGCTGACACCAACTGGTGGACGCGGGTGTTAACACCGAGCCTGTCACCAAGTCCTCGTTTTCGGGCGTTAGAGATATTTCCTCGCTGTTGTCGACCATAGCCCCAGTTTCCGTCTCGACAACTCGCATGGCAGACTCATTTTCCGTCGCAACTACCTCAGGTTTTCCTACACTGCCCTCGGACGTCTGTTCCCCAGAGGGTGAGCTGCTCAGCTGTTGCGTCAGCTCGCGCGCCTTCGAACGGGTAAGGGCCATGCAAGCTATTTCGGTGGCAAATGATTCTCCACGTGTTTTTAACATTTCCTCAGACTTATTTGAAAATAGGTAAGGGAAGTGCTCCGGAAGGTTGGCTGAAATTGCTGCTTCCGTACACAATTGGCCGAAAGGGCCCTCGATTACAACCCTCGCTATCGGTAGGCAGACGCTTTGCTTTTCTGCCACCTGCCGAATCCAGGCACACTCTCCTATATAGTCTTCGGAAGATACGCAACTTGGATGCGCTACATCCATTGTGGCCGCCGAGTCCCTCAATACCCTACACATTCGGCCGTTCACTGAGAGTGTCCTCATGTAAGGCTTCAACAGCTTTAAGCTATCCTCTGACTCCTGAATTGTGGCAAATGCCATGTGCCTCTTACAGCTCCTGGCCATGTGGCCCTTTTCTCCGCAGCTGTAGCAAACAACTGGCTTCCGCGCTTCTAACGCATGCGCTATGTCACCAGGCGCCTTTGAACCTGATGAAGGTGCCGCCTTAGTCCCCTCACTGTCCTTTCCCTGCTGACTGTCTAATAACTTGGAATTCTCGGGTTTCCAGTTATTTCTTGCAAACCTCTTGCGTCCCTGGTTTCCCGACCAGCTTTCTACCTTTTCATTTTTTTCCGATGTTCGTGGTGTACTGCGGAGACTACGGCGTGAGCAGTAATCTTCGGCGAGTTCTGCTGCCCTGTTCATGTCTACGTCTTTCATCCTATCCTGCACCCAAAGCCTTACCTCCTCGGGAATTCCCCGGTAAAACTGCTCAAGTACCATCAACTCAATGACCTTGTCATGGTTGCCATAGACTTGCGCGCTTTTGAGCCACTCTTCAAAGTTGGCTCTAATTTGGTAGGCATAGTCCGAATGAGATTCGTTGCCCCTCTTAGAGTGCCTGAACCGCAGGCGGAAAGCCTCTGTCGATAGGCGACATTTTCGTAGCAATGCAGCCTTTACCCTGTCATACACCTCGGAGTCCTCTTTATTCATTCTTGCGATAACATCGGACACTTCGCCTGGTAGTACGCATATCAGTTTTTGTGGCCAAGTCTCCCTACTAAACCCTGCATTTTCGCATGCTCGCTCAAAATGCACGAGGTATAATGCAATGTCGTCACCCGCCTTGAAGGTGTGGATTAGATCCTTTATCTTTGATTCTCCACCCCCTGAATTTCGATTTCCCACGGACATACGAAGCTCCAGTTCTTTCAGACGGATTTCATGTTCTTTATCCTCGCGATCCCTCCTTATTTCCTCCTCTCTCTGTTCACGGGCTAAGCGCTCACGCTCCTCTTTCTTTGCCAAAATGGTTTCTCTGGCCTCAATGGCCTCTTCTAAACTCACTTCCTCTTTTCCCAAGTGCTCCAAAATTTGTTGTTTTCTTTTAACCGAGCCGACCGAAATATTCAGCTCCTGACAAATTTCGAGGAGTTCTTGGACCTTAAACTTCTCCATCTTAGATATGCACACCGTTTCTCTTCTAAGGTAATTTTGCCCACGAGCCACCCAATTCTTGGTCTGCGAATCAAAATTTACCAAAATCACCCTACCACGTTACCGACCATCTGCGCTAACGAGTCTGGCGAAAAGAAGAGCAAACACGCGGCACTCACCACTTCGATGCAGCCGACGCAGGCGAATCCCATAAGCTGCCAGCCACTGTTGCGCCATTGGGTAGCGTGGTGCGGACTCGGGCCATCCGAGTCCCCGGAGAGGACGAGTAGAGAAGCCGGAGAAGGAGAAAAAAATGTTTATATACAGTATTTACATGGTAGCGTGGTACAACGTGAAAAGAGAATCACCCACGAGCGCCTCTGCGCTAGCGTTTTTATACATCGTCCGCCTTCCCAAGATCCCTTGCAAAGATAATTTATGCGCAGGATACTCCAATGAGATCGTCGTCTTCCTCTCCGGCCCCGAAGAGGGAAAGCCAAACACCGCCTTCCTCTGAACCTAGGAAAGGGGGCAAGGCATGCCCAGTTCGCTGTTTGGTGAGGGAGACCCCACGCGCCAGCGTGGCACCACAGTGAGATGACGTGGAATCCCATGCGCAAAGTCGCTCCCTGATGCAGCCAGGTTGACTCAAGCAAGGCAGAATACCCCGTACAGCTGCTGGGTCGACGCTGCTTCGGAGTGTTGCTCTCGGCGGCTGACAAAAGCTTGGCCAACGACTTTTGTGTCAAGAGGAGCCGGCGACGTGGTTTTTCCCGATTGTCCGCGTCCGTCGCCGTCCCGGTGCAGGGTTGACTCATCAACAGCTGCCAGGTGCCAGCAGGCCGCGAAGACCACGTGGAACTTGGGCGAGGCACAACAGCGCTAATAAACGAGCTCATCGCCTAGCGTCCGCCAGTCGATGAAGCTACGTACACCAAAGCTCAATTACGCCTTCTGAATGATTACGCGCATGCTCGCTGGTGCACGCAGAGATCCAGATGGAGAAACTTACCTAACTAGCACGCAACGTAAAACGAACAAATACAAAAGGAAAAAAATACGAAAGGAACAAACAAACACAAAAGGAAAAAAATACGAAAGACAAGGAATGATAAAGTGTCCAAACACAGCGCTGCGTCCGCTCTGTTTTCAACGTCTTGTATGTCGATCTTGCGCTAATAGGATGCGTCTCATGTAAGCAACACCTACCAACTAGACCAACTCTCACAAAGTGGAGAACTCTCCTGCACCTAGAAAGACAGAAAGTGCAGTGCTTATCGTCCGTCCGTCCGTCCGTCCGTATCTATCTATCTATCTATCTATCTATCTATCTATCTATCTATCTATCTATCTATCTATCTATCTATCTATCTATCTATCTATCTATCTATCTATCTATCTATCTATCTATCTGTCTGTCTGTCTGTCTGTCTGTCTGTCTGTCTGTCTGTCTGTCTGTCTGTCTGTCTGTCTGTCTGTCTGTCTATCTATCTATCTATCTATCTATCTATCTATCTATCTATCTATCTATCTATCTATCTATCTATCTTATCTCTTTGGCTCGCAGTACCACTTTAAAAGCATACGTTCTGAAACAGAACACCTCCCCCCTATCTCTCTTTCTCTTGGCCTCTTTAAGTAGAAGTAAACCTAACCGACTGCACCTAGTGCATCTACGCACATAGCACCTGTCCCGCGCTGGTGACACCTGGGCGGCGTGATCGCGCTCGTGCATCAACGGCGCCACGACAGCAGCGGCCGTGACGCTGGCGCGCCCAATTACCGGGGACAGACAGGATGAGCTTATGGGACGACGTCGACGACGGTGGTCCCGGAGGGAGCGCGGTGCTTCGGTTTTTGCCGAAACTGCAACGCACGTGCAGCTCGAGGAAGCTCCGTACGTGAAGGATATTCGACATTAAATAAAACTTTCAACGAAAGTAATTTAGTTTCCCCGTAACCGAAAAGGGCAGAAACGAACGCGCCAGTGTGCTAGCCAGAAGCGGAAGCATGGAAACGATGAATTACTGAATAAATGAACGATGATGAAAAGGAAGCCAGTGAAATCCAAAAAGTGAATTGTTAGAAATAAGGACAATTTTAATTAAGGTCTAATAAATGGATGAGTGGATGAGGCAAGGAGAGGACGGAACGAGACTACAATGACGAATTATTCAATAACTAAATGACGGACGGAAAGATTATGATGGAAATCTAGCGTTGAAATAATGAATTTTGACGGTTCTACACTTACTCTTTGAAACGCACAGATACCTTGAGGTACATCTGGTATTTTAAAGATCGTATCTTGAACATCAAAGTGCCGCAGACAACTGAAACTCGCTCAATATAACTGCCGCGCGCGCAGTAAGCTAATCGCGAAAACATTGCTTAAGGTGAAACATTTGTATTCAGTATTAAACACTAATACCACAGCAAGGCGAAAATTTAAAGCGAATACTTCCTAGCAAAGTTGTAAAAATATGTACCTATATATCCAAAGCCAATAGCCCTTTTCAAATTATTCGGACTCCGTATTTTACGAGTCTGCATTCCTACCTGCAGATTTTTTTCTACTTATTTACCGCGTAATCGATTTCATCTTTCCTTCTTACTCCCTATTTTTGTCAACCTCGAATTTCAATCTACAGAAACGTGACTCCTGCGCTAGCTGTGTTCTTGATTGAAGGAGCAATATGATGTGAAGCATCCTTGTGGGGAATAAAAATACTGAAAGATACACCTACCATCGTGGTTGACGAAAAATGAGATGGCGGGAAAAAGGTAGTACCGATATGAAATATTTCAATTCACTTCACTTTTATTTCCTTAAAGACCCCCTGTAGGGGTATTACATAAGGGGTGGTGTATAACAGAAAAAAGAGAACCATACAACGGTGTTTTTAATGGCTTCTGCAAACTTAGATGGGTTAGTGGTGACACAGATGGCGTGAGGACGGCCATTCCAGTCTTTTGCTGCTCTTACGAAGAAGGAGGCTTGGAATGCAATGGCCCGGGTACGTGGTATTGCGACTTGTAACGGATGACCAGTGCGATTGGATATGTGCGGAGGGGGCGTGATGTACAGTCGATGATTCAATATGTTTCTCTAATAAAAGCCTCCACTGAATGTATAACAGTATAACACGCAGTCGAATTCCGACTAAGAAAGGAACTCTTGAAATCACCGTTTCTTTTATAAGGCTCGCCGAGAAAACTGTTATAAAAGCATTCGCACGGAATTCGTTTCAGATTACATCCTCAAGTAATACGAGCCAGAGATGTATTTTTGTTTATTATTTTAGTTTGACAATGTCTCCTGGATGAAAGTATATGCGGAAAAAATTTAGGATCTCTTCTATCTGGAAGGTGGGGGCAAGCGAATTTAGCGTGTGCACACCTGATCTTCTTTCTTTCTTTCTTTCTCTCTATATTGTAATATTTCTTCTATATTTTCTACTTCTTCTATATTTCTATATTGTAATATTTCTTCCATATTTCTATATTTCTTCTATATTTCTTATATATTTCTTCTTTCTCTCTATATTGTAATAAGTGTGCGTATGTTAGATTTCAGTCGCACGTGTCAGAGACATTTTTCTCGGACATTTCGGCAGGAAAACGATTCAAGTAATCGTGCTTAGACATTTACTTACTGTTCTTGTTGCATAAATACTGCTTCAGGTGTCCATGTAGTACACCTTTCCAAACATAAGCGCCGGTTGAAAACCGGAAAGAAAAAACTTTTTTTTTTTTTCAAATCTCGCACAAGGAAGATTAAACATCAGCATTTCCTTGCACGACTCGCGAGAATCGGCGAGTATTTGTAGAAGTCAGACAACCACGTGAATTCGTAAGCTTGTCACGAGAGTGCCCTTCACGAATTTTGAGCTACCTCATTCCAAAAAAAAAAAAAATGCGAATAAAAAATAACTTTTAAATATGGGACAAACTTCAGGTCGCAATCTTCTAGGCTTACGCCACGCCGTTCTCCAATTACGGAACTCCTGTCATTCTTGCGCATTCACAGAAACGTCCGCGTATGACGGTCCCCCCCCCCCCTTTTTTTTTCCCCGACATGTCTTTGTCTACCTCGATAGAATGCCTGCGCGAAACGAGTGGCAAGTGTTAAGCTAGCGCTAACATTAAAAAATTATTGCTAATATATGATTTGCATACACGGATACACAAGGACACAGAGGAAAGAGGGAGAGAGCAAGCTGGCAGCTGCCACGGACGGGCACAACACCTGCAACGCCAGCAAACAATTAACCACTTCCACATGAACTGCGCATGTTCGCATTACTCGTTAAGCGAGAAATGTCTGCCGATGAAAAGACGCACTTAATACAATAAAAATAATAATGATAACGTAACGGGAGAGCCCTGGCTCTGCATGTCCTCAGTAATTATTTAGGCGAAGTCGCGCTTCTGCGTATACCATGAAAAATAGAGACGTGATTCAAGGAGTGATAAGCCAGAGGCTTGTAATAGGTAATCGGCGTCTCCTTTAAGCGGCAAACGAAGTTCGTGCCATCTGGAAAACCCACACATCGCACGCCATCGACATTATCACGCGTGCGGTGACTGATAACGCCGTACGGAATTCTCCTTGTATAGGCGCGACTCACGCAAGTTTCGATAGACAGTACATTTACGCGAGAAGGAGCAAACCGACATTGCGCATGTCTGTTGCTATGACGACCCACGCGCAATGCGGAAGAGGAGAAAAAAATGCGTGAGGTCCAAGTTCAAAAGCACACGCTAGATGGTTTGCTACCTTTGTATAGTCAAACTAGTCGAGAGATCGCTGTAAAACTAACAAACAAAAAAACAAACATGTGTTACTTGAAGTGAATAGAACGCTCGAAATCATCTCGCGCAGTGGACGGCAGCTGCCTCGTTTGCCACGACTTTGGAAGGTTGTATTGCACTAAACTCCCTGATCGAAGCATTCATTCATAATACTGTAATAGCCGTATTGAGAGTGATAGGTTCTGCGACTCCACAAGTAGTCGCATAGTCATAGATAAACTGCGTTTGAAAAATTGCACCCTGGTCATATTGGCTTCTCGGAAGAGCATTATAAAGGGGCATATAGGAGCGGTAAGTTAGAATGATGGCCCCACCGCGGTGGTCTAGTGGCTAAGGTACTCGGCTGCTGACCCGCAGGTCGCGGGATCAAATCCCGGCTTCGGCAGCTGCGTTTCCGATGGAGGCGGAAACGTTGTAGGCCCGTGTGCTCAGATTTTGGCGCACGTTAAAGAACCCCAGGTGGTCAAACTTTCCGCAGCCCTCCACTACGGCGTCTCTCATAATCATATGGTGGTTTTGGGACGTTAAACCCTACATATCAATCAAGTTAGAATGATGGGCCGCGCGTAAGCTCCTTCCTGTTTGCTTTGACACACACACACACTAACACACACAGCACACACACGCGCACACATTTATTCTATCTAAAGGCTGGCAACGCACCGGAGGTCTAGTGGTTAATGGTGATTGAGTGCTGACCCCGCAGGTCGCGGGATCGAATGCCGGCTGAGGTGGTCGCATTTTCGATCGAGGCAAAGACTCTCGATATCTGTGTACTCGGATTTGGGTGCAGGCTTAAGAACGCCAGGTCGTCAAGAGTTACTGAGCCCTCCACTACGGGGTCTCTCATAGTTATATCGTGGTTTCAGGACACTAAACCTCTTTCGTTATTATTATTATTATTATTACATAAAAACTGACATCACTGTACAAAAAAAAATATACGGACGAACGAGCAAAATCGTTAACGAGATTGGGCCGACCAGCATAACCAAAAGCAGCGACACGGAGGGATTGTGAGAGAAGGAGGAATGAGGGAGAGGCGTTCTTCTATGCACCGCAATACGGATGCCTGTTGAACCACCGCGATTAGCCTCGTATTTCAGCGGGAAGATGAAATCCGTCTTCCTGCCACGCAAGCGGGGCGCCTTATCGCCAACAGCGCTCTATTTCCGTTTCGTGTTCGCTGGTACTATCCACCAGATAACATTTACGCACTCCGAATTCGACTAAAGAAAGAAAGAAGGAAAGAAAGAAGGAAGGAAAGAAAGAAAGAAAGAAAGAAAGAAAGAAAGAAAGAAAGAAAGAAAGAAAGAAAGAAAGAAAGAAAGAAAGAAAGAAAGAAAGAAAGAAACGCTGGGACACGGAGCAGTATACAGGAGCGGACCGAGCAAGATGGGCCCGACCACCTCATTATGGCCGCACATGCGAGACAAGATGGAGCACCCAAACGAAACTTCCTCGACGAGGCAACGAACTTGAAGGACGCGCAGCCAAGTTATCCCGCATAGAGCGCCCCAAGTAACAGAACTTTGTAGGAAACTTGGACCCCGTTCGCGACGAATTAAACCAAGCGAGATATGACCAACCATACCGCCCCAGCACCCAATAGGATAACTAAAGAGTATTGCAGCACTCCCGCCGGACAGGATCTAAGATTTCATAAACCTTTATCACCCTTGAAGAGCAGTATAGCTCATAATTTAAAGCGAAAGCCTTAGTTGTCTCATTAAACGCGAAATGTTATCGTAGGCGTAAACCTATAGGTGGCGTCAACACGAGCGACGCATCAGAATCGTCATCACGAGATGACGCCATCATGGCATAAGAAACGGCAAAAACTTGCGACGCTCCGATGACGTCACACAGCATCATGTTACACGATGACGTCATCACACGACACCATCGCTCGGTCAAAGGTGAGCTGATCATGGAGACAATGCGAGACCAGGCGAGTTGCAGAATGCCGCTGATCTTGAAAGCAGTGCAAAACCGTAAGAGGAAGGGGGGGGGGGGAGAAGGAGGAGACGGCTTTTGCATTTAAGTTATTGTACGAAAATCCGTAAGGCATGGAGTTTCCCTAAAATTAAGAGAGGACTCTGGCGCTGAGATCCTTCAGCGACAATGGGAAAGATGGTTAGTACACGGATTTTTCCTGTCTTCGTGCTTGCGGGCCTCGAATCGCACTTGTGGCTTCGTTTAATGCTGTGTTTCGGCTTTGTTTCGAAGGAAAGAACGAACCGTTTTGAAATTCGTGACCCGGTTGTAGTTGGTGATCCGAAAAGGTGAAGGTGGTGAAGCGTAACTGCCGAACATTTGCCAATTGTTGTTTCGTTACAAAGCAGCCTCAAGCCATGCGAAGCCGAGCGGAACGTATACAGTACGAAGATTAGGAAAATCCATGTGCTACCCATCATTCGCACGCTCGCTGAAGCATCATGCTAGTCGTGCGTTGCAGCTTCCATAGACACTAGCGTCATCTCGTGTATATATAGGAAACTCTATATATATGGCCTAAAGGACCCTGCGGGGTTTTTTTTTTCTTTCCTAAAATAGGTAAGCGTTTATACGCCGTCTCGAGGAAAAACTGTATGTGCTTCTCCTGTCTAGAAGGTGTGGTCACCGGCCTTTTTTTTTTTTTTTTGGTGCGCGGTCAATGCTGGTTTACGTGAGCAACGGGTCTGAGAGTTCGTGTCCGGCAGCCGGTACTGAACTATATACAAAAACCACTAAGGCCATCTCGTGATATAATTCCAAAAGACATATACACATAACGCCATATATTGAACAATTGAACAATTCATAAACTAGAGGTGGCTACAAGCTACTACTACTACGACAGAGGAGGGAACGACCCATACCCTTAGGAGCGTCGCCCCTACATATTCCGCTCATGTCCACTCAGATGGCGTTGTGGGGCACGGAATTGGCTGTAGAGGCCCGGCCGGTGCAGTTGTCTGGATTTTACGACGCTGGCACGGGACACAGGAACCGACGTAGCGCGCGATGCTAGTAGAAATACCGGGCCAGTAGAAGCAACCTCGAATGCGATCGTGAGTTTTTTGGAATACCAAGATGTCCGGCAGTCGAGTCGTCGTGGAAGGCTTTAAGCGCGTCAAGTCGAAGAGAGTGTGGTAACACGGGAGCCCAGCGTTGACCAACAGGGTGGTAGATGTGACGGTACAGAACTCCATTCTCCAGCTTAAATCGCAAGAGTTGACGACGATGCCGCGCGTTAGGTGGATGGGAAGCTCCTGAGAGCCGGTCCCTAATACGCCTACAGTACGGATCAGACAACTGGTAGGCGTGAAGTGTGCGCTTGTCGTCCGATATTAGCTGGTCTATTGAGGCGAGCGCGGGCGCTGCAGTTGAAGTGTTTGAAGTGATGGCCGAACTTTGACCGATGATGAGCTGGGAATTTGGTAGCAGGCAGCGCGAAAGGGCGTCGGCATCTTGGTGTTTTCTACCTGACTTGTAAATGATATCGAAGTCGTACACCTGTAAACGTAAAATCCACCGACCCAAGCGTCCAGACAAGTTCTTCAAAGTGGAAAGCCAGCATAGCGCGTGGTGGTCCGTGACGATCGTGAAATGACGGCCCCGTGTAGATAGTTACGGAACTTTTGCACTGCCCAGACCACAGCCATGCACTCCTGCTCAGTTATGGTATAGTTCTATACCCAGCACCTCCACCACGTATGACGTCTGGGTTGAGACAGCTTTTATTCAGCCAAGGGCTCAGCAGCGAACGGGCAGTCTGCGACTGAGCGCGCACACACCCGATGATGATTGTGTAGATGAAGACAGGAACCCAGACGGATGATGATAATTATGATAATGCATATATGAGAAGAAGCGCATAATGAATGCCCACAGTGTATATATATATATATATATATATATATATATATATATATATATACATATATATATATATATATATATATATATATATATATATATATAAAGGGTGGGGGGTCTATAATGTCTAAGTTGAAGTAGTTTAAGTCCTCGACTAGTACAGAGGACAAACAGATGGACGGACGCGCGGACGGATGGTCGGACTATAGGTGGACGCACCACTGATGCACGCACGGGCGGACAGATCGACAGACAGTCTGACTGCGCAGGTAAATATGCATAGTGCTGCATGTCATCTACAAGCACCACGCATCATCGTAAATTATCCGTGAAATGCGCACAGTATTCGAACCTATAGTATACGCTCCGACACTGAATCCGCCGTGGAACGGGTGGACGTTGTGCGACCCGTGTATTCAGAAACGCTCTTTGACTTGAACTCGACTTGCCACCGCCTTGAATGCAGCGCGTTCGAAAAGCGTTGCTGCCGCATTGAAGGCGGAGCACGAGAACCAGCGCATTCAGCATGGTATGGCCGATGGTTAGAAAGCAGCGGCAAGTGAAATTCAAGCCAAGGAGCGTTTCTGAATAACGGGGGGACCCTAATATAGAGAAAAATAGGAAAGGACGCTCAGCTCCGCTTTTAGGGGCGAAGCTCCTTGTTTAGAAAAAGTTTATTTATAGCATGTACAGAACACAAAGGCTTCATACCATTCCAGTAACAGGGCACATATACATCGGCACATCTATATTTCACGACTAACATCACTACGTTACAGTGAAGACATTTGCTCTAATATACATGATTATGTTGGCATACATGTACACAAATCTTCAATGTGATATCACGATACAAGGGTATAACGATACAATAGATCCAAATGAAACACAATTTGTAACAAATGAAATCATATATAACAACTGAACGGGCGCTGCTTAGCACCAAGTCGGTCGAAAAATGAGTTGTATCCTTTCGTGTTCCACCTTCACGAAAGGGCACGACCAATGCCGCAGAAACTCTTGCTCCCCGAGGAAGAAAAGCTCTTCGGAGAGGAACGCGAGGATCTCTCGTCTCATTCTCCCCAGTATCGGCCACAAGGCACGCCGGCGGCAATTGGCAGCTACGGCCTCACATCGGTTTCTCCAAAGGCTGAACAGCCCCGCAACTATTAAGAGAGCGGAGAAGCGGCTACGCGGAAATCAGCCGTTGGACACGAAAGTTCGCACACCCTGTCTCCGAAAACCAGCATTAACCGCACGCCAAAAAATGCGGGAAACCACACATTCAAACGTCGCATGTCGATTGGTCTCTACCATGACGCAGTTGGGGCAAGTGGAAGTGCGAACTACCTGCCATCGCTGCAACCGATCTCGCGTGGGGAGCAAGCCCCAGCCCAACCTCCAGACAAAGTCTCTGAGATGCCCTGGCAACACTGCGGCAGTTATTGGTTTCCAAGCGCGGTTCAATACAGATTGACGATGCTGGGGCACCAAGGGTCGTAGAAGGGCGGCCATTGTGTCCACCACTTTAGAATCGGCCACCTCTATCTCTGGGCACGTAGCTTCCAAACGTCGGTGAAATGCCAGAAGGGCTCGATACAAAGATGGTAATTCAGTTGATTGGGGACCTTTGTTTATTTGGCTATCCGGCAAGAAGACACGTAGTGATGGCCCCAGATGGTAGCGAGCCAGTGTCTGAGCGGGCATGTCATCATTGCTTAGTATTCGCAATAGAGTGCGGAGGCACAATGTAGAAGCCGCGACGGAAACGTCAGGGAATGCAAAACCGCCTTGATCTCGCGGCTGAGCTAACACTGGACGCGATAACAATTCTGTGCCACCAGACCAAAAAAATGAACTGATGCAGCTTTGCACTTTCCTGCAGACGTGGAGCGGTGGTTTAACAGAATGGCAAAGGTACCAAAATTTTCCTAGGTACACCGTTTGAGTTAAGTATCGGCGTTCCAAGAGGGGGAATTCGAAGTGCCTGGCTGCTTTGATATCATTTAGAAGAGTTTGTACAACGGATGACCAGATGCTATCCTGTATACCAAATACAGTGAAAGTAACTCCGAGTATTGAAATATCAGGAGACCACTGTAAAGGCGACGTGATGTTGATACGACCGCTGGGGTTGCCAATGAAAAAATACTGGCTTTTAGAAACGTTTAACTTTGCACCGGAGATAATACCAAAATCATGGAATGTATCAACAGCATGCTGCAGCGACTGTTCATTATGTACATATAGAGTGATATCATCTGCATATGCAGCGACCTTTACTTGAGTGTTACCGGGTAGAGGTAAGCCACGAATCTGCGGGTGATGTTCAACGGCCCTTAAGAAGGGCTCTAATGCAAGGATAAATAACACTGGGGAGAGGGGACACCCTTGACGGACCCCACGCGTGACTCTAAATGCGTGACTCTCACGGGAATCTAAGTAAAGGGTACTTTCTAAATTAGTGTACATCGCACTGATAAGGTCAATGAACTTATCCGGGAATCCGTATGCATGTAAAACATTTAGTATGTAGCCATGTTCTATGAAATCAAAAGCTTTCTCTTGATCTAATGAAACCAACAGTCCTTGCGCACATCGGCTAATAGTGTATTGAATGATGTCCCGCGTTAACCACGTATGGGTGTGTATTTCTCGGCCCGGAACAGAACAGACCTGGTGGGGAGCGATTAATGTTGCAAGAAATGGACTGATTCGGCGCACCAAAATGTTAGCCAAGAGCTTGTAATCTACATTGAGCAGGGTAATAGGGCGCCAATCTTCTGGTCGCGTAGACATTGGGTCTTTCTTGGGAACTAGTGTTATACGGCCTTTGTGGAAAGAACTTGGAAGTGTAATATCTTGGAAACACTAGCGAATGACGCGTGACATAGTTGGACCAATGATAGGCCAGAACTGTACATAAAACTCTGCAGGTAGTCCATCAGGCCCTGGGGCCGATCCCTTTTTCATTGCGTCTAATGCGCCTTTGATTTCGTCATCGGATGGCGGTGATAGAAGGACGTCATTTGACATGTTGGAATCATGAGGTAAATCTGTTAGCATAGGATGCGAAGAAACGGATCCTGGGTAACAGACATTAGCACCAGATTTAGCTATTGACTCAAAGTGTTGAGTGAATTCCTGAAAGTCGCGCGTACCCGCAGCAGCTGGGGTGATAGAGTTCAGCGAGTGGGCAGGCGAGCCTGGTGGACGAAGCAGAGCTCTGCGTGCATACCTTAGCACCTCAGGGTGCGCACAGGGTGCACGTCTACAGCGCCAAGCTGCAGCCGAGAGTGAAGAAGCGCGCATAATACGCTGGTACCGTTCAACGAGCTCCTCTTGCCATGCCCGCATTACAGTGGAAGGACTGGGATCTCGATTGGCAATGCGTATCTTCTGGATTAACAATGACGCATCTTTCGACATACGGGTGCAAAGTCCTCTGCCCGACGCACTGCAATGATGCCGCCACTGTTCTTTGAGGCGATCCCAATCAGCTACATCGGCCCCAATAAGCGATGCGCGTAACGCTCGGGATAATTTCTCCGTAGCCTGAGAGTCCTGGAGGACGCGGCAATCGAGACGCCATGGTCTGTGAACCGTCGGCGTCCCCGCTGGCAGGCGGAGAGATAACATGACCGGCCGATGGTCGCTAATGTACACCGGTGTCGGTGGCAATGACATTACCCCGGTGTCGTGAACGTAGGTAATGAGACTGGGGGATGTATACACGCGATCAATTCGGCTGCTCGACGCTGCTCGACGCCAAGTATAGGCATAATTACTGCCATGCACAATTTGATGAATGTCACTCAATGCCAATTGCTGCACTAGACGTTCGAGTTCTCTGGCATTCCAGTTTGACCGGCCGCGACCCGGACCTCGAACGTCTGCGCGTGAGCCTAAGACACAATTGAAATCCACTAAAAGTACCACATGTCGGGAATTTAAAAGAAACGCATCAAGAGATTGGAAGAACGCGTTTGAGTTCTCGCGTGCCGCTGGGGCATACACGGCAACAAATCTTATTCTTAACGAAAAAAAGGTGCAGTCGAACGCCAGCACGCGTCCGAAGGCATCGAAGGAAACATGATGGTCACGTAAAAGACCTCGGTTAAAAATAACGACTCCGACGCCAGTCGAATGCGTGCTGGCGTACGAAAAGAAACAATCAAAATTGAACGCGCGCTTGAAAGCGAGTACATCAGAAAGCTTGAAAAAATTTGTTTCTTGCAGGAACAGCAAATCACAGTGCACTGAACGTGCAAAAGCCAATACCTCAGCCTGTTTTTGTGGATTTCGGAAACCTTGAACGTTAAAAGTAATAATTTTTAGAGTAAGAGCCATGGGGAAAATGAAAACATAGTATAGCATCACGCAAATGCAGGGGTACCTTTATCAGGTGCGGGAGCCAATGCCCCGCAAGTGGCTGAGTCATTTTTTCCGGCCAGGCGATCCACCGGAAGCTCGGGGCCTCCGGGATCGCGTCGAAGTCCGCAGGGGACTTCTGTCTCTGGTGGGGGCTTCCAAGTCACGAGTAGTTATCCGGTGGCGTTTCGTGTCCGGGTTTTTGAGCGAGGATGGTACAAAGACGTCTCCACTGTCCTGGCTTAAGTCACTGGGGCTGGTGTCTTCGTCAATTTGTAGGGGCGCCTCACTCGCGGTGCTGTTGGAGTCCTCGTTAATGCAAGCGTCGTCGTCTTGAGATGTAGACTCCTCGATGACACCTGAACTTGTTGTCGACAGAGCAGCAACGCGAGGAGCCTCAGATGCAATATTCCCATCCGAGACGCCGTCCTCACGAGGCGCTTCGTCAGACGAGGGCTTGGCCTGCGATTCCTCAGAAATGGCCACGGGACGCGGGGAACTTAAGTTTTCAGTACCTGGAGGGAGTACCAGGCCTGGAATCGTTGGGGACGCAGTGGGCGTCTGGTGCAGCGTTGCGATTGGCACACCTTGGTCGTGGTCGGTTACCGCGGCTCGCGTTGACGAATCGTCGCACTTGTTCTTAGATGGCGTTCCTGGTTGAAGTGGAGGGAAATCCTTGGATGCCGCCTCGGAATACGATGGCCTGATGGTGCAGGCCACGGTGGCATGCGGGTCCCCACAACGGCGACACGGCAGCGAGCAGCCTTTCCCGTCGTGGCCATAAACGCCGCACCTTCCACAAAACGGAGCTGTGCAGTTCATGCGGAAGTGCCCACTGTCTCCACATCGACGGCACACTCGCTGGATGCCTTTATAGTCACAGGTTACTCGATGGCCCACGACCTTGAGGTAGTTGGGCACCGGTGACGAAGCCTTCATTTCCATGCGGACGTATCGCGTCCCAGTGGTCACGGTTGGGCGCGATCCCATGAGTCCTCTGGTGATGTGCAGCACCTTCCCGTAGGGAGAGAGTGCTTGTGCGAGGACTTCGCTGGGTACGCGGCACGGCAGGAACAGGATGGTCACTTGGGTCACTTGGGGTCCCAGGGGTACGATGGCGACGCGCTCTCCTCGGATGATAAGGTGCGACGCGTCTACGATTTGGGCCAGTGCGGCCTCACTGTTGACGGTAACTTGGTAGTTCCGGCCTCCAAAGTGCTGAACACAGTATACTTCTTCGATTCCTACTATTGAAGACGTCGCGTCAACGACGTCTTCGGGACTAGTCCCCTCGGGGACGACTACGTCGAAGGCTAACGCCTTCTTCGGGGGCTGGCTCGCCATGACGGGCGTCCGCCAGCCCAGGGACGCCGTGAGACGCTAACGACGACGTGAGACGCTAAGATGCTCCTTATGGCGTGGCTTGTGCGTCCCTCGTAGTACGGAACCACCAGTGGCACATACCCGAAATAGCGGTCCTTACGATTTTGACCTCCAAGGTGGTTCTGGTGAGAGATTTCTTCTGTGCGTTGTTGAACAATAAAAGATAGTGCTCAATTCACATGTTAATGGCTGCTAAGGGGGAATGAGAGACAGGAGCATTCGACCTTTAGGTAACGCGCACGCTGCGATCCCCATTAGCAGCTATTGGCATGTACATTGAGCACGATCTGACAAGAAAGGGTTGCTACGTTATACTCGCTGGGTGTAACCTCCTTGGTTTTAGAAAGGTTTAGCGAGCGTTGGGCCGCACAGCCATGAATACAGTGAACTAGTATATACCATGAAGTCGAGGTGGTTAAAGGTGGGAAGTAAACCCGAAGCGCAAGCCGTAAGAAAGTGTGCATGTGCCACCTCCCGTTTATAGTCCTTGAAATGTCCGCTGGATGGCGGTGCTTCTATATGGAGAATATACGATGAAAAGATGCGAGATGGTGGTACTTGGAGTGCTGAATAGATGGACGAACGGACACACAGACAGACGCATGGATGGACGCATGAACGGACGCAGGCGCGGATGCATGGACGAACGCAGGGACGGACGCACGAACAGCCGCACGCACGGACGGGTGGATGGACGCATGGACGGTTACGCAGACGTACGCAGGAACGGACGGAAGCAAGAACGAATAGACGGACGAATGCTTCGCCCCACTCCCCATCATTCACTCCGTGGATATGCTGCCATTTTTTTTCCTCTGGCTTGGCACCATTACGTCTCCCTTACTCAACATCTCCTCCTCCTCTTGGCACCAAGACTGCGAAGCTGCCTTAATTGATTTTAGCTATCAGTATTGAAACAAATAAAACGTCTTTCTGCCTCTATGTTACATCGCAAGCGCGAATCACGAAGGTTAGCTTAAAGAGTATGCGCCGGAGACAAAATGTATAATCAGTGTGTTACAACCGATTTGAGAATTGCTTACAGTCGTAGCGCAATTGACAGCGCACCCGTTTAAGTGAGTAGAGCAATCTGGACGGTTGCTTGTGTTGGCAACCCACTTGCGCCAATGTACTACTTGACTCCGGTAGCCGTCAACGTGACTCCTCGGGCTCTCATAGTAAAGTATCCCATAGTAGAGTACCTAGTACTCTAAATCGTTAACCACTGTTTCTAAACACACAGTAAAGTATTAAGTACTCTAAATCATGAACAATTTTTCTAGGAACACATTCAGTTCAAATGCCATACGCTGCTGTTACCCTTTACTTGCCCTGTAATATTTGTCAACAGGGCCTCATCAAGAGTGAGGCCCACGAGACGGCTTTATGCTATCCAATAGTAAATTATGAAGTGCTCTAGTTCGTTAACCACTTTCTCTAAATAACTATCTCGTAGTTGATCACAAAGCACACAGTCACGTCCAAACAAAAAATGTCACTCATACATAAAGAAAGCTTGAACACGTGTTTAAAGACTCTTGAAAGCTAACAAATCTAGATATACCTGAACATTGAAATCCCTGAACGAACGTCGCTCTCGATGTGTTGCAGCGTTCGAGTTTCGTAGCGTAGCTTCAGGAAAAGGGTCTAATCCTCCGTCAACTATACGGCGCCTACGAGGTTGTATGGATCTTGGAGTGCGTGGATGTGCAACCAGACAAGAATCTTGCACAACGCCGACAGATAGTTGGCGAAGTGAGCGCAATGTAGTTTTGCTAAACCTGTTGCGTAAACAATCGCGGATGCGTGCAGTTTTCAATATTTCTCGCTCTCCGATATTACCTCGAGTGCTTTACAAACGAGCAATGTCGCATTGTGTCGGCAGAGCATATGAACAAGTTTTCAATTATATGCCATGATCCCATGTCATAGGTATAACGTATTCAAGTGACAGGTGCAGAAAAAAATATTCCAGGTGTGAACGCAATTTGAGTTCGTTCTCCCCATTTTCTGTCCCGTTTCTTTCATTATCACGTTCTACGTTGCCCCCATTTCTCCACCTTTCCCTTTTCCCAACCCTCGTAACACAGCCACTCGTCAATTCATTTTCCTACACCTTGTTATATTACTATGATTTACCCTTTCACTTGCTTCTTTTTCTCCCCTTCCCTCCTCCTCCCTTAACATCATTAGTCCTCCTCATCCTTGTTTCCCTTTCCCATAGCGTGCTAAACTACACCATACAAGGCTATTTCATAGTTCACCCTCTCACATCTTCCTTTCCTGTCTCCTAACATCTCACATCAATCCTGCTTTCACTCACTTCCATTTCCTGCCCCTTGCTATACTACACGATAAGTGTCTTTACCTTTCTTTCCCCGCAGGCTCAGATTTGGGTGCACGTTAAAGAACCCCATCGGGTCGGAATTTCTGGAGCCCTCCACTATGGCATCTCTCAATCATATACGGTTGTTTTGGGACGTTAAACCCCACGTATCAATGAATGTCGATGCGGCACGGAGTTTTGCAAAGCCCTATAAACATCTGCGCTGTTTTCAAAAAAAGAGCAGACCGAAAGCGCGCCAGACTTTGAGCAGTGATTCTATTTCCAGCGCTACACACAATTACGTATGCATGCACGCTCGCCAAACAGTGTGCACACATACTGCGAACACATTATTATTAACAATAGTAAGAGGTGGTTCTGTACGTCCCAAACCCACGTACGATACGATTATGAGAGACACCTTAGTGAAGAGATCCAGAAATTTCGGCCATCTGGAGTTCTTTTCAACGTCAATTGACATCGCACAGTACAAGGGCCTTTACCATTTTGCCTACACCGAAATTCGACCACCAGGATCAAACCCACGACCTTCGGGCCAACAGCCGAGCACCCTAACCACTAATGCACCGTGGCGAACTACTGCAAACACATTAAGATAGCTATATTTTCCGCGTAGCATTGGAATTCCTTCGGGAATATCTGTAGACCAGAAATGCACGAGCAGCTTTCCTCGCTATAGGTTTCGCTAAGCTTCGCTAAACAGTTCCCACGTTTCGTACGAGGAAATTACGAAATCGAACCGTGACCATCCGGAAAGCACGAAGTAGCGCTGAGATTTCCTCGATACGCAAACGGTTTTAGCCGAAACCTTCCACACATCAGATTTTCATTAACAAGTTCCCCGAGCTAATATCTAAGTGCTGTTCAGGCAGCCCTCGCTTGCAACATAAACATAAAGGAGATGGGAGACGTTTTTTTTCCTTCCTTTTTTTTTAAGGAGGCACCTTCTTTCAGCCTTGATGAGTGACCTTTGCCGACTGTTTCGGAAGAAGGAATATGTCCTGCATCATATGCAGGTCAAAAAAGGTAACTTCCTTGACGATCACGGAAGTGAGCTTTAATTACGTATGAATCGGTACATCTAGCTCGACTATCCAGTTTGCTTTAAATGCGTGTTTAAAATACAGCACCCTCACCTTTTGACATTGCCCTGCTTCCTGATAATACAGTTTGCCATTCTGCCGTACAACCCAAAAGCCCCCCCCCCCTTTTTTTTTCGCTTGACAACGCGAAGGAAGGGCAGGCAATATAACTAGCCGGGCGAACCGAAACCAAGCGTTCCATGAGCACATACCGACACATCAGCCGGAAATTATTGCGGTTTGTATATTGGCTATCATTCTTGAACTTATAGGGAGACTACAAGAGGGCAAAACAGTGAATTCGGGAGTTCTTTTGTTTTCACGTGGTAGCAGTACTGCATCGGCACCCTTATAACGTGCGCGGTACAACATTGTATGGCTATGCTCACGCAATATAACCATTGTACGATTAAACTTCCCGAAGATGTGTTTTGTAACTAACGTAGCTTACAGCCACACACAAAAAAAAAGAAAATGGTGGTACGACAACAACTAAGCAGTAAAATAAGCAGTACGATAACAACTAAGCAGGGTTTAACGTCCCAAACCACCATATGATTATGAGAGACGCCGTAGTGGAGGGCTCCAGAAATTTCGACCACCTGGGGTTCTTTAACGTGCACCCAAATCTGAGCTAAGCAGTCAAAGATGAAGTCGAAGTTAAAAGGGAGATATTTTTTTTTACATGACTTGCGAATTTTTTAAAAAAAAGCTTATATAAATAAATTGGAGTACTTTAAGAATTTTGATCGAAACCGTCTCGATTCAACAGCGAATTTTTCAACAGGGGGCCAAACGTGCCCATGACAGTGTCTTAATGCGGTCAATGACGGTATTTCGTTCTTGTCTTTGTATTTAGCCGTAGGCTATAAAGCACTTACCGCGTGATATGCAGCTATATACCATACTATAGCTATGCGAACTATATATATACTATATAGCAGCTGTATAAGAGTCACTGTATTAGGACACACAGACCAGGCAGTCTTTCTTAATAAATGCGATAATTGCGATCGCCTCAATAGCGAACGACAACGGAACCGCAAGAAACTGCACCGCACAAGTAGCAGGCGTGCCCGCACGATCTCAAGCGCAAATTATATTTAAGGGCTCATGCACGCATATGTAGCTGCGGCTTCTGCTCTACATTATTAATCTTCCCTTCGTCCCACTTCGCAACTTATCAGGCGGCCGGCGCCGTTCGATACGAGCGGCCCCTAATGAGCGAAACAAAGCGGCGGCGCATAATTACCGGCACCCCTCATCACCCCCTCCTCCTCCTCCTCCTCCTCCTCCTCCTCTACGCTTTTCAAGCACCGGTGGTGGCGCGCGCAGCCGGCGTCGAACGGCGACTGACAGTCGCAGCATCGACGATTCGAGTATAATACCTCCACGGCTCCACGAGAGGCTACCTGAAAGCGATAGGGTGTGCGCCCAATTTTAGAGTATGCTTGTGTTTCTTGGGACCCTTTCACGAGTGTACTGAAAGAAAAGTTGGAGAGGGTGCAAAAAAGGGCTGCTAGGTTTGTTACAGGAAACTACGATTTTCGAATAAGGTCTTCTGGAATTCTTCAGGCCTTGGGATGGGAACCCCTTTGTGGACGACGGAAAGTTCAAAGACTTAAATTTCTCTATAATATATATCACGGTAAGACTGGGCTAAATAAGGAGCGGTATTTAAAGACGCCTATATAGTTATATGTCCGAACGGAGAGCTCACTTATATAAAATTAGAGAATATACCTGTCGATTGGATGTCCTTAAATACTCTTTCCAAATTCTATTAGTGACTGGAATGCGCTAAAAATACCAACATTCTCTGATTCTAATTTTCTAACAGCCATTGAAACAGCATTTTGAGCTGCTGAAATAACTCATATATTTAACGTTGGCTTTGTACTTCTCTTCGTTGTCGATTTTTTTATATGTATAATTACTGCTTTCGTTGTGTAATCCTGTGTTTTGTACTTTTGTTCTAATGCTGTACTACAAGTGTTGATTTCTTCTGTATACTGTAATGCACGATTTATTTGCTTTTAATTTTGCTGTTTTGTATTCTATCTTCTACTGTAACCCCCCTACAACAATGCCCAATGGGCGATGTAGGTACTTGTAATAAATAAATAAATAAATAAATAAATAAATAAATAAATAAATAAATAAACAATAACTTTACCTTACGCATTTGTCGAAGACGGCTCGGAGGCGCTAGCCATTTTCTTCACCTTCTCACTCTTTTTCTACTTTTCATGCTCTAAATATCGGCAGTTCGATAATTCCCCATGTTGATTTGCATCGTTTCGAACGCTACCCGTATTGAGCAGTGACAGTAACATCGCGCAGTGAGTACAAAGATACTGTGCCGTCGCGGTTAGCGCGCAACTTTTTCTTTTTTTAAGACCTGAACCACTCCAGTAGCTAATCGCGAATGAAAACTTGATGACCTGAACAGAGGGGTCAATAGAGGTCTTCAATACTCAACGATTGATATGTGCCGACGACGACAGTACAGCATTTAAGAATACTTACAATAGGGCGTTACCGTGACTACTATGACACCGTAATTTCAGTGAGCAGTCGCAACGGGGCGTTCTGTCCACTTTCCCAGAGTAACCGCAGCAATGCCCACATGCTGGCTCATGTTAAAGACCGCATGGGTCGCTGCCCCATAAATGCAAGTGTAAGGGAAAGAGTGAGATGGGAACATATGTAAAGAAAAGGGAGAGGCTAAGCAGGTACTAGTAAACGGTTTGCTAACCCGAACAGGGATGGAGAGTTTGGGGTAGAAAGAGGGTAGAGAAAGAGAGAGATAAAAGAATATAAAAAACTATATACATGAAGTGACCGTTGATGATGAAGCGAAGCTAGGCCCTGTGGTCTATAATGTCTACATCGAAGTCACTGACTAGTATAAGGGACGCACAGATGGACGCACAAACGGACAAAGAGACACAAAGGACAGACTACGCTCTATTTTAAAACTATATAAGCTCTATGAACGCTATATGTACAGTACATGCAACACCTGTGCTTCGGTCAGACGAGAAGTTACGATAACGGCGTCAACTTACAAAGGCCAAGGAGCTTGGTTCTTAAAAATGCGCACTTGCAAACACACGCAGCGCGTCTGTTAGATCTCATTAATATTGTGTCAAACACGGAAGAACGAGTCCTTAAGGATACACTCCTTTCCTTACGCAGGAATAGAGTTACTGTATACGTCGCCTTTAATTGGAATCGTACGTCGTAACTCTGTAGGGGAAGTGGACGTTGTGCCAAGTATGGGACCAGCCCGCAACGTCGCGGATTAATTAAGAATAGCTTCTACGTACAGAAACGGGGAGAGAGTCGAGTGTGCCGACGGGCCAGCCCGTTCGTGTAGCACTATCGGGCGCCATCGACATCTCCTCGTTGGCACCGTGTATATCGTGTTTCCGCGGGGCCTCCCGAACGCGCGCCCGACAACACGCTTGCCTGGGGCAGCTAGCCACAGGCCACTTCGATTACGACCGTCATCACCGGACATTCGAGTTCGACTTGCGTGGAAATAAGGTGACACGAACAATTAGCGGAACGAAAGAGATGGACAGACAAGATCGCTATAAGCCAAAGCACGTGCACTGACACGTCTTGTTGTGGTTTTCCTTTTTTTTTCTGTTCGAATCGTAATTCCTGTTATATTAGAGTGTCTCACATTCGTAACGGAGTGGGCACTCTTGATTGAGAAATACACACTGATTGGAATTAAATGTGCGACCCTTAACGATTAGCTCTATCCGAGAGGGTGTGCTTTTCGACGAGGCCACACCCATCGAGCTCTGCTGACATTTGTGATTAAGACGTATCCGTTAAGACTTTTTTTTGTGCTTTTAGATAAATTTAGTGGGCCGCGCTTTAAGAGCCCTGCTTGTCGCTCATCCACTGCCCCATGTCGCATGGTCACGCGTCGGTAAATACGTCACTAAAATAAAGCTAACAATTCAAAACACCAGCGCAAAACACACTAACAAGGTTTATAATATTATCGAGTGCACAAACTATCAAGAATAAATCGCAATAGTTCACCTCGAATCACAAAAAAATATCCCGAAACATCAGGGTGATGCCCGCGCTGCGCGACAGATGGCGCCACTGCCTCGGCATGCGCGCAATTGCCAAGGGCATCACCGAGTAGCCCTAGCTATGCACTAACTCAAGTTTCACCGTAGTAAAGTTGCACATTTCGAAACGCCACAGGACGCGCTAATCGTCAATCTTTGAACTTGCTCGGTTAACGTGTATGTAATGAAAGATGTTGCCACTGAACAATAAAGATCAACAAACTAGCAAAAAAATAAATAAATGTGCTGTTGAGCAGGGTTTGTTTGTTTGCCTGTCATCTTTCTCTGATTCCACCTTTCTTAAGAATGCGTTCTTCGGTTGATTCACAAAACAAAAAAAGAACATTTTGAGAACAGACGAACATTGAATGCTTAACGTCCCGAAACCGCGATATCATTATGAGGGACGCCGTAGTGGAGGGCTCCGGAAATTTCGGCCTTGTGGTGTTCTTTAGCGCGCACCTACATAGCGCAGCGCACGAGCTCCTACAGTTTCGCCTTCATCGAGATGCGACCACCGCGAAAGGGATCGAACCCTCGACCTTCAAGTCAGCAGCCGAGCACAAAAAGCCTCGTATACACCTCAAAACGTTCGAGAGACATTGATTTTTTTTTTCACAACGTGCTAAATCAAAGGCTCCCCTCTCCAACAAAACCCCAAGTGACAGCAACATACACAACGCATAAATATTGTTCTCACGACGTTACGACTAAGCTCCTCCACGTGCCAGTAGTATGCCCAAACCTGAGGTCACCATGCCTAGGGTCTCGGGCACATTGTTTTGCTTTAGGGCGTGGTGCCTGTTAGGCATTTAATCAACGCATTCATCGATTTGCCTCACACGGCGCAGCTGACGTGATCGTCCGTACTGTCACGCCATCATAAACCATGTTTACGCGGCTCTTCGACGACGCATGGCACAAAAGATGGAAGAGAAAAAAAATATTGCATCATATTTTATTTTGCCGCGACCTTGTGACGACACCTGAGTTCGCATTCTTATTTAATTACGGTGACATAAATTCTATAACAAAATTTGTTAATGTGTGATTTTACTTTATCTTTCTTTCCAGCTATCTCCATTTTCACTATTTCTTTCTCTTTAAAGGGGCCCTACGACACTTCAGCATGCTCAGTAAGCGCTGTTAATCGGCCGTCGAGGCTCCTGATAACGCGCGAGCCAGACATTTAAGGGCAGCACGCGGCATGAAACTTACCATTAACTATCATAGTCGGCTAGAAAATCACTTCCTCGGCAAATGATACCATAAGAATAAATGACGGCGCCATGAAGCCCAAAAGTCAACGGCCATTGGCTAATTCGAGCATCGTGAGCCATATAGTTACCGGGGCCACCTCGTGGTGCCGCCACGTGCACGCGCTTGCGGTCTCACTGAAGGTAAGCCACGTATTCGAAGATTTAAAAAAAAAAAAGTATTCGATGTTATGGCACGCACTGACCAACGGATGTATGGGCTCTTAATCAGGACCTAATTAAATGCTGCATGGTTATATAAAGAAAACAGACGAAAAATGAATGGTTTCCCGGCTCTATCTAGCACTTTAAGCAAGACCTGATTAACAGTGTAGCTTCGTCTTGTCCCCTTGTGATCTCTTCCCTCGTGAACGTAAGATAAAAAAACGCTTGGTTCATCACCATAATGAAAGGACACATCTCCTACTGCATTGAGCATAAACATAAAGTAAACAAAAACCAAAGGGAACGCCCACAGCAGTTGTAACAAGCGACACGCTCCGACAAGCAAGCTGCAGGATGACGAAACCCGTGGTCCTATGTTCTTCATGCGAGTATTACGGATGTACTGAAAGGTTATCACATCATCTCCGCCTTGTAAGCGCATTACAAGGGGCAATTTCTTTTTCTTTGTCATTATTTTCATGTTCGCGCGATAATAAAGCGCGTAGTTACGGATCCTTCACGCCTCGTCGTTGAAGTCACCGTAGCGTGTTCGTAACAAAGCAAGAAGCAGCTGCGACATTCAAGGAAAGCCGTGCAAGGAAAAGCAGAACAATACGGTTACAACAAAGGAATGTCGATGCTTAAGTCTTTTACACGAGCTCAAAACGGCTTCCAAGTTTTGATTACCAGGGCCATTAAAACAGCACAGCGAGAGAGAGATAGAGAGAGAACTGGTGATACAAGCTTCATTTCAACGAGGTCGAAGTAGTAAAAAAGAGGGCTGCGAGATTTGTTTCAGTTTAATTCGAGTGATCGCCGCACTTGAGCGTGAAAAAGGAGCGGAAGGGAGCCGCGAACAAAACAGGCTTTCTTTTAGTAGCAGATACATATGGGCGGTTTGAAGACGTATATAATAAGAAGAGCGACAGACGAGAACAAGCGATGCGTTTCTCGACGAGCGCGTGAAGTAATACAACGGCGCTGCAGCTTGTTCAGCGCGGTTTAATAACGCGTCCCTCCATACTTTTATTAACCAGGTCACACACAGCAGCCGTTCGGAGCTTTACAATACGGAAGAGTGCAGCCCTGTAACAAGCTGTATAGTAATGGCGAGACAGGGTTATACTTAAAGGCGCGCTGCGTGGGTTCTTTTATTTCACGTTAGCTCATTGCATGTACGCGTAGGCTCGCGTGTAACATGCCGAGAAACGGTAGATACCACAATCATGCCCGATTAGAAGAATTTTTCAGCTATATTAGCCAATAGGGCACGGCGTTGTCGTCGTATTAGAACCGTGGTACGCAGTGTGTTAAACTTAGCAACACAATAATGCATATATATATATATATATATATATATATATATATATATATATATATATATATATATATATATATATATATATATATATATAGTGTGTGTGTGTGTGTGTGAAAATTAGTTTCACTCCACGAAGCCTGTTTTTCAGTAGGGGCTAAATTCTAATGAAAAAAAAGAAAAAAAAAGGAACAAAAAGTAAACAGAGGAGCCGGTGAGCAAACACCACTACCTGGCGAACACAGATGAAGTTCTTTCTGTATCTCTTTCTACATCTTTTTTATTCCTTTCTCTTTCTATTTCACTATGGCGCTTTCTCCTCCTTCCCCTCTTCACCCTGACTCTATAGTCTCATCCCTTGCAATGGTATAGTGCACCTACATGACTACCATATTGTTTACCCTCTCACCTCCTCCTATCCATTCACTTGCTAAAGTATTTTATACAAGGCTATGCCATGCCATACTCAGCCCCCACCCGGGCTTTCTCTCCCCCCTCGTCGCTTCACAACAATCCACTTCACCATAACTTCCTTATTCCACCTTCTCGTAATACTACACTATGCATGGCCATGCTGTGCTAGGAGCTGCTTCGCACATACTCGCTTTCTGTGGCACGCATACGCACAGAGTTTTTTGTCTCCTACACCGGCTTAGCAGCATGCAGTTGCGGCAACTCTATCTGTCAAGAACGCTGCATCCGGATTTAGGAATAATTGTTGGCGTATCACATCCCGAAAACACGGCATCAACATGAGGGACGCCTTAGCGGAGGCCCTGGAGGGGCTCCGGAAATTTCGACCACCTGCCGGGTTCTTGAACGCGCGCCTAAATCTAAGCACGCGGTCCTGAAAGGATTCTCGCCTCAATCGAATATGCGGCCGCAATTCGATTTTGCGACCTTGCGGTCAGCGTTCGAGCACCTTAACACTAGACCACCGTAGCGGGTACCGCGCTTGCATTTAGGTGCCCGTTAAAGATCGGCAGGTTAGGCGAAAATAAGCCGACATTGCCGACTAAATAAGGACAGTGTGATTATCGTACGCTGGTTTCTACCGGTAGAACACCACAGTTTAATGTTTCGATAATTAGCGCACACGTCGTAACCATTACTGGTAACACTGCAGTGCATTCCCAGGAAAGCGTCATCTTGTACACCACACTAATCCACAAACTGTTGCGCTGAAAGAAATGACGGCCGAGGTACTCGACCTTGCGCTTTAATACATCAACTAGACCTTCATTAGAACTGTATAGCTGAATCAACAATGAATCTGCCGCAAAAATGTACAAGTGTACATTTCCGGAAAACGGTGCTTTGTTCTTGATTAGTTCCTAACGGTATCGCCAACTATATGAATACACAACGATTTTACAAGCTGCATGCCCTGCGTGTTGTAATGCAGCCGCTGATCTCAGCAACAAAATATTAATTTGTCGTTTATTCATCTGTTACAAGACATTATTTAATATACATCTGTTCATGCAGTCCACCTCTATGTTTAAAACTGAATTTTATACCCACGAAGGCATAATAAAAACACTTAAAAAACTTTAGACTTCCCGTTGCAGAATTGAACGCCAAACTGCAAGGCGCCAGTAAATAAAAAAAGCTTTCGGGTTAAACCTGGCGCATATTAGACACGACAGCCGCCGCTAAACAATTGAACATTCTGGATAAATTTCATAACAATTAGCCGTATAGAAAGTTACTCAAGTTACAGAATTTCAAGTGTTGCGTGCGTAACCCAATTTCAAACGGCGGCAATACGCAAATCCTAAAATAGAAACTTCATTGTACAGGAGTGCATTTTGAGTAAATACTTGTATATATGGAACATGCGCGCACGAACAGTCAATAAGCTAGAAATACTCTACGGAGAAGGGGGGTGAATCTGGATGTTCGTAAATAAGTAAATAAATAAACAATAAATATTTAAATAACCACCGCTTTTCTCTCAAACCCCCAGAAAGCGCCACACGTTCGCACGAGTAAATAAGACCCAAATAAATGATAAAAAACGAAGGACGAAGAAAAACGGCTCGACAACAAGCAATACCACGATATCATCGCTAACACATATATAATACCGGGTGAGATTATACGGGCCTATACGAGTGAATCGAAAGAGCGGGCGTATCGCATATTTGCATACGGAGCTGCAGAGAGGAACGCAGACTGTTATAGACGATGCATGCAGGCAATGGACGTTTAGATGAATTCATTTTTTCTTTATTCTGCGCGAGAATACAAACAATGCAGGCAGAAACGGGTAAGTGCAGAACTAATTAGAATAATAAAAAAAGAAAAGAAGCGTTACACGCAGCAATCGTAAAGCCATGACATTTTTTTCTCTCTTTTTCATTTCTTTTCTTGGTGCGACAGGAAATGTGTGAATGAGTGCGATGCTCCAGCTGCGTTACAGCGCGAAACGCCGCCTATATTGTACGCAGCAAGAAATTTAGAAAGAGACAGAGAGAAAAGTAATATGAAATGAAATATGATGAAAAGTAATTTTCGAAAGTTTCGTTGATTTGTTGTTGTTGTTTTAAATGCGAAGCATTTCTTAGCGAACTTCGGCGACTTCAAGCGTATCTATCTAGCCGCCTACGACTTTTAGCTCTCCTGGCCGTTTCGATAATGGTATCGATACCAAACTTGGTATGGCATAACATTACTGTATGAAGTACATATCTGAGTAGTCATATGAAAATCATGATATGTATGTCATGAATGTCATAATTTACGTTTCATGGTCCTGCAGTTCTCGCGGTGGTTTCGTGCACATGGCATGCCGAACACAAGCGACCAACTGCAACATGAAAGTCATGACATGCGTGTCATGTAACAACATGACTACATTACACGCTCATGATGCGCTCGCAACCGTTTCGCTAGCGTCACTTATACCAAATTTGGTATTACGGGACGTGAATAGATGACGAATGTATGATACTGGTGCAAACATGATAAACATGAGATGCATGTCATGTAACAGCATGACTACATGCTACGCTCATAATGCGCTGGCAGTCGTTTAGCTAGCCCCACATATACTAAATTTGGTATCACGTAACGTGAATACATCACATCATGACAATCATGACACGGAACTCATGTACGTCATCATTTACCTCCACCGCGTAATGTTGTGCTGATTTTAAAGTGACATATCAACATTTATCCTTCGTACTTCGCATATCGTCGATTGCCACTGTGCTTGGGATATGTCAATTTTTTTTGTTGTTGTTATTATTGTTGTTGTTTTTACGATTCATAGAACATTCTGATAACATCGAATGGCGAGCTCCACATTAGCGCCGAATCAGGATCCAAATTGAAGGCATCAAGAAGAGCAAAACGGTGCCATCACCTCGGAAACTTGCCCTTCTTTTTTCGAATTTAACGTTTCTCTCGAATACGAAATTAGTAACACTACATGTTGCGGCGACACATTGATGCCATATTTTATTTACGGTTGTGGCACGACTGCTAGCAAAACGGTGGCGCCTCTCAGCGTCTGTTTCCCTCTCCCCGGTGTCGTTGGACACTGAGCACTACAGTGTTCACGGTGTTTACGGTTGCACCGGTTGCACAATGCCGTCCGAGAATGTTTGTTTTGATATAAAAGACCGTACTGCTCGTTACAACCACAAGTCAACTACAAAGAAAGCTTGCGTCACAACCCAAAACCACCGCTAGCACGAGTAGTATCACTCATTGATTATATGGTGTGAAAATATATATTAAAAAGATAGCGTAATTAAAGAGATAACTACACCAGCGTCGCTAGGACTTCTTAAACCCTAAATATCGTTAGTATATACGTAACATTATAAAATATTAGCGTTACTAACTCAATAGAAACTAATACTAAGTTATTAGAAAGCACGCTCAAACAATATCGCATTGCAGGTGGCTTTTACTTGTCGTCTCCGCCATTATGCGTGCACATTTTGGCTCCACCAATCGCTTTCACGTGCTCCGGTACTTCTCATTGAGCCGTAAAGTCATTAAGTCATTGTTCACGGGTACTTTTTATTAGGCCGTAAAAGCCGCACACCTTTCGAAAAACACGTTCTCGTGTAGCGACTGCTGTGGTTGTAAATCCAGCAATAGATGCAGCTCCACTGTACTGAGAAATCCCAGCAAGTGCGTATACTATAGCGAGGGCACCCAGCGATTCCCGTTCGTAGAGCTCCCGCCGCTGCCCTAACCAAACCGTCGATGACGTCAGTGTTTGAGGCAAACGCGTACGATTTCCCCGGCACCAGCAAAAGCCCTCGTTAGACAGATTCGCAAGTTGGATGTGCAACGTGCCCGTTACTTTTCGCTAGGCTTTTATCGGCTTCCTGAATTGTTACGGCAGTCACGTGCCACCTGCAGCGAGTTCTGTCAAGCCATTCCCGCTTCAGACGTAGCGCCGAGAAGAGAAGGTGGGAGAAGCAATCGAGCGTCTGGCGAGGCGGTGGCGCCCTCTCTTGCGCGGGGCGAGAGTCAGGCGCACGTTTCTGAAGCGTTGTTAGCGATATCACGTTGAATGTCGCGATCACTTCCTGATTATTACTGTTAATTGTGTTATCTTTGGCATTGTTCGCATATTTTAACCCAGTGTTCAGCATTTATAGCTTTGTTCGCGGCCTATAGACTATTTTACGGGGCGGGGGGGGGGGGGGGGGGGTCCAGTGCCAAAGGGACATTTTTTTTTTAGCAAGCCGGTGCTTACAAGAAGTGGGGAGGGGGGCAGCAGAGAAAAAAGTCAACTCTTCAGTTCACTTTCTCTTCTGCTCCCTTCCTTTTCACATAATGTATTATACACCACAGTCGAGTGTACGTGAGCAAAGTTTCAATGTCGCCATGTTGAGCTATACGGTAAGACATATACACATGAAAACGGTCGAGTTGGTGCATAACGTCATTTCATGGCCTTATTGTTTCACATCACAGTAAACAAAAACAAAAAAAGACATCGACCTAACAGCCCGAAATGGCGGCGCCCACATGTCTCGGGTAAAACAGCCTATATTGACCATTTGATTTGGAGCGCGACCACCATGTGACACGAGACGCTGAATACACGATAAGCCGTATCACACACACACACACCCATATATATATATATATATATACATATATATATATATATATATATATATATATATATATATATATATATATATATATATATATATATATATATATATATATAAGTGATGTTGAACAGACAATAACGCAAGGAATGTATAGAGGAAGTTATTAGACCCAATCGTAATAGAAAAGTGGGTGAAAAGATAACTTGCCGTGGGCAGAAACACGGAAAAACGATTTCTTATTCACTAACGAGAGTCTCGTACTGGCAGACTTGGTGCCGTTAGGCTGCATACGAGGGACTATTGGCCAGCTGCCAGCTCGTAATAAGTTCACGACGCCAAACAGGCTCATAAAGAATGTGCCACACTCGCCGCCATGGCTAACAGTTGGCGCTGACTGGCACTCCCACGTTTAAATTAACATATAAAAACCCAAGAAAGTGGCTGGGGAATGGCCGCCGTGGTAGATCAATGGTAGAGCATCGAACGCGTTATTCGAAGGTCGCAGGTTCGGTTCCTGCCGACGGCAAGTTATCTTTTCACCCAGTTTTCTGTCTTCACATTTACATTACGATTGGGTCTAATAACTTCCCCTATAGATTCCTTGGTATTACTTTCTGTTAGATCTCACTAACATTGTGTAGAAACATGGAAAATGAGCCCTTAAATATACACTTCCTAACCATATATATTCAACGTCATGCCGTTTGGTCTGTGTAATGCACCTGCGACATTTGAGCGCATGATGGACACCGTACTGCGCAACTTGAAATGGCACACGTGCTTGTGTTACCTCGATGACGTTGAATTCGTACAAGCCGTCGGGTGTGATGAAGGCAGTCTTCGGTCGAGCGTCATCAGCCAGGGGTACTTGCCAGTACCCCGAGCGCAGATCGAGAGAAGAAAAAAATTGGGCTCCGTGAAGGCTGTCAATTGCGTCGTCGATGCGCGGCAGTGGGTAGACATCCTTGCGAGTGATCTTATTGAGCCGTCTGTAGTCCACACAGAACCGCACAGAACCATCTTTCTTCGCAACAAGAACAACAGGAGACGCCCATGGACTGTCCGAGGGCCGAATGACGTCGCGTCGGAGCATATCGTCAACCTGCTCGTTAATTTGCCGGCGTTCAGCAGGCGACACGCGGTATGGACGTTGCCGTAATGGTGGATGGGCACCAGTGTCAATACGATGCGTAACAGTGGACGCGCGACCGAGAGAACTTCGCCCGACATCGAAAGAAGAACGGTATTCTTGCAACAGGTCTAGAAGCTGGGAACGCTGCACTGACGTAAGGTTGTCATCAATGAATGGGCCAAATACATCAGGAGATGATGGGTCAGAAGTAGAAACAGCACTGATGGTACGTGAATCGGGACAACGCGAGTCTTCGGGTACGTCCAGGACTTGTGCGTCGTCGACTGCTCCCACTCTGCCGAGACATTTCCCTTGAACCAAGGTAACAGTGTACGGGGATGGGTTGGTCACAAAAATAGCGGCGTTGCCTTGGGTGATTTGCACGGTCGCGAAAGGTACTAGCAACC
Source organism: Rhipicephalus microplus (assembly GCF_013339725.1). Taxonomy (NCBI): domain Eukaryota; kingdom Metazoa; phylum Arthropoda; class Arachnida; order Ixodida; family Ixodidae; genus Rhipicephalus; species Rhipicephalus microplus. The sequence continues at coordinate 131,591,274 of NC_051171.1, forward strand.
CTTTCCTCCTGGAAGCACGGTAGGATGGCGAAACAAGTGCAATTGTGTCGGAGAGACTGGTGCAGTAGACCGATACGCCCATCGTCGAGCTTGGGGGCACTATAGTATCGTCTTTCACAAGAATCTTGTGCAGTGTCGAGGGACCGTCTTCTGGCGTCAAATGCGAGAAGGGCGAGAGTTCAATTTCGCCGGCGGCACAATGAATGACGGCGTCGTTGCGGGAGAGAAAATCCCATCCCAAGATGACGTCATGAGAGCATGCAGGAATGATGATGAATTGGGCGACATACAGAACGTCCTGAACGACAACGCGAGCTGTGCAGCCTGCTGTAGGATTAATACGATGTGAGCTAGCGGTACGAAGGGACAGTCCAGAAATCGGCGTCGTCACTTTTCGAAGCAAGCGGCAAAGGTTTTCGCTCATAACTGATACCGCAGCTCCAGTGTCAATAAGAGCAGATGCATGAACACCGTCCACAAGCACGTCAATGACATTAGATGGGCGGCTCTGAGGGCTTTCACAATGCGATAGCGTCGCAGTCCTTGCCTCTGGGACTGCGACGACTAGTTTTCCCGCTCATGAGCAGAAGAACTTGGCCGCATGGGGGACAGAGACCGACGTCGTGGAGACGGCGACCTTCGAGCAGACGGACCTGGGCGAGACGACAGTGGCACAGACGGCAGTTCCTCGTTATACGAACGGCTAAGGTGGCCAGCAACAGGAGAAGTGGGAGCCGGCTGTAGTCGAGAGCAATAACGGGCTACGTGACCGGCGTAACCGCAAGCAAAGCAGATGGGCCGGTTGTCGGGTGTGCGCCATCGGTTTGCCGGGGTGGGTCTCGCCCGGAACGGTGTCTGGAAAGGCTGCATGGTGGGCTGAAAATGAGGCTGGGGGGTTGCGCCAACATATGCAGCCGGCATACCCGCTGCAAAGGACGGAGGTCGTGCGGCAGCTTCGGCGTAAGTCACTGGTGCAGGCGCTTGAACGACTGGAGGCAGCCTTGCGACCACTTGGGCGTAACTTGGGGGTGCAGGGGCCGGAAGTTGTTGTGGGTGGTACGCAGGCATGACCTCCGCTATTTCCTGCTCAATCGCTCGGCGGATGGGTGGAAGAATGGTAGGGGCCGATTGTTGAGCAGCCGGTGGGCGGGCAAAGGGCAGGAGAGAGAACTGCCGCGCGATTTCCTCACGTATGAAGGACTTGAGATCTGCCAGCAGTGCCACCTGATGACAGCTCGCTTCCAAGCCTGCAAGCCCTGCATCTCGTGATGTGGAGCGACGGGTCATCGAACGCTGCCGGCGGAGCTCCTCGTAGCTCTGGCACAGCGTGATGACCTCAGCTACTGTGCCTGGGTTTTTGGCAAGCAGCATCGTGAAGGCATCATCGTCAATGCCCTTCATGACGTTCCGGATCTTGTCTGATTCGGACATGCTGTCGTTCGACTTCTTGCACAAGTCCAGGACATCTTCAATGTAACTGGTGAATGACTCACCGGCCTGCTGAGCGCGTTCGCGTAAGCGCTGCTCGGCTTGCAGCTTGCGAACGGCAGGGCGGCAAAAAACGTTGGTGATAGCAGTCTTGAAACCGGACCAGGTTGCAAACTCGGACGCGTGGTTGGTGTACCACAAACTTGCAACGCCCGCAAGGTAGAACACCAAGTTTGTCAACTTGCCGTCCTCGTCCCATTTGTTGGGGACGCTCACGCGCTCGTAAATGGCGAGCCAGTCCTCCACGTCAGTGCCATCGGCGCCCGTGAAGATGGGTGGATCGCGGATCCTGGGGACACCGGGACATGGGGGTGGCATGGGAGGAGGCGTTTGCTGAGAGGCGTCGTGGGACATGGTAGATTGCAGCGTACGTGAGCGTAGTTCCAAGGGCATCGAAGGGGATCGTAGCACTCTCCACCAATTTGTTATGGCATTTATTAGCCGGCACACAGCGAGTCTACACAATGGCGACAGTAACGGCCAAAACACGGGGTCTCCGCGCGAGCGGCGTTCTCTTTGGGCAGACCCACTAGAAAGCACATAAGAGTTCGACCCACTTCAGTGTTCGGCGGCTTCTGTACAATTTATATATATATATATATATATATATATATATATATATATATATATATATATATATATATATATATATATATATACACGCCATCCGGCTGGCAAGAAAAATCCAGCCCCAGCAACGGCCGAGTATGCGGGCCGCGCCCGAGCAAAAGCCTTCTTTCTGTACGACCTTCTGGGCGGCTGATTTCTCGCTTACTCGTACGTCGTTGTTTCCTTGCTTCGAACGGACCCTTGTTAATCAAGAGTAGTCCCCGACCGAGCGAATCGACCGAACCGGAACCAACCTTCCTGGTAAGCCTTAATGAGCCGCCAGAGCAGACTGCAGCTCACCACGCGTGAACTGGGCAGCCGTATATGTAAACAAACAGCATGCGAACATATGCAGACAGCGGGGGACCCCGAACTCACCGCAATACTGCTTAGATTAATCCAACTTCACCAAACGTTCATAGCGCATATTAACAAGCAAACAGACTCTAGAGAAGAGACGTAAGTCTCATTGCTAAACAGGAACACGTTCATTTTAATCAGAGCCAAACTCAATCGCTGGACCTATAGACCGAAAGAAGGCAACGTTCCTGTTACAACCGCTGAGAAGTTAACTTTAGCCAGGTCTAACCACCACTAGCAGTACGCGAATCTCTACTCGAGATTACAGCTGCATGTATTCCGTCATAATTTATCTACGGTGTTGTCGAAGACACTATCTTTTGCTATCTCAGAGAGCATATACCTACATACCTAGTTGATTCTTTGTATTATCCATTATACCCCATTTATTGTTAAACAGTTTAGCCCGAAACTGACAGGGATCACCAAAAGGTCAACATAGGACAAGTGCTGTTCGTCCCTAAAGGCGACGACAGCCTTAGACTCTGTCACGGACGGCCATCTTTGGCGACACCGCGTCACGGCAATTAACGGGCGCCGTACTCCCCGACTGACCGTGAGAAACGGCGGCACATGAAAGGGAACCGATAAGTGCAAAATTGGGGTGCTCTCCTTAGAACGTCGCCGCCGACAGTTAATCCTTTTGTAACCGTGGCGACGTCTGCAAGGTCGTAGAAGGCCGCGGTATACCCCGTACAAGGATTAGACTACAAGACGCCCGGCTGAGAGCTAAGTGGTTGACCGTTCCCACGGAGAAAAGCGTGGGAAACGCTCTGGTGGCCAAGCCGTATGACAACAACCCGACAGGTTGTCACTCTCGCTAGTTGCGGGCCCTCTCCCTATTAAAAAGGGGTGGGGTCAAAATATTTTGGGGGCGGAGTTTCCCCTCAATTAAACGCGCATGATTGGACCCAGGTAGAGGTCTCTTGTCCCCAAGGAAGAGAGCGAGGAGACACGAGGGGGATTTAAGCGCAGGATTTTGCCCTGCTAGGCAGACTAGTCGCTGACCAAGATGGTGTAGAAACAGATCAACAAGCATCTCTTCTAGAAGTTTTTAGTGTGGCTCTGTATCGGCTGGCCACCTAAACTTAGCCGTTCGTCTAGTTGTGACGCGATATTAACGTCTGCAACGTAGACATCGGGACTTCGCCTCGAGTTAGCTCAACCTGCTCGAAGTCACCTGCAAGCACTAGCCTCCCGGAACCACCAGCGTTGCAACACCGCCGACATCGCAGTCGTGCCAGAACTCTCTTCGACTTCTCGCATCCGATCGTCGAGGACACAACGCTGCCGGTCATCACACGTATGCCTTCACCTGTTTATATCTTCGAACTTTCTCCTCCGTCGTTCTATTCGTGTTAGTTTGTGTAGCTTGTAATAGTTCTCTCTCGTAAGCTGATTTATTGTTTCTGTTATATATTTCTTTAGTTGTATCAAGTGTGATGTATTTTGTTAGTTGTATTGAAGTGTTGTGTTAGATCCCGTGTGCTGCAAAATCATTAGAGTAAAGTTGTTTTGTTTTCTCACGTCTCTGATCTCTTCACTGTCTCTGCTTGCGTACGGAACGAACCAACCTGCTGTCATTCCCGTCGCCGACTTCGCGCTGGCGACGCTAGAGTGGCAGCTTGTAACAAAACTGGCGTCCGCGAGACAGGACGTTCCGTACAAGAGTAAGACAGTGAGGGGTGAACGAGAACCGTGTGGACAGCGTGGTGATAGAGCCGCAGAGTTGAAGCAGTTGCATCCTGCAATGATTGCGCTGTTTTTATAGTGGCATTATAGTGACAGTTGCAGTATGGAGTGTATGAATTTTGATAAGTTGATCGCGTACGGTAAACAGTTAGACCTCGAGGGCGCCGAACTGAGACAATGGATTAAGGAGCAGCAGGAACTGGCGCAGGCCAGAGAAGAGCGGGCACGGGCCCGGGAGAAAAGGGAAAAAGAAAGGGAGAGAGAACGAGAAGCGGCAAGGGAAGCTGGAGAACGGGAAGTGCAGTTACTGCAATTAGAGATTCGCCTCAGTGAGGGTAGCAGGGTGAGCCGATCCAGCAGTGAGCACGGCGATGCCGGCGAGAAACAGTCATTTGAGCGAGACACATGGTGTCAAGGGCTACTCACGGTTCTGCCTTGCGAGGCAAATGAAGCTGTTGCGCGACTCAGTCAGCAGAACGCGAACAACGAGGTAGTTAAGGCAGATAGGTTCTGGATGTTTGGAACTTCTGTCTGGACAAAAGAGGAGCAGCTCAGACAAGAGTCTGAAAGAAAGCGCGAAACAGAAAGACAAGAGTCTGAAAGCAAGGCGCGTCGGAAAGCGTTGGACAGTGAAGCGCGTCATGAAACGCCAGAACCAGAAATCGCGCTAAAAAAGGGCCCGCATATTCTCGAATGCATCCATATAAATGATGTAGAGAACGAGGCCTTGGCCGGTCTCGAGGTAGAGACAGTATCAAAAAACGGTCCTAGCGAGGATGAGGGGTGTGCCAGCAGCCCTAATGGACCCAGTAAGAAGCTGGAAACCATCCTCATGCCTCGAGAGGACGTCTCGAGATTATCACATGCAGATAGGGTTAGCACAGTGGCTAAACACAGCGAGAACGCGACGATTCAGGAGTACAGCGATGCCATCGGAGAGGGCCCAGTTAATGGTTTCATCAGCATTAACAAAAATAATTTGGCCCGGCAGTCCGTCGTGACACCGAGTTCAAAATGTTTGAGCGTGGGGCAAAATGTAACACAAGCTCCAACGAGCTTCCCGACTTCTCAGTTCCCGACGCGACTTGATGATGGCATCGAGAGAAAGGGCGCAGGCAAACATCGCCGGAAACGAAAGAAGCGGAAGCGCACTACGCTGCGCAAGCCTAGGTCAGGCCCCACTCAGTCGCAAGAAAGACGAGAGGGTAGGCCGTTAGTCCGTTTCAAGGAACGTCAATGGTGGCGTTCAGGGAAGCACAAGCGGCGAGCCAGGTGTAGAGGGAGGAAACGAGGTACGCCACCCCAACGCAGCGTGCGGTTCAGTTCGACAAATTCGGGAAAGCGGCCTTTGCCGAAGGGTCAGAGTCGAAAGGGCAGAGTGGCTAAATACCGCATAGGGGAGAACACAAAAGAAAAATGGCACAGGCTTCCCCCCTGCTTCTTGTACCCCTTTCACATTACCGAAGAAAGCCGGCCGAAATGCAGAATGAGGCGTGACAGTAGGACACAGCCTGGCGTTCGTGCTTTTTGTAACCTCTGGCGTGCTCGAAAGCCACCGGGAAAGCGACCCCATCGTGTGCGATTCAAGCGAATCTAATTGAGAAAAGGGGCACGGTCAGTTTTAGTAATTGTTGCACGCGCATACTAAGTATGGTTATTCAGTGCAACATTGAAGAGTCATGTTGGAGTCGTTTGAATTGTGTCTAGGGTACAAGATTTGATGTAAAGTTTGCAGAAAGAAAACCGCTGAACTAGAAGTGCTTTAATCACTAGTACAAAAATATCGAGAAGGTAAAAACAGAGAAGTGTTATTTTCGAGTGTTTTTAAGGTATAGTGTTATATCGTATGCCTCCACTGCCATGGGGATGTGGCATGAATGAGCATTTGAGGAAGATGTTAGCATAAACCAAATGATTTCGTAAATTGATTAAGATTGGCGTGACCCGGTACAGTTGTCGTTGCGCACATTGAGACTTGAGGTCTATGAGCATGTTTTTTTTCCTTCCGTCGGTTGTTTTCTGTTTGTATGCACGTATTTCATTGTATAAGAAGTGTATTTTGAGTTATTTTCTTTTTGCTTGGTGCATTGGTTGTTTTTACTTGCTGTAATGCACATTGAAGGATTGCACTACATTTGAGGAGCGCACCTGTTCCGTTTTATTTGGTAGTATACATTCGTGCAGTGTATTCTGTATTGATGGCTGCCGTACACGGCTATTTCCTCTTCTTGTTTGTATGGCGCATTGATATTGTTGCGTGTAACTGAAGCTGGTACTCTAACAATTTGTTTTTTTTCTTTTGTTGTTACTTTGATGCACTCTGCCTAGTTATGTTGTGTATGAGAGGGACAGCCCTCATGTCTCCCTTGTTGTTGGTGTTTGGTTCCTTGTTTTCGCAAAAATTCCCCTCCGTGTGAACAAATGTTATGAATAACATTCTGAAAGTGGGGGGTAATGTCACGGACGGCCATCTTTGGCGACACCGCGTCACGGCAATTAACGGGCGCCGTACTCCCCGACTGACCGTGAGAAACGGCGGCACATGAAAGGGAACCGATAAGTGCAAAATTGGGGTGCTCTCCTTAGAACGTCGCCGCCGACAGTTAATCCTTTTGTAACCGTGGCGACGTCTGCAAGGTCGTAGAAGGCCGCGGTATACCCCGTACAAGGATTAGACTACAAGACGCCCGGCTGAGAGCTAAGTGGTTGACCGTTCCCACGGAGAAAAGCGTGGGAAACGCTCTGGTGGCCAAGCCGTATGACAACAACCCGACAGGTTGTCACTCTCGCTAGTTGCGGGCCCTCTCCCTATTAAAAAGGGGTGGGGTCAAAATATTTTGGGGGCGGAGTTTCCCCTCAATTAAACGCGCATGATTGGACCCAGGTAGAGGTCTCTTGTCCCCAAGGAAGAGAGCGAGGAGACACGAGGGGGATTTAAGCGCAGGATTTTGCCCTGCTAGGCAGACTAGTCGCTGACCAAGATGGTGGAGAAACAGATCAACAAGCATCTCTTCTAGAAGTTTTTAGTGTGGCTCTGTATCGGCTGGCCACCTAAACTTAGCCGTTCGTCTAGTTGTGACGCGATATTAACGTCTGCAACGTAGACATCGGGACTTCGCCTCGAGTTAGCTCAACCTGCTCGAAGTCACCTGCAAGCACTAGCCTCCCGGAACCACCAGCGTTGCAACACCGCCGACATCGCAGTCGTGCCAGAACTCTCTTCGACTTCTCGCATCCGATCGTCGAGGACACAACGCTGCCGGTCATCACACGTATGCCTTCACCTGTTTATATCTTCGAACTTTCTCCTCCGTCGTTCTATTCGTGTTAGTTTGTGTAGCTTGTAATAGTTCTCTCTCGTAAGCTGATTTATTGTTTCTGTTATATATTTCTTTAGTTGTATCAAGTGTGATGTATTTTGTTAGTTGTATTGAAGTGTTGTGTTAGATCCCGTGTGCTGCAAAATCATTAGAGTAAAGTTGTTTTGTTTTCTCACGTCTCTGATCTCTTCACTGTCTCTGCTTGCGTACGGAACGAACCAACCTGCTGTCATTCCCGTCGCCGACTTCGCGCTGGCGACGCTAGAGTGGCAGCTTGTAACAGACTCCTCATCAAATGCGCAGACTTCGACATCGTCTTCAGCGAAAACACACAAAAGCAATGACGTTTCATTAGACGTCTTTTTGAAGTCACGGATCGACGAAATCTGTGGCGTCACAATGATGTCAACATGGCACCACTGACGTGAAGTCGTCCGATGACGTCGTCGCATGACATCTTCGCTTTGTCTTGAAATATTTGCGCAGGTACACACGGAGACGCAGAAGAGATGCACAAACGCGCGCCATCTAACCACTCGTTTATTTTTTAAAAAACATTCACTTAATAATAACCCAGTGAGAATGTGATCATATGTTGTGCCATGAGTGCAGTTCAAATCTTGTTTTGAGCAGATTGCGCAGATCTAATGGTTATTAGGCGAATGTCATCGAAAAATAAACCAGTCGTTAGATTGCGCCCGTTTGTGCATCTACTCTGCGTCCCCGAGTGCTTGCGCAAACATTTCAAGATGAATATGTTCAATCTAGGCCAATTTGCAGTTTTGCTTATCTTCCCTTAACCATAGTTGGGCCAATCTCGGAGGAACTGTGAGACCACGTGGCACGCAGAAAGCTTGAAATGACTTCTATTTCGCAGGCAGTGAAAATACTATCCGGGATTTTACATCCCGATACCACTATATGGTTACGAGGGACACAGCAGCAAATGGCTATGCAGTGAAAAAAAAAACACGATAGGTGCAGGAGGCTTTCGGAAAAAATCGACGGAGAAAAAGACAAAGGATCCACACGATTTTCATTTTCGAGTCGTTTTAAACACACGAGTGATCATGTGATTTTTCTTAGTCCTGGTAAGTCTTGGGCTAATGTTTTTTTTTTTTTTCTAAAGTGAATTCATTCCAAGTCGCCTAGCCATTATCTCTCATTCCTCTCACAACGTGTACGGTAGCAAATTGAGCGTGCGTTAGGAAAAACGCCTTAAGGGCTCGGCTTCGCAGCGTCTTCTGTCGTCACGTCGTCACGATTAACGTAAAAACGGACATGCGCCACAATGGGTAAGTCCCACTATTACCTACCAGTACGCTAAAGGTGAGTAAGGCAACGGTCAGCCCAACAAATAGACGACGATTTTGGGGGAGTTGAAAGACTCTTCCCTATACATGCCGTATAGGGAACGGAAAACGCGCATGTAGGGAAGACGAAGAACCCTAGGGGTAAGGTGCATTTTGATGCAGTTTTCCGACGGCTTTAGCGGAGCGGGAACACACTTCCTTACATGCGTGGTGTCAGGCATGGCGCATAGAGTTTCCTAAAATTAACTAGAGTGCCTCTGGCACTCTAGTTAATTTCGGTGCCTCTGGCACTGCGATCGGTGCGACCATGGGAATGATGGGTAGCACACACATTTGCCTAGTCTTCGTACTTGCGGGCGGCGAATCGTACTTGCTGCTTCGTTTATTGTTGTGTTTCGGTTTTGTTTTGAAATAAAAATTCAAAACCTTTGAACTTCGTGACCCAATTTGGAAAGGTAAGTCTAAAATAATGAGGTGGTGAAGCACAATCGCTGAACATTTGCTGATTTTTGTTTCGTGACAAAACAGCTCCAAGCTACACAAACACACACGAAGCGAAAATCAGGCCAGAAGTACGAAGTTTAGGCAAATGTGTGTACTACCCATCATTCCCATGCTCGCTGAAGCGCCGTGCGTTGCAGCTCCCGCAGACACCAGCGCCAGAGTTCCCTCTAGTGTATACTAAGAAACTCTATGGCATGGCGCTCACTGGTGCCTCGTCAGAGAAATCTCTCTCGAAAGACCGCATGCTTCGCCCATCCCCAGTTATCGGCTAACATCCCTAGCATCTCTCTAGCAGCGCGGGAACGGTGGTGGTAGTGGTTAGAAGAGGAAGAAGGCGCCGGTAGGGAGCACGGCGCACCGCCTGCGGGAGAACGCCAGGAAGATGCGGTTCAACAAAAGGAAAAGAAAAATAGAGGGAAGGGGGAATGGGCGGAAAGAGAGAGAGAGAAAGAGTCGACAGAGGGAGTAGAAGGCTCACTTCTTTGCACTATCAGCCCATGCAGGACAGCCAAACAAACGTCTTTTTTTTTTTTTTTTACGGCTGCGTGCTCGGGTTTATTTCCCTGCCCGAGCCACCCACTCACAACGTGCACGCAAAAACGGCCGGCGGCTCCCTCGGCGCGGGCCACTGCCACTACACAGACGGGGATTATAACTCCGCCGCCGCCGGACCATCGCAATCCCGGCATCAGCGCGCGGGCAGCTCGTTCGGTTTGCGGGGAGCGGTCGCTTCCGATAACACGAGCGACGTGCCTGCGTGAACAGGTCGTCGCACATCGAGATTCGGCCGAGATCCACCACGTGTGTGTGCATGCATATGGATGCGTTTATATATATATATATATATATATATATATATATATATATATATATATATATATATATATATATATATATATATATATATATACAGGAGCGCACGGAAGCACCACGAGCTCTTTTCATCCTTTCCACCCCCGGTGGACGCCGCGTCGTGACAACGACAATTCGGACGCGAATGCAAATTTCGCTTCCGTCGTCGCGGCAAAGGAAACGGGGAGTCGGCTAGCTATACAAAAGCATCGCCCATTTCGAGTCTTTAGTGTATGCACCACGTGTGTTGTTTACAGCTGGCACTATAGCGCCACCGTCGTCTTCGAATTTCCTTTGTTCGTTCTTTTCATTAGATAAAAGGAAGAAATGAAAGAGTTATCGCAATTCCTTGGCGACAGCAACCCGCTCACCGCGTTACGATGCGTCAATATGCAAATTGTTTGAAACACGGGCACGGGCATATATTAGACCGGCGTCGGAGAAGCATTTGTTGCTATAGGGTAGTTGGTACTGTTAGATGTGGGAAGGACGCTCGCTGATGGCATCCCACCGCTGCCACCAGTTGTTAGATGTGGGAAGGAAGATGTTGCAGGTGATGGCATCCGGATGGAGGAACTGAACGCCGACAAGAGGATACGAGAAACATAACAGAGGTTTATAACATTATTTACACTTATTTACAGAAAAGAAGGGATAGTGGTTTAACAAACCACGAGCGTGGTGGTTGAACACTACATAGTTCAGAGCCAGGTTCAGAGAGCGCAATGTCCAGCACTCTCCGCGTCGTTTTATGCCCTGTCGGGCTCCTCCTCTCAGAGTCGAACACCAATCACGCACACACAGGTGAGGGAGGCGAGCATACAAGGTCCACGTGAACACTGCACGGTGGTGGCGCCAGCAGGGCTGGTCCTCGTCGTGGGTGTGCCGTTAGACGAGCGTTCCCACGATCCTGGCCGCATACTTCAAAGGGCCCACTGCACAGCTCGCCCAATTAGCGGGGTAATTTGCGGTGGCCGTTGGTCTCCTCCAGGAAGGTGCTGTCTGTTGGCCTCTCTCGAATGGTTAGCGGCGTCTTGGCGACACGACGTCTCGCCCTCCGGCTAGCACGTACAATGCATGACGAGCATAGGCAGTCTGCCGGTCGGCTTGGTGAATGGGGATCTAAAGGGAGCACCGCTCCTCTGTCAGCTCCGGCGCCGGCCACGCCAGCCCTGCCATCGCCCGATGAGTCGCCGAGTCCATCAGTCACCGCTTCTGCTTGAAGCGACGACAAAAGGTCCGCTTTTGAAGGACGTGAACTCGCCTCTGCCCGCCGCCTGGTCTGGAACAATCACTCAAATACTTGACAGCGTCGGTAAGACTGGGCGCCGAAGGGATTGAGAGATGAATCCCCAGGCCAAACCTAACAGCTCCTCCGCCGCCCGGAAAATCTCGGCTGGCCAGCGCTCCCAACCGCTGGGCACGAAGAGAATGGGTGGTGACGAGGACGATGGCCTGGCTGTTCTCTCCAGCTGCGTACTCGAAACCAACTCCCAATCCAGCTCACAATGACCAACAACAGCAAGGCGAACCACACAACACAATACCATGCTGCAGTCAAGCACATTGGACCCGCTAAAAACCCTCCAGGCTTCTTGAAACACAAACAAAAGAGAAAAACCTGTACGCTAAAATTTTGAAACAATTTTGTGCCGCCAAAGTTACAACAATCATGGACGTGGAGATGCCTACCAAAGATGTAACCCATTGCTGTGTGAGAAAAGCACACAAAGGCAAACATAATTTGGCCCCAATTAACCGTAATTCCATTTTTTTTTTCAAAACTAGCATTCTCCTGCCATCTGCCCTACAATGTTGTAACGAATCTGATAACTCATCATTAACTCAATGAAACACCACTATCTCCAATGGTTTCACAGGAATGCTGCCTGTACCTACACAAAGTAACTGTGCGCATTCCCTATCCTCTCATTACAAACTTCACACGTAGTCGGGAGTGCCTACCTGTAGGACCCCCTGACGCCAATGACAACTCACTCACAGCAGATAAAACTGCCTCTTCTAATTTCTAGAAATGTATCTAGCCTCAAAATGTGGCGAACGCAGTGCTTTCAGCTCAAGTGATCATATGATCCTTATAAACGATCACTTAACAAAACCTTGTGTGCTAACATGCTCATCCGCTGGATGTAGTTTCATGTCAGCCCCTGTTTTTAAAGAGCGCACATGACTTTGCTGTGCGCTCTAGCACGACATCATACTATCATCCAGAGAACGCTAGCATACCAACACACACCTAACCATAGGCGATATCTCTCTCACCTAGGTATCCTTAAACCCTCATCTGAACGTAAATTTTCTCAAGAAATCGAACTGAGTAAATCCTTAAAACGCATCTCTAATCTCAACGTTCGATATAACATACGCTCAGCTAAAGAATTTCACCTGATCCCTGAGCACATACTAAAATCACCAAGGGAAATGCAACTCGTGTACTAACACGCTCATTTGTTGAATGTAGTTTCATGTCAGCCCATGTTTTCAAAGAACGCACATTGCTGTGCGCCCTAGCACGACATCATACTCTCATCCAAAGAGCGTCAGCACACCAATCGCACACCTTATCATAGGTCATATCGCTCTAACCTATAGCCATCACTCTTTAAAATTTAGCGGGCGTACCAAATCTTCCATTACGACATGCGTGCTCTTATCTTAAAAACTCCTCTCACGCAGTCGGTTGACTGATGCCGGTAACTGCTTCCGCATACCGCTTAAGAACTTAACTCAAAATTTTGACAAAGCTTACACACAAACAAAATTTAGAGGGAAGAAAATGTATCCAAGCAAACTAGCTGTGGAGATGACACAGGAACACCACTTTAAAACCAAATATAAACAAACAAATATGTTTCCAAAAAAAAACTCCTGTGTCCGACTCTCCAGCCTACAGCCGTCGCTCCCTCTTCAGTCGTACACGCGGCGGTCGCGGTCTTGGCGTAATTTCAGAACGCCCGGCACCACAACGTGCACGTCCTACAAGCTGAACGGCAGCGTTACGCCTCATTTGCGATTTCTGCGGGCCTTTGTCAATCTGGCGGAGGGAACCCGAGCAATGCAGGGGAAAGAGTGACGGTGTCCTCTTAGGTCTAGCCGAGCGGTGTTTAGCTATTGTCGTTTTTCTTGTAGAACCCCTTCGACACTCCCGTCCCCGCAAAGCTCTTAATCTCCGGCGCGCATTCCGTCGCGCGAATGCGCGCTGTGGTCTACCCTTTCGCCGCTGGCGCCTTACTTCTCGCCACAAAGGCCTTTTCGTCGAACTGGCCGGTAACCCACTCTTCGGTCGCTCGCCCTGCTGATTGCTACCTCTTTCATGCCTTCGCTTTATGGCTCGGAGTGGCTATGAAAAGAGAAAAGAAGAGAAAAGCGAGCCCCGTTATTGTCTGCTTCAAAGAGCGACACCGCCACAGTAGCTCACGAGGGATGGGGGTGAGGAGGGATAAAAAGGATAGGAGTAAAGATGTGGGAAAGCCGAAGAAGGAGAAGAGAAGAAGAGACGTGCGGTAAGCCACAGCGAGCGAGGACAAATCGAGGGGATAGAAGAGATAGGAAAGATGGAGCACGGTCACTGGAGTCCGAGGACGGGGCGCACCTGCGAGAGCTCCTTTCGGCGTCGGTGGATGGCGTAGAACAAGTCCAGTAAATCAGAGCTGCACTGTCGTCGGAGGTGGAAGGTCGTCGGCGGCAGGAGATGACGTAGGGCGAGTCCAGTCGGCCAGAGCCACGCTGACGCCGGAGATCGCAAGCGCGCGGAGCGCGCGAGCGCACGACCGGTCAGCTCGAAATCCAGCAAGCGAGTCCGCTTTATGGCTCGTGTACGCTTCTTCCTTTTACGGCGGCGCTTGCGACCGACCGTTTCCCCACTACTAGGAAGTTCGCCTTGGGTGGCGTCTTTAGAGTTCAAGGGCGCTTCAACACGCGATTCTATTCTCGAAGAACCTGTTGTTCTTTTTCGTTTCGTCCGGTTGCTCGGACGCATGCAAACCGGCTTTAACGCCGATGCGAAGCTCCTAGTCTTACTAGTTACGCTAAAAGGTTTTGCGTCTTCTTTTACCCGCGTAGTACCTTTTTTCTCTCTCGCGGCTTTCCGACGTCTCCTGCGTCTGCGCCGCTTCTTGCGGCTTGTTTCCGCGCTTTCCGATAGCAACTCACACTCGTGAGCCCTCTCACAGCTTCCGTCAGCTGTCTCAGTCGCGCGGTCTAAATGATTTTCGACAAAATCATCTCTTTCACATTTTAAACCAGCGGACAGTTCAACACACTTCGTAACAATGCAGCTGTTTCCCTCTGAACCATCTCGCTCGCACTCCTGGGAGCTATCGCCAACTGCACTGTTACCGTCACTCTCTACCTTCGCTGCCTCTGAGCTTTCTCCGGTGTTCTTGATTACTTCCACATTTGCAAGACCCACCGTTGCGACAAACACAGTTGAGGCCTGTACCAGCCTTTCTACAGCTATCCTAGCTGTTCCGCTAACATCTAACTGGCACAGCACCTCGTCGCACTCGCTCTGGCCTTCGTCGGCCTCTCTACGCAGCGCAGCCTCTTTAGCAGCACTCAAATTTGGTTCTTCATCGAACCTGCTGCTGTCCTCAAACGTGCTCGCCTTCTCTAAAGTTCTGGGCTGCACCTCACTTATTAGATCTTCGCACTTCTCGTGCGCTACAGTTGCGGATGGTTGCATCTTCCGCCTCATTGCCTCGTTTTTCTGTTCTAATTGTTCGAGCACCAAGGCGCGTGCTCGATCACGCTCTTTTCTATCCCTTATTTCCTTTTCTTTTCTTTCTTGTTCCTTTCGTTTCCGTTCCTCTCGTTCGCGTTCCTCTCGTTTCCGTTCCTCCAACCCTTTTAAAGCTTTTAACGCGTATCCAATATCCACCTCACTGGTGCTTTCCCAAATTAGCTCTAAAATTTCTGACCTGCCCATTCCTTTCTTAATCTTAATACCAAGATCTTCACAAATGTCCAAAAGACCATCTTTTAGCAGTGTTTTCACCTCACTGGCTTTTTGCGAGATCAGCCCCACAATAGCTGTCCTGCCCATTCCTTCCTCTACTTCAATGCCTAGATGCTTACTCACAAGCAAAAGCTCATCTTTTAGCATTGCCTTCCACGACATGATTGCCGTTGTACTTTGGTCCTGCATCTCACACAAATGTAGGGGATCCCTCTAACACACAAATAGGTGATCTCCCTAACTCACACACAATCCAGCTTCTACTCAATTCACACTCACTAAATGAAGCCTGGAAAGTTAAAGCAAAGACCAAGCACTCACCACAGCACAGCACCATGCCGTGAAGTCGATCTCACCGCTGCCAACCAGTTGTTAGAGATGGGAAGCAGGAGGAAGTTCGCTGATGATGACAACCCGCCGCTGCCATCAGTTGTAAGAGATGGGAAGGAATGTCGTTGCAGGTGAGGTCCCTGATGTAACCGGGTGGAGGAACTGAACGCTGACATCAGTTGTTCAGGTCGAAAGGAGGAACGCAGGAGGGTACGGGAAAACATAACAGAGGTTTATGACATTATGTACACATATTTACAGAAAGAAGGGATAGTGGTTTCACAAACCACGAGCGTGGTGGTTGAACGTTACATAGTTCAGAGCCAGGTTCAGAGAGCGCAATGTCCAGCACTCTCCGCGTCGTTTTATGCCCTGTCGGGCTCCTCCTCTCAGAGTCGAACACCAATCACGCACACACAGGTGAGGGAGGCGAGCATACAAGGTCCACGTGAACACTGCACGGTGGTGGCGCCAGCAGGGCTGGTCCTCGTCGTGGGTGTGCCGTTAGACGAGCGTTCCCACGATCCTGGCCGCATACTTCAAAGGGCCCACTGCACAGCTCGCCCAATTAGCGGGGTAATTTGCGGTGGCCGTTGGTCTCCTCCAGGAAGGTGCTGTCTGTTGGCCTCTCTCGAATGGTTAGCGGCGTCTTGGCGACACGACGTCTCGCCCTCCGGCTAGCACGTACAATGCATGACGAGCATAGGCAGTCTGCCGGTCGGCTTGGTGAATGGGGATCTAAAGGGAGCACCGCTCCTCTGTCAGCTCCGGCTGTTAGGACCGGCGCCAGGTCTGACAATGGATCGGCGTTCCTTTTGATGTTCCTTTTGAATCGCCAAACGGGTTGGCGGCCTGTGTCCGCCATGTATTGTTCCCACCTGGCCGGAGGGTGCGGCGTCCTGCCGCCGCGGCGCCGTGAGCAGTTCGGGAGACCACCGGTGCAGCTTCTTCTTTGGAAGATGACGGCGGCGGCGGCGGCCGGGAATCGTCCCGCTAATTGAACGAATCGTTCGGCACCATTTGAAGCTTGTTTACGGCGGCCCTTTCGATGGATGCAGTCATCAACTTCAGACCCCTCGCCCAGCGACACACCTTGACGGGGGGGGAGCCGCGTTCGTGCCACATGGCCGTGCGGTGACCACGCTTCAGTTTTGAACGTTCGCGTGGACCGTGCGTGCTCGTCACCCTCGCGGGTAATGTGTGGTCCGTGATTGGACGGTGCCCTCTGTACGCGGTCCCCGATCTAGGGATCTGGGGAGGACAGACCCTTTATAATGAGCCCCCACGGCTCATTCGGTGTGCTTTTTCGAGTGGAGAGCTCGCCATGTACGAAGAACGCCACTATATATCTAAATTTTCTTATTGACCTCTCTCTAATGTAAATAAACGTCTGTTCTCTGTTTTCCCATATAAGCATTGCTTCTCGCTATAAGGGACGAGTCCGATGGGAGCCAGCTACCAACGACGAGACCCACAGGACTCAGGTCCCAACAACTGGATGGCAGCGGTGGGATCGAGCTCATCGACCAGGAGGCAATGCTGAGACCTGCTGTCTGGAGGACCTAGAGTCGGACAAAACTGCTTCGTGGCATCACTGACAACACTGGAAGGAACGCGTCCGAATTCATGACTGCATAGGGTGAGTGCACTGCTTTTCTTTGCTGAGATATCACCAGGCTTTGCGTAGGATTGTAAACAAAGCAGTGATTTGGTAACGGTGGACGGAAGTATTGATAGTACGTCAAAGTTGTTTAGTTAAAAGAGTTAGCAGCACCAAAGGACCGCCATGAATTTGAAGGGACTAAAAAAGCCAGAGTTGTTAGAGTTGGCCCGAGAGCTGGGCCAGGTAATTGCCGAGACGAAAAGAAAGCAGGAGATCATTGACGCCATCGAGAAGATCGGGGCAGATGACGAGGAGCTGAGCGAATGCTTGGAGGCTATTACGCAAAGGAAAGAGGAGCAGAGGCTCCGTGAGGAAAAAGAGGAGCAGAGGCTCCGTGAGGAAAAAGAGGAACAGAGACGTCGTGAGGAAAAAGAGGAACAGAGACGTCATGAGGAAAAAGAGGAAAGGGAAAGAGAACGTATCGATCGTATGGAAATGAAACGCCTAGAAATTGAACTAGCAAAGGCTCAATCAATGAACGGAGCTAGCGCAGTGGCACGAGAAAGAGAGCGCCGAATGACAGATTTGATGCCATCCTACGCGGTAGGAGGGGACATGGGTCTTTTTCTGGTGCACTTTGAGCGCACGTGCGAGAGGGAAAATTTTGCTAAAAACACGTGGCCCCAGCGCTTGCTTACGCTGCTGCCGTGTGAAGTAGCTGACATTATAGCCCGTATGGGTAAAGAAGACGCAGACGACTATGACAGAGTCAAAGCGAGTCTGCTCAAAAAGTACAGACTGTCAGCGGAGGCGTTCAGGCGAAAATTTCGTGAGATCGAGAAAGCCAAAGACGAGTCATACCCAGAGTTTGCGTACACCTTAAAGGTAAATCTGGAGGAATGGCTTAGAGAGGAGGGTGCGCTTGGCGACGCGGAAAAGACTCTGCAGTGTTTTGCGTTGGAACAATTCTTTCGGCGTCTACCTGAAAACATTAGGTACTGGGTTCAGGATAGACAAGGAGTAGATACTATCACGAGAGCGGCAGAGCTCGCAGAGGAGTACGTAAATCGCCGTGCCCTCGAAGGCGAGGATGTCCCTA
The DNA here is from genome assembly GCF_013339725.1 of Rhipicephalus microplus. Lineage (NCBI taxonomy): Eukaryota > Metazoa > Arthropoda > Arachnida > Ixodida > Ixodidae > Rhipicephalus > Rhipicephalus microplus. The sequence continues at coordinate 131,609,422 of NC_051171.1, forward strand.
GGAGGGAGATTAGTAAATATCGGGCCGACAAGCCTCCGCGATGGACAAAGTCGGGTCGGTATATGCCAAAGGAGGGTTTAGACTCCAAAGGAAGCGGTGATGAGAAAAACAAGAGAAAGGAAGGAGCACCCGAGAAAAGGGCGGAAGGGCAACAGAAAAAGGCGTTCGAGGCCAAGAAGCCGATAGTTTGCTATAACTGCCAACAGACGGGGCATATTTCTTTGGGTTGTAAGAACCCGAAAGTTGTGTTAATGTCACTCTGTAGTAATTACGAAAACATGAAATTGCTAGAACCATACATCCGAGACCTAGTCGTGAACGGCCAACCGTGCCGCGTGCTCCGCGATTCGGCCGCCACTATGGATGTAGTGCACCCGTCCTATGTCGAGGAGAGTCAGTTTACAGGAGAATGCGCATGGATAAGACAAGCAGTAGAGACAAACAGTGCATGTCTCCCAGTAGCAAGAGTCCGCATCGAAGGCCCTTTCGGTGTTCTAGACACTGAAGCTGCCGTTTCGGCACATCTCCCAGTGCAATACCCGTATTTGTTCTCAAATAAATCAGAGTACTTGCTGCGACAAAAAGGAATTGGGTTCAGTGAGGGTATCGTACAGGCCTTAACTCGATCCAAAGCAAGGGAGCTCGCCGCTCAGACAGTTGGTAAAGATCCGGTGGCAGACGAAACAGCTTCAGCGGCAGAGCCTTCTTTACCTGGCACGAAACTGGACCACCCTATAATGGAGCCTCAAAACACAATATCTAAAGAAAGATGTAAGAAACCGGATGAATCCGAGGCATCTCGAGAAGTAGAATGCACTATAAAGCTGTTAAATGTAAGTCCTACAGAACTGATAGTGGAACAGGAAAATGACTCCACTCTCCGTAACCTAACGCCAGACGCGAAGGAAGGGGTGGCTAAGCAAAACATTCAGTTCACCAAAAAGGGGGGCGTCTTGTACAGAAAGTACACGAGTCGAAAAGGAGTTCGGTTTAATCAGCTAGTCGTACCGTATCCTTTCCGCAAGGAGCTGCTGCACCTGGTCCACGGAGGTTTGTGGTCAGGGCATCTCGGCATCAAAAAAACAAAAGAATGTTTGTTACGGGAGTTTTACTGGCCCGGCTGCTTTCGGGAGGTGGAGGCATTTGTAAGAAGCTGCGACACGTGCCAACGCGTTGGCAAGCCAGGGGATAAGGCTAAAGCACCTATGAAGCTGGTCCCCATTATCACAGAACCGTTTCGCAGGCTAGTTATAGACACAGTGGGTCCACTTCCTGTAACGCAGTCCGGGTACCGGCACATACTCACAGTGCTCTGCCCGGCCACGAAATTCCCGGAAGCAGTACCGTTAAAGGAGCTCAGCTCGGAAGAGGTAGTTAAAGCGCTTTTATCTATCTTTGCACGTGTAGGCTTCCCTGCAGAAATTCAGTCCGACCAGGGATCTGTTTTTACAAGTGCACTAACCTCGACATTTCTAGAAAAGTGTGGTGTTAAAATCATCCACAGTTCAGTGTACCACCCTCAGTCAAATGCTGTAGAAAAGGTACATTCAGTCATGAAACGGCTGCTACGCGCCCTTTGTTATGAGCAAAAAGAGGATTGGGAGGCTTGCTTGCCCGCAGCTATGTTCGCGCTTCGGGTCGCTCCTCACGAATCAACAGGGTTTTCGCCTGCGGAGCTTGTTTACGGACGTGCTCTTCGCTCCCCACTTCGCATTGTTCGAGAATCTTGGGAGGGCCGGGCGGACGACCCTTCGGTAGTAGCATACGTACTTGAGCTGTTGGACCGACTTCACGCAGCTCAAGAACTAGCGGAGCAGGAAATGCGCAGAGCTCAAAACAACGCTAAGCGCTATTATGACAAGACAGCCCGGACGCGAAGCTTTCGAGTAGGGGAAAAAGTGATGATACTGAAACCCTCACTGAAGAATAAACTTCAGGTCCAGTGGGAGGGACCTGTTGAGGTAGTTCAGAAATTGTCAGACACAAATTACTTGGTTACTGGACTGGGAAGGCGTAAAACGCAACAGGTGTACCACACTAATCTGCTCAAACCGTACCAGCAGAGGCATGCCGTCGTAAACATGTCGCTCAATCAACCGGAAGAAATGCCTATTGATTTCCCGGAGTTAACAACAGAAAACAAAGACATTGGCGAGACTATTAGTAACCTGGTAGAGCAGGCGGGGTTGGAGCCAGATCAGAAAGCGGAACTGAAGGAACTATTGTTTGACTTTAAAGAAACATTTTCAGACACACCTGGCAGAACCAAAGCCCTAGTTCATGATATTGAGCTGACATCTTCGGAACCAATTCGTTCTAAAGCTTACCGCGTTTCCCCGAGGCAACGGGAAATAATGGCCGCGGAGATAAACCGAATGCTCGAGCTAGGAGTGATCGAGCCAGGAGAGAGTGATTACACCTCGCCTCTGATCTTGGTTGAGGTCCCAGGGAAAGAGCCGCGACCGTGTATTGACTATCGGAGGCTCAACTCGATTACAAAGGACCAAACTTATCCAATTCCGCATATTGAGGAAAGACTTGAGCAAGTCAGCAGTGCCAATTTCATCTCGACTTTGGATTTAGTCAGGGGATACTGGCAGGTGCCTCTAACTGAAAGGGCTAGTAGGCTTGCGGCGTTTATTTCCCCGATGGGAACATTTCGGCCGAAGGTCCTTAGTTTTGGATTAAAGAATGCCCCTTATTGCTTTTCTGGCCTAATGGACAAAGTGTTACAGGGTATGGAGGACTTTGCCCTCCCGTACCTAGATGATATTGCTATTTTTTCTTCTTCCTGGATAGACCACATGAAACACTTGCGAGCTGTGCTATGTCGTCTGCGTGAGGCCGGCTTAACAGTGAAGGTTGCGAAATGCCAATTGGGGCGCGCTGAGGTAGCTTATCTAGGGCATGTAATAGGCCAAGGCTACCGCCGGCCGTCAGAAGTAAAGCTGGCCGCAATAGACAACTTTCCCCAACCACGAACCAAGAAAGACATTCGGTCGTTTCTTGGATTGGCCGGTTATTATCAAAGGTATATCCCGCGTTACTCTGACATTGCAAGTTCCTTGACAGACGCTCTTAGAAAGACTGAACCCCAGACCGTAAAATGGGATGGGGCCAAGGAACATGCATTTTCTACGCTAAAGAAGGCACTAAAAAGTCAGCCAGTGTTGAGCGCGCCTGACTACTCTAAGCCGTTCATTCTTCAGTGTGACGCCAGCGACCGGGGTATGGGTGTCGTGCTTTGTCAGAGGGGAGAGAACGACCAGGAACACCCTGTACTGTATGCCAGTAGAAAGCTTTCTGTTCGTGAGGAAGCATACAGTGCCTCAGAAAAGGAATGTGCCTGCGTTGTTTGGGCTGTGCAGAAGCTAGCTTGTTACATCGCCGGTTCTAGGTTCACAATAGAGACTGACCACTGTCCCCTCACATGGCTACAGTCCATGTCATCGAAAAACGGCCGTCTTTTGCGCTGGAGCTTAGCTCTTCAACAATACACCTTTGATATCCATTACAAGAAGGGTAAACTCAACGGCAACGCAGATGGTCTGAGTCGTTGTCCCTAGTACCCCGAGGGCTTCAAAACGATTTTCTGCTTTCTATCCTCGATTTGAGGCCCACTAGTTTTCTGTATTTATCCAATCATGTGTCAAGTGTTTTGTTTAATGTCTTCAAAAGTGGCTGATGTGGTGTTGCGACTCGGCGGGGGCCACAGGAATAAAGTTGAGGTAGAAGGAAATGACTTCCACAGGTGAATCTGAGTCTGGTGATTCTGAGTAGAGAATTGCCGTGTGCTTGCTTGTGTGTGGGTGTGCTTTCGGCGCAGTTTCCGCAGTTCCTCGTTTGTGGTGGGCGGAGAATATGGTGGAGGGGTTCACCTCATCCCTGCGAGCAACGCCCTCTTGGTCGATGATCATCGGATCCAGTGTTCGGGACAAAAGTAATAGAGGAAGAGCCGACAAGCTGCAATACAGATCCCGCTGCACAGTACCTGCTGGCCACTGCACCTCGGGATCTTCTTTCCCCGGCGGAGAGGCTGTTAGGACCGGCGCCAGGTCTGACAATGGATCGGCGTTCCTTTTGATGTTCCTTTTGAATCGCCAAACGGGTTGGCGGCCTGTGTCCGCCATGTATTGTTCCCACCTGGCCGGAGGGTGCGGCGTCCTGCCGCCGCGGCGCCGTGAGCAGTTCGGGAGACCACCGGTGCAGCTTCTTCTTTGGAAGATGACGGCGGCGGCGGCGGCCGGGAATCGTCCCGCTAATTGAACGAATCGTTCGGCACCATTTGAAGCTTGTTTACGGCGGCCCTTTCGATGGATGCAGTCATCAACTTCAGACCCCTCGCCCAGCGACACACCTTGACGGGGGGGGAGCCGCGTTCGTGCCACATGGCCGTGCGGTGACCACGCTTCAGTTTTGAACGTTCGCGTGGACCGTGCGTGCTCGTCACCCTCGCGGGTAATGTGTGGTCCGTGATTGGACGGTGCCCTCTGTACGCGGTCCCCGATCTAGGGATCTGGGGAGGACAGACCCTTTATAATGAGCCCCCACGGCTCATTCGGTGTGCTTTTTCGAGTGGAGAGCTCGCCATTGTACGAAGAACGCCACTATATATCTAAATTTTCTTATTGACCTCTCTCTAATGTAAATAAACGTCTGTTCTCTGTTTTCCCATATAAGCATTGCTTCTCGCTATAAGGGACGAGTCCGATGGGAGCCAGCTACCAACGACGAGACCCACAGGACTCAGGTCCCAACACGGCGCCGGCCACGCCAGCCCTGCCATCGCCCGATGAGTCGCCGAGTCCATTAGTCACCGCTTCTGCTTGAAGCGACGACAAAAGGTCCGCTTTTGAAGGACGTGAACTCGCCTCTGCCCGCCGCCTGGTCTGGAACAATCACTCAAATACTTGACAGCGTCGGTAAGACTGGGCGCCGAAGGGATTGAGAGATGAATCCCCAGGCCAAACCTAACAGTACATCGTTATGTTGTTGGAAGATTAGAGAGATGGAGCCGCCGACGGAGGTTTTGAAGAAGCACTTCGTAGGCAATAAACCTCCCCCGTTGATTGTGCAATAAGTGCGTTTGTGGAAGTATGGGTGGGCTTATTAGTGTGCACGTGTAATACGTGTGTACTAAACGTTCATATGGCGAGTATGGAGGCCGCAGTGACCTTGAAAACATCGGCAGTGCATTATTTTATTGACCACTGCTCATTATGCCCAGGAAAACAAATATACTATCATGAACAAAAGAGAGTGCGAAGAATAGCTTCGAACCCTGCATCGGCTGAAGTCCCTTTATTACACCGGCTCTAGCCCCGCCACGGTGGCCTAGTGGCTAAGGTGCTCGGCTGCTGACCCGCAGGTCGCGGGATCGAATCCCGGCTGCGGCGGCTGCATTTCCGATGGAGGCGGAAATGTTGTAGGCCCGTGTGCTCAGATTCGGGTGCACGTTAAAGAACCCCAGGTGGTCAAAATTTCCGGAGGCCTCCACTACGGCGTTTCTCATAATCATATATATGGTGGTTTTGGGACGTTAAACCCCACATATCAATCAATCAATCAATCAATCAATCAACACCGGCTGATTCGCCGCGACCACTGTCGGGAACAAAGTGAAAAGGGTGGCGCGCTTCCGCTTGCTGTTGACACTACCGCCTCGGTATCGTTGCTGCAGAACGTACCTTCGTATCACCGCTATCAGTGACTGCTAGCGGTGGCACGACTTCACTTCAACGCGCACAGCCACAACCAATCAGGCCATGCAGATACAAAGGTACCGGCTGTGACGTATAGTCTGCCGCGATAAACAGGTCACGTTTTATCAAATCTGTAGGTGGTGGTCACCGCATATTTTGATACGCATCTTTCACTTATTCTGTTGTTGATGCTTTTTTTTCTAATTTTCGTGTTATCATTGCTAGCGGCCCAAGGGCACGGATTAGCTGCCGCTTCACAGCAGCGATCATGCGGGAATGCCAACAGTCGGCGGAAGAGCGCTCTTCTTCTTCCTCCGGTTTCACTAGCGCCATCCTCGTATCAGGGAAACTATTCTCGTTGTGTCCAATTCGTGGACATGTCCGATTCGGCCTCCCCTGATTGGCTGGAGTGCGCCGCCCGTTTCCGGTCTTTGTTGCGCAACATCCTTTCGACGCCACACAGCTTTCACAGCTCTCGCCACAAACGAGAAAGATGGAACGCGTTTCGCCACAGCAAATGCTGCCCCTGAGATCCGCTTTTAGACGCACATCTCTGAGGCCGTGCATACACTCTAATCACGTTAGTCCTTGAATCATGCATAACGCGGCTGCCCGCCTGACGCCCCTGAAAGCTCTGTGCGCATTCCCCGCATCGCTTTTCAAACATCTCAACCGATGGCGTACGCACGTGCAAACTTGCCAAGCTCGTTTAAAAGACGTGTTACTCTAAATTTTAATCCACTTAGTTTCCTTTATCGCTGGGAGTGTGCTGGCGGATGAGGGCGCCAACGTGGGTCTAGCGCGCGATGGACGTCACAACTCACCATTATTTTTTTTTCTGTGGGAGGGAGGGCGTAACTGACCGCGCTCTGGCAAATCGAACATGTCCCTGAATTGGACACCGTGAGAATAGCTCCCCAGGTTATATCGGTTTTGAGGAATTTGCCAGGCGCCCGCGTGTTAGAGCTCACATTGCTCTCGATAGCACATACATACATACATACATACATACATACATACATACATACATACATACTACATACATACATACATACATACATACATACATACATACATACATACATACATACAGACATACAATTGCATTACATACACATACATACGCCCCGCCGCGGTGGTCTAGTGGCTAAGGTACCGGCTGCTGACCCCAGGTCGCGGGTTCGATTCCAGCCTCGCGGGTAATGTGTGGTCCGTGATTGGACGGTGCCTCTGTACGCGGTCCCCGATCTAGGGATCTGGGGAGGACAGACCCTTTATAATGAGCCCCCACGGCTCATTCGGTGTGCTTTTTCGAGTGGAGAGCTCGCCTTGTACGAAGAACGCCACTATATATCTAAATTTTCTTATTGACCTCTCTCTAATGTAAATAAACGTCTGTTCTCTGTTTTCCCATATAAGCATTGCTTCTCGCTATAAGGGACGAGTCCGATGGGAGCCAGCTACCAACGACGAGACCCACAGGACTCAGGTCCCAACACGGCGCCGGCCACGCCAGCCCTGCCATCGCCCGATGAGTCGCCGAGTCCATTAGTCACCGCTTCTGCTTGAAGCGACGACAAAAGGTCCGCTTTTGAAGGACGTGAACTCGCCTCTGCCCGCCGCCTGGTCTGGAACAATCACTCAAATACTTGACAGCGTCGGTAAGACTGGGCGCCGAAGGGATTGAGAGATGAATCCCCAGGCCAAACCTAACAGTACATCGTTATGTTGTTGGAAGATTAGAGAGATGGAGCCGCCGACGGAGGTTTTGAAGAAGCACTTCGTAGGCAATAAACCTCCCCCGTTGATTGTGCAATAAGTGCGTTTGTGGAAGTATGGGTGGGCTTATTAGTGTGCACGTGTAATACGTGTGTACTAAACGTTCATATGGCGAGTATGGAGGCCGCAGTGACCTTGAAAACATCGGCAGTGCATTATTTTATTGACCACTGCTCATTATGCCCAGGAAAACAATATACTATCATGAACAAAAGAGAGTGCGAAGAATAGCTTCGAACCCTGCATCGGCTGAAGTCCCTTTATTACACCGGCTCTAGCCCCGCCACGGTGGCCTAGTGGCTAAGGTGCTCGGCTGCTGACCCGCAGGTCGCGGGATCGAATCTCGGCTACGGCGGCTGCATTTTCGATGGAGGCGGAAATGTTGTAGGCCCGTGTGCTCAGATTCGGGTGCACGTTAAAGAACCCCAGGTGGTCAAAATTTCCGGAGGCCTCCACTACGGCGTTTCTCATAATCATATATATGGTGGTTTTGGACGTTAAACCCCACATATCAATCAATCAATCAATCAATCAATCAACACCGGCGATTCGCCGCGACCACTGTCGGGAACAAAGTGAAAAGGGTGGCGCGCTTCCGCTTGCTGTTGACACTACCGCCTCGGTATCGTTGCTGCAGAACGTACCTTCGTATCACCGCTATCAGTGACTGCTAGCGGTGGCACGACTTCACTTCAACGCGCACAGCCACAACCAATCAGGCCATGCAGATACAAGGTACCGGCTGTGACGTATAGTCTGCCGCGATAAACAGGTCACGTTTTATCAAATCTGTAGGTGGTGGTCACCGCATATTTTGATACGCATCTTTCACTTATTCTGTTGTTGATGCTTTTTTTCTAATTTTCGTGTTATCATTGCTAGCGGCCCAAGGGCACGGATTAGCTGCCGCTTCACAGCAGCGATCATGCGGGAATGCCAACAGTCGGCGGAAGAGCGCTCTTCTTCTTCCTCCGGTTTCACTAGCGCCATCCTCGTATCAGGGAAACTATTCTCGTTGTGTCCAATTCGTGGACATGTCCGATTCGGCCTCCCCTGATTGGCTGGAGTGCGCCGCCCGTTTCCGGTCTTTGTTGCGCAACATCCTTTCGACGCCACACAGCTTTCACAGCTCTCGCCACAAACGAGAAAGATGGAACGCGTTTCGCCACAGCAAATGCTGCCCCTGAGATCCGCTTTTAGACGCACATCTCTGAGGCCGTGCATACACTCTAATCACGTTAGTCCTTGAATCATGCATAACGCGGCTGCCCGCCTGACGCCCCTGAAAGCTCTGTGCGCATTCCCCGCATCGCTTTTCAAACATCTCAACCGATGGCGTACGCACGTGCAAACTTGCCAAGCTCGTTTAAAAGACGTGTTACTCTAAATTTTATCCACTTAGTTTCCTTTTACGCTGGGAGTGTGCTGGCGGGATGAGGGCGCCAACGTGGTCTAGCGCGCGATGACGTCACAACTCACCATTATTTTTTTTTTCTGTGGGGAGGGAGGGCGTAACTGACCGCGCTCTGGCAAATCGAACATGTCCCTGAATTGGACACCGTGAGAATAGCTCCCCAGGTTATATCGGTTTTGAGGAAATTTGCCAGGCGCCCGCGTGTTAGAGCTCACATTGCTCTCGATAGCACATACATACATACATACATACATACATACATACATACATACATACATACATACATACATACATACATACATACATACATACATACATACATACATACATACATACATACATACATTGCATTACATACACATACATACGCCCCGCCGCGGTGGTCTAGTGGCTAAGGTACTCGGCTGCTGACCCGCAGGTCGCGGGTTCGATTCCCGGCTGCGGCGGCTGCATTTCCGATGGAGGCGGAAATGTTGTAGGCCCGTGTACTCAGATTTGGGTGCACGTTAAAGAACCCCAGGTGGTCGAAATTTCCGGAGTCCTCCACTACAGCGTCTCTCATAATCAAATGGTGGTTTTGGGACGTTAAACCCCACAAATCAATCAATCATCAACATACATACATACATACATACATACATACATACATACATACATACATACATACATACATACATGATATAACAGAGAAGGATTTGCAGAGCTGCCGCAAATCAGATATTCGCTTTTGCTTAATCGAACCTTTCTGTTTCGCAGACAAAATGAAATGGCGTAAGAAACCACCTTTCTCCCCTCCTTATTTTTTGATGTTTTAATCTTTAAATAACTTTTCATCCCGCCTAAGGTTACAAGCCCGACAAGCTTAGCGGTTAGTTCAACTAGTGCAACTGTACCTTACATTCTCGCTCACTTAAGCTTATTGTTAGAACCTTGTATAAAAACAATGAAGGCTTCATATTAAGAAACAACAAGAGAAGAACAAACAAAAACTACAAGTGCAAAGCGACTTAGAGGCTTCCGCGTCTAGTCACGCAAATGTAATCGTATACTCCCCCCCCCCCCCCACTTGTTTCGTCTCAAAATGATGGATTGAGAATAAGGCCCTTGTTTCGAGTCTGAGAACTTCGAACAGGCGCCGTCGGTTAGTGTGCAACATCGGTGGGCGCTCGACCTTACACAGGGAGAGAGCGATAGGGAGATGATAGAGTCACGCTCGTGAAGGGGAAGGAAACGGGAGTTATAGATATACGCCAAGCGAAAGAGCGCCGTCTATAGCGTGACGGAAACGCGGTGAGAATCTTCCCAGCGTCACCACCGTCAAGTCACGCGACAACGCAACGTGTAAGAGAGAAGAAGAAAGAAGGGGAGGCAACGTGCACAGACAGAAAAAGAAAGAAGGGGGACAGAAGAGAGAGTGTTACAACGCAACGTGTACAGAGAGAAGAAGAAAGAAGGGGGAGAGAAGAGAGAGAGTGTGTTACGACCGCATCTCGCGTGACATGGCAGGAAGCAGAAGGGCGGGGTCAAGGTGGGGCGCGTAATCGTGGTTGCGCGGGGTAAACCCCGTATTCCACTACCTCTTCTAGCAGCGTGTTTTATTTCCATTTGGCGACGAGGCTGGAGGGCAAAGGTGTGCGACTCAAAGCAAAATAAGTCGACATTCCAAGTAGGCATCTATTACGAAGCACGGCAAGTGCAGTTGTCAGACTTCAAGAGACTACATGTCTACCGCTCGGAAAATTTTTTTTTCAGATTGTGGCGCAAATTAAAAGATCGTTCATCACATCGGAGGCAACGAGCATGCCTTCGGGCCAGAAAGAAGGAATTAAAATTTTTACTTGATGTCGAAAGTCGATAAAAAGTGACCACTAGCGTGACTCAACAGCGAATGTGGTCAATCTTGACAATCTATCGGTAGGACAAGAAATTTTCGGAGATAAGCTTATTTTGCTTAAAAACTAACACGTTTAACTTGAAATTGTATTTTATGCACTTGAGACAGCTTTAGGTTGCGCTAGAGACCATTTTTGGCTTCTTTTTTTTTTCCCTCACTAGCTTAAATAGGCGCCCGGTGGCGCTGCCAGCAGTGTGTTCACTTGCTGTTGTATGCTTTGTATTGCGACACAAAACAGGAGAGCAACGAAAAACGGTAGATATTCGCACACTTGTAGCGGCTATTGTGATCCAACATTTTTTCGGGCTTAACGTTTTATCACAGCGAAAGCTGTTACGAGATCACAACACGGATCACGTGCGACGCCGTAGTTGTCCGCCGCCGTATAGGACGAAATAAGAAAGAAGAAAGGTAAAAAATAAAAAACACAAAGGACACAGTGCGATTGGAACTCGGGTCCCCCTGGTGCCAGCCCCAGTATTCTACCGCTGAGCCACGCCGTTTTTTTTTTTCTTTATTAAGGTAGCGTGCATTTTGTGATACACTTGTATTTTGTCGAATATGTGAAACGTGAACTGAGCCACGCTGTTGCTTGGAACTCCTTTGCAAACTGTCCTTAGGCACGGCTTGATGTCGGCAAAGAAATCGCATTAATATGAGTAATGAAGTATTTTTAGAACGGCAAAAGGAACAACCAGGTGTCACATAATGCGAATAGCGCTACGAGTAGGTCGTCGAATGCTCCAACCCTTTACAAAAGCTTGATCGTGTCCGCCAATTGACTATGGCGCATACCCACTGTGGGGCATTGTGAGGATTACAATAGCTCTAGGGATAATTTTTCATCGTCGTCAGCCACATCACACACACACAAAAAAAATTGCACAAAGTTCCTTGCAAGTGTGCAGCTGCTACCACGCTTATCCGAAGGATGACTAAGGATGGCACAGTGAATGCCTGCCTACTACTCAATGATTAATGGCTAGTCAAATATGCTTGCAGCAGCTACCAAAAGAGTGCTAAAAAAAGGCTGTGGGAGGCCGCTCTTCCAGCTTTCGCTGTGACAGTCAGGCCTGGCAGTTTCTTTTTTCTTTATTTCTGCTCTTATAGTACAGCAAAGTTTTACCTTTAATATGGCCAATAACTGTTTAAAAAGATCATTATTGATTAACTAATTAGTTGAGTAATTATTGGCGAGTTCAAGTTTTGGCAAAGGTGATTGCATTCCCACAGGGATGAAATGAGGAAGTATAGCGAGCATCTCGGGCTAGTTGACTTGGGCACGAAGACGACTCTGACCGCGGGCTGGCTTGGTATGCCGTTATCGATCTCAGTGTGTGTCGGTAATGTATACACAGAGCAGTGCGAGGTCACTCGGTTCAGTCTGCCACCACTACGCACGCTTCATGCGCTAAGCACTATTTTTGTTTGTCCTCTGGCAACCCATTGTTCGAAAAAAGCGTGCGTACGTAACCGAAGCTCCCCCTGAGCTATACTTTTTGCGTTTCGGTTCACGGAACAAACTGAAAATCACGTACGGCGTGAGTGCACTCAAACCAAACTAACGGCCTAGGGCACCTACTGTTAACTCGAAGCAGTTGAAGCGACTCCGGTTTTCAGGAGAACGTTGTCGGTCAACATTTGCGTTGGTTCCACGAAAAACAACTCGCAGAGCTCCAACTTGTCAATATATGAAGAGCCCCCCGGTGACGTAAACTGGAGTCTGCAAACGAACTATCTAGTATTATCTAATATAGATAATATCAACGAGAACTAACATATGACTATTTGTACCAAAGCAACTGTAGCGGCTGTTATCTGTAGTAATTTTTATGTAAATGTAAAGAAAGAAAAGTGGACGAAAACGTAACCCGTAGCTGTCAGGGACCGAACGTGCGACCTTCGAATAACGCGTCCGATGCTCTACCAGCTTGGCTATACAGCAGCGGTCATGTATACCCCGCCCACGTTATGGGGTGTGCACGCGTGCATTTAAACGTGGAAGTGTCAGTCAACGCCGGGCCATGACTCTGCCTGCGGCGAATCATCTTTTAGACCAGCTTTCTTTCTTCACATTTACATTGCGATTACTCCTAATAACATCATATATACTTTCCTTGGTGTCATTGTCTGTTAATTCTTATTAATTTTGTGTTTACAGAAAAAAAATGAGCCTTTCAATGTCCATTTCATTTTTTTGGAAACATGGATAAAGCGTATACACTATTATGAACAATTAAAAGGTATAACTTTTTCTGTAAGCTTTATGTGGGCGTTGCGCGCTTCCGACGGTAAGCAATCCGCATAGGGATGACTGACAACCGAGCCTGTGACCACAGCGGCAACGAAGAAACAATCGGACATATATTTTGCGACTGCTTACAGCACAACGCACTTAACAAGTTCGATGGCCGACCTTTGTCGGAGAGGAGGGAATTCTATACGCCATCGACGGGCCACAACGTCACACGAGGAGGCCCTGCAAGCGTTGCTGCGTTTCTTAAGATCGACCGCCCTCTATGAACGACTGCAATCAAAGTACCCTCCTCGGGTGTTTTTGCCAGCGTGTTTACGCGCAAGCGTCTTCTTTAAGACTTTTTTTCTTTCTTTTCTCTTTCTTTACGCCTTTTTTCGACCCCTATTTTTCCACCCGATTGCACGGTAGCAAAACAGTTGCTAATATCTGGTAAACCTCCCAGCTTTCCTATTTATCCCTCTTGTTCACTTTTCCAAACATTGTGAAACTTACCGTGTTTACTTGATTAACAGCACAACAGCTGTATATGTCTGAAGCTCAGAACTGATATTATAATAGCTAGAGATTGCTGAATATAATATTATGGCTAGCGTTGAGTACTGATGGCGATGCGATGGTATAACAACGTAATGGTTAAGTTAGTACGTGTGCACTGCTACGACTCGCCCCACCAACTACTTCGCATGCTACACAATTCAGCGAGTTTTTCCTTAAAAACAATACTGCCACCCCCCCCCCCCTTTTTTTGAACAACAACAATGTATCATGGCCAAGTACCTAACTAGAGCCCTTTGCAGCGAGAAATAGAGAGAAACAACAAAATGAAAGGCTCGTGTACTTAGATTTTGGTGCACGTGAACGAATCCCCCAGGTCGTCAAGAGGAACGACGCAGTGTCGATATCGCAAGCCGCTGGTTCCAGCTCAAAACGAAAAAAAAAAGACAAAAAAAACGCTGACGAATCAGCACGGCCAATATATGCGGGAGGCCTGCGCGATTTTGAACGGAAAACGGAAAACGCGAAAGGAAAACGGACGAACAATAACATGAAAGGCGCGTCACTGTTTCGCTATACGTCGTTCTCGTTTTTGTCCTTTCTCTCTCTCTCACGCGAGTGACGTCGCGAGGAGCATGCGCAGATGCCTGCACTCGAGGCCCCGTCAGAGATGACGCCCGTCTCCGATCCGCGAACAATGCTTTGACATAGCACGTGTGAAAGTCACACGTCTAGCTGATACACTTGGGGCACTCGCGCGAATCAGCAGCTGTCGACAGCGTCGCGGTAGCCCCCCCCCCCCCCCCACTTTACGCCGTCCGCACAAACGTCTTTGGATATTCTTCTTTTTTTGCACATTTTTCTTTTCTGAAGTCACACTACCAGCACTCATCCTGCGTGCCCATGTATTCCTTGCCTACATACTTAGGCACTGCGCCGTGCTCCCGACTGGGCTGCAGAAATTAAGTGCCTTTTCTCATCTTCTAACCACTACCCTACATACTTATGCGCTGCTTCAACGATGCGATTGCACCAAGTGGACCAACTTTCGCTACAGTTCTTTTTCTATACTCTATTGTATTGGTTCCAGACGAAACAAAATCATGGCAGATTCTGATGTTACCGCATCATAGGATGCATTAACGGTCCAAATTGCTCAATACACTGGTGAACTGATGTAGATGCGGAGTGGACTGACGCAAAGGCGCTGCGGTTTTTATCAAAAGTCACCCCTGTCACACGGGCACTTAAAAGTCTTTTAAGTAAGCGGTCTTTTTCCGAAAAGGAGTTCCTGACAGCAGACACACGGCACAGAGCGAACTCATTTTCAGAAGCGGTCTTTTTCGTAAACGGCGTTCGTCGATCTCTTTTACGGCTCTGAATGAGTAGCCTCGAAACCAGTGGGCGCCAGCAATTTTCGAGTGGTGGGAAAAAAAGAGCGAATTCTTATTTTTCTGTCATCAAAACTCTTTGTAAAAACAAATTTCATATCCTGCAGAAGGTGTAATGAACTCTTTTAATGGTTATTTCCTTTTCTAGTCTCGTAAGCAGCTACAACGCGTCGGCAATATCACGTGGTGATGCTCGGTCTTGCACAGTAAAATTTTTTACACCCTTATGGGTGTAAAAAGGGTGTTTTCAAGATTTACACCCTTTTTGAATGAATTTAACACCCTTTTTGTTGCTGGTACACCCTCAGAGAAGGGTGTAACGGGAAAAAGGGTGTTATTATGCCGTTCGTGAGGGTGTTGAAGAACAGAAGGGTGTACACCTATAATTGTTGGAATAAAAATTGTTCCGTTTAACGTCCCAAAGTTGTCATATAATCATTAGAGACGCTGTACCGAAGGGCTCCGAAAATATAAACCACCTGGGGCTACTTAAGGTGCACCTAAGTCTAACTACACAGGTCTCGCACTCTTTCTCGTCCATTAAAAATGTGGCCGCCGTGAACTGCCGGGATTCAATCCTGCGACTTGCGGGTGAACAGTTCAGCACCATAAGCACCAGACCACCGGCGCGGGAGTGCACGTGCAAGAATCGAGCTGCATCCATGCTTGCAAATCAAATACCACGCATAGCGCAAGGAATGCATGCCTTTCCTAAGATAACAATGTCGCAGGGATGGAAAAAATCAACGAAATGATTGAGGCATTGACAAATTTTACAGAACACTAAGAATAATTGAGAAAATGTAAAAGAGACTAACTTCTTCTCGCACTGTATGATTCGACATGCTTTGCTGCTTTATATCGTCCACATTATATGTGAATAAATGAATGGGCTACTGTCACGATCTACGGACAGCACATATTCATGTGTAGAAGCAATTGAGAAAAAAAAAAGCTTGAATTTATTACAAAAACCCCTTGCTCGGTCAAAAGCCGTTCGAGTGCAAGTTGTTTTCACAAGATTATCGAAGACGAGACGTGCTTGGTCCAAAAAGAAAACAATGCACTACCTTCTGCAACCATGCGGGAGCACGGGAAGTGGTTTTTTAGGTGAAGAAATAAAGGTCAGAGAATGGCACGGTCAGTGCACGCAGCGCCTTTGCGAAGCGAAGGGGAGAAGGGTACGAGAGGAGGAAGAGACACGCCTCTCGCCCCCCCCCTACACACACACACACACACACACACACACACACACACACACATATATATATATATATATATATATATATATATATATATATTGCGGGACCTGCGACCCACGCCGTAAAATTTGTATTTGCTATCTATTCTCTTTGACATCCCCTCGGGGGGGGGGGGGGGGTATGAGGTGATCAGCAGGGGCGCTGCAACCCCCGTCGAGTTAAAAAACTTACGTCGAGTTACAGTGCGGAGTGGCTATGAAAAAGAGAAAAGAAGAGAAAAGCGAGCCCCGTTATTGTCTGCTTCAAAGAGCGACACCGCCACAGTAGCTCACGAGGGATGGGGTGAGGAGGAATAAAAAGGATAGGAGTAAAGATGTGGGAAAGCCGAAGAAGGAGAAGAGAAGAAGAGACGTGTGGTAAGCCACAGCGAGCGAGGACAAATCGAGGGGATAGAAGAGATAGGAAAGATGGAGCACGGTCACTGGAGTCCGAGGACGGGGCGCACCTGCGAGAGCTCCTTTCGGCGTCGGTGGATGGCGTAGAACAAGTCCAGTAAATCAGAGCTGCACTGTCGTCGGAGGTGGAAGGTCGTCGGCGGCAGGAGATGACGTAGGGCGAGTCCAGTCGGCCAGAGCCACGCTGACGCGGGAGATCGCAAGCGCGCGGAGCGCGCGAGCGCACGACCGGTCAGCTCGAAATCCAGCAAGCGCGAGACGAGTTACAGTGCCCCCTCTCTATTTCTCTATGTACCTATAGGGATTTACATTGCCCCCTCAGTGACCAAGGGTTGCCCCCGCCCCCCTTCCCCCGTGGTGGGCACGCCTATGCATAGGCACCATCAGTCATTGCAATAAAATTTTGTGTGTAAATGTGTGCGTCAACCATAGTACATTTCGAAGTCAAGAACATCAGTGTTTTAGGTGATTATTACCGCTGTTCTTCATTTGTTAAAAATGCATTGTACCTGCAAGCGTTTCAAACTTCGCGCGCTAAAGTCACGTGTTAATTTCTTATTTCGTTTTTTCGTAAAAATAAAATTATTTTTGCTGCTTTGTTTTTATGTTATATATATTTCCGTTTACTCTTTGTACTTAACCGCATTACTTAAGCATTTTATTGCGCCTTTGTACGTCTGCGGAGCTGTAACCCCGAACTTGTTTTGGCGTGCTCGCTGGTCGGGCGCTGCAGCTTGTCGGTTCTGCATCGTTTTTTCTCGTTTTTTGAGGTGTGCTTGCGCGCTGCGTTCGTGTTTTGTGTTCTGCCGGTGCTGCCTATTACGAAGATGAACTCTACTCAAGCGAGGACGTGTGGCGTCGCATTTTGGAACACTCGCCAGGTACGTACCACATTCCTGCTGTCGGCGCTTTCTCAACACCGAGAGCGTGATAACGACGCCATGCGACGTTTTTCGTTACATGTGGGCGATAAGTGAAGTTTTTTAACGTAGCGAACCTGTTTGTGTGTGTCATTTCATCAGGACGAAGGCGTATTTGTAGGAAGTCAAGCGTGGGCGAGCTTTTTCTTTCGATTCAAGCATGCTGCGGTGTGTGAAGCACATGGTGCGTGCGTGCGCAGTGGGAATTTGGCGGCGGGTTTGTGCGAGTTGTGACGGCGCTCGCCTCTGTCGGCAGTGGTGTTGGCAGGGAGCCCTGCTCGCGATGGACCAATATTTTGGTTAAATAATTGTTGGGCGAAGACGGCGTTTGTTAGCTGTAAGCGTTGATTACGCCTAGGGCGCGTATGTTTGGATCTCTTAACTTGAGGATTTTTTTTTTTTGCATGCCTGTTCATATTGTGTGCTACAGGAGTCAACGGGTTCATTTGTTGTACGTTTCATACGTTGTACGTCCAAAGCAGTTTGAAAAGTTTCGTATGTTGTACGCCCTTTTTTTAAACTGCTATCAGAAATTGCTGCGGGCAGCCGAACGTATGCCGGTGTATGCATCCACGCCGGCACGCATCTTTGAACTACCGTGTCATTCGAGTTCGCGTGCAGCATGCTGCCTCGTCTTAGATACGGCTCGCAAGGCTTGCACGTATGTACGCTTACGTGTTTATGCAGTCCGTTTAGTCAAATCTGAGCTTACGTTATACACTCGCAACATAGGTTGTCTGATGCGTTCGGAACCCATGAATTTTGAGCCGTTCGTTAAACTTGAACTGTATTTCCGAACAAAATTTTCATGGCTTATTGGGGCCGAATAACTGTAGCTTAACTGTGCGAGCCCTAATTCGATCAGTAGTTCATGCGGTAGAGCACATTTTATTTTATTCAGCTTGTTTTCGCTATGCTTAGATTTCATTATTTTGTGGTGGTTTATTAAATATTGTATGTGCCTCGCCAAAACTTTGTGTTCAAACTTCGCTAAGCAATTTTACTTGTACGAACAGTAAGAACAGTTTAGACCATCACCTCCAATGGCATTTAATAACAGATGACAAGCTTATGCCGATCTGGTCAGAAACACACATGAAAACATTGAAAAACCACACATTGGCCTCGAATAAAAGCACAGTCTTTGTCACTCGTGAATAGGGCTTTTGTGTGGGGGCCAAAACGTCATGATTTCAATTAGGGTCAGCATGTTGTTTTGTCTTCACATCAGATGACAAGCTTCAGTAAATTCTATAGGCATGCGCTACAGTTATAGAAGGGATCTGTGGTGTTTGGAGAAACAAATATATCATTTAACGCTCAAAACTTTCAATAATGTTATACATCATAGTATGCATACATAAGGCATGCACGTGTTGCTGTGAAAATGGAAAATTGGACAGTATGTTCATCTGACAATCATGAATATAGACTGCATGTTTCCAAGCTGTTGGCATTGACGCAATTACACAACTTCAGAAATCAGTCTCGTCAAACGTTTATTGTGTATTGCTAAATCGTGACCAATGCCTTCCAGTATTCTTGTTACTAGAGATCGTTGCAGAAGGTTGCATGCTTTATTGGGATGGTATTTAGCTCAAGATGGGTGCGTTGTATTAGCACTTCCACATTTTTTCCCATTATTTATTAGACAGCCTGTAATGAGGGGTATGTTAGGGATGAGTGAGGGGCACTGCCTTTTTAGCCACCTGGAATCATTAAATTAACAGCCGTAATTTAGCAGTTGACAATAGTAATATAGTGAAACCAATTTTCTTCGTTATCGGCATAATCGTTCTAATGTAGGCAGCCGAAAGAGAGTTGCATTAGTTGTGTTCAAACTAAAATTCGTAATATAACTTTATGTGTTACCTCCAATGGATACTTGATCAAAGTGCATACCGTCATGTACGCACTGCCCTATTATTGAATTGGCATGTATACGCACTATGCCAGAGCGCTATTCAAGTATATTTTGTGACAGATCTGTTATGTGAAAAATGCATATTCTTTCGTAAGGTTGCAGCTATGTTCGCCAAAAACATTGAGGATGTTTTTGTTGTAGCATGTCTGGTTTTCGTACATCCTACTCTTTTAAAACAAAACTTTCCAGATCATTCTAAATTGAGTTCCAAATTCTGCTTCGCTAACAGACACATCAGTAAATTGTTCTTTTGTTTCTCTCGCAGTCTATACATGCTCGTCGTAGGAAGAGAGTGTGGGAGACGTCTGGACTAGCCCATCATCCAAGGCTGGCTTGTGGAAAATTTGACTGCTGGTGCACATCAGTGGCGCATGGCTTCTGTTTCTTCTGAAAAGCGAGCTGCAGAGAGCCACCTGGTAGCTGTATTCAAGGAGCACAAAGGTTCAGGGTGTTCAAAGTTAACCCTTTTGTTTTTCCTTAAAAGAGAAGTCAGCGCTGTAAGTTATCTATGTAAAGCCACCTCTGCTGATAGCTATGTATCGAGGAGGATGCAATGTGAGACAATAATTATCACTGTCAGCGGTGCCATTAAGTTTTATTAATCAACTTAATAGTGACCACAGCAGGAGATCATGTATGTGTTAAATATTTGAGCCAGTCACATTTCTACATATTGTCACTTGTAAGAATTCTAGCATGCCTGTGCTCAGATATCCTGCTGGAAATTTAGTTGCGGCTTGCATTATTATGTGTGCAGGACAGTGAGCACTAGCACAGACTCCGATTTCATGCATTTAATCTGACCGTCGGTGGAAGGCATGGGCAAACATTAAAATGGTTACTCTTGCTATTCGCTGGTGATAGCAAGAACCGACTGCTCGTTCCGCTATGGAGTGATATTTTGCTAAACCTCACTGCCTTGCATGCGTAATCATGAAAAGCAAAATTAAACTTTCAAATGGGATATCTAGGAGCATAAACATAATCAAAAAAGTTTTCCAAGTGGGACTGTGTAGAAACACGACTGCCTCCAACTTTTTAATGCAAACATACCTGCTTATTTGCGTTACTAAAATTTCAATATTTTTGGTTGATAGGCCAGATGACAGCATTATTTTATTACTTTGTGTCCCCCTGGACACAATCTGCCAAGGTGTTTTTCTGTTCCTAAGGCTAAAATTCAATGTAACTAGGCAGTGCATTTAAGAATGTGTCAGTGCTGCTTACTGAGCTCTTTATTGGATATTTTGTTTTTTCCAAGACCTACTGAGTGTGTTGCTCGCCAGACTTGCATGTCATGTTAATTGATGCCTTATGTGCAGTTGGCCATTTAGAAACACTTTTTGTGTTGTGATAAAAAGTAGCACATTAATGATTTTATCTTCAGTGTAACCTTCACTGAATATTCTATTTTACTACATTTTTGTCACTGTAGTTATTTCATTGCCTTTGGGAAGTTCAATTCATAAGTACAATCAAGTGTTTTCCCACTGTCATACTTCATCGTACCTAACTTTGCCAATACCAAACCATGTCGGATATTTTACAGTGATACATACTCATGTTTAACATTGTTAATGATAACTGATAGAAGGCATACTAGAATATTGTAACGCGAGTCCTTGGATAGGAGGGTTGAATGGTGAATTTTTTCAACTACATAGTAATATCTGCTTGCTTTATTTCATGTCAAGTGTAATGAGAATAATATTTACCGAGGTTAACGTGTTAAAACCATGATATAATTATCAGGGACACTGGAGTAGAGGGTTTCAGATATTTTGACCACCTGGGGTTCCTTAAATCCATCCACGTCTAAGCAGACACGTGTCATGCATTTCCTCCTTAATCGAAATTGCAGCCACCACAGCCATGGTTTGATTTTGTGGCCTTCAGTTTAGCAGTCAAGGGTTACTTGAAGCGTATATTAGTTGTGGGCTGTGGTCTTGCTTCCATGATGCATCTTAAGTACAGCAGTTTGGTGCCAACCAGGCATCTCTACTAGTGCACTGGTGTTGTGTTTTTGCATTCGTAATTTACTGCAATATTTAACTATTTTATCAAGATGCATTTCTGAGCAGCTCTGCGAAGTCTGTGCTGGTGCTTATTACATTCCTAATTTTTTGTAAGAGGTAATGATTGTTGCATGTATTCTGAGTTAGATATGAAGTTACGAATTTTACTTCTTTTATACTCTGTAAGAGTGTAAAGCCCAACAAGTCACTCTGTTATACTTTGCATATTGTACATCAGATGGCTAAATTGTGTGTGCAGAGCTTATATAAACAGCCCATAGTGTTTCGAATGCCTTGAAAACTGCCTTAGGATCAGAAAAAACTTGTGAAGAGTGGGATAGTCTGGGTGAACAGTGGAAGTTCCTCAGATAGGCTGGCTGATGTTTCGATAGGACTTATGTTCGTCAAAAGGGCCGTTTCTTCTCATCCTTGGCATGTTAGCTTTAAGGGGGTTAGTAGAGATGTCATCTCCTGGTGGTGGTGCGTGTCTTTGTTGGCGATTGCCGCCGGAAAAGAAAAAAAAACTAGAAAGCAAACAAGTGCAGTCCTCACTTCATTTCAAGTTGACTGGTAGCAATTCACAATGTTCTCGGAGGGTAGAGAAAAAAATGGAAGCAAAGAAGAGGAAACACGCAAAGTAGGAGCGGTGTGCTGCCGCTACAGAGGCAAAAAAAGCGAAGAGCTTTAAAGTTTGAAGCCAGCAGACAGTCCCCGCGTTTGGCCATCACAAAGGGTTGCCGACGATAAAGGCCTATGCTGTTCTCGAACATCTATGAATGGGACTCGTAAGAAGGCGGTTACGAAAAGGCGCGAGAGAGAAGCAGGCAGCTACCTTTAAATGCTAAGATTTCAAAGGTAAGCGACAACATGTGTTTGGAAGAGAATGTGTTTAATTGGGAAAGTCATTGGTTAAAATATGCTTTCACTATCCCCGTAGGTGGGCCGCTCAACAGAATTGCCTCAAGAATTTGGCGGCATGTTGGCAGAGAAATAGAGAAATTCAGAATGCAAAGGAAATAAGCATCAACGAGAGAAAGGCAGAAAGAAAGGAAAAAATTAAAAAAGGCGGGTTGGAGGTAGATGACACGCTAGTGTTAACAGACGAGGAAAGGATAAAAGAGACGCAGAGAAATTTGTGGCTTGGCAATGACTTAAGGGTGCACGGTAGTAGTGTTTTTTGAAGCGACAAAAGAAGAAAGAAAGCTGTGGTTGAAAGGTTCTGGCAAATAAAAACTTCGTAGTTGTGTGTGTATAGGCACATGTATATCTATATTTATAATTTAAAAAATTTCGAGAGAACATCAATAGTACACTTGTAGTCTAGGAGCGATTCCATGTAATACCGGTTATGTCTATTTGAAGGTTGAACCTTTCTCATTTCTAAATGCTGTCGTAATTATGCTATGGCTTTCAGTGATTCCAAATTGCGACGTGCTACATTGATTCGTGATCGGTGTAGGTGCTTACATTTCTGTATCAAATGTCAGTCCATGTATTTCCTCTCTCATGGTGAGCAGAAATTCGTAGAACATAAAGCTATGCTTGGTCGAAATTGGGGCCCTGTTGGTTGAAGTGACTGGCTACTGCTTTTGGTAAATTGTGTTTTGTGTCTGCACAGTGGTCGTTCAGTCTTACGTGAATTGGCTGCCCAGTTTTGCCTATATATTGTCTGCAGGTGGCGCACTTAAGACAGTATATTAGGTTGTTCGAAGTGCAGATGAAGATCGATGGGACCTTGTGAATGTAGTCAAATTTTGTGCTTTTTAAGTTGTTAGCCAGCTATATATTTTTACAGGTGGAGCATCTGGGCCGGCCACAGAGACCAGACGTCCTAGTGTTTGCTTTAAGTTTTGCGGGAATTAGAAATGCGTGGCACGTGGCATTTGCAACGCTAACTTAAAGACATGCTTGTTCACGCAAACTTAGACTAGGACGTCTGATCCCTGTGGCCGGCCCAGGTGCTCACCCTGCAAATATATACAGCCGGCTACCAACATAAAAAGCACAGCATCTGACTACATTCACAAGGTCACATAGAGCTTCACCTGCACTTTTAAACAACCTAATATACTTTTCTGAGTGTGCCAGCTGTAGAAAACAATATATAGGCGAAAGTGGGCCGCCAATTCACGTAAGACTGAACGGCCACCGTGCAGACACAAAGCACAATTTACCGAAAGTAGTAGCCGGTCACTTCTACCAACAGGACCACACTTTCTAAAAAGCAAAGCTTTATGTTCTACAAAATAATTTCCGGTCACCACGAGAGAATAAATACATGAAATCATAATTTATACACAAATTTATGTCCCTACACCCATCAGGAATCAATATTGCACGTGGTAATTTGGAATCGCTGCAAGCCATTGCATAATTGCGGCCATATTTAGAGACTAGAAACGTTCAACCTTCAAATAGACATAACTGGTATTACATGGAATCACTCCTAACCTACATATTGTAATAATAATATTCACTCTAAATTTTAAAACTTTAATTATAGATATACATGTGTCTATATACACACAACTATGAAGTTTTTATTTTCCAGAACCTTTCAACCACAGCTTCCTTTCCTCTTTTGTCGCTTCAAAAAACACTCCTACCGTGCACCATTAAGTCATTGCCAAGCCACAAATTTCTCTGCGTCTCTTTTTCCTTTCCTCGTTTGTTAACGCTAGCGTGTCGCCTATCACCAATCCGCCTTTTTTTTTTCATTTTTTCTTTTCTTTTGTGTTTCTCTCGTAGTTGCTTATTCCTTTTGCATTCCGAACTTGCCTATTTCTCTGCCAACATGCCGCCAAATTCTTGAGGCAATTCCGTTGAGCGGGACACTTATGGGGATAGTGAAAGCATATTTTAACCAATGACCTTCCCAATAAACACGTGGTCTTACAAACACATATGGTGTCGCTTACCCTTGAAATCTTGGCATTTAAAAGTAGCCGCCTGCTTCTCTCTTGCGCCTTTTTGTAACCTCTTTCTTATAAGTCCCATTCATAGATGTTCGAGAACGGCATAGGCCAATTGGCAACCCTTCGTGATGGCCAAACGCGGGGACAGTCTGCTGGCTTCCAACTTTTAACCTCTTTGCTTTTTTCTTGTCTGTAGCGGCCACCCATTGGCAGCACACCGCTCCTACTTTGGGTGTTTCCTTTTTTTTTTCTTTTTTTCTCCACCCTCTGAGAACATTCTGAATCACTACCACCCAACTTGAAATGAAGTAAGGACTGCACTCCTCTGCTTTATAGTTTTGTTTTTCAGGCTACGATTGCCAACAGGGACACATGCCACCACCAGGAGATGACGTCTTTACTAACCCCCTTGAAACTAATATGCCAATGATGAGAAGGCTAGGCACCTTTGACGAAGATAGGTTCTCCTATCGAAACTTTGGTCAGCCTGTCTGAGGCATTTCCACCTGTCGGCCCTCGTTTTGGTTTTGTTATGAAGTGTGTGTTTTTGAGAAATGGATGCTGTCTCTATTACCTAGAAAGATGCTGAAAAATAAAACTTGCAATTTTAATATGTGGTGAAGCTTCATGGGGTGCGGGCTGATCTGTTAATCATTTTTCTTCGGCCACTGACCTTACCTGTTCGAATATTGGCGGTAAAATGCTCTAACTGTAGTATGTATGAAATATCATAATAACTGTGTTTGCTTTCAGTTGAGAGAAAACCTGTGTTGTGGTACATGTACTTGACATTTATCTTACGCCAATATATGTCTGCTTTTAGGAAATGGGAAAAGATATTTATCAATAAGTGGAAACGATGTCTGCCAGAGCAGCTCTGTTATTTTTGTATAATCAGAAAGTTTGAAATGAACTAGGTGAGGCTGAACTCTCATGGTTTTGCGATACCAAGTGTAACTGCAAATTAAGTTGCTGAAATATGTATATGTCTGCATCCTGCATGGGAAGTGTGCACTGTTACGGGTAATAATGTTTTTTGAATATAATGTGTTCGTGTGTCTACACAAACGTATGCATACCAAGCACCTTTGCTGTATCGACTCACTGAGCCACCAATTGATATACCCCAGATGTTTATGCTATTTAACACTAAATATTTGTATTTAATTGTATAACTATAGAAGGCAGTCTAAATTTCTATAGTCGGCTTTACAAAGAAGGCTTTGAGAAATATCATTGCATTTCAGTAAGCGTGCTTATACACACACACACACACACACAATTTTTTCATCCACTTTTCTTTATTCTTTCTTCTTATTTACATTCTATAGGTTCTAATAACTTCCCCTGTACATTCCTTGGCATTACTGTCTGTTAGATCTCATTAATATATATATATATATATATAATGAGATCAAACAGACAATATTGCCAAGGAAAGTATAGGGGAAGTTATTAGACCGAATCGTAATGTAAATGTGAAGAAATGTGGGTGAAAAGATAACTTGCCATGGACAGGAACCGAAGCTGCGACCTTTGAATAACGCGTTACTCGAAGGTCGCACACCCTTTCAACACCCTCTTAAAGGGTGTTAGCTGAACACCCTACACGAAGGGTGTTCAGCAAAATGTTAGGGTGTTCAACACCCTTCTAAGTAGGGTGTATCTGAAAACACCCATAGGGTGTTCCTCTGGCGACAAGCCAGTTTACACCCTTAAGGGTGTAAAAAAATTTACTGTGTGCGCTGCTTTATCCTCTCCTTGGCGGCTTTTGCAGCGTCTGCCTCGCTTTCCAGAGCGAGAAGGCAGGCCGTGAGGCTTGCGATCCTCGCTTTTTCTCCCGTACGGTCGCCCATAACGTGTCGAGAGCAGTCGAGAGCAGCGAAAAACAAATACGGTAAATAAAAGCACAGTGGTGCCAGACGGACTTGTGCACGTCGCTAGTTATGGGAATGCTTCCTTATCTAGTGCAAAAAACTTTCACATTGGTGTTTCTTCATCTCTTATTCTTTAGTTTATTTGACGAAACGAGCAGTGCAACAAGTCTTTAATTTGTACATCGCGATACATCGTTTAATTTTCATTGCTTCTCTTTTAACTGCTAGCGCCACGCTTTCGCTAGCGTCTTCGAACGAAAACACTAAAAGGAGATCGTTGCTGCCGTGTGTCTGCACCGCAAACACCTCTTTGTTAAAAGTCTTTCAACTTCGTAAAAGACCGCTTACTTAAAAGACTTTTTGCGCGCCCATGTGACACTGAGTGACATGGTGTCAATCGTAATGATATTGTAATTATACCACCCAAAAGCCAGGATTTAATTTCGTTTTTACCACATTCCAACTGAAATTCGTCACCGTCCTGCCCGTTCAACTTGTGTGGTCATACTTCGGTGGATGAAACCGGAAGCCTTTCACTTAAATACGTGTGTTTGTAAACACTGAAATGGTATACAGAACACGGGATGCAGAAATTCCGACACACGGAGCTGCTCACGTGTAGCGACATTGAGCGCTTACTTACGCTATGTCACTTACGTCGTCACGTAGGCTGTGCGCACGTGCCTTTTCCGAGAGCACGCGTAGCGCAACGTCACGCCTGACGTCACAGTCACGTGGCGAGCTGTTTCACCATATCCACCCCCTCTCCTTTAATGAAGCGACCAGCAAAAGCAGAACAGCTGCGCGCTAGGTGTATCACGTCAGAAATGTGTGTATGAGAGAGAAAGAGAGAGAGAGAGAGGGGAGAGAGAGACTCCAAAACAGCTGCGGCTGAAAAAATGGCAGACATATTTCAAATGTGAACGACTAGTATCTTAGTTCTCGCGTGCCTTTGTATATATACTCGTACAAACGAAAGTACGAGACACGCTGGTGCCTTGATGTCCACGCACCTATACATGATGCAAGCTTTTTGAAACACGCAAGCCGGCGACGTGATGCACACAGACGCACGGCGACGTGATCCGCTTGCCGCGTATACTGCACAGAAGAGATCAGCCTTCAAATGATATTTAGGAGTGCAGCCCTTTTATAAGAAGTCTTTGTATACTATTGTTGTTCGCGCGTCTTGATCGGCTGTCGTATGCTGTTGTCGCTAGGTGTAACGCAGGCCAAACTAAGTATTGGCAGAGAGGACATACCGTGGCGCCCTCTGCCGGAATCTTGCTGCGACGTACCAAACGACACCACGTGGTATCGGCTGTGCGAAAAGACAATAAGCAGGCGAGAAATAGAAAAATATAAAAAGAGAGAAACACTGGAAGAAAGTGGGAAAAGAAATAGAAATAAATATAGATAAAGAGAGAGAAAAAGAGACCGAAAAACGGGAAAAGACCGCTTTTCGTTCACTATAGCGCGAAAGTGCCTTGAATTATTCATTTGCGATAATTTCTCCTTAAGGCGATCGAGCTATCCTGATTACGAAGTACCGACTGCTCATGCCATGCAGGGACAGCCTCAGGCGACCATATTATGCGTCCAGGGACGCACCTGTCATTCATAAGTTAACGATTCGCCACGCCGAAATACAAACCGAGTGTTCTTTTCAAAATTAATTGATCTTCTGTTACATGTATTTGGGTCACTGTGGTGAGGTGAGGGGGGGAGGAAGTAACAAAAGGGAGAAGGCAGGGAGGTTAACCAGAAAGACATCCGGTTGGCTACCCTACACTGGGGGATTAGGGATGGGGACAAGAAAGATGAGAATTGGCATTGTGGTATAGGCGGCAATGATTCTGCAGATCATGCTGCTCGCACGTCACAAAAAGAAGCAAACAGCGTTGCGATTCCGCTTTCAAGAGCGGATGCGGCGAGGCAGATTCGTCAACTGGCCCGCAGTCGCACACTGACTGAGTGGAACACACCAAGCATACGACGTACAAGACTGCACGAGCTCGACCCTTCACTACAACTCTGGCCTCCACCCGGCCTACATCGACGTGCAGCTTCGCTTCTCTATCGCCTTTGGCTGGGAGTTGCTTTCACGAAAGCTTATACCACGTTAATCGGAATTACTGACAGTGCTGCGTGGGATGTTTGCGGCACCGACGAAAATATCGAACACCTGCTGTGCCATTGTCCTCGATTTGCCTCAGATAGGCAAGTACTTGCCAACGCAATGCGGCGACTGGATCATCGGCCTCTTTCTGTGCAGGTGCTATTACAGACGTCCACATGTCTCGACAGCTCACAAGGCAGTGAAAGCCCTGCTGTGTTTCCTGAGAAAGACAGGCTTGTGTGAACACCTCTGACATGCGGTAGAGTTCTACACGCTGCAGTGAAATTACTGCCAGTATCTCCCCCCCCCCTCCGCTTTTTTTTCTTTTCCCTCTCTTCCATCTTTCTCTGTGGAGAGGTCGAAATAAACAAAATACATAAGCTATTCCATCTCCTACGTCGTGTAGCATAGAATAAATAATTAACTGAATAAATTGATGACGGACCTAAAATGAAGCAAAAGATAAATCAACATGCAGAAGCCTAGAATGGGAACAGTTAGGGATAAGAGTTAATGAAGAATACCTTAGTAACCTGCGCTTCGCCGATGACATTGCATTGCTGAGTACCTCAGGGGACGAATTGCAACTCATGATTACGGAGTTACACAGGGAGAGCAGAAAGGTGGGTCTTAAAATTAATCTGCAGAAAACGAAAGTAATGTACAACAACCTCGGAAAGGAACAGCGCTTCGAGATAGGTAATAGTGCACTTGAAGTTGTAAAAGACTATGTCTACTTAGGGCAGGTAATAACCGCAGAGCCTAACCACGAGATTGAAGTAACTAGAAGAATAAGAATGGGGTGGAGCACATTCGGCAAGCACTCTCAAATTATGACAGGTAGATTGACATTATCCCTTAAGTGGAAGGTATATAACAGCTGTATCTTGCCGGTACTTAGCTACGGAGCAGAAACCTGGAGACTCACAAAGAGGGTTCAGCTTAAATTGAGGACGACGCAGCGAGCAATGGAAAGGAAAATGGTAGGTGTAACCTTGAGAGACAAGAAGAGAGCGGAGTGGATTAGGGGACAAACGGGGGTTAAGGATATCATAGTTGAAATAAAGAAGAGGAAATGGACATGGGCCGGGCATGTAGCGCGTAGACAGGATAACCGCTGGTCATTAAGAGTAATTAACTGGATTCCCAGAGAAGGAAAGCGGGTTAGGGGGAGACAGAAGGTTAGGTGGGCAGATGAAATTAAGAAGTTTGCGGGTATAAATTGGCAGCAGCAAGCACAGGACCGGGTTAACTGGCGGAACATGGGAGAGGCCTTTGTCCTGCAGTGGACGTAGCCAGGCTGATGATGATGATGCAACGCTAACAAATCAGGAACCGAACATATATGGTCACAGAAAGTTCACCGATGAACATTCGCTCCTTCCATCAGTTAATCTTCTGAATTAGGCATTTATTGTAATTTTACGTAATGGTTTTTACGTCCCACATTAACAAATAAGAGTCTTACGCACGCGTACGCACACACGCACACACGCACGCAAGCATACACACACGCACACCACTGGGCGTAGGCAGCAATTTTTGTCGGGGGAGGGGGCACGAACTTTGACCTCAAATGGAGGGGGCGGGCAAGGACAGGTATATGTCCAGTGTCATTTCGCGCTCTCTCTGCAGTGACGAAAAAAATCACAGCATATCCATGGAGTGAATGATGATGAGTGGGACGAAGCGTCCGTCAGCCCCCGTCCGTGCGACCATCCTTGCGACCATCCGTGCGTCCATCTGTCCATGCGTCCGTCCATCCATCCTTCTGTCTGTCTGTTCGTGCGTCCATCCGACCGTACGTCCGCTCGTCTATCCATCAATCCGTCCGTCTGCTAGTCTGCCTGTGCGTCCATCTAGTGAACACTCGAAGTACCACCCTTTCCCATCTCGCATCCCATGTGGTACATCCCCTATGGCATCCCTGCACGCACGCACGCACGCAAGCACGCCCGCACACACACACACACACACACACACACACACACACACACACACACACACATGCGCGCGCGCGCATCGAACGAAACAACGCACGCTTCATTCTACAAGGTTTTGCAGACGACGACGTGACACGCTTTATACGAACACCACACTTCGTATCACATTACTGTGTGCACGTAGGGTTGGGTTTTGCCCAACAGAACGTCCTCCCCAGTTGCGCCCGTCTTGTCACATGAAGCGCGTAATGAGCGGGCACATCGCATCAACTGGAAGAGAGGTCCTAATACTTACAGCGCTGCCGCACATTTACAGCGGTGGCGTATACTGTATTTCACGGCACCAAGAAGATTGGAAAGAAACAGGAACAACGAAAAAAAAGAAAGAAAAAAAAAGAAAGCACAGCTATTCCGACGGGCAAGCCACACGCGCGAGTCTACGGTAAGAAAGGCTCCTGTTAGGTAAATAAAAAAATGCACATTAACAAACAGAAAGAAGAAGAGAGGAGCCACAGCTATGAAGAAGACGTGCCAGCTTTCGGTTTCGCTTCGAAGCCCAGAGACGACGCGAGATGAGAAACTGCAGTGCGCCAGCGAACTGAAGGAGGAAAAAAAAAAAAGACATTGAGAAGTAGGCGGCGGTGGTGCGGGATTTGGAGGAAATGCGAGACCAAGGGAGAGGCACCACCGCAACCGATGGAGGCGACGTCCGAGCTTAAACTGGGCAGCGGGGCGCGTTTATTATAAGAAGCAAGAGCGGCGACGTACGCTGGATCAGCAACGGCATGATGCAGCCTTGTGGCCCATACGCGCGGTGAAAATGGGGCCAGTTGCATCTTCGTTTTTTTTCTTTAACAAAACGTCCGAGCTTCATCTCTTTTTTTTTTCTTTTGTGGACCAAACTAGGCGCTTCTTGCAGCAAGGAAGTCCGCACGCAGCACTGTCGCCCTGTCCATCTTTTCTTCTACTATAATTGATGAGCTCTGCCCAGCACCGAGCTAAGCCCGAATGGAATGGACAAATGGAAAACGTCGAGCACGCTTGGATGCGAGATAAGCAGTATAGGAACTCACCGCGAACACGGCCACACGCGAAGAAACGGACGGTATGAGACGGCTGAAACTATGACCCGACTTGAATTAATTGCAATCAACCGCGTCTGAAAGACCCACAAAAATAATAAAATAAAAGAATACAGGTAACTACAGTTCCGGTGCAGCACAACTGTCATGGGCAACAAGACAGAGAGAGAGAGAACAAGAATCAGGGGAAAGACGGGGAGGTTAACCAGGGATGAGCCCGGTAGGCTACCCTGCACTGGGGAAGGGGGAGAGAAACGTCACTGAGCCGAATAGTTCTACGTTTGACACCGCAAACGACTAAACAGATCGGTGTCCTCGAGAAAACGCAACAGCGCTCTCGTCGCCATTCGGAAGTGTGATGGGCAGCCCCATGGTCCGAACACCTTGTTGACAGAGAAGGCGTTTCCCAACGTTACTATAGAACGTTGGCGTTTCCATCCCGTAGATGTAGAACAGTACGGAGGTGAAGCCTCTCGTTTGCTGCGTATGTCGAGCAGTGACACAAAATGTGCTGAACAGCTCAATATAATATTTGTGGCAAAACTCAGACAAGCAAATAAAAAGGAGAAGACAGGATAGGGCCCCAGCGGCTAACGATATATGAAAGGTGGATTTTCAATCAAAAACTAGTTGGTAGACTGGGGAAAAAAAAAGCTAGTGCCCTATCCTCCTTTCTCCCTTTTTCTTGCTTGTCCGAGTTGCGCCACAATTCTTATATTATGAAAAGAATTGATTATTTATATGGGTTTTAACGTCCAAAAACCACCATTTATATTGGCATCGGAGACGCCGCAGTGGAGGGCTCCGGAAATTTCGACCACCAGTGGTTCTTTAACGTGCACCCAAATTTGAGCACACGGGCTTACAGCATTTTCGCGTCCATCGAAAACGCAGCCGCCACAGCCGGGATGCGATCCCGCGACCTGCGGGTCAGCAGCCTAGTACCTTAGCCACTACACCACCGCGGCGGGGCCAAATATCATATTAAGCTATGGATTTCCAACTCACCTAAGAAACAACACTCTTGTGCTCAACAGTTTCATCGACGGCACAGTCGTTGCACTCGGCGTTGTCCGCCATCCCTATGAGTAAGCGTTGGTGACAGCTTTCCTACCGAGAAAGACCAGGCAGCAGACCCAGTTTCGAAGTTGTGTACAGAGCAAAAAAGAGAGAGAGATAGAGAGGAAAAGGAAGGCCGGGAGGTTAACCAGATAATGGCATCTGGTTTGCTACCCAGCAGTGGGGGCGGGGAAGTAGGGGCAAGAAAGAAGGGTTAGATAGATAGAGAGAGAAAATA
Organism: Rhipicephalus microplus; assembly: GCF_013339725.1. Classification (NCBI taxonomy): domain Eukaryota; kingdom Metazoa; phylum Arthropoda; class Arachnida; order Ixodida; family Ixodidae; genus Rhipicephalus; species Rhipicephalus microplus. The sequence continues at coordinate 131,642,103 of NC_051171.1, forward strand.
AAACGCACTCGCACTCATCAGAAAACGGCAAAGCGAATAATCCCTTTATCCTCTGTGACTTGAAAAAGCGGCTGACGATCAGAGTTCTTAGCACTCTAATACGGCAGGTCATTAATTGATTGATTTGTGGGGTTTAACGTCCCAAAACCACCATATGATTATGAGAGACGCCGTAGTGGAGGGCTCCGGAAATTTTGACCACCTGGGGTTCTTTAACGTGCACCCAAATCTGAGTACACGGGCCTACAACATTTCCGCCTCCATCGGAAATGCAGCCGCCACAGCCGGGATTTGATCCCGCGACCTGCGGGTCAGCAGCCGAGTACCTTAACCACTAGACCACCGTGGCGGGGCAGGTCATTAATTAAGCAGTCACTGTTTAGAAGAAGATTATTTACACTATGTACGAAAATAAGAAAATCACTAGATTCCAGTGAAAAGGGGTACACACACACGTTGTGCATCACTATGTCGTACACATATTCACTACAACTAACATGGCAGACATGTATATAGAAGGAAGTGTTCAACGATTCCGAGTATTTCGTACTCAAGTATGAGAGGGCAGTATACCGTCCCTAAGGCATCCCCAAAAGAAATGTACCGCACATGACGCCTGTTGAAAAAACGTAAGTAACGATTTAGAGTACTATATATAGTACTCTAAATCGTTACCTACGGTACATAGTAGAGTACCTATAGGTACTCTACTATGGGAGAGCATAAAGCCGTCCCGCGGGCCTCACACTTGGCCCTGTCACCTGCAGTAACCGCAAGAACACAAAGTGACGCTTGTACGGCCATGTGTCTAGGAAAAAGTTGTCAACGATGTAGAGTACTTCGAGCTTTACTATAGGAGAGAAAAGAAAAAAACCGTCCCGTGGGCTTCACATTTCATGAGGCCGTGAAATGCTGCATAATTCTGCAAAATGCTGCACACAATGCTACAAAATGTGTTTAGGAAAAGTGGGTAACGGTTTCGAGTACTAGGTACTCTACTATGTGAGGGTTTAAAGCCATCCCGTGGGCCTCACATTTTGATGGGGCCCGGTTCGCACTAAATTGCACAAAAATGTGTGTTTAGTAAAAAAAAAAGGATTAACCCCTTTTTTCTAAACGCTTTGGAGTACTTGGTACTCTACTATGGGAGAGCATAAACCGTCCCGTGAGGGGGGGGGGGGTTAGCAGAAGGGGGTAACGATTTAGAGCACAGCGTACTCTACTATGGGAGAGCTTAAAGCCGTCCCTTAAATGGATGATCCCCCGTGGGCTTTGCGATGATTGAACTGAGAAGCCTGTTCGCGCCGAATTATCCGCCTGGCGCTAGCCGCATGTTGCTACAAACAACCCTCCATATTGCTCTATTCAATTAAACGGGTGGACATTCTGACACACTGCGACAATTGACAGTTCCCAATTGTTTTCGACATGGAGATAGAAAGCTTTGTTTGCTGCGCACACTCTTTAAGCTAAACTTCGTGAGGCGATGTTGCGATATAAGAGAGACGCATTATTTATTGAAATTTACCTGTGCCGCACGGGAATTAGCGGCTGTGCCAAGGGCTTTTATTACTAATGGTCGCTCTCGCTACTGGCAATCATTCATATACACGCAGGGACGCAAAAAAAAAAAGAAACTACAAAAGAGAGCGTCAAGTGAAAATTTTGAAGCTCACCCATCAAACAAAAAAAAAAAACTGAACGAGAGAATGCTGGTGAAGTGAACCTCGCGGGAGGAGAACGAGAGGCGGAGCAATGTCCGAGGAGGCTGGCTTGTGTGGGCGCGCTCGTCAATTTGTGTTTAGAAAAAAAAATGGCAGCATATCCACGGACTGAATAATGGAGAGTGGGGCGAAGAATTCGTCCGTCCAATCGTTCTTGCTTCCGTCCGTCCATGCGTCCGTCAGTGTGACCGTCCATGCGTCCATCAGCCCGTCCGTGCGTGCGTCTGTTCGTGCGTCCGTCCCTGCGTTCGTCCATGCAGCCGCCCCAGCGTCCGTTCATGCGTCCATCCATGCATCTGTCTATGTGTCCGTTCGTCCATCTATTCAACACTCCAAGTGCCACCATCTCGCATCTTTTCATCATATATTCCCCATATAGAAGCACCGCCATCCAGCGGACATTCCAAGGACTAAACGAGAGGTGGCACACGCACACTTTCTTACGGCTTGCGCTTCGGGTCCACTTCCCACCTTTAACCACCTCGAGTTCATGGTTTATACTAGTTCACTGTATTCATGGCACTGCGGCCAAACCGCTCGCTAAACCTTTCGAAAATCAAGGAGGTTACGCCCAGCGAGTATGACGTAGCAAACTTTTTCAGTCAGATAGTGCTCAATGTACATGCCAATGGCTGCTAATGGGAAATGAGAGGCGGAGAATTTGGCTTTTACTTTCTTACGGCTTGCGCTTCGTATCTACTTCCCATTTTTAACCAACTCGAGTTCATTCATGGTATATACAAGTTCATTGTATTCATGACACTGCGGCTCAACGCTCGCTAAACCTTTATAAAGCTAAGGAGGTTACACTCAGCGAGTATAACGTAGCAACCCTTTCTTGTCAGATAGTGCTCAATGTACATGCCAATGGCTGCTAATGGTGATCGCAGCCTGCGCGTTAACTAAAAGCCGAATGCTCCTGTCTCTCATTCCCCATTAGCAGCCATTGACATGTACATTGAGCACTATTTTTTATTGTTCAACAACGCACAGAAGAAGTCTCTCACCGGCACCACCTTGGAGGTCAAAACGTTATACTTGTTACATACTACGGCGGACGAGCGGGTGCCGCTATCGGGAGCTTTGCCCCTAAAGTGTACTTCGTACTCAACTACAGTGAATTCATGGTGTGCTCCACTTGCAAGGACGCGTTAACGTGAACGAAACATTCAAGTCGACTCATGCTCTGCTTCGCATGCTACTCGTGGTTTCTTTTAGTGGGAGATGGTGTAAGTGTTTTTTTTTTTTCTATTCACTAGCTTGCAAAAAAAAATTGGCAGCATATCCACGTAGTGAATAATGGAGAGTGGGGCGAAGCATCCGTCCGTCTATTCGTTCTTGCTTCCGTCCGTCCATGCGTCCATGCGCCCGTCCGTGTGTGCGTCTGTTCGTGCGTCCGTCCCTGCGTTCGTCCATGCATCCATCCACGCATCTGTCTGTGTGTACGTTCGTCGATCTATTCAACACTCCAAGTACCACCATCTCGCATCTTTTAGTCATACATTCTCCATAAAGAAGCATCGCCATCCAGCGGCCATTCCAAGGGCTAAACGAGAGGTGGCACAGGCACACTTTCTTACGGCTTGCGCTTCGGGTCTACTTTCCACCTTTAACCACCTCGAGTTCATAGTATATTCTAGTTCACTGTATTCATGGCACTGCGGCCCAACGTTCGCTAAACCTTTCTAAAACCAAGGAGGTTACGCCCAGCGAGATATAACCTAGCAACCTTTTCCTGTCAGATAGTGCTCATTGTACATGCCAATGGCTGCTAATGGGAAATGAGAGACAGGAGAATTCGGCTTTTACTTTCTTACGGCTTGCGCTTCGTATCTACTTCCCACCTTTAACCACCTCGAGTTCATTCATGGTATATACTAGTTCATTGTATTCATGGTACTGCGGCTCAACGCTCGCTAAAGCTTTCTAAAACTAAGGCGGTTACACCCAGCGAGTATAACGTAGCAACCTTTTCTTGTCAGATAGTGCTCAATGTACATGCCAATGGCTGCTAATGGGGATCGCAGCGTGCGCGTTAACTAAAAGCCAAATGCTCCTGTTTTTCATTCCCCCTTAGCAGCCATTGGCGTGTTTATTGAGCACTATCTTTTATTGTTCAACAACGTACTGAAGAAATCTCTCACCGGCACCACCTTGGAGGTCAAAATGTTCTACCCTTGTTACATACTACAACGGCTACGAGGGACGAACAGGTGCCGCTGTAAAGAGCTTCGTCCCTTATAATATGCTTATAATATGCATAGTGTTTGCATTACTTGCATATATGCGCCTATGGTTAGAACAGAAATAGTTCATTTGATTTGTGGGGTTTAACGTCCCGAAATCGCCATATGATTGTGAGAGACGCCGTAGTGGAGGACTCCGGAAATTTCGACCACCTGGGGTTCTTTAACGAGCACCCATATCTGAGCACACGGGCCTACAACATTACCGCCTCCATCGGAAATGCAGCCGCCGCAGCCGGGATTCGATCCCGCGACCTGCGGATCAGCAGCCGAGTACCTTAGCCACTAGACCACCGCGGCGGGCGGACCAGTGGCGAGTACATGTGCCTAACTTTTGCAGCGCCCATCCACTTATGATGAACCGTGACAATGACATGACACGTCGAGACCCTCTGGGATTCGACCCCGATAATAAGTGTTCCTTTATTTTCCTGTCTAACTGGTCGCTAAGCTTCCAGGACCGGTGAACGCATTGTATAGAGCTGCTCGATGCATCAATTCCACCACGTTGTCACCTATAGTTTTGTCACAGCGTAACTCCATCGCATAGTTAACGTCTGCTTATATATCTTTATACGACTACGTAGATGCCTACGTAACGAGTCAGAATAATAAGCGAGAATACGTACGCACTCATTATCAATTTCAATACCTGCAGATCTTCTTTCAGTACCAATGGATATGTAAAGCACAATTCGCTACCTTGCAAGCTCTGATTGGCCCCGAAGTGCTGTTGCTATGATTTCCTCGAACCGCCAGCGTTGAAGAACCGGACAACATGGCTGTGTACTTCAGCATATAGACTATTTTACGAATGGGTTTTAGTGCCGCCATATTGGTCGGTTAACCTTTGTTTTTCGCATCTTTAACAACTGAACTAACGGTGTTAAGGTAAGACGCATACGCGCGAAAGTGATTGGGTTGGTGCACACGGTAGTGTTTGGCCTCATTAATTCACGTCGCAACGTACAAGAGAAAACAAAAACAAAACTAGAAAACGTCGGCTTAACAGCCTAAGATGGTGGTGTCCATATGTCTTGGATAAAATGGCCTATACAGAGCAGCGCCACACAGGTCAGCGCTGGAAGCAGCGCCCGCGCTATGCATGTTTACTGCACGGAACTTCGTGCGCGCGCTATACAGTATAAAAAGCGCGCCTCTGACCGTCGGCCGAAATGGCGCTGCAACGAGAGTGTTGCCAAAGTGTAGCAGGAAGTATATAAGCGTGCCTCCGCGCCCGCGGAAGATCCCGCTGTCGGAGTCGGAAACATAATACCTATAGTCGGACTGAACGAGTTGCAGAAGAGGAGAACAAAGCGGAAGAACTCACTCACGTTCGCTGAGCATGGTGCCACGTTCGAAAACAAAGCGCACTCCATGTGTCCGTCGTGCTCGGAGAGGAGGAGTAGGAGAGAGAGAGAGAGGGAGAGAAAAGCGTACCCGCCGCTCTGTCCTGTCATAGCGAACGTCTTGAAGCATCGCCTTGTATCTCAGAACAAAACATTCTGACACGAGGCAGGAACAGTGCCGGAGGAGACCGCGTATGCGCACGCATGAACGCGGATGTGAATTCCAGCTGCTTGAAGCGGAGCGGCAGCCCGGCGTTAAGGAAGAATCGAATGATGTACAGGCTTAATTCGGCTCTTGACTAGATCACCGCACAAACCAAGCAACGATCAGTGGTGAAACATGACTGCATTAAACTGACAATGCGAGCAATATCGTCACAAATGCAGGTACAGCTGCCCGGAACAGTTTTTGTGTGCTATATGAAACTTCAAAGTGATTTGTGAACGTTGAACGCTGGTGCACTGCCCTACCACATTTGCGAGCATACTGCCAACACAGCAGATCATCTGTCTAATGTCGGCTTAATGATGACTAATTATGGCTAATTGTAACGGCAAAATATGGCTAATATTGGCTAGATATGGCTTTATATTCGCAGATGTTGGCCATTCCTGTCATGTTCCGACTAAATTGTGGTCGTATAGAATTCGCAAAACGGGCAAATAATGACAGTCACTGCGTGTCGGAGCCATTGATATCTCGGACATACATGAACAAACAAAGCTCATATTGGCCTTGTCTATTCTTCATATCATCCGAACGTACACTCACGGATTGAAGCGCGACATCATTTTTTTTACATATGGCTTTTAAATGAACAATATCTCAAGATAACCACATCATGTCACGAGAAATCTAAAGGTAACGTTGGCTCTCGTCTGTACAACAGATTTCACCTATGTGTTCGAGTCGAAATGACGCCGATACGACCCAAACTCAAGACGGTAGAAGCAAATGCATCTGCGTTACTTAGCCCTAAATTGACCTGTTTCAGTCCGAGTACGCGGGACGAGTTATACGCTTACGATAGAATTTTTTTTTGTTTTCTTTTAAAAGACCACACACAAGTACTGTCGTTCCGTCTGTGTTACAATCGCCAACTGCAGCGCTTATTCTCCCGTCCAGCACTCGACCGCGCCCGCAAAAAATGAAAACAGCTGCCTCCTCGAGCCTGTCAAGTGCAACTGTATGGCGCACGTTCGTGGTGCGCGGAAGTGGCCGCTGCATCGCTTCGCGAGAGTCGTGGCGGGCGGCACAGCTGCCGCCACATGTTCGTCCCTTTCGCACGATCGGTCGGCGCTCGGTCGGTCACGAACGGGCCAGCGTCGCTGACCGCTGTCGAAACGTAAACGTTGTTCGTGGGCGCCGCCGCACGAACAGAACTCGCGACCCTCGGCCGGCTCTGACATGACAACCTCACCCACGGCGTTCTGCCTCGTCCCAAAAGCAGGCTCTGCGCGCGCACACACACATCTGCGGTATTATGCGTGACGAAGAAGCAACAGCTGCGGGGCCGAGGCTCCTGTCGGTGTGGTATGCTTAGCTGCGCCAGTGATACACGCCACGCAAACAAGACGGCTGCAGATCGCTGCACGTACAGGAGTGGCTTGATTTGAAATTTTCGTCGAACTTTTCTCGCGCTATATCTAACCTCTGCAGATGACTTGCAAGCATGGATGAAGGAGAAGAAAGCAGCTTAAGCAAGCCAACGCGTTTTGAAGCCAGCAGTGTCGGCCCAACACGTGACCTTTTGCATCAAGATCACGCAGGCAACGAGACTTGGCGAGACTTCAGAGCCCGGTAGCTTTTATTAGAAACGCGCTTGTTCGAAGCAGACCAGCCAGCTCACGCAGGAGGTTGAAAAATGAGACACCACTGAGTATACTAAAACCTACCCCACGCTCAGACGTTTCACCCACGAGATGGGTTGACACTGTGGGCTTTAATTCATGTGACGAAATGCTCCCTCCTTTTTTTTTTTTTTTTTGGCGTGCGAAGCTCCGTATGGGCTAGGGCAGTCCATCCCTCCGGCGTAGCCAACGCAGCATATCCACAGACAGACAGACAGACAGACAGACAGACAGACAGACAGACAGACAGACGGACGGACGGACGGACGGACGGACGGACGGACAGACGGACACTTCGCTACACTCGTCATCGTTCACTCCGTGGATATGCTTTGATTTTTTTTCCCTTCTTCCATGCTTGCATGTGACGTCATGGACGCAGCTTCTGAAAGAAGCTGGCACTCCGCGACGGCGGTTCGATGACAAACAAATTGCGTCTAAGTGAAAACGACGTGACAAATTCTCAAAAGAGCTACCCTTCAAGAAAGGGCGCCTGAGCGCAGTGACCAGCACATCGAAAAATCACATCCGGTATAGTATCGGAACAACACGATGCTAGCATATACACAGCTAGCATATAAGAGGGCAACAAAAATAAAACGACGTCTTCCTGATTTCATTCCAGCGTTTCCAAGGTGGAGGGTGCACGTGAGGCAAACAGCGTATTAGAATTGTGTCTCGTCAAAAAAAAAAAAAAAATGAGGCCATCCACCCTGAATCACGGCAGCCGCAGGGCAGCATGCCCGTGAAGACACCGCGGCACTTGTTTTGACGGCACCGCGCTAGTGACGTCACAGCAGGTGACTGAACCAACCGAAACCGTAAAGAGTACGCAGCGTTCACAATACAAGTGACGAAAAGCTTGTGGCTTAACGTCAATGCGTATCTTTAACTGAACGAACAGTGTCACGCTAGGCGCATACGAACGAAAACGGTTGGGTTGGTGAATACGATGTCCCATGACGTTAATAAATGACGTCACAATATACAAAAACAAGTAAATATCGGCTTAATAGACCAAGATGGCAGCGCTCATGTGTCTTACGGAGAATAGTGTATATATATATATATATATATATATATATATATATATATATATATATATATATATATATATATATATATATATATATATATATATATATATATATATATATATATATATATATATACATTGACTAGACAGCAAACGCCGACCAAAGGTCAATGACCTTTAAGCTGCTTCTAAGTGACTAAGAACGTGCTCTGCGCTTACTTACCCATCAAGAACGCATGCGTGCGTGTCGCAAGGAGCTAGCATGCTCTATTCATTATTTCTTTTTAACTTTCGAGTAGTAGTCGGGCTACCACTATCGTGCACGTAAATAAATGAGAGCAGTCGACCTCGCCAAACATAAGCGCGGAATTTAAAGTATAGTTTTTCACTTTCACGAAACAAACGTTTTCCAAAGACACGTTCTACGGAGAAGAATATTAATTGCTACAGCTTTACGTGCCAGAAAAACGAAAAGACTATGAGGCAAGACGCAGAGGAGGGCAGACACAGCGCAAAAGGTACGTGACGTAGTGAAGAAACGAACTGACAGACAGACCGCGTCTGTCAGTTTGTTTCTTCACTTCGTCCCCGTACTCTTTGGGTCGTGTCAGTTTTTTCCTTCAGTTTGAACCAACTAGCTCTAAAAGAAGTTCTGTTTACTTAAATTTGGACAACCCGTGGTGACTTAATGTCCACCTATGCACGGGCCTCGAGCATTTTCATATTCAAGAAAAGTGCGACCATCGTGTGAAGAATCGAACCCGTGACCTTCACTTTAGTAGCCACAAACGCCGTAGCCATTGTAGAACCGCACGTCGCAACTTCGCATGGTGAACTCTACCACACCGTGCCGCGACAACTCAAACCGCTACATCACCTCGGCGGGGGAAAATCTACTCTAGCAAATTACGTGCAACAAGCCGCGCACAAAACGAAAGAGAATAAGGACGTAGAGAAAGACGGTGTAAGAGGGGAGGCCCCGACGAAACGAAGCAGACCCATTACTGCACGCAACTACGAAACTTCAGAGAAGAGGTCCCCTACGCTTGCTATATGTGGAACAAAGAGGCCTCGACAGTGAAAAACCCCGTAACGCCGTCCCTAAGAGGGCGCGAAAATTCAATATTGACGTAACGACACGCACATCACGCTTTGCATCCCAACTGTACGCGCATTCGTCGTCCTCTTCTTGTTATGGCTTATCTTTTTTTTCTTTTTTCAAAAATCTCGGCGAGGCGTCACCATGCATGGCCTGAATTACGACCTCAAACGTGGAACGTAAAATTAATTGCTCGTCGTGCCTAGCACGCGAGAAAGTGATTCGGCGAAAGCAACGTTACCGCCGAGAGTGTGGAACCAATTCTGATGCGAGGACGCCGTCGTCGTATAAGAAAACACCGAGCGCGCCGCGCACGCAGCAATCATTTTCTTTGAAGCCCCAAGTGGGACGCGACGCGAACGAAACAAAAAATCGAGGCGGGCGTGAAGGAAGAACAGAACATACTCCACGACAGAGAGTGTCTCGTAATTGTTTTGCGTTTACGAGTTCACAGAGAGCACACTGCGTGTACGGCACTGTCCATTGTTAAAAGGAACGTTCGAATGCGCATTTTCCTAAACGCTCCGTAACCCGCAGCTTACTGTAGCCGTGGTATACCAACATACGCAATTTTGACTCCGGTGGTTATACGTTGTCGAGCACGTGTCGTTAGTGCGTCATTTATGTATATTCCGAGCATTTCTATTCGTAATAATAAGGAAGACCTCTGGCGGGTTTTCGCAGCCTAACTCACATATCGGGCCAATAGATCTCAAAAACAACTAAATAGAGCGCTTCGCGCTTATCTAGAAAACGAGTTTCACGCATGTTCAAACGAAATACTCCGAACACACGTGTCAAAAGCGTCAACCCAATCGACAGCGTCGCGTCGAGAAACTGGGTCGTTCCAGCCACGACATGCAATGTGATAACGAAGCAGGAAAAGAAGAATGGTAGGAAAGCTAACGGTATCCGTTGATGGTCGAGTTGTTTCATTGTAGTTAAACATAGACATAACGCGAAATCGACATGGGTAAAGAGACAAAGGCAAGAAGATGCGTGCGCTTGCTCTGTCCTCGTCTTAGCCGTATTGCGAAAACCCAGCACATAGGTCCGCTTTGTGAACCGGTAATTTTGCAGGGAAGAATATGCGATAGTAGAGACACTTGGTTGTTTTATAAACGCGATGTCTAAACAACCATGGCCAGACCTTGCAAATAACAATAACCCGTGAAATAAGGTTGAAAGCTGGGCTAGAGCCCACAGTTGGTATATCCTTCTAGTCCCTTTGCTTCCGTCAAAAGTGCGCCACTTCACCGTACGGTATATGAAGAACCTGTACATTGCTGATGAGGCTGTGAAAATATTTGCGTCATACTCATCGCTGATAGTGGCATATAGCCCAATCTAATAGGCAGCTATCATTGACCTATTAGATATTATACATTGGGACTAGAGAAACTAGTCCCCCCCCCTCCCCCCGATAAGAAATAAATTTCTGGCTATGCCCGCATCCGCACATTACGCAACCTGTGTAACGGCAAAAGTGATTAGCAATATCATGCCACTGTTGATTATGGATCAAGGGTCCCAGCGTGGCAATGCGGCTCTAAATGGTACTTTTGGGCAACATTCCGCGTCCACTGCAGCGTGTCACTGCAGTAAAATGGCGTTGCTAGGGTGGAGAGGGAGAAGAGCGAGCGATTGACCCTTTTGCCCGTTCTTGCCAGCGCTGACGCATCGGAGCGAGCTCATATGGCGACTTGCGCCATAAAAAGTGGCCGGTTCGCCCTCTATAAGTTACCTTTAATAGTAGTTGCTTCTGTAATAGTCATCAATGATGATGATGATCACAGAAAAAAAGCGTGACGAGCAGGCGGCTGACGTCATACTTTCGTCTCGGCGATTGGTCATTGGTCAACTAACGATTGGTCATTCACTTCGGCAATAGCTTACCTCTCTGCGCCGTGCCGAATAAAAGTGAGTTTCTTAAGATCACATTTCGCAAACCAAACTACTTTAGCGTCTCATTCCATTACTGATCTCTCTCTCTCTCTTTCTGCCTCGCTCTCTCCGTTTCGCATGGGTTTCGTTACAATACCTACACCTACAGTCGGCGTAGAAAAGCAAAGGAGCCGCAGAACGAGGCGCAAAGACCACCACCACCGTGCGGTTCAGTAACGCCCTGCGGACATCGTTGCAGCGCACTCGTCGTGTACTGCATGAGACACGGTGCTGCTCACAAGGTCAAAGTAGGACAACGGCAGCAAAGAAAAAAGAATGTATACAGCTGCAGGCAGGTGATCTGCCCGTGTACACACAAAGTGCAGACACGCCAAGGAATGCGAAGTCGCATCGTTATCCCGAGTGACGCCCGGTTCGTTTCCGCGATGGAAAAAGACCTTGGGCGAGGCTCTGGAAGAGACCGGTGATGCGCGACTGCTGTGGTATAGCGAGAAAGAAAGAAGGCAAGAAAGAGAGAGAGAGATAAATCGAGCACGTATAGTCAGTCAGTATTCCGTAGTTTCCTACGGAAAGGTAACGCCAGAGTTGCTGCTAGGGGGAAAATGATAGGCATGAGAGTAAGGCTTGTTTTACATGACCAACGATCGAGAGAGTAGAAAGAGAGAGAGACAGGTTTATTTACAGAGAGGCAGAGAGGTCGGCCTAAGCGATAGTCCGCTCTAGCCTGCTACTCTACACTGGGGGGGGGGGGGGGGGGGGAGGGGGGGGAGAGAGAAAGTATAAAACGATGGGCATGAGAGTAAGCCTTGTTTTACATGAACAACGATCGAGAGAGTGAAAGAGAGAGAGGTTTATTTACAGAAATGCTGAGAAGTCGGTCTGAGGGATAGCTTCCTCTAGCCTGCTGCTGTACACTGGGGGAGGGGAAAAGGGGAAGAGAAAAAGTAATAGATGACGATGGTGAGATAGAGAGGTGAGTATATACAGACCTTTTCAATTGACAAAATGTCATAGCCGATTATATAGTCCAGTTGCTTTTAAAAAAGCTATAACCACTGTTACGACCACAGTTGCACTGTTGGTGTCAGGCCAAGGGCCCAACACAGTCTCATCACTTAATGATCTACTGCATGTGCAATTGTTCAGTAAAAGAAATCAGTGTTTGTCGTTCACGTGCGTATGCTGGGCAATCACTGAATATGTGCTCAAGTGTTTCTGGCACATCACAGTGTTCACAATTGGGACCAGCGATACCTGTGTAACGTCTTGTGTACGTTACACCAAGACGAATGCGGTGGATCGTACTTGCGATGTGCCGCTTCAATTTAGGAGAGCATGCGGAACCTCATTTCTGGGTCCCATTTGTGAAGTCACCGGTGTCACAGTTCCGGTTTGGTCCAGTGCTGAAGTTTGTAGCTTCGCATAACGCAGCAAAGCGGGACGTTCGTATCAGCTCGTGGAAATGCAATGCGTACCTCAGAAGCGCTGTTTATGGCATTATTAGCTTCGGCGTCTGCCTCTTCGTTTCCTATATCGAGAGAGTAAGATTGAAAGTGAGTGTGTGTGTGTGAAGGCTAGCGCAATATATACAATATATATGGATGAGAACAAAACGACGTCTTTCGCGTTTTGAATCAACATAGGCGAATGGATAAGAGGCCATGTGACTTCTTAGTTACGAGGTTTCATCCCCCCTTAAATTATTGCAACTACGCTTACAGCCCTTTTTTTTTAACTTCCCTTATCTGTTGGCTTCGTACGTACGAGACAAACCGTACTCGGGCCTCTGGATTACTTATCCGTGTTCACTATATAAGGTATACTTCTATACTATTGCTCACAATGTTGAGCGTTCGTGCATCATGACACAGTGTACTCAAAGTAATAACCACTCCTCTACAAGCATAACCCGCTCTAAGAGCTGCTTTACACTGGTGTAGTTTCAGCCCTTACGGCTGTCACGTTCAATTCGGTGCAAGACGTTGCTTTGTGGAGGACGACGGAATGCCAATGTCTTTAGTAACCATTCGCAAGGGCACGTGATTAAACAAGGAGAAAAAAAGGTCAATGTCGATACAGAAAAAAAAAAGGACAACATTCAACAGCGGAGGTAGCGTTCAGTCATGATGAATTACACTAAGAACAATTGGCGAACAGAGCGTGACTCAGCTTGACGGCGTGCGCTATACCGAGAAGCCACCTGGGCGCTCTCATACGGTGATCGCGGTTGTGCTCGAACACTAATTCTTGTGGCCACTTGAAGGTTCGCTGCGAGCTGTGCTAAATCGTTTGGCCGCGTATGAAATCCCAGTGTATCACATTCCACCGCCAGTTCTGATCGAAATGAATCACGATGAGTGATGGGCGGCATGTAATCAGACTCTTGTCTTTCTCTTTTTATTCCTCTACTTCGGGTAGTCCGACAAAACTACGTGTTGTCATACAGTTTGCATCTTAGGGCTGGAATGGGGTAACTGGAGACTTATTCGATTGCCTTTATAACTGTTCCACTTTATGTACACGTACTAATTATTTCCCGAGCTAATAATTCGTATAATAATGTCATGCTTTCTGCCAAGAGCATGTCGTCACACAACATAATGCGTTCGTGACAACCAAATGTCGCCACGAAGTACATCCAAATCCTTTATAATTTTGTACTCTTTCATGAAGCATTGATTGATATGTGTGGTTTAACGTCCCAAAACCACCATATGATTATGAGAGACGCCGTAGTGGAGGGCTCCGGAAATTTCGACCACCTGGGGTTCTTTAACGTGCGCCCAAATCTGAGCACACGGGCCTACAACATTTCCGCCTCCATCGTCCTTCATGGAGCAGTTTGTCAATTATTAATCCTTATTAACTTCCTCAATAGACAGTCTAGCATCCATCTATCCGTCCATCCATCAAACTAAATCCGGTATAGTCGGTCGGTCGCGACCGACCGACCTGCGGGCAGGTATGTGTCACTGCTATGAGGGTGTGTGCCACAGGTAACTGACACTTTATATCTATCTAGGAACGGCGAGAACACGCACGGTAATCTCAAAGCGTGAGCGTTATGAAAAAGCTTACATCGGCAGCGTCGATCCAATGAATGCGAAGAATAAATGTGAGGGTCCGAGCAGGAATCGAACCCCACCATTCTGCGCAGGCAATCAAGTATACTACCACAAAGCAACGCCAAATCTTGGAAATACTTTTCAAATAGACGCTCAAGTTCGTTAAAGAGTACTGGGTATCGAATTTCATAATCATTACATTGTACTCATACGATACAGCAGTCAGGTCGGGTTAACTTCAATTGTAGTCAAGTGCCATCCGCTGAATTCGATTTACGCAGCAGTGTCCAGGGCACAGTCCAGGGCTACCACCTTCACCAGCACCAGCGCTGCATATCAGCTTACCGCTTCTGGTGTCCTTAATATCGATCTTGCTGGTAGCATCGTTACGTAACTGTAAACAACTGGTTATATAAAACATACGCAGCTGCTTAACTTATGTATGTGCGTGCACCTGCACGTATATTTAGCGCCACTTCATGACGTTTCGGTCAATAAAAAAATCGCGCCACAGTGACATTCCCAGCGCATGCTTCGCGTAACATCGATTGCCACGGTACGGGGGATCTGCCGAATTTTCAGCTTAGGACGCCATGAACTGCATATGTATAAAAAAGATTACGTATGTAATGCAATGCATGCCTGTAAGCACGCATGTACTATTCACGCATGTACTATGTATGTATGTATGTATGTATGTATGTATGTATGTATGTATGTATGTATGTATGTATGTATGTATGTATGTATGTATGTATGTATGTATGTATGTATGCATGCATGCATGCATGCATGCATGTATGCATGCATGCATGTATGTATGTATGTATGTATGTATGTATGTATGTATGTATGCATGCATGCATGTATGTATGTATGTATGTATGTATGTATGTATGTATGTATGTATGTATGTATGTATGTATGTATGTATGTATGTATGTATGTATGTATGTATGTATGTATGTATGTATGTATGTATGTATGCATGTATGTATGGTGTGCTACACACACTACAACACACTTGAAAACGTATCAAATTTTATATCACCACATGCCCGATGACGTTACCATTCTAGTCGCGGTATTGTGTTCTCTGATTGGTTGCCTTCAGCTTCTAAAAATACGACCGCACGGTGCACAACTCTGCACACGACGTAGTGCAAGAGGCTCTGCTGACTCGAGTTTTTTTTTTTTTTTTTTTTTTTTAAGACGTACGTCCAGCTCGTTACAAGTGCGCCTGCGCTTCTCGCTTCTCCGTCGGAACACGGCCGCGTACAACGGGAATTGAACCCACGACCCGTATGGCAGAGCTCAGCAGCAGAAAACGTTGACAATAATCTCTGACGCAATCAGGCTTTCTCTGCTTAGCATGCAGTGTAAGTACAGGAAAAGTTCAGGCGGACGAGCATTACGTTGTGACAAGTTGCGGCGGCAACTAAGCCAGTCTGGCCACCCACATCATTTCGCGGTGCGACGTTAAACAGCGACGTCACGAGCGAGCGCATCAGCGCGAGCTCCAAGTCTGCGGTGCCACACACTGAGAGAGAGAGAGAGAGAAGGAGAGGGCGAAAGTGGACGGTAGCCACTCAAGCCATTCTGCACTACCGGGTAGCCGCTAAGACTCATGATCGCCGAACATGCCAGCAATTATACGGCGGCGGTCACGACACCCGAGCGGCGCTAATCACTTCCCCGGCACTTGCATGCGTCGAGAACGTATACGTTATATACGCCTGACGCTCCCACGTGGTTCCTGCGTGCGTTAAACCTGACATATACATTTTTCAACGTGGTCAATATATCATGCTCGTTACTGCGTGGATAATCAGTTCTGCGAGGTAGAGTAGCATTCCCAAAACTATTCGTCTAGGCTATATGCAGGAGAGAAAGATTCCTAGAGCAAGAGGAGGAGGAAAAAAAGGGTAATGTCGTGGGTTGCTGGCGGATCCTGAGCTCGACACAGAGACGTGCATTCACAAAAATTCTACTGATACAGCGTAGATTTATCAATCTATAGATAAGAACCGAAGCTTTTCCAATGCGGTTAAACGTCGTACATTGAAGTAGGGCCGAGATGGATAACAAGAATCGCGAGCCAGTTGGCTCGCGATTCTTGTTAAAGACCAACCACAATAGACGAGACACATGAGGCGACAGCACCAACAACTGTTATTCAAAGAGTGAATTTGGCGTCGGGATTTATTAAACATATCGATGTCGATCTTAATGAAAACTTACATGTGAACACCGACTCTTAAATTATGAGCTTTTGTTGCACGGCTGTGTTTCAGCAAGCAATGTTCGCAATGACTGCTTTGAGAAATAGTAAATAATGTTTAAGACCACTGACGTCCGTGTATCTCATGAACATTTTTATCGAGAGAACTTTGAAAATATCGTCACCGAGGAAGAAAAGGCATTGCAGAATATATGGGGCAAAGACAGTCATGTACTAGCGAAACGTACCAGGCCAGAGTGTTTGAGACCCCCTGAGGTTTCACTTTGCAAAAACGCGATGGGATTAGTGAGCACACCGTAGAGGAAGACAATGCATTCAGTTTCAACCACTTATTCTTTTTTTTTAAGATGCACCTAAATCTACCAAGTACACGGGTATTTTTTGTTTTTAACATTTGGTGCCCTTTTAAATTGCGGGCTCGCGACCTCGTGCTTGTATAGCAATTCGTCAAGTTTTCGTACATTCGTCTTTCAGAGACGATAGTCTTTCTTCGAATACTTCAGCAAGAAGAAGTTTATTGACTTCCAACCAAGGATAAAGTACATGACAAAAACATCGAGCTTCACGACTACAAAGGGTACATGTACAATCAGGAAAGCACCCCTACCGAGGTACAATGTATGTGGGGGAACGTACCCCTCTATTTACTGTACAGCGCGTGGTGCTCCAGCAGGCTTAACCATGCACGGTGGTAGGTCTTCTCAACACGCGGTTGGAACAAGTAGCGAATTAGCGCTGTACAACTCTAGGTATTATTTCTTTTTTGTCGCCTGAAACAATGCTGCTTTCGTACACGGTAAGTGCATGCCCGGAAGTATAAAAAAGGCCTTGAGGCTGGGGGGGGGCAGGGGGGAGGGTACAAGGGAGTGGGGGGGGGGTCTTGTTTCTCCCCAAATAAGGCATCAGCAACAATCTGCGCATAAAAAACTGACTGAAGGCGCCAATCAATGAAGAAGGCGCTATGCAAAAATTAACTCAAGTGTCGACCAGCACACTTTGCCCGAATCGATTACAAATAACAACGACAATGGGGTGATGAAATGAAAAAGGTGATACAGATTATATATATATATATATATATATATATATATATATATATATATATATATATATATATATATATATATATATATATATATATATATATATATATATATATATATATATATATATATATATATATATATATATATATCAAAAAGATTGGTCTGTCTGCCTATCTGTCTGTCTGTCAAGCAAAACAGCTCGAGTGCAACCACATCTATAGCGTCCACCAATATTTTTCAGGTTTTTGCACTCATACTTGCGTGATTGTCGATCAAAAAGCAAATGTTGCGCATATCTCAGGCGCTGCATCAACACGCCCATATTCTGCTGTGTCTGTTTTCACTACAAAAGGCATACATAAGTAATAATTGTAGCGTTTATTACGCTGCGCCGACAATGCGGCGACATCAAAAAAGCTAAAACGATACGGTGCTGCCACCTACCTTGCGATCTACAAAATATGGCCTCCAAGATTATGCGCGTTCCCTATAACGGCGGCCCACTGTCTGTGCGGCGGCCATCCCTTCATTTTCTGAGGTTACCGCCAGATGGCGCTCATGTCTCACGCAGCGCCTCCAGAATTTCATTTACCAATTTTCCCACGCGAAACATCAAATGAATGTTTTATTTTATTCACTCCCATCAGACGGAAGACTATCGTCTTTCGACGACATTTGCAGTCGAACATGCAGATACGGGGCCATCTTTTTTTTATTATTTCACTTCGCGCAAACAACGCGCCGTAAGCCTGCAGTCGTATTAACCCGGAAATATCGAGTGTATATACGACGCGCCCTACTGAAAAATATAAGGCAACGCACCCACAACGAAAGAGGCTCGGGCCTTGCAAAAGGATAGCACGACAGGGATGTCACGACAGCGGCAGGTGCACCGAATCCCGTTCAGCAGCTGCAAAACGACACGACCCTCAGCGATATCCTGGTTCAGTTCAGCGCACTGCCCACGTGCGGTCGTGGCTCATTCTGAAAGAAGTAATTAAATCACTTATCTTGTCTCTATATAATTTGTTTTTCAATCTTCCAGATTTAATGCAGTTGGGCTATAGTTTCCCAAGAAGTTGTAACACCGAACGAACGGCCGGACAGACGCGTTGTATGATTCATTAATGAAGTAAAATGAATGATTGAAATGCAAAGGTGTGGATGGACTTGATGGCAGAAGTGGAAAGTAATGGAAGAGCGGAATTTATTGAAAAATGGAGTACAATGTACAAATGCAATTGATGAATGAAATGTACAGAACGGATGGAACATAATATGTAGAATGGATAGATTGGTCGCGTTCTTCGGTATGTATAAAGACGATTTTGCGGAATTATGAACCGATTCAGGCGTGTCACGAGGGAACAACGCCGCCAACAACAGGTAGACGTCAAATGGCGAGCAACAAAAGCCTGAAATTATATAATACGCCGGACGCGAGTCGATTCACACCGCCGATCAGTGGTCCTGCCAGCACTGAGATATTGAAAACGGGGTCCAGTATACAAAGGACAAGACGCGCACGCACGCACGCACATACACACGCGCACACACAAAAACACACACGCGCAAACACACACACACACACACACACACACAATGCTACTCGCGTAACAAATCGGAGATATGTCGGACTGTAGAAAGTGCGAAAGGCCTGAATGTCATTTGTTTTTGAAGAGGTATTTCTTGAGTTATTAAGGCGTACCTCTTCTTTTTTTTTTTAAAGTCTGTAGGAATGAAATTCTGTGGAGAAGGAAATGAGTCCGCGATTTGTTTAAGTGAAATAACCGGAGAAAGAAATGCTTGAAAACAAAGCTTATTAAGACGAGTTAGTACCAACACATTACAAAAAAAGAAAAGAAAAAAATATTAACAAAATCTTCTAGGCCACATACCTCTGCACGCTTTAGTAACGCCATAGCATCTCCCAGAAGGCACGACACACTGGAACACCGAGCCCCATACAGATGACGCACACTTAAAAGCAGTCTTTTACCTTCCGCTACATTGTTCTCGAATTCAACGGAGTGCGATACTGAACGACTCGCAGTGCACTTTGCGAAAACAATTTCAGGATTGTGCCAACTTGTACACGGGCAGTATATTGACAGCAGAATCGTCGTATTACTTGGTACGCATACGCTGCACAACACTAAGACTATACTTGTCCAACACTGGCGCAACAGGGGGTATACAGCTGCTCGAAAGTGAGAGCAAGAGAAGTGTCCACTAAATGGACAAAGGAAGAGGTGGAGAGAGAGAGAAAAGAGACCATCTAGGAAAGAGCAGTAAATGGCGATGTTCTCGGAAGAGACAAAAAGGTAATAAAAACATACCAGGCAGTTAGTCCAATGAAAACGAATATAAGGAATATAGCGCCCAACAACGAATGCAATAGCGATATGACAGGTCGTGAGGTTGGAACAGCTGTGCGGCGCGCGACGCCGAGAATAACAGTCCATACATATGTGTAAGCCGAGATAAAACGAGACCGACCAGCTGTGCCCGTCTACCTGCATGTAGCCCATTTTAACCTCCCCATGCGATTTTCGCGGGTACGTACCAAAGGTGTGCGTGTGTGTTTGTGTGTGTTTGTGAGTGAGTGAGTGGGTGAACGAGTGAGCTTTAGCGCATTCATGACAATAACCCGAAACATTATATTTTCATATAATAACTGGAGAGCAGAAAGCGATACCAGAAACTGAAGTTCTTTCTGAAGGTCAGTATACAATTACAAAGAAACTAACACAAACGCTACCCCGGAGGCAAGACCCGACGTGAACAATCTGTGCGTGCGAATCACTTTACAGACTTCGAACACTGAGGCTTCACTAATAATTTACAAGGACTTATTGCAGTCATTACCCTAATCGAGACGAAAACGGCCTGGCCCGGAAAATGGATTATGCAAATAAGAAGAATGTATTTATGAAGACTGCGAACTACTTCGTTTAATAATATGACTAAGCTACATCATACAAAGCCGCAATCTTTGGCAGTCGAATTGAGATTGCGCGGGTAGAAAGTAGATTGACGCCACGTGGTGTGGGCCTTCGATACCTTATATAGACACTATAGAGCCACTAAACTTCGGATGGATATGGAACAGCTCTGTCCAGCGCAGCCATAGGAGGCTAGCGAGCCCTCGTGAAAAAAAAAAAAAAAACAGGGCCTACGGAATCCTGGAATAGGAATCCGACCACATTTTTTGTCAGTATTTGATCTTGAAATTTTTCCATCGCATAAAACATTTTCATCGTCATATAAAATTCGAGTTCTTGTGTTCATTCGTGTGATTCCATTGTGTGGTTCAACGATTTTAGTATTGCAACTGCGCCTTCTACAGCAGCATCGATTAGTTAGGCACCCTAAACAACCACGCCTCTCGCGAAAACACCATAAGTTGTCCCGAAATAACGAATGATAAGGAAAAGTACGCTGGGTGTGAAATGATAGCAGGCTAAGATGGGAGCACCCGCTCAGCCATCCCTCAGAGAACGAGGTCATCGGTTCGACACCCCACGACGTCGACCGCATTCCGACGGGTGCAGAATCGATACACCCACTGCACGAAATTCGCACGCACCCTTCTTCGAGCGGACTTTACCAAACTATTACTTAATCAAGGCCGCGTCTTAATTAACACGAGGCCCGTCTAGCGCACAACCTGCTAGCCACAGGGGTCGCGCGTGTGGCTCCGGGACATAGAGCGAAACTGAGTTTTCCAGAACTTAATATCGGTGCATGCACGTCGTTTCGTACAAAGGAAGTTCGGGGAGCAGCAGCGGCGTGCAGTGATACTGTCGCTCAATTAGTGCGGGAAACAGCCCGCCAACCACAGCGTTGAACACGCAACCTCGTAGAACAGTCCCTGCATGATGGATGTGCGTGAGAGAACACAATTAAAACCACTGGATGGACGAAGGAAAGCCATATTAGGGCTCTACTAGGGCCGATGCTTAAGAGCTTTGCTGAAGTACTGCCCCATACGTCCTATGCTATACATTACAACCAACACTACTACTATTACTACTACTACTACTACTACTAATAATAATAATAATAATAATAATAATAATAATAGTCCACAAATACGATCTTCTATACTACTACTACTACTACTACTACTACTACTACTACTACTACTACTACTACTACTACTACTACTACTACTACAACGACGACGACGACGACGACCACCACCACCACCACCACCACCACCACCACCACCACCACCACTAAACGTATGTAATGGAAGCCACAAGGGGATACTGAAAACGTGCGATGCATTGGACGAAAGTGCGCAGCTCGGTCGTAACTTGTAGCACTCGACTTCAACCAACACACGTGCATGCGAAGAAAAATTAATTTCTTCGCAGCACAGAGTATCGGTCCGTTTTTTTCCTGGCGATCGCACTGAGGAAGATCATAGATGCTTGCTTTTTGTTATTCCCATCCCTCGAACTGAGCGTGAAGGAAAGGTGCTATGCACTAATGAAGGGAAAAGACACAGACGACAGTGTGAGCGCTCACACTGTCGTCTGTGTCTTTTCCCTTCATTAGTGCATAGCATATTTTCTTCCCGCTCACACTCAGCTGTGCTAAAGCAATATCATTTTATTATGCACCAACTCACCCAGTCAGCAGTACTTGTCGGTCATTATTCTAAACCTCTTATGGACCCCGCTAAGCCCGCAAATCCCACAGCACATGCGAACTTTATTGCAGACCTCCCTAATTTCTAGAAGGCATTTCCTAATAGCTCACCCTCCCTTTTTCTGCAGCTCAGGCTGATAGCTATACCACAAATCACGATGGGCGCAAGTGAAGCCCTCCACGGCGGCTCACTATACTGCTGGTTTCGAGGACTTCACTTTCCTTCGCTTCATCGACAATTTACGACAACATGAACCTCTATAACAAGGTATACCTGAAACCAGAAGATACGGTTAAGAAATTTTAAACAGTTTGCGCCTTATTGCAATTAGAATTGAGCAACAAAAGGCCCCGTGCAGGATCTCTCAGCCAACGCCTGGCGGGTTAACAGCAGTCCTCCGCTGTGATAAAATAACGGCGGCAGTGGTGGCGAAAAACGTTCTTTTGGACTATTTAGAAACTTTAGAATCTAGAGTTCCCAGTACGGTGTTCCCGAGGCTTCCTCGGTGGCACGCGCCCTGGCCACGAGGGCTCTTTGACCATTCAAGGCCGAGCAGCCGAGCAGGGCAGCCACCCAGCTCTTTCGGGTAGGTGGTGAAGGGGACGTGGAATAGCGGCTCCCACGACATGAATAAAGCTTGTGTGAAACTCCCATTATTATTGAAACAAAAAGTTACGAGTAACGCGACACCTCACGCAACCGAAAAATGTTAACGTAATTGCATTACTCGTTACAGTTCCGAAGTGGTAACGAGTACGTCACTAAGTTACTGAAAAATCGCAGCATATTGTTACGAAGGCGCAACGCCAACACGGTCCCGAAGGCGCCACTGCTCCGAACTCCGCCGTCAAGGTCACCAGCCGTTTGGTAGCGTGTGTTACTCAGCTCGCGACTGCTTCTGCTCAGAGCTGCTATAGACGAGCGGATGAGACGACGGTGAGTTAAGGCAAGGTTTATGTACAGCATAGAAATAGAGGCGTTACAAATTCGGCACTGGGACAGACAGTTTATAGGGAGTCGAAGAGCCAAGATGTCTTCTCTTGCACGCATCCTTCGGCTTCTCTCTGACGCATAAGTCAACTGCTGGCGACGCGCCGCTTGGCTTTTTTTATAGCCACCGGGTGGATCTTTGCGTCACCAACGTCCAATCAGAAGCGCCGCTGGCCGTGATGTCCGATTCCTCCAATAGGGACCCGCCCCTGGGCTGCGTCATCATCATCAAATCCGGAGCCGCTGCGCTGGGTTGCACCCAAGGACGAGTGGTGTTGCCACACATTGCGTAATACTCGCAAGACTGGAAGGCGCCGGCTGCTTCAACGGGCTCGTGGGCTGATGGAGCTCGCTGTGCGTTGCGTAAGACAGACCGGCACCGCCGCTTGATGACGTCGTGGAGTTGATCGCGTCAGGCGGGTTCGATCACTGGCCTTGACACAGATTGCCTTTGCAGAGGCATTGACGGTCAGTGTGGACTCCCAGGCGTGACAATATCCACGGAGTGAATGATGATGAGTGGGTTAAAGCTTCAGAGGGTTTTATCGGTAAACCACGACTCATCCATCCATCTGCCTGTCTGTTCTTCCACACCTGCTGAGTGAGTCATCGAACTATAGGCGGTCATGTACGAGCTAGGAGGGACAGACCCACAGCTTTAGGAATTCCGCCCCTAAAAAGCAACGCATTACCGCGGTAACACTGTAACGGTAACATAAAAATGAGCAGCCGTGGCAAACAGTATTTAATGTCCACAATAGACCTCTACCGGGGTACGTCACAGCGTGACGTCACCGGTGCACGTGCAAGGCGGTGGTTGGCAAAACACTCCGGCCGGTGGCTGAGTGGGGTGCAGTCGCTCGGGGCTTGGGGCATTTTTTTTTTTCTTTTTGAAAGCTTAATCTTCATCTCACAGTGGAAACATTAGCTGTGGCATGTGTCAGAGAACATCTAGGTGTGTGATAAAGTGCGTGATGAAATATTCGCCACGATGGCTGGCTGTTTATCTACGAAAAGTGAACACACGTGGCGGCCTGCGCGAGGAACAGCGGCATCTTCTTCGAAAATGTGCAGTGTTAAATGTGGCGTATAGTGTGCGTTGAAAGGCATCGACATTGGTTCATCTTTACGGGCGATGAAACTGGGAATATTGTGCGTGGTGTGTGCAGTGTGAGTATAGCGATGCATCCTGTTTGCGAAAAGACTGGTAGTCGTTGTGGACCGGTTTCAGTAACCGATTGTCGATGGAACTTTACGATCTGACAATGTAGTCAAGGTAAAAATACATTTGACGCGATCATCTGCGATTGGGTACATCTCAGCGTATGCGCGCGCGGCGTGCAGAAAAATAAAAGTTCATGATCTCAGGGTGATATACGACTACGCATGAGCTATAAACATGTTGTAGCGTTGTCGCATCTGCATATATGCATCACCACGGCTATAACTCGTAATATCGAATACCTGATACGCGTTAATGGAAACAGCGGAGATTTCGGTTTCTTATCTACTTTGTACTTTTACGGCTCGATCCTTGTGAAGTGACAATACGCGTTAGAAGTTTGTGTATCAGGCCTAAAGGAGCGATAGGTACGAAAACACGTTATAGGTGTCAAATGCAGCAAGGTAACTGTGCCAGATATTATTACATATTAAGATGTCGGGTTTTACATCACATGAATTTTCACTGGGTTATAGAGAAACGCAGCGGCAGAAGTTCACTTTGATTTTCACGAGGATATGTTAACCTCAGCCTAACCCACGGCAAGAAGTGGCTTTTTTTTTTTCATTCATCTCCAACGAGACTTTTGGCCAATGAGTGATAATCTTATCCGTGACGTCGTGCACAGCAGCTCAAAACCATGCTGCCGCCAATGCTGTACCTCGTTTAAAACTCCATTGCACATGCCACGATGGAAATTGAGTAAGTGCACATCCATGCCATGCAAATATTTCTCAAAGTGCCAGTAATCGTGTACATTTAAAATGTTCGCTTTCAAAAAAAGATCAGATTTTTTTTTATGGCTGTCATCTGCGTGGCTGAAGCCCACTGGATGCTAGTCGCATCTCTCAGTACTCTAAACAAAGTGTCTCCCTCTATCCAACTACGACAAGCGAATTCCCACACTATGAGCAGTGACCCTTCCGCGACCCCCTTCTTTCAAAAGCTGTGACTTTAGAACGTAGCAATGTAGAAATTTCTGCCGAAAGAATGCAGACACGCAGCTCTGCTATGCATAAAGATGCCGCCGGAGGAACTTTCTTGCCAACCAGCACCTGCTCCGAGAGAAGGTGTAGGGGGCGGGGTGCCCGCAGTGACGTCACATTGTTTACAAACAGGGAGAGGTCTATTCCCATACCCCCACGTGGGTCAGACCTCTCTGTTGGTTTAACCCACCGCGAGAAGGTTACGTTGCGGAAGCCTCATGTCGGGATTACGCGCTTAGTCGCTTACCCCTTCTGCGACTGTTCCAGGCGCACGTTACCGCGACACATACACGTTTGTTGCATCGTGCTCATTCTGTGACCTCCCAGCCCGGAATGCGAATTTTTGCGGACTTGTAAAGGAAGGGGAGGCCTGTATGCAAGTCATCTTCGCTAACGCCGTGCTACAGGTCTCGGGACAATAGCCGACCAACCGACCTCGATCGCCGTGTTTACGGACCTTACAAACCTGCAAACGTATTTTTAACACAGCACATGCTTTCGTGGGGGAATGGCTTTTAAGCTGTGACAAAGAACATGAATACAATCACTCGCGCCAAAAAAAAAAAAGAACGAACAAAACGAATATGAAACGATAAGCTGAATCGACGAGCCGACATTCGCCAGGAGTTGCATACAAGTTTCCGCTTTCGTCAGCTCTCCGACACACAGAGTCACATGCGACCCACAGATTGTCGAGAAACCAGGCGAGCAACAACGACTGCACACGACACGTTCGTTGCGTAAGAGGTCGTTCTGACCTTGCAGCTAGTTGCGTTTTGTTTGCGTTTAAACTCGCATTTAAGCGTCGTCTGTTCGCACGTCGGCGTATTCCACGCGTGTGGGCAGGATACACGTATACCAACACCGCATCTCGACACATGCGTGGTCATGCGCATTGCCTGGAGAGGTGTGGCAGCTTGGGCTAGTTGGTATGGCATGACGATTGTTTTATAGCGCGAGAGCAAAACGACGACACAGAGACAAGAAGGGGTCTTTCGTGTTCTTCTTGTCTCTGTGTCGTCGTTTTGTTCTCGCGCTATAACTATCGTCATTCCTGGAGAGGTCAGGGTGCAGCCGTGTCTTCAAACGTCTCCGAAGTTTATTGTAATAATAATATGTGGGGTTCAACGTCACAAAACCATCATATGATCATGAGAAACGCCATAGTGGAGGGCTCCGCAAATTTTGACCAATAACGTGCACCCAAGTCTAAGTACACGTGACAGCAGCATTTTCGTCTCTCTGCAAAATGCAGCCGCTGATTGATTGATTGATTTGATTGATATGTGGGGTTTAACGTCCCAAAACCACCATATGATTATGAGAGACGCCGTAGTGGAGGGCTCCGGAAATTTCGACCACCTGGGGTTCTTTAACGTGCACCCAAATCTGAGCACACGGGCCTACACCATTTCCGCCTCCATCGGAAATGCAGCCGCGGGTGCCGGGATTCGATCCCGCGACCTGCGGACCAGCAGCCGAGAACCTTAGCCACTAGACCACCGCGGCGGGGCAAGCTATTTATTAGCAGTTGGAATTCTTTTTGTGTCACCAAGAAAATCTCATGTCTAAGCAGACGTTCTTGTCGCTGTACCACAGGAAGGTAGCCGCAAAAGAAATAATATCTTGAAAATTCAGCGCGATTATGCGTCCGCTGCAACGTGGCTGTTTCAGTGACACGTCAGCGTAAGCCATCTATTAACAAGGAATTCTTGTGTCACCAAGAAAATCATATTGTGTCTTAGCAGACGTTCTTGTTGAAGCAGCCCCCGAAAGAAATAATATTCTAAGAACTCAGAGTGAGTAAGTCCGCTTGACTTCACAGCATACGCTGTTTTTTTTTTTCCTACCCTTTTGTTCTTCTCACGTGTGCGCGTTCCACTCGCAATATTTTACATATATGGTTTCACATGACAAATCCACGATATGATTGTGAGGCGCGCCGTAGTGAAGGGCTCCGGAAATGCCGACCATCTAGTGTTTTCTAACGTTTACTGATATCGCGCAGCACATGGGGGCCTCTACCACATTTCCTTCATCGAAATGCCAGCCCCACCGTTGGAATCGAACCCGCGACCTCTGGGTCAGCAGCGCAGAGCACGTGTGCTCAACGGAGCGGCGCCGTCACCCAGGAAAGATCAAAGACGACAGAACACTAAACTGCACATGCGGACGCAAAAAATAAAAACAAATACGATGAAACAATAGGGAAAAGGAAAAAAAAAATAACGCGACAGAGTCGATGTCACAGGTTCCGTTTGGATTCGAGGTCACGGTCGCATCGTTTCCTCGCGCGACACGGTTTCAGCCGGATTTGGACTCGGTCCGCGCAGTCTTACACAGCTTATAGCTCTAGCTATACGGGGCACAAACACACAGGTGTGCTCCAAGTCCCCGCGTACGCAACCGTTCCAGCTACAGGCAACAGCGGCGCACGCGCGGCGAAGTCCACGAGGATAGAAATGCCGCACCTGCGATATCCTTGAACGTTGCATTACGCGAAAAAGAAACGCAACAAAAGGCACCACAATCGTCTTGTGCGAGCACACGCGACAAGGCATACACCGATGAGCAGGCAGTGGTCGGCAAAAAAAAAAAAAAAAAAAAAAAACACCCCTCTCAAACAAGTGTGTGGCTTGAAGGTTGTAGTTTTATGCGCTTTTAAAAGACAGCGAAAAGGATGCGAGCGCCCGTGTCACTTCCTTTCACCGTCCTTGTTAATTGACCAGCACTAAACAACTGCCATATAGCAATATAATATGCCACTCCCATAAAGTAACATGGTATGTTATTCCATGCTACCGCCCTCAAACAGCCGACGCGACAATTTTTCGCTAGAAAAACGTATTGAGAACCTCAAGGGCCTGAATCAATGTAAGCAAGAATGAATGCGAAAACTTGCGCGGTACACTTAATCGTAGCGACGTCATTATCACCTTCGAAGTGAAAAAAAACTACGAAAAAGAAACTCCCGTAAGGAAAAAAAACATACCGGAGCGAATTTCCGTCGCGCGCGATGCTTCGTACGCGACGCGTACAAAGTAAAAAAAAAATACAGCCCAAATTTTTCGATGAATTCAACTGAAGTCACCCACGCAGACGTGGTGCGTAGGCAAGGGACTCAACTTCTAAACACAATTCGAAGCAGAAACCGGAGACAGTTGTTCGGCGAGGAATATGTCACACTCAGCTGGCCTGACGCGCGCGACTACGCTCACTGCGCGCGTGAGGTTCGCCGGTGCTCCCAGGTACAAATACAGCAAGCGCTGCTGCGCCCGTGTCACATGTGGCCATAAATGTCGCTGCAACAGGCACACACGTGCATCGCCCAGACGATGCGGTACGACTGTAGTTAGCGCAGTTTTCGATACTGAAAGCAAATAACGAAGGTACGACTCACCGTTTCAGTTTCCAAAGCCAAGTCCACAACACGCACACACGCACCAGACGTTCACCGCCCGCGCGACGGCGAGCAGAACGTCACGTGATACGAACGTTGACAACGTAACTCCCCGTAAGCTCAACAGGTGGCCTAAGGCATCGGGCAATGAGCGTTATAGACGTATGCAACAAGTTGTACGAGTGGTGGAGGCAGGCATTGTAACATGTTTTCTTATTTCAGCAAATTATAAAACAAAAAAACTATCTCATTTTTTTTCAGTGTCACCGCACCAGCAAGTGCGATGCTTTTGCGTACGAATCAAATTTTTGTACTGCGTTTGCCAACTGCCTCACATAGCTTTCGAGTTGGTAATACCCTGAGTTATTCAACGCCTGTCAATTCTATTAGCAGTGGGGATCCCACAGTTTGTAGAAATCGAGCAGGAGGAGGAATTAATTTTATTCATAACAAGCGAAATCAAAACTCAATTGAATAGATTAGTGTCGCCATCTTTCCTCAATGTTACCACACAGTGCACACAGCACACTACGCTGCTCTCATTTAATCGTCTACTATCTCCAAGGCGATAACCACGTCTTCTTCTTTGTCACAAAATAGACCGATTAAATCAAGCTTTGACGTAAAGTGTAAGAAATGTGCAGCTTTTATGGAAGTTGGCCCACTTAACCATTGTACCATATTGGTTCTTTATTCTATGATCGTACATCATTGAAGCCTCGCATGTAAGCACGCTACCGAGTTTCGTGTTATAAATATTTGATATTTACTACAAGTATCCTCTACTCGGCATTGTTAGGTTCATCACACAACTCTATCAAGCCCAAACCACATAAGCGCGAAAATGCACGCGACAGCGACAAGCGACGCGACGTAGATCGTTAAAAAGTGGTGCCACCACGGTGGCTTTTTGGTACTACGACTTTCACGCATCACTGAGAGAACGACCAGGCTTTGAGATCGGTAGGTGAAAACAAAGATGGCAGCCTCCTTCAGCACGAATGCGTCAAACGCAATGACGCTAAAGAGAGTACGTTTTCACACATACGCAGCGTGCTCACACGTTCTAGCGCTTTAACCACTGAATGAGTTTTACATCCTTTGCTGCTGGTCCATGTGTTACAGTTCATGCTGAGGCAGGAGGTGCTCAAACTGTATCGTGACACGCTGCGAACGATACGCGCTGTGGACGACGAGCGGCAAAGGAGAGAGCTGCAGATTTGGGCGAGGCACGATTTCGATTGCAACAAGCACGTTACAGAGGAGGTGCGCACCGTGTTTGTTAGAGACTCGTATGGCTCGCTGCCTGGTTTTCTCAAAATAAAACCGTATTTTCTAACTTCCTCACACTTGCAACAACACGCTAGTGGATAAGCACTTAATCTTCTCTCCGTGCTTGGAATAGCGCGATTTTTCATCTCTCCAGAACTTCGTAACATCTCGCTAATTCAGATATGTGACCTCGCAGCTGTCTCACTCCTGTAAGCAGTTTTAATTACCCCCGTTACCTGGTTTGAGCCAAAATTACGTTCCACACTCTCTCTGCTTACGACGTAACTTGCATGTCTATGTGTAGGGCAAAGAAAATATAGTAGTAGTGTGCTTTAATGATGCATGCATATTCTGGAAGCATTAACCCAATGAAACGAGAAATAAAAAGCATGTAGCCACTGCTTCGAAGCATTATAACCAAAATTAGACCCGATGTTATGGTTAAGCATTGGTACTCGTATCCGTTCGTTATTTCGAAAAATTTATAGCTCATATGAAGTCTATTTTGCCCTTGTCATTTCAGGATGCCATCAAGATGCATATTGCCCGAGGGAAACTGGCACTCAAAGAACTTCAGTCATCAGTGCATCTTTCCAAGTAGCTTCATAGCCCGTATATCTTAGCATTTTTTTCTTATTTCATATAAAGGCTAAACTTTTCTAAATAAGTTATTTCCTTCATTCCTCATTAACATACCCTTGTCACATGCACACATTTTTAAGCACCTTCACTCAAAAAGCAAATGATATAGGCTGTGGAGTTTTACATACTTGCAGAAGTTGGAAAAAGTGCCGCTGGCATTGTCGTGCGTAATGAGGAGCAGAGTGCTATGTGAAGTTCCAGGGCGAAACAAACCAAGCAGCCTCCCAAGAGGCTTATCGACATTTGGTGCAGGGAAAGGGCAGAAGTCAGATGCACTGAGCAACTAGCCTGTGTCAGTCTCAATGTCCTTAAGGCACACGCCATGCTTTCTTCAAAGCAAAAGATAAATGTTAGCAACTGAAGAAGCAATGCGAAAGGATTACCTTGCCACCTGGCTAATATTTTGTCTTTCCACAAGCTGCAAATTGTGTTCACTGGCAGTCAGCATGAAGCTTTGCAGACGTAAAATTGGAGGTCTTGTTTGAGCTTAACGAGAAACATTTGGCTTCTGAATGTTTAACAAAATGCTGCCAGCTAAAGAGTGGCATGTGCTTTAAATCAATCTGGACACAAACCACTATGCAGGCTGTCTGAAGCCCAGGAAACAACGCACTCAATCATTGAGACCCGTGAATATACCTAGCCGCCCATAACAAGGTCTAAGAGCGGGCCGCCGTTTGCATGTCAAGCGGTGAGGACTAAAGCATTCTCCGCTCTCTGGACATGCCTGACGTATCGCACAATCCACAAATTAGGGTTCGGTCGGACATTAAAGAACGCCAGGTGGTCGAAATTTCCGGAGCCCTCCACTACGGCATTTCTCATAATCACATCGTTGTTTTGGGATGTGAAATCCAAGATATTGTATTTGGTATAATTGGAAGTCTTATGTCGCCCAAGACTTGACAGATGGTGAAACCCAAGAAATGGCAGAAGATATGCCTCTACAACGACCTTTTCTGCCGTTGCACTTTCTTTCACCAGGAATGGACATAAATGTTATTCACCCACAGCATTGTCCCACACCATGTATTTGCCATTGCGCAACGCAAATTCAGTGCGGCTGCCTATGGCTGCCACTACATTACGAAGGCGCAGAGCGGGCCTCCAAGCTGTCTATATGATACCTTGCATCAAGAATATGCCAGAGTTCTCCAAGATCAAAGTCAACAGGAAGCACTCTATGTGACTGGTATGTACTGTTCAGCGTCAACACAGGACCCCCTGGATGTGGCACCTCTCTACGCTCCTTTGCGGATAAAGGGTGTTTGTACGGCATCATTTTCATGGTAACCTGCACACATCAGTTACTTTCACGGTATAAATCATCCTGGGACACGATGTCACAGGCAACGTTAAAGCATGTCACCTCCCATACCTGGTAGACGTGGCAATTATTCAGCCACTGTTTTGCTACTGTACATGAAGCACCAAAGTTATGTTGTCACGTGCTGATTATATACCTGAGAATGATAACAATGAAGTGCTGAGGGGAACATGCATGGACTGCAGCAGCGTTGTACACATTTGCTCGCAAATATATTCTTTGCATATACTTTATTCCCCTTATCATCATTGGTAGAAGGTGCGGAGTACAACTCACAATACAGCCCCAGGAGCTGGATCTTAGCAGTGGACGGCGCGTTGCAGTTACCATGATGACTGACCAGGCTACTCATTGTCAGCGAGATCTGTCAGCCCCACAGCCGATCGTTGTGGCGCTGCCTCCTGACCCAGGCTCATTTAACAGCACAAGTACCATAGACGTTGATGGTTTAAAGGGCCTTCTAGCAGTGCTGGTTTACTTTTGGTAATACTGTAATTGCTAAAATAAGTGCACAAGTGAAATTTACTGTAAGAAATTATCACTGTAACATGTAGCAGGCTGTCAGTGTTAATCAGCTGCACATCATGCAAATGGTGTCTCGTCCTTGCAATTGGCAATACGGTCCTTGCTATCAGCATTACACTCTTTGCTATCTGCAGCCCTTTCAGACACCACTTATGAAGAACTGTCAGTAAATGCATGTCAATCCACATAACATTATTTTGAGGCACCTATTATTTGGTTTAGATAAAAGTTATGTCGTAATATGTTGATTCACAATTCTAATTAGTAAATTGTAATCAAGTATCCGCTTATTCTGCAGTCATTCATGCCTCATTTTTACACAAACAGAATGAAACCTGAGGCTAGAATTGCAGTGCAAATTAATTTTCAGTTATGTTAGTTTTGAACAAAGAATGATAATATTTTTGTCCTAGCTCACGGGGGGAGCAGCACATCTAACTATTCGCCGAACATGGTAGTGCCTTCAGCATTATGACTACATTCAACAGTACACTGCAGACTGTAGTCAAGCAAACGCACATTTAGTATGAAAAAGGTTCAATTCACCAAAAATTCAGTGTATCTCGCACTTTCTTGGCCACTAGTAGACACAACTAGTAAAAGCAAGTGGTGTACACAATTGTGTACACAGAGTCTCAAAGGATCAAGCACGCTGTCCAAGACCTTGCATATTCTACCCACAACAACAGAAAAGAGTTCCAGCTTGTTCACAAATTTGTTATACACATTTTACTTGATTACCTAGAAACAAATGTGGATGGCTCTCACAGGCAATACCATCCGATGGCGGAAAAATTAATCATGCTCGCACACAACATCAAGAAACATCACCTGCTTCATCGCCTGTGTAAATTTTTAGCAGTGCAGTAGTTCGACATGTTAGCTTTAAAATATTTTAACGCTATCCCGACAATGCAACAGTTAAGGGAGCTATTGTGCAATTGCCTATCTAGTGGACTTTGACCGCCACTAATTGATCAGATTTCCTCCCATTTCCAGTCTTATTTATGAAATCTGAACAGGCCCTCGCACATGTGCATGATTCCCACCAGCAAGCCACATTAATGGTTTAGTTGCTTAGTTGGAGAACAACACAGTGACACTCTGAATGCGAGCTTGCTTCATTGCCTTTCTGAAGGCAAAAAACGGTGTGTTTCAGTACACAGGAGCCTGTTCACCCTGTCAGATAAGTCCTTCTAGAGGTACGTATGCATTTCAAAAATGATGGTGCAGCGGCTTTGCGAGCACCTTTCGGAGAACTTTGCACAAGACAGAACATGACTCATCATTCAAGATCAAGGGATATTCAGCCTTCGGTTTTTCACCAACCTGTGTTTTCATAGTAGCTGCTGGTAGCAAAGGCTCCGTATCGTTTTTGCAATGATTTGCAAGCAGCTGCATATACAGCGCATTTCAATCTCCGGTCGGCACACCACCGAGACTTACTCCCACGCATGCAAACAGAAATCGCCTCTCTCAAAGACACGGGTCTCAAGCATTGTGCCTCAGTCGAAACTCAAACCACAGCTGCTGGGATCGAACCTGCGACTTTTGTTTCGGCAGCCAAGCAATGTAGCTGCTGAGCCACTGTGGCCACTAATGTTCAGGTAGTAACCCCAGTGATGAGGTGACAAGGTTAATGGTGCAAAGATCACAAGAGCAACGTCCCAGGACTCTATTCACAGATCACAACGTGCACACGTCGTTCACGTATCCACTGCTTAAGGATGCTAATAAGCATGTTAGACAGCCCCAGTACTTTGCCAAGGCTGTTTGAAAAACATTTATTTACACTACAAGTTTTATGTTTACACAGAGCGAAACCACCTCACAGATGGTCTTTAAGAAAACAGAGCACCGTTACACTTCACTCGCATACCCTAGCAGCATATCCTCCACTTAATTTACGAGATGATGGGACAAGGTGGGCTTGAAAACTTTGCATGACCCTGCTGTAGCGATTGGTGTAATTAGCACTGTACATTTCTGTGAGCTCACCTCGGTGAACTTCTTCAGACATCAGTAATGCAAGACAATCTTCACAAACTTTCTTGCCTGTAATGTAATTGAGATCTTAATCATCCTCTGGCCAAGCTGCACTCTCAATCCCATATGGCCAAAGCACATCTGCTTTGCAACTTTGCGACTTTTCAAATGCAGTCTTCTGCTCTGACTTTATACGAATGTGGTTGAGCGGTGAGTCAATCTTCGTCCCCTTCGTCATCCGAGAAGTCATCGAACTCGTCGTCTTCTTCGAGTGCCACTGGGCTTTCTTCCCGCGATGTCGACGGCTGTTCGCTCCTAATCTTGTCGACCGTGGCCTTCAATTCGGCCATCATTAACTGGCGGCACTTGTTCATGGTGCCCTCCTCGCACCAGCCATCCCTCTCGTGACAAGTCGCTGCTTCACGGCCGTCGTTGGCGTGCACCAACTTCTGGACGCTGGCCATGCAGATATCCTTCAGGTGGTAAAACATCTGGCGGTAAGGCGGGAGCTTGCCCGGCAAATAGCTCACCAGCAATTGGCTGTCGAACTTCGTTGACGATTTAGCTGTGGTGTCCTTGCAATGTCCTTGCAGGTAGTCTGTCTGGGCATGGATGGGCCGCGCATTAGATCCCAGAACCTTGGTCGGGACGAGGTAGGCCGAGCTGCCGCGCTTTGTCGACACTTCGTTGAGCATCATTGCACATGGTGCTGCAAGCAAAGTACTGGTAAATTTTTCGCAGAAACTGCAACAACAGTAGGTAGTAAAAACAAGTTACGTTATGACACTGGTGGTCTCTCAGACCAACGGCTAAACGAAGGTTAGAAAGGATACGAATATTTGCATTAAAGCAACAAACAGTGGACAGTACCACCATACACATCTTTTTTTTTTTCCTATATGTGGGGCTGCTTTGCAGACTGACCATGACCTACAATAATTCTATGGGAATGCAGAACAGAAGGAAAAAAATTTTGAAAAGCTTGACATAGCCCTGCGGTCAGTGATCACTTTCTCGTTTGTTTCTTGCATAACAAATCTGTCATTCTTATTTACAAACGATAATAACCCTTTAAGAACGTGCCACAGTTACAGCATCACATTTTAATGTGGTTCACACAATATGTATGCCAAGTACAGTGTTGCTTCGAGCTCTAAGCAAGCAATTCACAAAACTAAACAGAGATTGTTGTCGTATGATGGTTGGAACAAAACATGTACTCAGCATACCTAACCACACCTGACAGGCAGCCAAAGCATACGTTTAGACCATATCACTGCAAATAATTCATGCATCGTCAATCAGTCTGCTCTATTAGTGGATTCACCACATGGGAATTGAGAGCACTCTCCTTTCTGGCGCGTTGCTTCCAGATAGCGCGTGCGGTAGCCCCACGCAGCTTGGACGCGTGGCATGCATGTTATCCCGAACAGCTATAAGACAGTCAAAGACGTGCATATACGTCAATGCCTGCACTGTGTTTAAAATGTGCGCCTCTTTTGATCATTTCTCTTGCTTTCTGTTTGCTGCCACATTTCAAAATCAATCTAATTTTTTTTTTCACAGATATGTCGAATGTTAAAAGCACAACTCCTCATGCAATATAAACAACTACTACAACTCACAATGTAAAGATATGGTAACGATATTCCCACCACACGATGCAAAACACTAGTGCCTGACACTACCACATTGTTCCACATGTTTTTTCGCGGCCAAAAGCACAATGAAAATGCTATTTGAAGACTGCAGTCTAAAAATTTGCAGCATTCACAGAGGTTTCGATCCCTCAAGATTTCTTTTAAGGCTGCTTCCACAAACAACATATTATGCTGTAAATAATTTAAATTTCTGCTGCAGCTGGATTCAAAAGAAAGGAAGCGGCTACCCACATGTTTTGAGCCGAAAGTCGAGAATCTGGTAGATCTTTGTTGACGGGTCCTTGCGGGGGTCAAACCCCAAGCGTACCCAGGCAGTACGGAAAGGTCCGTTCACGACATAGTAAGCCACCACGGGCAGAATGAGCTTGAACCGTACTGGCTGTACGTTAAGTTCCACTTGGAGAGCACTGCGTGTCCACAAAGGCCGCTGCTGGAACAGCTGCGAGAAATAAGAGCACACACAGTTGAATTTAGATGTGATAAAAATTTATTTTACAAACTTCCTGATCTAGTGAAAAAATTTCCAGGTGCCCATGGGGTTCAATGTTGTCATCAACTTAAATTACCAAAGATATCATGGCAGTAACCCCAATTTAACGAAATTCTTTCAGAAACAGATATCTAAATAACGCACTGATTCCTTTCAATTTTTACACAGATGGAGTGCTTACTACGAATGTGCACTATAAAGCTGTTACACTAAAACATCCAGCCACCCTAGTCGCAATGCGACTGAGAGCTTGGTGAAGCTGCGTGCTGTGCCCATGCACAGAACAAAGAACTTAACAGCTGGTGGCGCTTTAACGCACCAAATGCCACTAGGGGCAAGGGTGGTTTGTTGTCCCTGTATGTGCTCCCATAGAAACGCGGTGATTGATTTTCTTAATTTATTGGTTTGTATGACAGATGGCACTGATCATCTCCATACAACTGTGTTGTTCTATTTGCTAAATATCTGCTGCATGTTTTCCCCGCCATTTATCCATACCTTGTCATTACTTCACATGACAGTCTACCGCACCTGTATCGCCCAGACGTGGTAATAGTAATAACATTTACCGTGTTACGTCCTAAAACGATGGCATGATTATGAGGGAAGCTATATTGAAAGGCTCCAGAAATGTAGACAATTCTTGTGTTCTTTAACGTTCGCTGCCATCACACAGTACACGAGCGGCATCGAATCCACAACTTTCAGTTCAGCAGTCTGGCACCATAACCCCTACACCACCATAGAAGAATGACATGGGAGGCTTCACATTCAAGCGACGTGGAAAGCTCAAAGTCCGAATCAGTTGCAGAGTTTTTACATGCATAGGCATGCGTTAGTGACAAATAACCTGTCGTGATAGCTTTTGGATGTTGCCACATAACAAATGTAGATTTTGAATGGCAATAAATTCCCTTCTCCATTGCATGATTTTTTTTATTTTACCAAAATCACTTAAATGCCATCAATGTATAGCTAAATTGAGTTTCAACTGCTTTGGAATAGAGAAACAAGTCAAATCTACACAACACAGGTTAAACTACTGTACTGTCAATGACTGAAGCATGGTGACTGTTGGGACTGGTGGCGCCCCAGCTACTACTAGATCACTGCAAGTAACGCATGACGACGGAGGTGCGACTGTGTTCGACAGACATTTACTCCAGATATTTACTGCACATGCACACATGGTTATTAAACTGACAGCTTGAATAAGCGTTACCCCACTCCTAATGTGCAAACACATAAGGAGCGGGGTAACAGCATCTTGCGCTGCCTCAGCACCGAGTCCTTCAATCATACCATTTGCAACACATATTCCGAAACCCACATAGGCCTGAGTTTAACTGCAGAAAAAATGTGGACATAGAAAGCAACGAACAACACAGGTGCACCTGTGTTGTTCGTTGCTTTTTATGTCTACGTTTTTCGTGCAGTTCAACTCAGAATTAACTACCAACTTGCCCAACAGTCCGTTCTTAAAAACATACCCATGAACAAATATGCGCACGATAACCACCATACTACCTACCTATCTAGAGAACACATCATATCACCACAATCACTGAAGTATTCAATGTCACTACACGAGTTACCACAAAAATTAAGAACAGCACTTTCAAGACCAGTCAAACAGTTTGTGGTAAGGTCGTAACGTCATTTACAAAATGTGAGAAGCGAAATAAATGCACTGTTCTCTTCATCAATGCAGCATTGCTTAAAAGAGCCGGCACAAAAATTTAAAATATCACCGTCATATCCACAATGTGAATGATGCTAGGGGAGTTTGCTAGAAGGTGCACCTGGCATTTCTTCATGGGGTTGAGAGCAGGCAGGTGAGGGGGTTTGGGGGGGATATTGGTACCCACCTGCGTAACACTCATCGTAGAAACTTGTCACATGCTTTTGGCACATGATATCACGATAGGGAGTTTTCAACACATATGATTAGATAGGGAGTTTCATAAATTAACAGTAGGAAGTCAATAATAGAGAGTTTGGGACTCGATAAAGAACACTGTATGTGCTGGAGCATAGAGAGTTCTAAAATGGGGTGCTTCATGCTCACTCTTGGCATACTGCACCAGAAGCAACACAGTAGCCAGAAAAGCAGCTATTACGCATAATATAATTAAATGTTGGTGCAAGTATTTTCCTTTGGTACATGTTCTCTGAAAAAACTTCTATGCTAAGTGTAGTAATAACGAATTGAATAGTAAACTTAATCAAATCTGTACACGAATCCATACTACTTGTTACCATTAAGTAAGAAAATGCAGCTTCTAGCCCCACTAAGCCTCCTGTACATGAGATAAGAGAACGTGAGGCCCTATGACAGTATTTTTAATGCATAATGTGATCCTTTGCTCACAAACTGAGTCAATTTAGTCTCGGCCGAGAGTAGCAGCTTTGATGGGAGCCATGATTGTTTCGAGACAGACTTTGGTGCTGGCCTTGGGGCTCTCCCTAAATTCAAGAAACAGAATCACCAATGTGAAGCCCAAACGCGGTTTGAACATAGATAGGTAAACTCTCTCCTGAGTCGACTCACTTAGACTGAGATAGCGCCGCAAGTCCCATGTGAGTCAGGTGGACAAAAGTTTTGGCCAGGCTGAATGCAAGCGAGCTCCACATATTTTGCCACCTTATGGTTCTATCCACTACCCAACGTAAACATTACTATCAGCTTTATGTCGGCTCACATTTATACTCTCATCTAGCAAAACAAACTTCAACGCACTAGCGCTTGGAGGCCATGTCGATATTTATGAATCAGAGGCACGAATCATGGGAATGGTAGGGAAGGGGCGAGAGGGGGGGGGGGGGCATGTGTTTTTTTACTTCACCCCAGAAACTCTTTCACAGGAAATTCTTGTTAAAAAGAATATCTCGTTTCAGTGATTTCTTTTAATAAAAATGGCCTTACTAGATCGCGACAAATTATCACTGTTATTTGAAGGTACAAAACAGAAAAACACTGAGGAGACCATGATGATGATGTGTGGTGTTTCATGGCGCAAGGGCCATTTGATGGCGAAAGAGTGCCAGATTCTGGGTCAAGAGAAGCGAATAATGGTTATGATAGGTGGATGTATAAGGGCCTTAACATTGATTGATTGATTGAATGTTTATTATCATTTGTCACATGAGGTTTACAAACACTGATTGGACCCATAGCCTGAGGCTAGTGTAGGGTCCAATGAGAAAAGTAATGGACAGAAGCGGGAAATATCACACATAATACATATGTAGCTATACAGGCACTGTAAATATACACATATACAGAGTAGAGAAGTCTTTCTCTTCTTAAACAATCTGGTCACACCAAACAAAACTGCATGTGCGCATACAAAAAGTTATGACAGATAACTTCGTGGACACACCCAAAAAACATCAGTTAAAATACATAAAGAACATCAAACTATCACAAGTTTTAGTTAGAAGGAAAAAAATGCTAGGTTTACAAGATTCACCAGCGTATATTTATACAAATGTAAGTGCTTACCACCAAAGAGAAAAAGAACGATTTACAGCTTGCTCAAGAATTGATTTTTTAGTTTTACCGCAGCATTGTGTGATGTCTTCAATTCAGTGGGCAAACTATTCCAGATCTTTATCCCTGTGAATTGCATTAATCTCTCACCATAAACGTAACGTTATTTCTTGGCACCAAGTTAAAGTTACCGAGCGTCAGGCTTCTAGTAGGGCGGGAAGAGGAATAAAATAACGAGACATAAAATGGGCTATTGTATTTTACGATACTGTTAACACAAACGGTCATCTTATAGTCACGCAAAAGATCGAAGGGTAGTATTTTTAGCGATCGGAATAACGGCCGGCTTGGCTCGTTGTACTTACTGTGATTTATTATTCTTATGGCACGCTTTTGTAGCCTTCGAAGGGGATCCAGATAAGAATCATAAGTCCAGGCCCACGATTCCATGCAGTAGATTAAATGACTATCGATGAAAGAAAAGTAAAGCGCCCGCAAAATGCTTTTATCAAAGTAGCCTCTGGCTTGTAAAAGCGCGTGGCAGCCGGAAGCCAGCTTTACACCGACGGCATTTATTTGACCTGCCCAGTGAAAGTGATTATCCCGAGGTATTTAAACGTGTCCGTACGTTCCAATATGCAGTTGTCAATTTTTATCTGAATATCTTCGTAACTAATTAATTTCCTACGGGAATGAAATATAATGTACTTCGTTTTTTTAGCATTAACCGTTAACCTGTTGGCAAAAAACCACTGGGAAATTTTTTTCAATTCTGCATTTACTTGTCTTTGTAATTCAAGAACATTGTCGGCCGTACATATTAATGCTGTATTATCGGCATACATAATAATTTCGGAAGAGCTTAATACATGAGGCAAGTCATTGATATAAAGGGAGAAGAACAGCGGCCCGAGAACCGATCCCTGTGGAACCCCTGTGTTCAGATATCGCAGTGTGGAAGTAATATCGGTCATCACGACAGCCTGCTGTCTGTTTTTGATGTAATTAGAAAATAACTCATAGGCTTGATTACGAATGCCGTAGTGCTTTAATTTATGCAAAAGAATTGAATGATCTACCGTATCGAATGCTTTTTGTAAGTCAAGAAAAACAACTCCCACTAGCTTGTTGTTGTTTAGGGCCGTGTTAATCGATTGTGCTAATGTCAACACTGCGGATGACGTAGAATAATTAGACTGGAATCCATGTTGCTGAGGACAAAGAACCATGTATTTCTGTAAAAACTTATTTATGCGGTTTGATAGAATTTTTTCAGAAATGTTATTTACAACGCTAAGAACCGATATCGGTCTGTAGCTAGACGGATCGGAAATGGCACCGTTTTTGTAAACTGGAATCACTTTTGCAATTTTTAGTATGGATGGGTAAGTTTCGTTTTGTATAGAATGATTAAATAAATTGCATAAGATTGGGCTTAAAATATCCACGTTTTCTTTTAACAATCTCGCGGTAATTTGGTCTAGCCCAGCAGATTTATTAGTTGAAAGGTTTTTAATAATATGAAAAACTTCAGAAAGTTCAATATCATACATCACAAATGTATTGACAACTGGGTTTGATGCAATGTAACTGCCTGCAGAGCGGGGAATTTTGTCTGCCAGAGCTTTGCCTATACCAGAAAAGAAGGTGTTGAACGCTTCGACGGTGCTGTTGTCAACGCTGTCAGGAGTAACACAATGTGATTGAGAGCCCCCAGTAACCTCATTTATGATACCCCATATTTTGCGTGTATCGCCAGATGCCTCCTGGATGCAGCGTGAGTAGTATTGTTTTTTACGGGCCCTGATTATCGTTACGCATTTGTTGCGCAGTAGCTTGTACTGACCTAAATAGTAACGGTTCGTCTTATGGCATTTCCATTTATTGTACCAGAAATTCTTTGTTTTTAACAGTTGCAAAATGTCATCATTCATCCAAGCGTGTCTGATTCTTTGCACTTGATTAAAATGTGTATCACTGCTAGTGCTTTGCCACATCTCTCACACAAAGGTGGACCGCCACCAGACAACAGGTATGAATGTGTAGTGAATGTATGTCCTGTCCTTAGTCTTGCAAGTGTTACTTCTGTGCGTCGCCATTTTGAGAATGGTTGCCGATGACCAAGTAGCAGCTTGATAACATCCAGTTTATTATGTGTGTGTCTGTCCCACGTGCTCTGCCAATAGGCCCTGAGCTTTTGTTTTAGAAAAGGATTCAAGCCATGTACAGGAATCACTATTGATCTACTGGCAGCTGTTTCTTTGGCGGTTGCAGCTAAGTGGTCTGCCAAGACATTTTCTTGTATT
Source organism: Rhipicephalus microplus (assembly GCF_013339725.1). Taxonomy (NCBI): domain Eukaryota; kingdom Metazoa; phylum Arthropoda; class Arachnida; order Ixodida; family Ixodidae; genus Rhipicephalus; species Rhipicephalus microplus. Next base: position 131,684,626 of record NC_051171.1, read on the forward strand.
TCACGGTGCCCTGGCACCCAGCAGACTATGAAATGTGTATTGAGTGCGTACACTGTGCACAGGATTGAGTAAAGGGAGATAAGACTAGGGTTTGGTTGGTTTGAGTGTTTTAAGCGCTTTCACAACGCTCAGGGAATCTGTGCATATTACCGCACTTTGTAATTTTTGTTGTTTTATGTGTTTAACAGCTACCAGTATAGCATAAGCCTATGCTGTGAAAATGCTAGTGTTCGGGTGCAGAATACCAGCATCTGTCGCTTTGTGCGTCTACTAGAGGGAGTGGATATGCTTGTTTTCCTTTTACTCTTTTCACCCTGTTCCATACTTAACCCTCTTGTGTATCTGAGGTGATGCCCGATAAAAACGTATGCCAACCTTCTCTTCTAGCTTGTCGGCGCGTCCTTCTGCTTTGGGACTTAATATTCTTAAAGTTTATAAGATTCTTGAACATCGGCGAGTTTCGAAGCAACTTTTATGCATTGTTTTGTTTTTTCCATGCATTACGACACTCTTCGCTCCACCTTGGAACACGTTGTTTGCCTGAGAGTCCGCTTGTTAGTCGAATACATTTGGTTGTAGCGTCAACCAAAAAAGCAGTGAAGTAATCTACAGCAGCCTCTATGCTTAACGCACTCATCTCATTCCAAAAAGAGAGTAACTTTTTGATACTGTTCCCAATCAGCTTTTTGGGTGAGCCACTTGGGAACCTGTGGAGGACTATCATTTGCAATTGTGGTGCTGAGAACTATAGTGAAATGATAACTTCCATATGGATTATTGATGACTTTTTATTTGAGGAGCGCGAAAAGCGATGGAGATGAGATTCTAAGGTATATTGACAAGTACGTGTTGTAAGTGATATTGTAATATGTTCATGTTTTGTAATTTAAGAGACATGCGCCAGAAGAGAAAAGGAATTATTCAATTAGACGACCTCGAGCATCGCACCGCGAGTCTCCCCATAAACTGCTATGCACATTGAAGTCTCCGAGAACATACGGCTCTGGAGGTTCATCAATTAGAGACTGGAATTCGTGTTTATTAAGTTGGTGATGCAGAGTTATGAAAATACAAATTGTCACTAGTTTGTTGAATATAACACCTCGAACAGCCACTGCCTCAAGAGATGTTTGAAGCAGTAGATGTGTACAGGCTGTTCCTTTATTAGCTATAATGGCAACACCATCGGATGACGCGACCGCATGATCTGGGTCCTTTCGAAAAATAATGTAATTGCGTAAAAAGTTGGTGTGTTTAGATTTTAAGAGTGTTTCTTGTATACACAGCAGAGTTGATGTATGTTTGTGTAAAAGTTTCTGGATATCGTCGAGGTTCCTTAACAGTCCTGTGACGTTCCATTGTAGTATTTGTGTCATTTTAATGATGTGTGGTGCTGTGTGTACAAAAAGTGTTGCCTTAGATTGCAGGGCCTTTGGAAGGCCCTCTATTTCGGAGTTTTTCTTTTTTGGCATGCTCCAAAGAGTTGCGCCTATCATTCAGGGCCTGAGTCACCGGAGAAGTGGGACTTGTATCCATTGCCTCTTTTGAGATGGTGGATGGTGCCTGCTCGGCAGGCACATTCACAGAACTTTCAGACCTAAGTGCGTTTGCAGTGGTCAGGGTTCCAGCAGACACGGTAGTCTGCCGGCCCTGTTTTTCAAGTAGCGGAGCAGTACAGGCTGCTCCAGCCGGGCGTGCTGATTCAACGATCGCAGCCACACTCTGTGTGACATTCGCGGGTGCAGAAACATGTGACGCTGTGCCATGGCGCTTCACATCTGTGAAGGAGGGATAAGAGGGGTTGTGATGTACGAAACGCTTACGTGCCTCTTGGAATGACAGACTGAACTTGACCTTGAGTTCTACTATTTGTTTCTCTTTTTTCCATATGGGGCATGATTGTGGGTAGGCAGGGTGATTTCGTTCGCAGTTCGAACAATGAGTTGCTTCTGAGTTGCAGTCATCGGATATGTGTTGAATGGATGCACACTTCGCGCAAGTGGCGCGCCCTCTGCAACTCTGCGATCCATGCCCGAAACATTGGCACTTGAAACATCAACGAGGATTGGGCATGTATGATCTTACACGCAGCTTGAAATAGCCGGTTTCTATTGATTCTGGAAGGCCACTTGTTCTAAAGGCGATTACTATGTGTTTTGTAGGGGTCTGTTTCTTGTCATGCCTCGTCATTATTCTCTGTACCTTCACGCTTTCATCTTGACATCCATCTAACAGTTTGCTTTCGCTCAGATCGACAAGGTCATCATCAGAAATTACCCTACGGACAGTGTTCATAGACCTGTGTGGGCCCACTGAAACAGGAGTGTCCCCAGATGATACAACTCTGAATAGTTTGTTGTCTGTGCTTTGTCTCGAACCTCCAATGAGGTTGCCACTTTCCATCTTTGTGATTTCATACCCTGGGCCAATTTCTTCCGTTAGAGTTTTTGACACTAGGAACGGTGAAATCGCTCGGACTTTCTTCTTTTCGTTTTCACTATGAATGACATGATACTTTGGCAAGCTCTTCTTTGGTTTGGTCAGGGTGACTGCTTCTTCGGTGCGCCGCCTTTTGAGGGAGTTATCAGGAAAGGGGGAAAAGCATTTGCCATATGGAGAGTATTCATTTCGGCAGCAATGGTGGTTACCCACCACCGAGCCCAACAAAGGGACGCTACAGAGTTAATTCACAAACACTTGGAGATGCCAGCCACGCATCGCCGCTATAACCTAATGTATTTACCCAAGGTTGGATACCTACGCAAGGTTAACCCTCGCCGCCAGGAAATTTGGAAGTAAATGGAAGAAAGAAGACGACAGGACAAATAAAAAGTGTGAGAAAAAGTTGAAGATGAAAAAAGAGAGAGATAGGAAGAGGTGACTGTCGATTTCCCTTGGGTGGGTCAGCCCAGGGGTGCCGTCTGCGTGAAGCCGGGGCCAAAGGGGTGTGTTGCTTCTGCCGGGTGGCCTTAAACGTCCTATCACCCTGCATCGGCTCAACTTATAGGATTCTCTTTTCCTCGACACAGCTAAGCCACGCACGACGAGGCGTGGGAGGGAGTCGAAACCCCCCCCCCACCATTGGCTCGGGTCCGTAGTGTTGCCAAGCACCAAACGCCTGCTTGCGCAGACGCCCCTGTGGGGACCAAGGAGACCACTAATTATGCGGCATATTGGTGTTAAAAGATCATTGGCACTATGGCAGGGGTGGAAGTAGATTTCAGTGTTTTGAAGCAGCTCAGGAAGCAGGAATAATTCTGTTTTGGGGCAGCTTTGGCGCAGTAAAATGGTAGCTTTAGGGCCAATTGGAAGCAACTTTTTAGGGTCAAACATCATTGTCAATTGAAATTATTTAGAACTGCTAAAGGAATTTTCTATATTTTCACTAAACATTCAGTACTGATGAGCTGACCAGACTTACCACCCACAAATATGTGTGTGTTCACATGCTCCCATCATTGAACATCACAGCAGACAGAGAAATAACTCCGAGAAAAGAAGGGATAAGCGATGCTTATCTCTTGTTCACTTGGCAGAAGTTTGAAATCCACACGCTAATTAAACAAACTACTTTGTTCATCTGTGCTTAGTCTGGAGCAGAGTGGGGACGATGACTTCATACGGCGAATTATGCGCTTGGTACAGTGAGCCGCCCAGCAGAGACGGTGTGGGCAGCAGAGGTGCCACGTAGCATGCAACTAACCAGGAGATGATCGAGTCCACGCAACCGCTCTGTGTTTTAATGAAAGTGTCAGTTGTTGCTTGGTGTAAAATAGCAGTAGAGAAGCGCACATATGTATCCCGGAAAGTGAACAATATCCGCTCTGCAACTACTGTATCTTAGTCGCTGCGTATTTTGGACCCTGTAATAGTTTTGAAATGCTCCTTGGCATCGCCACTGCACGCTATAAAACGATCGTGCAAGAGTGCCAGCCCAATTTTTTTTTTTTTTTTGGCACTTTGGCAAAAAGGAAGCAAATACTTTGGTAAGAACTTTGGGTAACAACTGCTGTGATACAGTATTTGTTTATTGGTGGTGATGGCGCACGTCAGAAGATGCACGTTTGTACCTGTATACGCGCATTGCCGTTTAGTGCATGATCATGCCATGTTCCCAGCAGGGACAAATGATCGAAGTTTCACTACATTACTAGATATCGATTCACACTTACTCATGGTGGTGCCACCACATTTGTGGGGAAACCACGGCAATCACAGCGATTAGACGAGCACTAGCAAGCCCCACGGATAAACCGCATTATGTACGTGTCACCAACGAACTACCCTGGACATGAGTGTGGCCACTTCCTTTGTGTAACCGACCCTCAGTGCTGCTCGGTTGACAATAATAGTCAGCTGGATTTGGCGGTTTACGCTTCCAATTGACAATTATTGCGGAAATAGCCAATTATGTGCAGCCCGGCGCAGCAGGTCAGATTGATGCAGAATGGCGCAATTGGTGCAGCACTTCCACTCCTGCACTATGGTCTCAAAGCTAATCATACGTGGATGGGCTCATAAGTTAACTCTCTAAGACTAAAATAGAGCTTTGAGTCTGAGTGTCAATGAGCCCTGGTGAGTAATATCTTGTCGAGTTTAAGTACGAGTGGGTCCAGTTAAAAAAATGTTTTAGCGCGTCCGAGTCCAAGTGACTCCGGCTTAGGGAAATTTTTAGTGATGAGGTCCATTGAAGCCCGAGTGAGCCCTAGGGCCATATATATTTTGTTAGTGAGTCTGAGTTAGCTCAACATTTTTCGCTGAGCTCTGCATTCCAGTCTCACGAATATGCAGCGACTTCGACTCCATTTCTTTGGGACCCCTATTAAAAAGTTTTTTAATAACTCTGGCTTCAGCAGTCACACCACTCAATGCTGTAAATGAATGGCAGAGGCTTATGCTTCAATCACGACTTCGCCAAGGAGAATGAATCATTGGAAGTTTTCTGACAACCTACTTCTGGCTGTGGCACCCATATGACAGACCGCACAGCCTCGGAGATCTTCTCTCTCACTGAGAGCGCATTCATGATATAAGCTACCTGCAGAGTTCACGTGCTCCTTACGGTTGCATACTAAGCAATGACGCTGCTAAGAACACACTTAACTATATTCCCCACATCAGACAGTGCAACAATTAGCTCACGTGTTCACAGGAGGCCCGAGTTACGATGGGTGAAATTCTCAAGCTATGTACAGAAAGTTGCAGGGCCCCTTTCATAAAGATGACAGAGTGGGCCCCAAAGTACTAAACAATCTAGAATTATGCTGACATGACAAAGTCGTAACAGTGGTGAACTGAACGCACGTCCTAACATTCCTTAAACTAGCTCGCATTTCAAGGCTGCTGTGGTGGTATAGTAGTTGCGGTGCTCCAGTGCTGACCCGAGGGTCACGGGTTCAATATCGACCACGGCGGTCAAGTTTCGATGGAGACGAAATGATAAAGACCCCTGTAATTACACTCCGGGGCACGTTGAAGGGCTCCAGGTGGTTGAAATTTGCAGAGCTCTTTACAAATAATCATGTCACCTCAGAATAACATTGTGTTTTTTGCACATAAAGCAAAGGAGTTATTATTATTAGCTCACGGTTCATTTTAAAGGAGAGTGATCTTCCCATCACTCTCCTTCCTTCGTGTCTTTTTTTGGGCAACCCAAATGTGTGTTCAATTTTTCGCAGTAGCAGTGTTTATGAGTTGGTAACTTCCCAAATGACTTCAGAACTAACGCTGCAACAAAATAATTTACATCAACTTCTATCAGTCTACCAAAAGCCAGAACTGTGTTAGTGCTATTAGTGACAGAAACATATGAGTTTGCTCTCAAAGAGTTAATGCATTGAGCAGAAAAGTGGGCAAGCTTAATGAAATGCACGTTTTTTCCTTCACTCTTAATAATGTTATCAGTGTGAGCAAACCTTACCGCTTGAACCCTTTGCTTGATGTTCACATCTGGAGGACGCCATTCCAACTGTTTCCAGGCCTCTGGATTTGGCTCTGTAGGCACGTCTTCCTCGTCGAAATTTAGGAAGCAAGCAAACTTCACACGGCGGTCACGAGCTGTAACACGTCCCACACACACAAAAAAAAAAATGCTTTTACCTAGCTACAACCATTATGAATGGGTTTTCATCACAATAGCTTTCTACTCAATTTCACGATTCTAGTGAAGCCAGTTTGTTTCACGATCCCGTTAAAAATGTAATTTGTCAATGGCTGCTGTTGTCCACAACAAAGTGCGGTCAACTTCACCTGATTAGGCAGGTTGAATGGAGCACATCTATATTTAGTTAGCACAATAATAAAAGGTTTTGCATTAAAGGCACACTAAAGAGCAAAACGACTTTTATTGTATTGGTAAATTGATCTTTCGTGGTGCCAAAAACACCAGGCTTGCGGCAAGACGACGATTAGCAAGCAAGAAAACGTGCAAAAAGATGTGGGTGACGACACTACAATGAAGTTTGTGTCCCATTTGCAGTGACGTCACATACGTAATTTTGACGACACCTACTGAGGCCTATGTAGTTTGTAACCAGTGAAAACCATGTGAAGTGTTCTCTGAGAGGGCCACACAATAAACATACCAAGTTTTAATTAATTCTGTGGAGCCAATGATGCCAAATTACGATATATACACTTTGTGATCTATGACTTCAAGTGTAAAGATTTCATCGCAAAATTCGAAGATTAAACTGTGAACTTGCTTTTCATTTTCATTACTAAGCCTATGATAGTGAAATCAAGAACATTAGTGTTGTCAGAATACAAGTGTTCAATCAAAACCAGTTCATTGTTTCTTTTAGCCTTTATTTAGGTTCACAGCCTTACCTCATTACTGTTACCTTAAAGGAATAGTTAAGAGCAAAAAATGCTTTTATTTGTTAGTAAAGTAGAATTTCACAATTCTGAAAACACCACTCTTACTGCAACGCAATGCTTGGGAAGCTAGAAAACGCGCAAAAAGAAAATACGAGTAGAGGTGCCACCTTGCGATTCCCGCACTCAAACCCCGGGCCTGTGATGACGTAGATTTTGAAGGTGTCTTCTGGGTCCTGCATAGCTTACCATCAATAACAATTAAGTATATTGTCATCTGTCGGTGCCATAGACCTAGAATACAATGTTTGAGAAGATTTGATCGAGCCAATGTGGTAAAATACGAAAATACAGTTTGAAAATTTTGATGTCCTGCACGGATATTTCGGCGCAAAATTTTAAAATGAGACTTCAATCTCAATTTTCTTCGCTAATAATCAACTTGTGATAATGAAACAGCTGGCATTAAAGTTCTCAGAGTGCAGTTTGTCAATTTAAACCACGAAATTGTTTCTCTTTAGTGTCCCTTCAACACTGGTGCGAAGATTTAGGAAAGCAGAATATAGACTACATGTGCGAAACAGTTTCAGTGAACATGCTTCTAACCTATGGGAAGGCAACAGTATTTTTGTACAAGACCAATGCACGTAAAAGATTTTTTTTTTATATACATGAAGCCAACACTCAAACAATAACACACAAACAAAATGCTAACTGAACCTACTACGGCCTGCAGATTCTCACAGTCTCTTCTCCCAATGTTGAAGTAATGATCGCAGTATACCCTCTTACCTGCTAGCATGTCTACGCGCGGTTGCAAAACTTGCCCGTCTATGAAAAGTTTTGTGAATTCCCCTCACACATAGAAAACCTATTTGAGTCTCAAACCTGTGACATTAACATGCAATAGCTAAAGTAGTACAACACCATTCGAGAACTTCATTCCACCCCATAATGGCTTTATATGTGCTACACTGGACAACAATGATGATATTAAGGTTGTGTTAGAAGTTGTAGGAGACTATCAAAATGAACCGAAATCAGAAAGAAAATGGCAACAGTCAAGGATCACTGCAAGCGAGGGTGGAGAAAAAACAGATAGAATATGTAGACGTTGCCAGCCCAAATGCGCACGCGGGCGAAATCATAGGCATCGACACACACGGCTTCGAACTGGCTCGTCAACCAAAGAATACGCTGGAGCTGTCGCATCTGTGGCACCTTCTGGTAGCACAGAACTTGACCTGAATTCCCTCACTGCTTTCATTGCCCAACTGAACAGTAGCCTGGATAATCCGCCTAGTGGGTATGCATTAATTTTTGATAGAATATGGTGTGCACAAAAACACTAGAAGCGAGAGGAAAACATAGGTCACCATCTGCGTTGTTTCCATTTTTCTTCAAGCGCCCGTATTCAAGTGTAAACCATGCTTTGTCAAAATACACCTGAGCAGCGTTGAGAAGGTGAATCAGTTTACTGTCAAGCAAGAAACCAATGGTTGTCTACCATGTTCTAGTCAAATGAGGGAACACCAGCCAGACTTTCAATGTCTACAGGAATTCTACACAAACAGACCGGTACTTACATTTTAACTCAGTTCATCCGAATTCACAAATATAACCTGTTCCCAAGCACCAGTACCTACATTTCACTTCAGTGCATCCGCATTCACAAATACCTTCTGTCCAGAGTGACCCAGGTTGGCGAACTGATTCGTGAGCCGACTCACTTGTACTCACTGAGACTCACTGCTCGATCAATCTGAGTCCGAGTGAGTGCGGGTGCGTAATATTTCGGTGAATTTGAATCCGAGCGAGTCTGGCTGAAGAAAATTTTCGTGGGTGTGAGTCCGACTCGGAACGATTTTCGCGAGTCTAAGTGCGAGTGAGTCCAAAGGGCAAGGTATATCTGTTGAGTGAGTCTGAGCGAGTTCCATTTGCTTTTGCCAACCTATGCCAAGCGAGAAATATTTTTACAAGCCACGACGACTACAACCGTTACCGTGAAAGCAGCTCTGGATAATTAAAAATGTATAGATAATTCCAGTCCTTCTCACCCTCAGTATTGAAACAACTATCGCTGCCTCATAGGCAGCCTTCAATGCAGTCTCTGAAAATGGGAATAGCCGTCCTGTATGTATCTAGAACAAGTGAGATCATCGCACACATCATGCACAGGTCTATCTATCGTCGAAATCGCACATGCACTAACGCAGAAGCTAAGAAACGCCTTAGTAAACGTAAAGGACAAGCTTCTGAGTGGAAATTTCCCCAGTGTTGTTTACGGCATAGTCTGCCATGACCGTGACAACAAGTACTGTATCGGTGAGACAAGAGACTTCAAGAAAAAAGTGAAACAGCGTAGATATGACGTTATGAAATGAAACGTGCCCTCTAATGCCCTTGTCGAACACGTGTAATCTACAGGCCACAATACTCATTGGTCAAGTCGGCGTGTTCTGGTGAAAAAAAAAATGTTGCATAGTGCCTGTACCTGGAATCTTTGCATACACAGATGAGTATGCATATGCTGAAAAGGAGCTACAGAACACCACCAACAGTGTACCCTCGCTGCTTACATCACATACTTATGTGTACTTGAGTAAGCTGTGTCATTCTTATGGCCGTTATTGCGAACGACACACCCGTATTTGGAGTCGAAGTGTCAGTAAGCAATTTGTTCTTTTATCTTGTGTATCCCTTTCCACTAACAGCGTGCGCTTTCTCAGCCAGAGACAGGGTGCTGTCAAACTTTGGAATTTTTCCTGTTTTTTTCACGACTAAAACAACAAGAAGGAAGAAAAAAAAAATCACGAACTTGGCTCAGTTTCTTATGGCGTGCCTTTGCGTCGTTCCGCAATATATTTGCACTCATTTCTCAGCTTCAAGCCTCACTGCAAGTAGGGCGACTTACTTCGGCCAATCATGGCATTTCTCGGACGGAACGGTGTCCCCGACGCCAGCTCACGTCGTTTTGGCTCGTCTCGGAGAGCCTGTATTGACATGGTGTCAAGACGAGAGAACACTTGGGGCAGTATGAAGACCGGCGCGTCTTTCATTAGCCAGTCTGTTGATGACATGGGCGGTGGAATGAGCTGGTCGAGCAAAGACTCGTACCCAGTTCCATCTGCTTTTCTTCTCATGGGTAAATACTGGAAATCCACCATGCCTGAAAAGAAACACAGTGGTGAACAAATGCACAGAGAAATGGAAAAGTTGAGGACACTGGAGCATTACCTTCAAGAGTAACATGATAAAGTAAATACACTAACATGATATACTAACATGATAAACTAACATACTAACATACTAACATGATAAAGTAAATAGGCCCAGCATGCACTGCCTTCAATGATGTCACAAGGAAAGAAATATTTGTGCATGTAACCAAGGCCGTTCCAAACTGTTTTAGAATGCCTATTGCAAGTAGAGTTGTGAAATGTCCACTAAACCATAATTAATTCTTTTGCAAATTGGTAAAGTTCCACTACGTGCTCGTAAGGTGCCACGCACACCTATACACTTTGTAATGGGTATGTCGGCAGCTTCAAACCAACCACTTGTCACTCAATTCTTGCCAACCACTTGTCAACTAGCATTCCTTGCAAAATACTGGAGCACATTCTCTACTCAAGCATTGTAAAATTTCTCGAAACTAACTCTTTTTTTACCAGCGCCCAACATGGCTTCCGCACAGCTATCACTTGTGAAACCCAACTTATTTCTTTTTACTCATAAACTTAACATCATCCTTGATCGTTGTTCACTGGCAGACTGTATATTCTTAGATTTTTCCAAAGCATTTGAAAAGGTATCACAAAAGCTATTACTCCTTAAACTAAGCAAATTAAATCTAGGTCGCGATCTTTTAACATGGCTGGAGCACTTTCTCTGCAACAGAACGCAGTTTGTTTCCGCTAACAATTGTAACTCCCCTTCTAGTACTGTTCATTCCGACGTCCCTCAGGGTTCAGTTTTAGGTCCGCTTTTGTTTTTAATATATATTAACGACCTTCCATCAGGGTGTCTTCTAACATTCACTTATTCGCAGATGACTGTGTAATATTTCGGGATTTTAACAATATAAATGACGTTCACATTCTGCGGACTGACATGAACGCAATTTGAAACTGGTGTGACACGTGGCTAATGGACCTTAACACTACCAAATGTAAATCAATGCGAATTTCTCGGTCCTTATCTAAACCTGTTACGTACTACCTTAACTCTTCCCCTCACGAGTCAGTCACTTCTTACCGCTATCTTGGTGTTCATATTACTTCCTGCCTTACCTGGTCACTTCATATTAACACGATTATCAACAGTGCTAACGGACTGTTAGGGTATCTTAGGCGTAATTTCTCTTCCGCCCCTATGTCATTAAAGCTAACATTATATAAAACATTAGTCCGTAGTAAATTAGAATATGCCTCTTCCATATGAGATCCCAGTACTGATAACCTAATCAGTTATTTAGAGCTAGTACAGAATAACTCCGCCCGTTTTATACTGTGTAACTACAACCGTATCGCTAGCATAACGTCCATGAAAAACACACTGAACCTTCCTTCCCTTGCATCCCGTCGTCAATTTTCTCGCCTATGCCAGTTTCATAAATTATTCCATCACAGTTCTCATTTGCGCAACGAACTCATACTTCCACCAGTGTACATTTCCTCAGGAGTAGACCACGTTCACAAAGTTGGAATCCAGCCCTGCCGAACAACAACTTGCCTCCAATCCTTCCTACCCCGCACTTCAAAAGAATGGAACCACCTTCCCAGACTAACAGCCATCGTTGTCGACCACCAACTTTTTCGTACCGCACTAGCTAATATTGTTTACCCAGGAACCAAACAGCCTGTATCATTTCATCAATTTTGTATTTGACCTGTATATTTGTAGCCACTCCCCTCTTTATAAGAACCCTCATGCCCTCAAAGCCTCAGTTACCCTCAGGGCCTCTGGCCTTGAGGGTAAATGGAAATAAATAAATAAATACACACCTTATAACCCCTGGTGTTATTCTAAGATTCTGTCACATAATATTACATGGTTTTAGACTTCGAAGCACTACTATGGAGCATGGCTCCATAGTAGTGCTTCACCTATCTCGAACTTTTGCTGACAACCAAGGATGCTGAGACTGAAATTTCTGCAAAGCGAGCTCTTCAATTCTCTCGCATCTAAAACAAACCGCCCTCCGGAAAATTGTGTACAAAGAACACATGTGGCAACCCAGCCACTGGGCTTTATCACGAGTTGAACATTGCTTGAAATGCAGCCTACACATTCATGGTTGTGCTGAACACACTCTACATAAACTAAAAACAAAACCCAGTTCGAGGAGGCAAATCCTGTTGTATACAACCTTTGTCTCAGTAACTTTTGCACGGTTGATTACGTGTAAAATGACACGCGTGCCAACTGAGATCAATATTCCGATTTACGGTAGAATAGCAGTTACACTACTAACCCGCTTGCTTCTTAACTATGTCACTTGTGCAGTGGAACAAGTAAGAGCAGGTTACACTGCGTGAAGGCATCTCCTTTGATGACCACTTACATGTCATATCTTACAGGCACTTTTTTGCTCATTGTGATGTAACTCAGTTAATCGATTCTACCTCTCGCGTACATAATTAATGAGTATTGTGTTCACTTCGTAAGACAGCCAACTTTTTTTTTTTACACCCCAAGAAGCTAAAACGTTGAGTTACTAATCCCTCGAGCGCGGGTTCGCTTACCAGCCACAGGAGCCGCATTTACATGAGGGCCGAAATGCAAAAGCACCTGTGAACGCACGCTGAACAGCTGCACGCAGTCAAATCGTGCCTAAATCATATCGTCGCTTCGGCACACAAAACCGTTTAGCTAACGTTCTCTACGTTCACAACGCCCGTGATTCCGGCGATGTTGACCAGCGGGGACTCACCACGAAATTTGTAGGCCGTAGAAATGGTGCCTTCGATTGTCACGGTGTACGGTTCATCCGCGTTGCCGCGGTTCTTCTTCACTTTCAAGACGAGGCAGGACACGTCCGTATTGTTGCCGTAGGCGCTCTTGCAGTACGGATCTTCCGGCCTGAACTTCATCTCCAGCCTCCGCGTCGGGTCTGCGTAGGTCTAAATGAGAACGCGACGAAACGTTAGTTTCAGACTTCCAAGCGCACAGCACCACTCATGCGTTCGTTTCGCGGACTTACCTTGGAGATCTCTTCAATACCACCGAGGCTTTTCATCATTCTGTCCGTGTTTTTAACGATCGCCGGGTACTCGACAAGCACGAGCTTCCGATCCTTGAACGTCAATGCCGTCATGTCGTTCTGATCCAAGCTTTGCGCGACTATTTCATTAAGTGCGTAGATGACGTTAGAACAATGTGGCCTTGTTTTGACTCGCTACCGCTATACTTCACTATGACAGCTAGCCATTAAAACAGCGGTATCACAGAATCAGTTCCTCTTCGGTTTATCGGTGGCGACTGAGAAATGTCTGAAACATGCTCGAAAGTCTTGAAAGTAAGCGCTGCGCTGCGCCATTACGGTTTCGGGCGATGTTGATGTTGGTGCGACTGCACTGCAGTCAGCAATCAACTTATTGCAAAACAAAAATTAGAAATTCCACTTAACAACCCATACATTTTGTTTACCTTGTAAAGCTAATAAGTTTGTTGTAGTAAAAAGCAGAAAAATATTCAGCATCGCTGTTTTATTATACAGTAACAGAACGTTAAGCGCTCACATCAGCGCGTAATTTAAACATCATTCTGACCAGCTGTCTGGTTATGTTGTCCTATAAGTATTATGTAATGCTCGAAAGCAAGCAATAATGGTCCTGAAGTCGTAAAATTGCGCTTTCGGTCTCAGTAAACTCTGGTGGTGCAGCACTACAGCACGCTTGAGACTTCGATGGAACGCCTATGCTCGAAAATGTGTACGTGTAAGCGCAGCACAAGTGTGTGTCCAGAGATTTGACCCCAGTCCAATGTGTACTACATGAAAGATGTAAAAACAGCTTTCTGTGAGTGCATGGCTTGCTTGAAAACTTGGTTGTATCATATATGTATAGTGCTGTGAGGACGTATCAAACACATTGGCGCACGCACGAGGAGAGGGGGTGGGGGGCAAAGAACACCAGTAGTCTACAGGTGGTGTTGGGGCAGATGGGTCGCCGTTCCTACTAGTCACGTAAGAGAAGGGTGAGTGCAAACTTCCAAGTCTGCCCCACACGTTGACTTAACAGAGGGGGAAGCGCTGTGGGGTACATCCCACATTCTATTTCACTTAAGAGGAAGGAACCTTAAATGAAAACGCCTGTGATTCAGCACGCACCAGAAAAATAAGTTCGCATGCGTATCCAATGCGCATGTGATCCATTCACTTTTTCCGTGCGCCCCTCTTTGTACGCATAACGTTATTCTATGATGAATCCTTACCAATCAATATTTAAAATATAATTGTGATTGCTATTTACCTATCTGCCATTTAATATGTTACACACCCGTGTTCAATCCACGAGACATTGCACGCGTTCACATGTCTTTGCATGTGGGGAGACAGCCACATTAGAGCACGTCTTGCGCACGTGCTAAGCCATGGAGTAGCTCCACTCTAGCTTCGCCTTGCCGCAGTGGGACACGCTTCTACGCAGCTTTACTACAGTGTAGCTTTAGCCTAGTGATCAGCTCACGGTTGTCCAGCGGGCCCCCGAGGTGGTCGCACGACTTGGCTTTCCGGTCCCTGCCTATTGCGCCACCCCGTCACGTTGCGCAGGACAAAATGAAGCTTTTTTTTTTTTTTCATTCCTTCCTTTTGCTTCCTTCTATGTCGTTTATCTGGCACTGGTGAACTTTCATGTACCTGCAGGATGATTTGTGTTCCATTCGTGGATCAGGATGTACTGCTGTCACTGGTTCTTTCAATCGAACTTTTCGTCAAGATTTCGTTTTGTTGAGCATAATAACAATATCCGGGGTTTAACGTCCCGAAACCAGGATATGATTATGAGTGACGCCGGAGTGGAAGGCTCCGGTAGTTATATATACCATCTGGTGTTCTTTGACGTGCACTGACATAACACAGTGCACAGAGCTCTAGCGTTTCGCCTTCATCGAAATGCGACCCACCACAGTTGGGGTCGAACCGTCAACATCGAGGTCAGTAGCAGGGCACCGTTACGGCTGCACAACCACGGCGGACATTTTGTTCAACAACACCTTTGACTTCTTTATTTGCCTTGTTTTGAATGCAGATCGCATGTTGCTTGGTAGCGTCTGATTGACTGCATTTGATAGATACCTACAACTACATTGAAGCCCAAGTAATTGAAGTAAGACTGGAGAAACATTGGAGGAGTCTATGTGTTGCAGTGGACGTAGTCAGGCCGGTGATGATGAATTGAAGTAATTCACGATTATAGTTTTTTGTTTGTTCACTCTGAACAAACCAAGGATACATTCGAGAAGATTGAGAAAAAAAGAAGCCTGGTGTTTTATTAAGGATACGTGTATGACAAGAAGCAATATTATCGTAAAGGTGCAATAAAACAAGATGTGGGGGTAGGAACCAAATATTTAATATCCCTAACATAAACCATTATTTGTGCACGCTAATGCCACAGCCATTCGATGAATACCAACTGTGTTTTCATCGAGTGGCCGCGCTAATGCTTGCTCGGTTATTCATAGCTGTTGATGTTGCAAGGCTAGTTCGATTTAGAAAACATAATGGTCTAAGGAATTACTACCTGACATAACGTTCTATTATCCAGCGGTGGAGTTTCAGTGAGATATACGTAATACCAATAACGCGCACTACTGCTTCCATATAGGTTAATATGGCCAAACTTTTCCGGCGTGTACCTGTATACTCATAGAACAGCGTACAACTTTCCGTGTCTGATATAGATGCGTTTAACAATGGTGATAGTCTGGTGGTTGTTCCGTATCTTTAACTAAGCTCGTGTTGTTGTGGAAACAACCTTGCGATTAGTTCTCTGGTACTGGAAGACTGGATGATATAAAGCTCCGCCGAAACGCTTGAGCTGTGCTCATTTCCCACTGAAAATAAATCTTTCCAATCCAGTCCTTGGCAAGACCATGGGGACATGGTTGACGAGCAAAGAGAAAGACGGGAGTCTCACGTTTGGTATCATTGGATACACAGACATAGATGACAGTGATCGTGCCATTCGCCCTCTCAATTCTCCCCCCCCCCCCTAAAATTTAGTTTGTATGCACACATATAAGGTACGCTTATAAATGCACATGTACAGCCACGCATATTTTTTTTTTTTTTTTCAAAACCTGAACGTGCGAGCGTCGACAAGCCAGTCGATGGAGCACAGCGCCAAAACAAACGAAAATACGTGCTCGCCTGCGATGAGGGAGGTAAAACTTTATTAGACCAAGGGATTTGGGCACTTACGTCCCAGGGTCCCCGCACGACCCCACTGCGCTATGCGTTCATGAGTTCCTGTGCAGCCGCCTTCTGCTAGGCTGCTCCGGGAGGTAGGTAGGTAGTAAACTTTATTCACCGGGAACCGGACCCCAGGGCGCCTGAAACAGGCGCTTACAGACTCGGCGGTCGATGCTCGCGCTTTCAGGTTTAAAAATGGCCGGCTGTACCTCTCCCAAAATAAAACCCAGACTGCATCCCCTGCGCGGCACTTTGTACCACAATTTCTGTTGGCATACTGCTTTTTCGGAAAATGACATGTTGTCTTCCAGTGGCACTCACACAGCATAGACGTGCTCACAAAATAGAGGGGGGGGGGGGGGGGGAGGCAGGAGGGGTGGCTTTTTCTGCTCTTCTTAAATTACCTTATAATTAGAGTGGGAAGTGTGTCCAATCCCCTTGGTCTTGTAGCGTCGTCGCTTAAAGTGCATTGGTATGGCAACGCAAGGTTTTGACGATAATGACGACCAAAGACCCCGGATATTTCATTACAAGAATCATTTAATTACGCCAGGAAAGCCGAGGACCAAGGGTAGGTCGTTACGAGAAGTACGCATAAACTGTGAAGCTTGTTCTTTTTTGTTGTTGATAGTAACCAAAAAAAGGGGGGAGGGGGACAGGCGTAGGGAGACAGGTTTTCGGTGGCAGGGGGACCACATTTATCTGAAGGGGAGGGACTAAGCAAGGGCAGATATGATCCAGTGCCATTTTATGCTCTGTGTGCAATGGCAAAAAAAAATGAAAAAATTACCCGAAGTGTGGGGGGAGGGGCACGGGCCCAGAGTTCTATTCCTGGCTATATACCACTCGAGGGGGGGGGGGGGAAGGGAAGGCTGCGGCAGAACGTTGCCCCCCTTCTACAATGGAGGGCCCTGCGCACACCTTCCCATATGTAAACTGGCAGTTACTGCGTACGCTCCCTACGGAACAATATACAGTACCTACATCGACCTTAGCGACCTCGTCGCTCATAGGGCGAATTCTTTTGAGAAAACAGTAGAGGGGTAGGGACGGCAAAAGTTGGGGGCAGAACACTGAGAGCACGGCCACTCTACCAGTCACAGGAATGCGGCACGCTTCCGGAGAGCAGGTGAGACGGTGACGAGTGGGAGGAAATATACCATGCGACCAAATCATTCGAAACACAGACGTTCTCTGCAGTACGGCCGCGAAATACGGTCAAGATCTGTCAGTCACAGTTTCACCATTATCCCACTTTGCACTTAAATATAGTTCATTTATGCAACGACGCATCCAGAGAACGTAGCTGAGTGCTCTCCCTATCCGTCGCCTTCGCCACCCACAGAAACTGCACGAATACTAGGGTCCTTAGAATACTGGCACACTAATAAGGCGAACAGGGCGAGAGGTGGTAAGCCAGAAGGAGCGTCAACAAACTGAGGGGATGGGAGAGATAGGAAAGATGGAAACATGGTCACAAGAGTCCGAGCACGGGGCACCACTTGCGAGAGCTCTTGTCGGCATCAGTAGATGGCGTAGAGCAAGTACAGTCGGTCAGAGCTACACTGTCGTCGAAGGTCGTCGGTGGCAGGAGGTGACGTAGGGCGAGCCCAGTCGGCCAGAGCTACGCTGACACCGGAGATCGCGAGGGCACAACCGGTGGGCACGGAATCCAGCAAGCGAGAACAGCGGTGTCAAACTAGAGTCCCTAGTATATTATAGGGACCATGGTCATGCTACAGAAGGTTGCTACCATTGCCTCCGAGCTCATTGGCTGATGAAAAATCGAGCCACGTGACTCGTGGACTGCGCCTACTCCGCTTTTAAAGGATAGCACTACAAACTGCTCCTGGATGCTCTCGGTGCAGCAAAAGCGCTCTCCCTCTGACCCCTGGATGGCATTGCTTCTACTCCTCTTCGACCGCTGAAACACGCCGGCTCTGAATAGAGCACTTTCAGCGTGCTTTTGAGTGCTCCTGTGTCTCCCAATGGAATTCGGCAATAACCGCGACGCGCTGCCGCTTCACTGGTCTATTCTGCATCATCGTCCGTCAGTTCCCGTCGGTGGAGACAGCAGCTTCACGCTGTAGCTCACTTCCTTGCGCGTCAGCCAGCTGTGCGAGTTGTCGAACACGAGCTCATCTGTGCCACAAAGAAACAAAAGAGAAAAAATCCAGGGCTCCACACACCGTGAGAACCATAGGAGAGCGATGCTACCAGTATTTAAAATATAAACATACACCATGAACAGCACGAAAGACAGAACCCAAGTGAAGGAATGACGCTGAGAATCTGTGATCATTGCTGTTACAGTATGTGTCCTTCTACTGGTCTTCTGCCTTTTACCCTGTTTTTATTTCAAGTATATCGCGATTCGCCCAAGCTGAAATGATGCTTGAATTCAGACTAAAACAGTTCAGCCTCAATTCAAGCATCATCATCTCGAGCGTTATTAAAATAATTTAGAGCATCACTCCCCCCGCCTTCATCCCAAGCGTTACTATAATAATTTTGAGCATCAAATCCTCCCCCCTTATAATTTTGTTTTATTTATTTATTTCCTCCCCGTTCACAAGACCTGTGTTGCGCCTACTACTACTGTTACTACAACAACATTGACAAATGACACACGGTAGGTTAATGCTGCTAACGCCTCTTTTGCAACCCCTCCCCCCCCCTTACCAAAGCTCACGCGCTGAAGCTTCCATGTACTCAGTGGAAAGTGTCCGATTACAGGCACTTGGCCGAAGCGACAACGGTTACGAATGAGTGCTACCATTTACACTTACACGTTCCAGGCTCCTGGCAATGGAGGCTACCGCTATGCGGCTCATGGCGAGAGCACGGGATTATCGTGGGAGGCACCAGGTCACGTGACTCGTCCGCGTCCCTGGCTCCATTGTTCGGCCTGAATCGCACGGTGAACTTCAGGTCTCCGGACGACGTGCAGAAATCCCATCGCAGCTCTGAGCCTGCTCGCGCCACGGATACCTGCATGACGAAAAATAAAGGAAGAACCATTGGCTGCCATTACTCCCATTTACTAACCATGTGAAGAGACTGTCTGATTCATGGCCTACCCCCTACTCAGGGTATGTTTCATTCATTCATTCATCCATTCATTCATTCATTCATTCATTCATTCATTCATTCATTCATTTATTCATTCATTCATTCATTCATTCATTCATTTATTCATTCATTCATTCATTCATTCATTCATTCATTCATTATTCGTCTGTACCTTTCAATGTACGCTACAAGTTTCACAATGTATCGCCCCAGACAAACCTATTCTGGCATTCTTTAAAAATGAAAATGCGTAGGCCTAAGTCACAGAAAAAAGGGTTAGCTTGGGCTATCAATGCTAGGTGTAACTTATGTGTACAGACTAAAACGAGGTTAGCAGCATCAGTTTACAAGTACGCAGAAACAAGCACGGAACTTGCTATTGACGGGACCAGGATGAGGAGTCAAAGAGTTTGAAACCACCTCCAACCCCCCCCCCCCCCCCAAAAAAAAAACTGAATTTTCAATTTTGCATGCGTATATGTGCAGGCACACGTAGTAATAGTGGTAAGTTTAGGATATGGCATTGGTTTCTGCTGCACAATGAGGAGCACAGCACAGCGTCAGGGGAAGGGGAAGAGGGAAATAAAGAGAAAAGCAAACAGACAAGATTTTGTCCATTTATGAGGGAGGCCGATGTTGAAAGCACGAACGCACATTATCGTTGATTGAACAAGACAGAAATTGAAAGACAGTGTGGAGAAAGGAGGGTCCCCCCATGGATGCTGTGAATACATTGTGTTTCGGTCAAGTGTGCGGTTGATGCGAAAGCAAGTGACTATAATATTATTGCGTTTTCTACGAGAGGCCGAAATACGTGATGTATGGAGAGCCAAACTACATGGAAAGAGTAGCTCAGGCGTAGCTAGTGCCAGCCAGGTCTGCCCGGCTAACCCCTACTGTGGCAACATCACCAACACCAACACCCTCATTCCAAAAAAATTTTGGCTATGCGCTTGGCGTGGGTGTATGGTTAGCAAGACGTTGATGGAAATATCATACCGGCAGAGTCCAGCTGCTGCCAGCTCCGACGGTGCGCGACTCGGCACCCACGGCTTCGGACCCCTTTCGCCGGTACTTGTCGGGGATGACACCACCTGGGCAGATCTGCGTGCGGAACCCAAGTTTGTTGCTCACATGCGTTACCTTAACAGCAATTCACAACGATATTGACTGGTCAAAAATGACTAACGAACGCTATCCCTCTATCTTACTGGCTCTGAAAGTAAGGTGATAATCCCAGAAACCTGCACTACTTAACGATGTCACACGGTAGTTTTAGTTCGTTGCCATTTAGGCACACTATAGCCCATACATTTCAAAATACCGTGAAACTATTTCATGCTTTCTCTGTCACAGAAACAATTCTGTGGTTATAAAAGGTCCGGTGGCTGGTGAGGAGGTTGCGAAAATGCCACAGATGTTGTACTTTATAGAACCCTCTTACAAAATTCACTCTCCCCCCCTACCCTTGAAAACCCACAAGTAGGTGTGCACTAGGCAGGATGTCTCACTCGAACAAAAAAAAAAAGCAATTGCACTCTTAGGAAGTGAATGAACAGCAAATCTTTATATTGCATACAACACGAAGCACGCGACATGGAGAAAGCATGGGATATCGAACGATAGCCTATAACACACCTTGAAACAAAATGTGAAACGTCCCTCCAGAAATCCTTTTTGAATTCAGCGCATGCTCCATCAACACTTTCTATTTCAGCTGTATACGTATTTTTGGCATGACATCCGTCCTCTTGCCAAGAACGTCACGTGTACTCGGTATTTCATGCACAATGACAATTCGTATTTGCCGCCGTGTGTTTCCATCTTTTTGTTTAGTGGATAAGCATTCAATAGCGAGGTTTTCCGAGTTTCTGTGGCGCATACATAGGCTAGGGTTTTTTACACACTCACAAATAGATTGCCGCCACACACAGCTTTACAGCCACACGAGAGATGCAGTGAATACGACACCCACAGTTAGGAATGTTATGCGAAGACGGCCAGCAGCTAATTTCTTTGGAAACTGATCTAGCGTGACTCGACAAAACATAACGTTATACAGCCGCTGCAGTGAAAGAAGTGACCTCCGCGCCGTCTATCGCTTGACCGCGAAGTCAATGGCGAGAGCCCTGACGTACAAGGCTATGAGTTGTCTGCTAATCCCTATCGAGACAGCGCACGAGGCGTTTGATGAAATTTTGGAGTTCGTGTGCGAGCGACGCAGCCTTCTTCCCCACCCCCCACAGAACTTCGTGATGCACCTTCATGTTACGGAGATGGCCGGCGCGTTTCACCTCTGCTTGAGCTGTGACTGTTGGCCGTCCTCAAGCACTTTGGCTCGTTGATATGACATACGATGAGTGGGGCGAAGTTATCGAAGTGGACTTTATACTGAACATGATGGCAACGGCAAGACTTCGCCTCCAAGTGTCCATTCGATTGCTATAGCGATGAAATGAGCTGGTTTCTGGCGGCACAAGGATTCGATCTGAGTACGTATACCTCCAGACAGCCGCTTAGTTCACATCCAGACAGCTGCTTAGTTCACATAAAGCAGGAAGGATAGTAGGAATCAATTTTACCAAGTCTGTGCAGCATTCATCACCGTCCGGCCCCCTCAGCTTGCCACCCCAACGTACAGGAAGCCGCTCAACATTCATGCGACTCGCCAGCAGCTCCTTCCAGCCACCTGCAAAGCATTCAAAGGTGAGAAATAATGGAGCGGCACTTTTCAGGTGACACTCACTTCAGTCTTGTGTGACGAAATCAGGTGATACAGAGTGATCCCTAAGGAAAAAGTTCAATTATACACCTGGCGTGCCTTTGTTGTTACCTCATTCCACGTTTTCTCGTTCTGTGCCGGAGACCGAATGAGCCGACAGAGGAGGTGATAATCATACAAGTTTGTACAAGTGCTTGCTTGTGTGGGGCGCATCAAGCCAGTAACCTTCTTTAACTTCATAAGAAGTCAGACAAGTGTTGTAAGTTTAACTGCGTGTTTTCAGTAGAAGTTTATGGTTGAGCACAATCTCTTCGTGCTCAACGTTTCATACAGTAGTTATCAGTGTCTCTAAAGTGAATGGTTGATGCACATATATGCTGAAGTCCAATAAAGGAACAAGAAGTACTGAATACCCTTACTAGTATTATTAGCCATGCGATCAAATAGCCCTACTCATGCCCCCTCCCCCCATTTTGGGTGCTTGTCATTCATTCATTCATTCATTCATTCATTCATTCATTTTTCATCTTTACCTTTCACAGTGGGCTACATGTTTTACCATGTATATACAACCATCATCAAGCCCATACTTACGTTCTTTCAATACAAATGCGGGCTCTGGTGTGACAGCTATATATACGTGAACACAATCATGACCGAGGTAGCCCGTGCTTTGTTGCTGTTTCAGTTTGTAAAAGCCATGTTATAAGTCAAAATTGGATGACGTGTGTAGCTATTTTACCACAAGCTACCGAAATACCACTCACTTCGTCCAAATATGTGCACTTTGCCCATGGTCCTCTGAGTCAGCAGGGGTTTGATGATGTTCCACAGAATAGGAAATAGGCTTGGCGCTATAAAAAACAAAAAAAAACAAATGAAGTGTGGCACAGAACTGAGTCTGCGGACAATAGGGACAGAATATTTAATAGTGATAAAAACACACTGCCATACAAGTTCTAGTAGGAGTCGCTTTACCAATATATATAATACTTGTTTTTACCTTATTAAAAAAAAACCGTGGTTACTCAGTTCCAACACATACAAACACACACGTGCAAAGACGCACACACATACAAAAAAATGAACATAAGTGAAGCCTTGCTTCTACGTCATTCTGTAGTTGGGCGGATGCTTTCTTTATGGCGTGTTTATGACCGATACCCTTCAATATTTTTGTTATTTTTAAAATTTTTACGAGATCTGTGTATATTTTATAATTCATAGAAAAAAACTGCATTTTACGATGAATGACCTAAGAAACTGACACGACAATCTAGGATATAACACGCTTTTTAAATATGTCATGGTTGAGAGGCGGGTAAATTAAGCTTGCCGAACGACAGCAGCAACTACTGCGGAAAACAATGCTGCGTGGGCATTCAACGCGCCGGTGTCACAGGACACGCGCAAGCAGCTAGCGGCACGCTGTCTATCACGCTTAACCAGAAGATGGTACAATGACCTTATAAGTCACTGTACCGCCTACATTCCTCTTCGTATTGCCGGCGCGGGAGTCACATGACAGGTTTTGAGGTTTCGAGGCACGCACCCCTGCCGGCTTGAGGCGGTCGCCGTTCGACGTAGACGGTTGTGCAGAGAGGGAAAACTGAGACTGCGCATGTCAATTGCTATGACGACGCCTGTGCGAAAGAGAGAATACTTCTAGTACACTGTAGTTTTGGGTGTTTGTCCCGGGACGAGTGGAGCAATCGCTCGAATAAAGGGCCCGCACAATGCTGGCTTCACCCCAGCACAAGCAGTAAGCAGGAGAAGCTGGCTTTACAAGCATGTAGCTACGTGCGTTTGTTCGACTAACCTAGTAACATATACTGTCCTTCTTGATTCAAAGGCCGAATGGAGTATTCGATTGGTTACTAGAAAGTTTCAACTACAATCACACCCCGTAGCGTTACACCCAATGGCGGTCCCATAAAGGTATCCGGCTCCACTCAGGAGTCATCTTACCTTCGAGAGAAGAAAGCTGCCAGAATGAAAAGCCTTCCATGTCAGCCACTACATGCATGGTTTCGATCCGAGCGCCACCGTTCTGCGCAGAAGCGAATGACGTCATCACCACCACCACCACCACCACAACAACAACAACAACGACGACAACAACAAGATATATGTCACTGTGCGAGGGAGATTTCCATATGCAGTTTGGCAGTGCAACTTTTAACTCCACGTATAGGGCCAGTTGTGAGCGTCACAAGGAACGTTAAGATTATAATTGATAACAGAGGCTAATGGTACTTTGCAGTGAAGCAGGCGAATTCAAGCCGCTCTCCTAAAATTTTTTCGATTCGGCACGTACACGCTCATATTCAAAATACACGCACACAATCGAATTCACACACACAAACGTACATAAAGCATTGTTGAACCCCGTCACCACCACCCTCCCCCAGGAAAAAAGTTTCTGGCTACGCTCCAGGAATCTTGTTAACCTGAACGTCACGGACTTAACCTCTGGTATACAGCGATATGGTCAATTAGGATGTGACATTCATTGTGATAACGAATATGTCCCGGTAAACGTGGCCGAAAACCGTAGAGTCATCGGTGGGGGTGGGGAGATTGCTGTAAGAACACGATAGCTGCAGTATGAGATATATAATTAAATTCCATCGAAAAGTTGCACGTCACGTTGGTAACACAATGGTACTCAAACATGGCGACTGTGATGACGTCAAAGCTGCCTCCGTTGCTATTAACTTGCTTCAACGTGACAGCGACGTGTCTGGAATGTTATTGGCCTCTGTGCATGAATAAAAAAAATTGCCTACATGCGGTCTGCTGATAATAGTAACGTGGCATTGGAAAATTCGGTTCCATTGCGTTGGTAATTCAACATGGTAGTTTTCGTGACGTTGGTGCAAGCTATCTGTACAAATGCGCTACATGATATTGACAGGAACCTAACAACAGTAACGCTTTAGTTTCGAGCTCCGCTAGCTCATGACAGCAAACTGAATCCAAAATCTTTGACCTCATCGTATCTCGGGCTGCAACTATCACTGTACCCTCACGCACCAGCAAACCAGCTCACGCAGTGCTTAGATGAGTTAATGCGTATTTGTTACAATGCGTATTTGTTGCTTCTCGTTACAGTTTCCTTTCTGTGTTTTGCCTTTTTTTTGCTTCATAATCTGAGCAAGGACCCGCATTGATGCATGTCTAATTAGCGAAATACGGTGGAAAAGGAAAATGTAATATAGCAACCATGGTGATCTAGCGTTTGTGGTACTTGGCTACTGACCCACAGGTCACGGGATTGAATCCCGGCTATGGCGGCCCCATTTTCGATGAAGGCGAAATTGCTTGAGGTCCATGTGCTTAGATTTAGGTGCACGTTAAAGAAATCGCAGGTATAGTTGAAGTTTCTGGAGCCCTCTGCTATGGCATCTCCCCTAATCAAGTCGAGGTTTGGGGGCGAAGACCTCACTCAACACAACTACATCCATTACTTTTCTGAGGGAGAGCAGTAACCCCAATGATGGAGTGCGAGTCGATTAAATAGCTTCTAGACAAAGAAACACCACAGGAAAACCTAATAGACGCCTGCCAGTCTCGGCGCAGTGGCAAAGCAGCTCTTTTCTCGAAAGTGCCTTGCTGAATTTGTCATTGGTTCATCGTGAATGTTACGCCATAGTAAAGAGCAGCCGCAGCTTGATGCGCATAGTACAAATGAAGAATGGTGTACTTCGCTTTTTATTTTTAGCTAGTCACGGACCATTGCACCAGCTATATACGTTAGTTGCTCGAGAAGTCACCACCTGGCGGCTTTTTAAGACATCGACAAAACTGCATCACGACCGGACTGGAAAGGCGCGCGAGAGCTCTGAGTAAGCAGCAAGACAGCCCTTTACTATCGTGCCTGTAATAATCATGTTGTGTGTTTGAGCCGTCTAACCTGGGAAATTATTATTAATAAGTAAATGTAACAGCCAGGGCTTAGCAATTAGATAAGATTCAAGTTAATAATTCATACCAATAAGTCCAACCATCATCTCTCACACTGACCTGCAGTGTGAGATTTCTCTTGAGCTCCTCTTGTGACTCCAACAGATAGATGCAGTGACGCAGCAGGTCAGTGCGTGACACGGCTTCAAGCATACCTGCGTGTTCATAAATGAAATGAGCAGTTATGAACCACTTGACATCAACTACTGCATTTACTGGTGTACAACCAGTACACGCTATAGCCCTGACTAATGCTGGCTGGTATTGGCTATTGTTATAGATAACATTCTATAAATGACTAAATGATTTCTAACGTTGGATAACATATCTAATCAGTTGTAGCAGCATTAGCATCATATTAACTCCAACTCGATCCAATTATTGAGTAGTATTATTTATTTATTCATTAGCCCTGGTGTTTGAACACTTGGCATGCGTTCAACAGCCTGTAAGTAAACAGTATACTGTTCCAGGCAACACTGCTGGCGTACTTTTGACAAAGACACCTCAGTACTCACGTACACGTTCGTTGGTGGGCAAGCAACTCAGAAAGTAAACGTTCTGTAAGTCTTACGGCAAAAAGATTGCTTAAAGGTTGCTGTGTAGGCTACAGGTGAGATGAGATTGATAGAAAGTGTTCCAACAAAGACTTACATGACAGAAAGATGTGAAAACAGAAGATTACGTAAAAAAAGACATGGTAGCACGTACGGCACGCTATAACAAAAGACACAATATATGGTGGTAACGAACAGGATACAGGTGAACTATAATCGTCAGTAATTTGACTCCATTTCAAAGGGTTTGCTAATGATCACCACACCACTGATCATCCTCGTCAAAATCATCATCATGACAGCACTGTAATTTTCGAAAACACGAGAGGGTTTACGAAACGCACTCAGCTAGCACATCATTATTTGGCTTCATACCTTTGAAGTCTGCCTGTCCCACAGGAACTATAAGCACCGGCCTGCCATCAGGGCTGCATTCCACGAAGCCACCAGGGAAGTACTCCAGGAGCACCTACGTCCCATTCAATCGCTTATCAACAGAAAATCTATTAAGACACCAAAGACAACAGAAATTCGAGAAAGTTTTAATGGCAAGACTGTCAGGTAGCGTTAAAGAATGATATATTCCCTCAAAACTACTTTCTCACATTCCGGCGAAGCGTGAATTGTGCTTTTAATTTACGTCAACACAGCGATGACACCCAAGATCCTGTCAGCTCGAAGTGCACTGTAAGCCCTGGACACCCGTGAGCCAGTTTTTGCGAGCTGCTAATGGCATCAGGGATCACAGCCTAGGCAGTCGAAGGATCACCGTAGTCTGCGATAGTTCGCAGCTTGAAATCTTCTGCGTACGTGCGGTGAACACTGCTATGCATGCGAGCGTATTAGATGGCTCTTTTTTTAAACTCTTTTTATTCTTAATCTCTCATTTTGCTGTCTCCACAGTGCAGGGTAGCAAACCCAGTGCGGCCTGGTTAGGATCCTTTCCATTCACTTGTCTTCCTCTCTCTCTCTCTTTCTTTACACTTCTGGAAATTTCGAGGCATTAGTACGATTACTAGTAGAAAAGACAGTAAATCAAACTTTTGGCACGTGTTTTTGTTTTTTATTGTTCTTTTGCGCCAAACCTAAGCACAAGTAGGCCTGTGTGGCGCGACAAATTTCGACATTTTATTTTCGCGATTTCTATGCCATGTCCCAGTAAAAGCTTCAAAAGACTGAAATGCTTGCTGTTTAGTAACCTTAGATTGCAATGTTGTTCATCCTTAACCCCAAAACGAAAATGTAGTTGGCCTGTGGAGACACCACCAAACTTCAGGGCAAGACGCCGAACTGATTTGGCAAAAACAAAATGCCCTCGCACCAATTTCTTCTTGCATATTTTATGTCTCCTATTATGGCAGGAGAAGCTTCTTCTGTATTGTGAAAATGTCCACTTGATTCCGATATTTTATTTGCACTCCAGTGGCCGGTGTTGAACCTTTCTTGCCCTCATTGTGAGGGCGTATCGTCTTTTGGTAATGCTACTAATTAGGGGCCGAAGTCATGTTAGTTCACGTTTGATAATGCCATATTTCCATCGCCGGCTAAATTTTCATTGTAGAAATTGCGAACTGTTAATTTTTCATTGCAAGCAGTACTTTTTTTCTTCATCACATTCATGCTATGCACCCAGCACTCTGAGGATAACCCCTTAAAGTGGCACTGTGTTGAACTAATCACTGTAGAAGTCACACGGCCTGATGTAACATTGCCAGAGAGCATAGGCATGTGTAGGGTTCTCCTGCAGAGGTAGCGAAGGTTGATCGAAGCGCCACCGCCCCCCTCGCCTATTCTGTCAATGTATGAGGCTGACTTGCACCCCCCCCCCCCCCCCCCATTATCTTAGTTGACAATGGGGGAAGCCACCCCCGTCCTCCGTGATCACGCCAATGCCTGAGAGGACTCGAAAGTGATCGCCATGACCTTAGAAGAATACCTCGCAACAATCAAAGGCATTGTTTCCCACTCCCTCTCGACTCCCCCCCCCTCCCCCCCCCCCCAAAAAAAGCTTTCTGCACGGAAAATTGTTTTGTTTTTTCTCCGGGATCGTCCCACCTTCCACCGAGCGACGACGTCATGTGATGACGTCATCGCTCGTATGAAGAAATTGGGGACGTCATGACGACGTCGACGACGTCTCCAATTTTGGCGAGCTGTGACGACACAATGACGTCACATAGCATACCGCAATCACGTGATGTTTTTTTTTTTTTTTTCAGCCCTGTGCTGACGCCACCACCAACTGTTACTTATCGCGTTTGATGCGGCATTTAAGGTTTTCGCTTTATTAACTGGTCCATAAATAATCCTAGGTGACACGCAAAATGTGAAGCTGCCTCATACTGCTCAACGAAAACTGCCGCCTGTAGTACTTACTAACCTTGGGGGGTCGGTAGTCCTCCAGTATGCTGTCCACCTCGTTCTTTCTCCGCCAAGCGATGTGCTGTGCAAGGAAACATCGATGATGGTTTCGATGTGGCAGTAAATACTTTCTTAATTTAGGATTCAAAGCGATACCATTTTGTTCGCGCCATCGGTTGGCATCCTAACGTCAACTTATTTCCCAATAAAGCTGAGTGTAATTGTCTAAATATTATAGCATGCAATTAAATAAATTATCGGGCTGAAGTACATGCTGCACACATCTAGTATGCACTTCATCCTCATCTAAGCAGCAATCAATCATCATCACCTGTTTGGCTGACAGTCATAATCGTTTTTGGATGCGTGCTTCACAACAACAACAACAACAACAACGGATCCATAGCGATTGTTCGCTCCCGGGTTCCGAATGTCAGGGGGCACATTATGCGCAACTGCAACGCCGCAAGTAAATTTCGCCCACTGGGTGGTTTAGGGGGCCTTCAACAATCGGAGACAAACGCCATATTTTTCTTTGCAATCAGACACACAGCGTTTTCTCTTTAAATAAAAAAACAACAAAACAAGCACCAAAATAACATGCTGGATGATAAGGCACCTGTGAACGATGCTATACCTAGTTGAGAATTGACCTGCCGTGGTTGCTTTGCACGTAAGCTGTCACGCTGCTAATACCGAGGATGGGAGTTCTAGCCCCGACCCAGACAGCCGAATTTCGGTTAAGGTCAAAGTTCAAGAACATGAGGGTGCTCAAATTTAGGTCAACGTTAAGTGACCTAGCTTGCCAAAGGTAACCTGTAGACCCCTCCCCCCCCCCCCTTCCGCATGCCGAGGGAGGGGGGGGGGGGGTCTACTTGTTTTTGGCACGTAAAGCCGCAGAAATTTTCATTGATATTCGCTATTAACGTCGTAAAGAGAGGATGGTCGAGACTAAACACAAGTATTACCAGTCGCAACTTGGAGTGTGCAGTGTCCATGTGCGATCGGATTGAGCGTACAATGTACGACGGCCACACGGCCGGGCATTATGTGGAATTTTTCGTTATAAATCTTGGCGCTAGCAGGTGATTGGTTAATTAGTATACAACCTAGCTTTCAATGTCAGAGTCATCGCGGTGTTAATTTCATTACATTACCGCATATGACATCACGTGCAACATCATATTACTGCGCATAAATATTCGCACCTTGTACGTGTGCTGTTGGTGATAACTACACGAATCGCAATCACGTGTCAGCTTCTTCGCCAAAAGACTGGACGTGCAAACACGGACTCATGAAAGAAGACTCCAGCAATCGCGTTTGTGGTGTGTTGAGTTCTTTCTTGCATCCGTGTTTGCCACGTCTTTCCTCTTTTATGACGAACGCTTGCCAACTATTGTAGCTCTCTCCCTAAACTCCTTCACCAAGTTGACTGGCTGACTGTAGAATCAATATGATAGCGTCGATGACGTCGTTCGCGAACCTTTGATAACTTCTGACGTTCCTCAAGGCAGAGAAATGTGCACATGATATCCACTCACCTCGACCAGCATTTTCTTGGCCTCTTTCGTGTCGAACTTCCTGGCTGTCGAAGTAATGCGTGCCGCCAGAAGGCAGCGATTAGCATGAACGACAATTAGCACGGTGATTATGATAATTATTATGATGATGATTGCTTCTGGGAACTGACCGTGACAAGTATTAACCTACAGTGGACATACAACCACTAGGCTACTACCACTAAAGACAGACAGACAGACAGACAGACAGACAGACAGACAGACAGACAGACAGACAGGCAGACAGACAGACAGACAGACAGACAGACAGACAGACAGACAGACAGACAGACAGATAGACAGACAGATAGATAGATAGATAGATAGATAGATAGATAGATAGATAGATACATAGATAGATAGATAGATAGATAGATAGATAGATAGATAGATAGATAGATAGATAGATAGATAGATAGATAGATAGATAGATAGATAGATAGATAGATAGATAGATAGATAGAATAGATAGATAGATAGATAGATAGATAGATAGATAGATAGATAGATAGATAGTAATGAACAAATAAGTGGTCACGTACATAATGAAATTACAACTGTTAACAGGTAACAAAAAGACAGACCCGAACGACACTCAAGAGAAGTGTTTACATATTATAGGTCTGAAAATCATAGATAACTGAACATTTAACATTTCTATGTATACACTCTCTAAACTATATACAAAATTCAAATATTTTGTCAGGTGTCTTCTTTTATTTATTTTTTTCAGCCTGTCATGTATGCGAGCGATTCGGGGGACCCCCCTTGTCGGCTTAGCGGGTGTAACGATGCGCGACTGTAACGAAAGGGTGGGTTCGATTCCAACGCGTCTCGATGGCCGCATATCGATAGAGGTGTAAAAAAGACCCGTATGCGCCAAACTAACTGAACGACGAACAAGCGCACTCAGTACAAATGAATCCACAGCCCCATACCGCAGCGCACCTCATAATCATACTTTGACTGCTTCCCGTGAAACGCCGTAATTTCATAAATTTTCGCAAACCTAGGACACGTGTGCACGCACTGGTAACAAACTTACCACGCAGCCATTTCAGCAGGTACCAGGCTTCCCGTGATGGTATCGAAAGATCGGCCGTTGATATTCGAAACTGTGGAATAAGGTAGTTGCTAGGTATTAGTCGAATGTAAAAAAAAAACAGAAAAAAGGCACTGCATTTTTTTTAACATTCAAAAAATTAAGAAATGTAACAAGTAAAGATGCGAATCTGATAATAAATGGTTTATGATGCATTTAAGCGCACTGATTGCACGTTTAGGTGAAACAGTGGCTAGGTTGCTCGTCTGTGACCCGTAGGTCCAGGCACTGCGGTCGCATTTCGATGGAAGCGAAATGGTAGAGACCTGTGTTCTGTTCGATGATGAAAACTTACGGAGCTCTTCGCTACGGCGTCTGCCATAATCATATCGTGGTTTCGGGGATGTAAAACCCTAGATATTATTTTATTACGCGTGCTCACATCTACATTACTAAGGCCAGCACCAGCGATAATTATGAATGATTCAAACAGGAATACATACAAGCCAACGCGCTTCACGGACAATCAGATTAATCTTCAAGTACACTTCTCTGTTATGCAGTTTGCCCTACTATTGGCAGCAAGTCTCTTACTACACGCATCTACAAGCAGTGCATTCGAGCGACAGTTTTCTTGCGCTATGACGCGGTAAATGTTGATTCAACTGGCTTGATATAGACACGGGCGAAAGATCAGCCCCAGCACGTGCAACTAGGACCTCGTCTCCACTTGAAGCACCACCGTTGCCGCCACCAGTAGGGCGAATATGCATCGCAGAGAAGCGCACTTGCGGACTAGAAAAATGTTCTTTTCATTTCGCTTGACGCTTTCGTTGCAGTGAGCGTGTCGCTTGTTTTTGTGGGCACAATTCCAACGGACAAAGTGTTTTTTCATAACGATCTGACTCCCGCCATCCTTGTCGTGACAACCACGGGACGATATTTATTCTCGCGAAAGTACTGCATTGGAGTAACAGCCAAGCGTCCGCAAGTTAAATAATGTGTTCTGTGTTCAAGCCAAAGAACATTTGATAAGAAAGGATGATGTATAAGCAGTCGTATGTGGTGGCGGTAGTAGTTAGAAGAGGAAAAAAGGCACCTAATTTCTGCAGCCCGGTACGGAGCACAGCGCGGAAAAATACCCTGGTATTTTACAAATATATACCCTTGTATTAAGCTACTGGTATTCTACTATTAAAAAATACCCTGGTATTCTACTACTATATAAGCGATAGGGCGGGAAGTGGGTGGGGAGAGCGTTTGCTGAGCTCTGTGGCGGGAACGACTGAGAGTGTGTGTGAGAAGGCAGAAGCGAAAAAAGAGGAAGAGGGCAAAGACGAAGAAAGAGGGAAAATGATACAGGTAGGAGAGGGTTGTGACCGGTGATGCGGCAGGGAGCTTCGACAGCGGCGGCGGCGGGATGCAGGCCTAAGGAGCTTCGCTCCTAAAGAATGCAGGGGCTCTTGCGTGTGTTGGGAATATGGGGGCAAGCGAACATTGGCGCATGCGCACCTGACGTACTACTGCTTCTCTCTTTTTTTATTTTTTTCTTTCCTTCTTTCCTTCCTTCCTTCCTTCCTTCCTTCCTTCCTTCCTTCCTTCCTTCCTTCCTTCCTTCCTTCTTTCTTTCTTTCTTTCTTTCAGCTTGCACAATGCGGCCTCCTTTCCGCTTCCTTACTCAATACCGGTAATGGGTCTTCCATCCCCGCGTTTGGCAGAGCGACACATCAATAGCTACAGGTAACAAAGATCATGCGTTCATGTCCTGGCTACAATGAAGTGTGACAACGTGAAATGACACATTATCCCCTCAACCTCAAAAAATCATAATTGCCGTATTATGGAAACTGCTGATCACTGACAAGCCCACGATGGAGAGAGAGTATATTATCGAATAACGCGGTATACAAATACACCACGTTACCCGTCCGTGCGCCTTTGAAGGCCGCATTTCGGTACGCTCACCGGCACCTGATTCTTCACGTACGGCGCCACTGAACTGTGTGACTTACGGCAGGCTTCACTTGGAAAGGTTTCTCGGCAATGCCTTGATACGCAAATGATGACAATGGGATGCATTGGTCACCAGTTACATTGTGTTGGGAAAAGAGATTGACGATTGAGCTCTGTAATAGAGCTCTAAGCCACCCTTGCCGTGCTACGTATAGTGTTGTGCTTAGAAAAAATAGTTGACGTTCCAGAACACACTACCCGTACGCTTCTATGCGAAAGCGAGATACCATCCCTAAGACGTGCAAGAACCGTAAACACAGTGGTTTGGTGACTCAAAGAGTTCAGGACAAATTTAGGAGGCTTTAGAATACTATGCGCAATCTGCGATGACATAGCCATTAGCTGTCCCGAATAAGACAATCACATGACATGTGTGCTTAGAAAAAATGCAAGTGGTGAACGATTCAGAGTAGCTCGTCGTACTCTATACGACGGGAGTGCAAGGAGCCGTCCCAAATCACGCCACCGAAACCTGAGGAAGTGTGCGTTTAGAATAAGTGTTCAACGATTTACCCCCGTATTCACAAACGCTCCTCGACTTGAATTTCGTCCTTCACGTGACAGCGATGAGGACTGCGCCGCTGCTCGACTGAAAATGACGCTGTGCTTCTCGAGATTTGCTGAAGATTCTCGGTGATATGCAGTGCTTTGCTCTGCCTACAGACGGCGCTCCCATCAACTTTTTTCAAGTCGAGGTGAAGCATTGAGTAAACGGACGTTCTAGAATACGGTGGTTAGAGTACGTGGTACCCTACTATAGGAGAGCATGAAGCCATCCCGTGGGCCTCACACTTGATGAATGCGTGTTGACAAAATTACATCATATGCAGTAGTGCATGATGATGCAGCGAAGCACGTGCGCACGTCATTGAGGATGGCAATGTGTGCTTAGAGAAAGTGTTTAACGATTTTGAGTACTTCGTACTTTACTATGTGAGGGCAGTGAGCCGTCCCAATTACAACGTTGCAAATGTGTTGGACCAAGTGGGTGCGCACACATGTTTACAAAAAAATGTTTAACGATTTCGAGTACTTCGTACTCAGCTACGGGAGAGCACTGAGCCATCCCGCTAAAAGCTGGCCCCAACCCTTGCTATACGCAGCGTACATTGAGAAAGGGAAGTTTATTGTACACTTAACTTGTACATTTACAAACGAAACATCGAAAACAAGTAAAGACAGTTTATACATCTTACAAATGAACACCAAAATCTAATTGATCACTGAGTATCCAAATGTTACAAGTGAAAGAACAATTAAAAAGAATCAAGTTAATCGCATTTAACAGGATAACACTTATGCATGCGTACTAGAGTGGGCGCATGCCTAGTACGGGACAACTGGAAACTTCAGCTGTCCCTCTCTTACTTTAAAGAAACGTTTGCGCCATCGTCGAAGGAAAGCCTCTTCGCCTTGCGTTTGTTTGGAGAAAGTAGTTAACGATTTAGAGTACTAGGTACCCTATTATGGGACAGCAAAAATCCGTCCCGTAAGCAGCTGTTCAACTGCTGACGATGAAAAAAGCAGCAAATGAGTGCCTGCTTTCGGAGCCCCCCCCCCCCCCCCCCCCCCGTGTCGGAGAGGATTTTTAGCACAAAGCCCAGAAGCAGCGGGCTTTTTTTTTTTCTCTTACCGTTATCTAGAAAAAATCTCCGTTCTTCTCTGTGTCACACGTGGAGCTTACGCTGCAAAATCTTAATAAATATTCTTACAGATTGCATAACTGAAAAAAAAGCGAATACTGCGTCAAAGAAGGTGTCGTTTAATTGATTGAAAATGTTTATGCTGCATTGGTCGATAATAATTGCTTCAGATATCGTTGTACATTTGCGGTATTTACGCTGTAAATTCAGCTTCATTCCTTTAAAAAAGTGCTCTTGATTAAAACTGGCAGATCGCACGTACAATGGGAATCAACGATATGCGAAGCACGAATGAGAAGTGTTGATAAGCCACTTTAAAATCAGCACAACGTTACGAGGTGGCGGTAAATGAGGCCGTACATGACTTACGTGTCATGATTATCATGTTTGGATGTGTCTACCTTCCTCATCTATTCACGTCACGTGATACCAAATTAAATATATCGGCAGCTAGCGAAACGGCCGTGAGCACGTTATGAGCGTGGTATGTTGTCATGTTCTTACATGACACACGTGTCAGGATTATCATGTTTGCACCTGTAATATATTTCGTCATCCATTGGCGTCACGTACCAAATTTGGTATATGTTGAGCTAGCAAAACGGCCACGAGAGTGTCATGAAGGGCCCAATATACTCCAATGTAGCGTTGTCACAAAACGAGCGCTCAAAAAAGGGCGCGCCGCCAAATTCTCGCGTCGAAACGCCGGAGTGACGCCGCGAGGTCAACGATAAAAAAAAGAGAAAAGAAAACAAACATTCAAAGACTCCTGGGCGCACGACTCTCTCCCTCGGAAGCGTAGGCTCGCCGACGAACCTCCTCACCCCACATCGGCGGCCGAGCAAGCACTCGAAATTTCTAGAAAGAAAGAGGCGTGGTAATGCCGGGTTCAGTCATCCGACGCGGACGGCCCTCGTATCCTCTCGACCTTTCCCCCAGCATTCGCTGCGCATCGCGCCGACGAAATGATGAGAACTTTCTGGAATTTCGCGCGGAAGGTATTTAATCGAGCAGCCGAGACGAGAGATCAGGAGAAGACGGAAGTTAGCGCCAGAGCGCGTAGGGATTCCGCCGTGTAGTCGGCGAAGGTTTTGTCCGTGGAGACAAAGCAGGAGAAGAAGATGATTTCCACCTGAGGGGTGACGACAAGAGCTACAGGCAAGGGTGTGTGTTTACCGCTATCGAGCGAAGACGCGTGGCAACAGCTGCGTGTGTGAAGCCGACGTGTTTTCGGCGAAGAAGTTTGAAGCTTGGAGAGTGGCCAATTGAAGACGTGAGGTTTCCTGGAAGAGAAACTTCGGGGCCAGCGGGACGACAACAACGCTGGACTTTGAGTGAGTGATTCTCGGAAGAGTATTATCCAGGCTTTGTTCCAAGAACTTTGGACTGAATAGGTTTCCTATCTCTTTAGTCTTTAAGTGTCTTGGTTGTTCAATGCACGCGACTGCATTGTAGAGCGTATCTGTGTCCGTTGTTGCGAGTGTGGCTGATTGTGTTGTGTAGTACGTTGTTTGATTGGTGGCATATTGTATTCAACTATTGTGGAGTGTGCATACTTGTGTATGGTTCTTGATCTGCCATTATTGAGAATATAATTTTGTTCGTTATCAACTCTCGGCTCTGACTTGTTCTTTGAGCCACAGCCGGCGTCCGCTGGCGCGCCAAAAAGGACCACTTCTAAATTGTCCACGCTATCGTGGTGCGGTTCGGGGGGCCGATACTTCGGCCCTTGGAATTAGCCCGGCGATCGCCTCCCGAATTAACGGGACCTGTGGGACAATTAATCTGGCGTCCGCGACAGGTCCTTTTGGTGCACAGTGTGTCCAAAGTAGTGAGAAAGGGCCTCGAGTTATTGATAGTGCTATCGGAACGATTTTGTGTGTTGCTTGGTGTTCTCGTTAACCAGTGCAGGAGAGTGTTCCGATAGGCTGATTTAGGCAGATACTTTTTGCACACGGCCAGACTTTATCTGCGAGACACCATGGATCTCGAAAAGTTCGTAGCTCTTGGTGAGAAGATGGGTCTTTTTGGCGCCGAACTACGGAAGTGGGTAAGCCAGAAGGAGAAAGACGAGGTGGAGAGAGAGAGGTTGGCAGCTGAGAGGGCCAAAGAAGAAAAGGCAGCTGAGCTGGAAAAAGAAAGGTTGGCGGTCGAAAGAGCCAAAGCGGAAAAAGAAGCTGAGCTGGAGAGAGAGAGGTTGGCAGCTGAGAGAGCCAAGGAAGAAAAAGCAGCTGAGTTGGAACGAGAGAGGTTGGCAGCTGAAAGGGCCAAGGAAGAAAAAGCAGCTGAGTTGGAGAGGGAGAAGTTGGCAGCCGAAAGGGCGAGACAAGAAAGAGAAGCGGAGATGGCTGAAAGGGAACGGCAGCGGCAGCACGAGATGGAACTCGAGCGGCTCCGTCTGCAGCAGCGAAGTGAAACTCCGGTTCAAGCTAGAGTTGAAAGCAGCGGACGGGAAGATCACGGCTGCCGCTTGAACCCAAGCAAGCTGCTCGTAGCGTTTGATGGAAGGAAGGAGGACCTTGACGCGTACCTTCACCGATTTAAAACGATTGCAAGGAGCCAGAATTGGCCGGAACCTCAATGGGCAACTGCTTTGAGTACCTGCTTGACTGGTGAAGCGCTCAGTGTGTACGGCAGGCTGACGCCGACCGATGCAGCCAACTACGCAAAGGTGAAAGCTGCTTTGCAGAAGTGATTTAGATTTACTGTGGAAGGATTCCGGGACAGATTTCGGACAGGAAAGCCAGCTGATGGTGAGACGGCTACGCAGTATGCCGCCCGACTTAGCCATTATTTCGACAGATGGATTGAACTTTCAGGGACAGCGCAGGAGTACGATGAGCTTAGAGAGCTCCTAATTAGAGAACAATTTCTTACTAGTTGCCACCCAAGCCTGTCGCTGTACTTGAAAGAGAGGAAGGCTGAGTCACTTGAAGGAATGCTTGAATTGGCGGACCAATTCCTGGAAGCGCAAGGTGGAACTAATTTGGCCAAGGTCAGGAAGGAGTGTCCCGAAGATTCGAAAAATTCGGTAACCGAACAAAAGAAGCGTGCACCGGAGAGGGTTCCGCGATGTTTCCTGTGTAACCGAGTGGCTCATCGCGCGAGCAACTGTTGTACTAACTTTACGAGCCCTACAGTAGTAAAATGTTTTAAGTGTGGACAGACTGGGCACAAAGCAGACGCATGTCGAAACGGAGCGAGTCAAACTCACCAGGTATCCTGTGTGCAAGCGGCACCGAAATCCGGTAATAATGCCGTCACAGATGGATTCGTAGAGTTGAAAAATGGGGAGAAAATTTCTATTGTGGGTGCTGTAATGGCAAAACAGCCAACCGGTGTTACGAAGGGAATGCCAACGCTGCCTGGAAAAGTTGCGGGCAAAAAGGTTACGGTGTGAAGAGACACCGGTAGCTCCACGGTTATCGTGCGGAGAAATTTGGTACGGGAAAGTGAGTTAACAGGCAAAACGAAACCGGTTTGCCTAATTGACCGTACGGTTCGGATGCTTCCCTAAGCAGAAATTGAGGTTGAAACCCCGAACTTCAGCGGGAAGGTTACCGCTTTATGCATGACGGCCCCTCTTTACGACCTTGTCATCGGAAACATCGACGGGGCGCGAGGACCGAATGATCCGGAATGTTTGGGAGAAGACCCTAAGATAGAGCCCTCGCCAACCCAGCGACCGCGAGATACAGAGGAGGAACAGCCCGTGACGGATCTCACTAGAGCCCAAGGTGAAGCCGTGGTGCAAGAGACAGTGAATGAGAAGATGATCGTGTTGAATGAGTTCACGGGCCGGGCAGCTGGACTTACGTCGGCACAACCTCAACCGACCGACAGTGTAAAGCTGATGGAGTTGGCCAGCCAGGCCAAATGTCGGGACGTGAACAAGCAGGTGAATAACCGGGCAGGATCGGTTGAGCGTCTTGACCCGTTAGCAGTGTCGGAAGTGACAACGATGGCAGAGACGCAGCCTCAGATACCGTCGTTGGAAAGGGCTCGCCGAAAAAGAACGAGGAAAAACAAGAAGAGATCGAGCGAGCACCGCAAGAAAGGACGCAAGCGCAGCTCGAAATACACAGGATAGGTGCTGAGGTGGAATCGGAATGTGTTTGGCAGGGCTGAGTGACATATGTTGTGTTAATGTTCTTGTTATCCTGTGTCACAAGTGTATGTTGAGCGAGTCAAAATGTTTGTTACGGTGATGTGATGTATAGTATTGTATAATTGTTGTAATGAGAGAACTTCGTACATTTGTATCGTTTGGAATATGTGATGGAGTGTTGTACTCATGTACCTGTAGTTATATTTAATGTGTGTGGAATTGAATTACAATGTACAATTGTATTGAGTGATCTACTGTGAATGTGAAGTGTCATGAGCGACGAATTGTGTTACAGTCTGTGAGAGTGTGTGGTGACTGTTCGCGCTCGTTTGTGTGGTTTTGAATATTATGAGATAATATTCTTAAAGTGGGGGGCAGTGTCACAAAACGAGCGCTCAAAAAAGGGCGCGCCGCCAAATTCTCGCGTCGAAACGCCGGAGTGACGCTGCGAGGTCAACGATAAAAAAAAAGAGAAGAGAAAACAAACATTTAAACACTCCCGGGACCTCGACTCTCTCCCTCGGAAGCGTGGGCTCGCCGACGAACCTCCTCACCACACATCGGCGGCCGAGCAAGCACTCGAAATTTCTAGAAAGAGGCGTGGTAATGCCGGGTCGAGTCATCCGACGCGGGCGGCCCTCGTATCCTCTCGACCTTTCCCCCAGCATTCGCTGCGCATCACGCCGACGAAACGATGAGAACTTTTGGAATCTCGCGCGGAAGGTATTTAATCGAGCAGCCGAGACGAGAGATCAGGAGAAGACGGAAGTTAGCGCCAGAGCGCGTAGGGATTCCGCCGTGTAGTCGGCGAAGGTTTTATTCGTGGAGACAAAGCAGGAGAAGATGATTTCCACCTGAGGGGTGACGACTCGAGCTACAGGCAAGAGCGTGAGTTTACCGCTATCGAGCGAAGACGCGTGGCAACAGCTGCGTGTGTGAAGCCGACGTGTTTCCGGCGAAGAAGTTTGAAGCTTGGAGAGTGGCCAATTGAAGACGCGAGGTTTCCTGGAAGAGAAACTTCGGGGCAGCGGAACGGCAACAACGCTGGACTTTGAGTGAGTGATTCTCGGAAGAGTATCATTCAGACTTTTGTTCCAAGGACTTTGGACTGAATAGGTTTCCTATCTCTTTAGTCTTTAAGTGTCTTGGTTGTTCAATGCATGCGACTGCATTGTAGAGCGTATCTGTGTCCGTTGTTGCGAGTGTGGCTGATTGTGTTGTGTAGTACGTTGTTTGATTGGCGGCATATTGTATTCAACTATTGTGGAGTGTGCATACTTGTGTATGGTTCTTGATCTGCCATTATTGAGAATATAATTTTGTTCGTTATCAACTCTCGGCTCTGACTTGTTCTTTGGGCCACAGCCGGCGTCCGCTGGCGCGCCAAAAAGGACCACTTCTAAATTGTCCACGCTATCGTGGTGCGGATCGGGGGGCCGATACTTCGGCCCTTGGAATCAGCCCGGCGATCGCCTCCCGAATTAACGGGACCTGTGTGACAAGCGATGACACGCGCGCACGCTGCGAACAGCGACACTACGTTAGCGAAATGGGAGCATTCTATGGTTTGACGGTGGTTAACTGGGCC
This sequence comes from Rhipicephalus microplus, assembly GCF_013339725.1. Classification (NCBI taxonomy): domain Eukaryota; kingdom Metazoa; phylum Arthropoda; class Arachnida; order Ixodida; family Ixodidae; genus Rhipicephalus; species Rhipicephalus microplus. The sequence continues at coordinate 131,725,494 of NC_051171.1, forward strand.
GAAACGGTCGTGGCAAGCTTTTGGCCACCACCCTCAGAACCACCGGCAAATTAAGTTTACCGACCTTGCTATGCCATGAATAAAGTTGTTTCTCTCTTTCTATGGTTTGACGCCAGGCACGACCAGCGTCTGTCGGCATGGCCCGACGGCAACCGGCGCGAAATGCTGCATTTCGCGCCGATGCCATAAAGTAACATTACTCTATGCCGATGCGTTACCCAGACAACACGGCGTCTCCCTCTTTTCGCGACGGAGCTCCGTCACGAACGCCGGATGTTCTGATATGTGCATGTGTGAAAACAACGCAGCGCAGCGCGCGCCTGCGAGTATATGGCAGGACCGGCGCCTGGCGTTGCAACGCCGGCGTGACGCGACGAAATGAACGCTGACGAGCACGCGCACCGCGTCATGTCGAAATGTATTGGCGCCTTGACTGTGGCATGTAGTCATGTTCTCACGTGACACGCATCTCAAGATTATTATGTTTGCACCAGTCACATATACCTTCGTGATCCATTGGCGTCACGTAAAACCAAATTTGGCATATGTGAAGCTAGCGAAACGGCCGCGAGCGCATCATGAGTGTGGCATGTAGTGATGTTGTTACGTGACAAGCATCTCATGTTTATCTTGTTTGCACCGGTATCATACCTTCGTCATCCATCCACGTCCCGTAATACCCAACTTGGTCTAAGTGAAGCTAGCTAAACGGCCGCCAGCGCATCATGAGCGTGGCAAATAGTCATGTTGTTACGTGAGACACATCTCATGATTATCATGTTTGCACCAGTCACATACCTTCGTTATCCATTCACGTACCGTAATACCAAATTTGGCATATGTGACTCTAGCGAAACTGCCGCGAGCGCATCACGAGCGTGGCATGTAGTCATGTTGTTACATGACACGCATATCATGATTTTCATGTTAGGGTCTGTCGCTTGTGTTCTCCGTGCAATCATGTCATACCATACCAGTTTTGCAACATGCCATGCGAACGAAACTACCGCAAGAGCTGCACTACCTTGAAATGTAGATCATGTTATGACTAGTCAAATATGTTCTTCATACAGTAATGTTATGCCATGCCAAGTTTGGTATCGATACCATTATCGAAACGGGCGGGAGAGCTATAAGTCGTAGGCGGCTAGATAGATAGATAGATAGATAGATAGATAGATAGATAGATAGATAGATAGATAGATAGATAGATAGATAGATAGATAGATAGATAGATAGATAGATAGATAGATAGATAGATAGATAGATAGATAGATAGATATGCTCAAAGTCGCCGAAGTTCGCTAAGAAATACTCCGCATTTAAAACCACGATATGATTATGGGACGCGTTTTGTGGAGGGCTACGAAAATTTCGGCCATTTGGTGTTCTTTGACATGCACTGACATCACACAGTACACGGGCCTGTGGCATTTACTCGATAGAGATGCGACCACTGCAGCCAGGATCGAACCCGCGACCTTCGAGTCAGTGGCAAAGCACCATAGCCCCTTCTTCACCGCGGTGGACAGCTAAATTAAGTCTTTCCGAGCTATGTCGTCAGTGTTACAGAGGTCTTAAAGTTCTCTCTACCACAGAATTAAACGGGCATGTGTGCGTGTGTGTGCGTGCGTGTTTATGCGTAAACATTTATATGCACACCCATCGAGAAAAATAGCCGTCCGCCCATGCCTGTCACGCCAACACCGCCGTCAAGGAATACATGTAAAAAGGGAGTTATTCTTCATGTCGCAAAGCAAATCAGCCTGAATACAGGGCAGGGCTGGGCAGTATCATGATACTATCTTTTATATATAATTGAGCATCTGTATTTCAGTATCAGTGTACATTTTAGAATCATGTTTGTACCCCAGTAGTGATATAGAATTACAGCTTGATTATATAGCGACACTTTGTTGGACGCGGGTATCTGTTAAATTTTTGGCGGGAATGATAAAACTTGTTTTCGAAAAAGAAATGGATACTATTTTGTGTGTGTGCTAGCAAGGGAAATGAGCGCTGCCAGTCGGCGACACAGCGAGGGCGACGAAGGGTTCCATACACGCACAGAATGGCCCATGTGGTGAACCACCTGGCGCCGCTTATATATACGACACAAACGCGCAGAGGCAGTATTGTCAGTCAGCTTTGTCGACAAAATCGCTCTCTCAGAAAGCTGGTGCAGCGCTCCTTTGTTTTTCTGTGACTATAGCTGCTTTGCCTGAGGGAGAAACAACTTGATTATCTTAAGTTTGAAACAACTTCAGTACAGCTGTTCCGCGAGTCTTGTTTTGCAGCCAATCTGACGCTGTCTATCAGATAAAGGAGCTCCTGTTGGCTCAGTGCCGTTAACGGAGAAACTTTTTTAACAAACAGATTGGCAGTGTTAAAAACTATATGTATGCTTTCTCTGAATTCACTGGCGTTCGTTAGTGATTCGGGCGATATAGTTTACTTGTGAGTTTCAATACGCTGCGATATTATTCTCATTATTATGCCGCTCTTAATAGTGTACGTCACTTCGGGGTATCAGCATTCCTGAGATAAAATGTATCCCAGTAATTGTATCTGGGCTCGTATTCCGGAATGCTTTTATCGTCTATTCGCAAACGCATCTCTGAAATATCCCGTCACGTCAACAAAATATGAATCCAAGTATCTGTATTTTAGACTTGCAGCACACATATTTCGATATTTGTAGACTCCATACTTTTCTAAATATTTCTGCCCAGTCCAGATACAGGAACAGTTGAACTTGCCTTTCCGCCTATACACCAGAACACCGTGAGCTCAGTGCTTGCTGCCATATTAAAAAGCGCGTGGCGCCATTTGTTGCAAGCGCGGCGAAGCAACACCCTCAATTGCCACGCGAGCAGATGCACTGCATATCAAACGCGAAACTTCACAACCATAGTGCAGCTGCAATCATGTTTCGTGTTGTTCTTATGCTAGAATTTTATACTGATTTCGTGTGAAACGTCGAGGAGGCCTTTTGGAATGTCTGCAGCACGGGCATTGCAGACTGCGAAAGCAACTTAATTCATCAGGTGCTCAGCAATCGCCTCCTCTTGCGCTGGTTGTTGTCGCATCAAATGACAGCGCAGTGGTAACCAGATGACTTTTTATAAGTGGGCCACTGCATGCCAGAGCCACTGCATGGCATGCTATTGAGGCGCGCCTTTCGCCCCGCCGCGGTGGTCTAGTGGCTAAGGTACTCGGCTGCTGACCCGGGTTCAAATCCCGGCTGGGGCGGCTGCATTTCCGATGGAGGCGGAAATGTCGTAGGCCCGTGTGCTCAGATTTGGGTGCACATTAAAGAACCCCAGGTGGTCAAAATTTCCGGAGCCCTCCACTACGGCGTCTCTCATAATCATATAGTGGTTTTGGGACGTTAAACCCCACAAATCAATCAGGCGCGCCTTGGCAGTTTCAAACAAATTATGGTGTCCCTGGGAGCGAGGGTATACCACCAAAGCACTTGGGTGCGAGATAGGCGTGCTCTCGTCAATAGAACAAAGTCCAACTTTATACCCGTATTTGTAGACTTCATTTTTAAGTTTTCCTTGAGTGAGCCATGTTTGAACTAGGCTATACGAAACCAAGCTACAAAATCAGGTGTCTTAATCACTGTGATAGGCCACAAGCTAGTGCTTGTAAAATATCAACACATCTGTGCCACATGAAGGCAACGTAGCCACATTGCAACAAATATATAGTCCTAGAATAGGGCTTGCAGTGTTAGCGTTCTTTGGTTACGATGCACTATTCAGAAAGATAGCACATGTAAATGCAACCGGAAAACAGATTCTGTGAAGGCTCCGGCAGCAGGACAAGGTGCAAAGCCGACACGGAGGATCACACACTCGCCGAAAATTTTCCTACTTGGCGAAGACTTGATGCTAAACGCACGTATCGTTGTCCAAGACATTAGCGTGCCACAAGGCCATTAGATGTGCTGACGTGTGCTATAAAGATCAAATACGTCGTGTTATACTTTGCAATAGGTAATTTCATGGGTAATTGTTAGTGGTTGGCATTCTAAAACCACGATATGATTGCGAGGGGCGCCGTTGTGGAGCGCTCCGAAATTATTGACCATCTGGTGTTTCTTGACGTGCACATAAAATCACAGTCAATGGGCCCCAAGCATGCTCGCCTCGATTGAAATTGCAGCCTCCATGGTCTGGATTCAATACCACGACCTGTTGATCATGCCGATTTGCCACCTGAAAACAGCATCCTACAGCAAAGAATACAAACTGAAATAATACTCTACGCTTACGAATCGCTAAAACAACTCTCCGAAGAAATTCTTCGCGGATTTTGTTTATTTGGCAAGTAAAAACCTCAAGCAATCGAAAGCATTTCTATAAATGAGCGGTTTTACTGTAAAAATAACTGCTTATAAAAGATCAGTGTATAGATTGCTTGAGTGCTCGCACGCAAAGCATTTGCAAACGCAACAGCAGGTAAAACGCGACACTTCGTTGGGATTTACGCCTTCGATTGCACTATAGTTGCAGGGATAGGTGTTGGTGGTAGTGGCAGCGATACTTTCTGTCGCAAGCTCTTATAAGCTCAGAAGACGTCCTCGACGACGTTCGATGCATACCATTAACGAGACGAAGCGCATCTCTGAAGAATTTCAGCACAGCTTCAGCGTGTTTTCGAACTGAGAACGAAAATAATTCATACACACGTGCGAAAACGCATTGTTGCGTCATCAATTTCTTTGCTTAGTTAGGGAAAAGTTGAAGAACTTACTGTGCAAAAAAATTACTATACTTACTGTACCGACAGGCCAAAAGATTATTGTACAGCGCATTCAATACAATAAAATAAAACTTCATGAGAGTACAAAATATCAGGTACGTAAGGAATCTTTTGTTCTTCGTGTGGCTTGACAGGAGAAAAAGCTGCTCAGGCATTCTCACATCCCCACATCGACTGTATGCTAAAGGAACTGTCGAAACGTACACGTCTGAAGGAAAGCCACGAAACCATTGCTCTTCGGGTCTCGCAAATATTTTTTTTTTTTGCTCGAAAGGTTGTCTGTAGGCGTATAGTTATACAACAGCACAAATGGTACATCATAAAACAATACAGTCTATGGCCTCGCACAAGCAGTGCATTTATAATAGGTGGAATGGCACATGCACATATCCATATTTGAAAGCCAAGATGGCGATCCACACAAAAAGAAACACTACCCAGCCGATAGTTATAGCTTGAGAGCAGAACGACGACACACAGACAAGAAGGACACGAAGGTGTGTCGTCGTTCTGCTCTCGCGCTATAACTATCGTCATGCCATAGCAACTAGCCCAAGCTGCCACACTTCTGAATTAGCCAGCGTTGCGGCTTATCGGCTGAGGTGTAACGTTGTTAAATACGTGAGCATGGGCTAAACACTTGGCCATGACGAACGCATTTTTTGTCGGGTTTTAAAAAGACAACGAAAATCACAGCATAATCACGGAGGAAACGATGAAGAGTGGAGCGAAGCGTCAGAAGGTTTTATCGGTAAACCATGAATCGTCCATCCGTCCGTCCGTCCCTCCGTCCGTCCGTCTGTCTGTCTGTCTGTCTGTCTGTCTGTCTGTCTGTCTGTCTGTCTGTCTGTCTGTCTGTTCCCTTGGAACAGACGGACGGACACTTTGCCCCACTCATCATTCACTCAGTGAATATACTGTGAAAACCATTAACGCCATCAAGATATATTATTCCCGAGGACATATACAAACAACTACATCTATAGAGCAACTCATAAACTAGAGTTGACTACATACAACTACTAATACTACTACAGAGGAAGGAGTGACCCACGGCATAAGGAAGTTCGCCCCTAAAAAACCGCCTTAAATAACCCTGACCAGGTACTCAAAATTACTTCCGAGTACCTCGCATGCACCGTATACATATCGTGGTTTTGGCTCGTAAAGTTCTTCAAAAGAGGCCGATAAATTGACATAATTGGATGATTAGGTGCCTTTCATACGGTCTCAGTAGTCTAGTGGTTATGAAACTCGACTGCTGACTTGAACGTCGCAAGACCGAATCCCACTCGCAGTGGTTTCAATTAGATGAAAGCCAGAGGGCCATTAAATAGATCTAGTGCGTGCAAGGGACACCAGATGGTGAAAAATTTGCGGAGTCTTGTACTACAGCGTCCCTCATGATCGTATCGTGGTATTAGGACGTAAAAACCCAACAATTATTATTATTGTCTAGACATTATGATGACGAAAGGAAACCCCTGATGATGGCCCACACGCATATCGTGGACTCTGGCGCGCAGCCATTACACTGTGTGGCCTTCCCCCAGCGGCGGTATCTAATCAGGACTCAAATGGTGTCATAAAAAGAAGAGATAGAGATAAAGCAGCAATTATAATCGTGCCATCGACGGCTGGTTCGATGGCATCTGCTCGGGCGGCCGGGTGCATGGCGCGCCACTGCAGCACTGGAAAAAAAAAACCCTGGATCACCGAGTCGATAGCTCTTAGTCGCCTCTTTACGCGCGGCACTCATTGCACTACAGCGCGCACGCATCACCCGTCTAATAACTGCATCGTACAGTCACGCTCACTTGATCGAGGGCGGCTTGTTCCTTGGCGCTCAGCCGATCCACCGCGGCGGCTGCGTCGTCTTTTACGGCGCTCATGGCAATCACTGGCACCGCGTCGTCTGCTACATACTGTGCCAAGGGCGGTCGTTTCGAGTTCGAACGCCGATATCGCCGGGCCCGGTAGCACGCGCTCGCTGGCCGTGGCGAGGGCGCTGTTTACGACGATCCCGTGACGTGCAGCGAGCGGCCACCGACGACGGAGGAACGGGGAAAGTCGCGAGTGTCTGTCTGTCTGCGCCGATCGCGCGCGTGTTTCGTACGAAGTCCTTGCCTCGTTGCTCGGCGTTGTAAATAGGACTCGCGGGCACCGTGGTCGGATCCGAAGGTCTCGTGACAGGGTACACCCATCAACGACGAGAGTGAAGTCACCAGCGTGGTCGTGCGTAGTTTCATTAACCAAGCATCGACAGGCTTCTGGTGATTAGAGCTGGACACGTAAGCAAACCCGCCAAGGATCGCGTCTTGATGTCGAAAGAGAACAACGGGTGAAAACGACAAACGAGTTCCTAATCGCACGGTAAACCAACCCCGTATGAAGTGAGGCTGCAATCACCATTACGTTATACATTGAGGCATATCGAGATAGTGTCTGATGCTTAAACGGGTCGGTACTGTCCGCTGTGCATCGCTATTGTTTACGTAACAATGCGTTTCTTTCAATTATTTTATTGAAGTGGCGCAGACAGTACAGAGAGCATACGTTTTCGCACCGCGCGGGCTCCCATAGCGGAAAACCTTCCGTCAGGCCCGAAGGTACTCGAATGTGTGCCTAATGACGACATCCGCAACTTATTGTTCGTATCGATGGGTAACAGTCAGAAGACTTCCGATGGCCCGAGCAAGACCTAAACGTATACGATATGCAAATTATGACTTGTGGCAGTAGCAAAATAATAATGAGGAACAACAATAAGCGGGAATAAATTGGGAAGAAGCTAATCGCGCAGCCAACACGTCAGGTAGCGTTCGCAACGTTATGCGTTGAGTATAAACATACAGGGTTAGCCTCTGATATATCTGTGACGCAGGGCTCCACATTAGGTGGGGAAGGGAGAGACATCGTGTCCCCCTTTGCCACGCCGCCATCGTGCGCGTGCCTATGCGCGATGCTGAATTGCCCAGACGCAGTGCGTTGCTGTTAATACGTAATATTGTTAGCGTGACAGCGTTATGCCTAGTTCACACTGAAACATCCGCTTTCTACAGCGACCGAAATTCCCCTGCCGCCGAAACGCAGCGTCGTTCGCACTAGACGCGCCCCGCGCCGCCGAATATGCCATCTACTACGGGGCGAACGCAGGATGGATGCGCTGTCACCCGGTTGTTGTCGCGGCTCGCAAACGCTACTACGCAATCCCGTGGTGTATACTTCGACGATTCTCGTACGCAAGAAGCAAGAAAAGACAGTACTGCCTACTTTGCTGACAAGTGGCTGTCTTGTAATGCACGAAGAGCAGAAAAACCACCGACGCCAGCGGCGTTGGTGGGTTCGTTTTGCTCTGCAAGACCGCAACAAGCTTGGTCACGCCTATAGCAAGCACGGTCACCTCTTTCACGAAATACGGAGGCGAAGTAGGCACAGAGTAGGTTAAACTCCCGTTGGTTTCAACATTCAGTTACGTGCACTGCGGCATAACAAGTGAGTAGGGCTTGGCCGCCATTTTTCAAAATTCCTTGACTTGCGCTCCTATTGGTCCGCGGTGACCGATTCGGCGGCAGACGCCGCAAAAATCGGTCCGTGAGCGATCGGCGCGGAGAGGGCCTTTTCGGCGGATATCGCCGCCGCCGAATCGGATTCGGAGCATTTTCGGCGGCCGGAATGCTCAGTGTGAACGCGGCCTTAAAGAGCTTGTTTCGCAGACACTCCGGTGTCGGCGTTGGTGGCAGCGTCGTTGGTTGTGAGCAAAAAGTCATCATTTTGGGACCGAAAAATCGAGAAATATGCAAAAATAAAATAAATAATAAAAATTTCTGGGTCCGAACCCGGGTCCCTTGAGTGGACAGCGGGCGTTCTACCACACAGCCTCGCGTCTGCTGGAAAATACAGGGAAAATAAGTACATCTAATTGGAAATGCAGTGAGCCCCGCCGCGGTGGTTTAGTGGCTAAGGTGCTCGGCTGCTGGCCCGCAGGTCGCGGGATCGAATCCCGGCGCTGGAGGCTGCATTTCCGATGGAGGCGGAAATGCTTTAGGCCCGTGTGCTCAGATTTGGGTGCACGTTCAAGAACCCCAGGTGGCCGAAATTTCTGGAGCCCTCCACAACGGCGTCTCTCATAACCATACGGTGGTTTTTGGGACGTTAAATCCCACATATCAACCAATCAATCAATCAATCAATCAATCTTTCAATCAATCAATCAATCAATCAATAAATCAATGGAAATGCAGTGAAAGTAACGTGCATGCTTACCAAACGCCCGCGTTCTGTATACGCGCTTCACAGCGTAACATGTAATATCGCTGAGAACTGACAGACAATTATGCCAAAGAAAGTAGAAGGGGTATTATTAGAAGTAAGTAAGTGTGAAGAAATAGAAGTGGATGAAAATATAACTTGCCGTTGGCAGAGACCGCACCAGCGACCTTCGAATAACGCGTCTTATTCTCGACCAACTGATACCACGACAGATATATGCTCCCATTCACTTTATGGGGCATGCGCATTAAACATGGGAGCGTAAGTCAGCTACGGTAATGACATTTCGGGTGAGCAGGTTATGTCACGGGGGTGGGGGTTGAGCCACAGTCTCACTCTGTACGAAGGAGACTTGTACACGCTATAGAAAATAACTGACCGGCTATAATTGCAGTTCCTATTTTGAAAATGTAACTGATTACAATTGCAGTTGCAGAAACGTAACTAAGCAATTACAGAAATCTGATCAATTACTTTTGGGTTACTTTCCTTCAAAGTGTTATTGTCAACAAGTTTACTCAAAATACAATAGTATACTGTGGCTTCAATGGTATAGACAACGCTGGTTACTGCGGCTTCTGCGACATATAGTGTTACACGCTGTTGACTTTCACTAGAAGTTGTATTTCGATGTTGTTGCCACTGACTCTTCATCGTTGCCACGTTAAGAGCTCAGCCGCTACACTGAAGACTTTTTCAACGCATGCGCCCCGCCGCGGTGGTCTAGTAGCTAAGGTACTCGGCTGCTGACCCGCAGGTCGTGGGATCAAATCCCGGCTGCGGTGGCTGTATTTCCGATGGAGGCGGAAATGTTGTAGGCCCGTGTGCTCATATTTGGGTGCACGTTAAAGAACCCCAGGTGGTCTAAATTTCCGGAGCCCTCCACTACGGCGTCTCTCATAATCATATGGTGGTATTGGGACGTTAAACCCCACATATCAATCTTTCACCGCATACGCCGATGGGAAAGGCGTTATGTTGACGTAGGAACACCGTGCGCACCGTCTCGTAGCTGCGCTTCGATGCTACGGTGTCAACGTAGTTTATGAAGTGGCACTCTTCGCAATCGCCGGCGCTCGTGTCAGGAGTAGCAGGTATGGCCAGAAGAAAGACTAAAAATAGGCTCTTGATATGTAATGTTCCCGTCTGATAGGACGGGGGATCCGCGCATAATGGACGCATATTTTTCAGAATGATAGCTGAAATAGAAGACTGGCTACAACTTGATTTTGATTAAAAAAGTGTTGATTACGGGTAATCAGTTATAAAAAATGTAACTGAATTTCCCGAACATTACAGATTGGAAAACGTAATTGATTATATAACAGAATTTCAAGAAAATGTCAGTGATTACAAGCAACCAATCCTTTGTGAGCGTTACGTACAACTCTGGTACAAATGCAAGAATCGTGGCTCTTACACCGTTCTCATGCACAGTATGAACAGGATTTACATATATTTTCATCAAGAAAATGAGAACGCACTAACGTCATGGACATTTTTTTTTGTTGTTTTCATGCTACTTCCGTTAATTCAATATTTTTTTCAAAACGGACATTTTTTCTCGGTCCCATGAAATCCGAGTTAACGAGCTCTTATTGTATACTTATAAGCGCCCAGAAGCACACGATACGATAGCAGAAAATGCAACGTTGGGTTCTATTTTTTTAACATATCCCGCAATCCTATATCTCTCGACGCCGACTATTCATAGCTGCTTCTGATTCAGATTGTTCAGCGGGCAAGGTGATCACCTACTTCTTTGAGGACATTCTTTCTTTTTTTTTCTTTGGTCGATGAAAACTGGTTCAAGGGAGAGTAACTAACACTCGTCTTGGGCGGCTACAACGGCGTTCGACCATCGGCGAGGACGTTCCCAGACTGATGTCAAGGTGGCACGTACGGCCGCCAACCAGCAAGAAAGCCTTCAATGAGGCCACGGCTACCGGATACTCTCGATGATGGCCTCATCGAATAATGTGGTGCTCGAGCCGTAAACACAGAGAACACATGTGCGCATTGGCACTGCGTATGCCCCCCGTCTTTTGATAATCATTGGCGATTTCCCACATGAGTTGTGCCCATTCTCTGTTCTTGTACTCGTTATTGTTTTGTTTCTCACCTTGCTTAAAGGTAAACACATCGAGGTGAGTACGAACACAACACACAGCGCAAGGTCGGTGTGGGTCCTTCACTCATGAACACCATGTGGGTGACCGATGGCTCTGGGACTCGAACCCATGCAGAGAGCAAGGAAGGAATGAAAACAGGAGAGATTGGAAAGGCTGGGATGTCAACCAGTTGAGACTGACTGGTGTGACATACCATACACAGGGGAAAGGAATATAAGATAGACTGAAATTCAGAAGAGTATAGAAGCTATGTTTCACTCGGTGGTCACTTGAGGCTTCAGGGTTGTTACATCACACACACACACACACCACACCACACACCACACACACACACACACACACACCACACCACACACACACACACCACACACACACACACACACACACACACGCACACACACACACACACACGCACGCACACGCACACACGCACACTTACAAAAGAAAGAGGAGAAGGGACCGAAGAAATGCACACGACCTGCGCTAAATATATATAATATATATATATATATATATATATATATATATTATATATATATATATATATATATATATATATAATATATATTATATATAATATATATATTAATATATATATTATATATATATATATATATAGCTGATTAATTGTCCCTCTTATACAACCTAAACACACCAAGTTTGCCAGTACGAGACCCTCGTTCAATAAGAGGGACAATTAATCAGCTGCCCGCTCATAATAAGTTCACGTGCTACGTGACGCCAAACATGCGCATAAGAGTGTCTTCACACTCGTTGTTTGGCTTATAGATGGCGCTGACTGTCGCTCCTACTTCTAAAAATTCACAGATAACCCAAAAAAGTGGATGGAGGGAGTGGCGCTGTAATAGCTCAGTGGTTAGAGCATCGAACGCGTAATTCGAAGGTCGTAGGTTCGATTCCTGCTTACAGTTGGTAATTTTTTCATCCACTTTTCTTTCTTCTTATTTACATTCCATTAATGTTAATAACTTCCCCTGTACATTCCTTGGCATTACTGTCTGTTATATCTCATTATTATTGTGTTAAAAACACGGAAAAACGAGCCCTTAGGTATACACTTCTTTCCCTTATTTTATATATATATATATATATATATATATATATATATATATATATATATATATATATATATATATATATATAAATTGCCGCATGTTGTTAGGCACCTACCGAAGTCTTGCCCCGCTTCCTGCTCTTATGAATTCTGCCACACCAACTGACAAGCCAAACGCGCCAAGCTAAACGCGCCAACGCGCCATGCAACGCTGGCTGCAGGTGTCTACACATCACGCGCTGGATAAGGAACGCTGGTGGTTTTTCGAGGAGCAGCTCGAGGCGAGACGCAAGAGAAGTTGACGAGGTTTTGACCAGTGAGCTCACAACCTTTGTGTATTTAGTTGACGGGCACAAGTTCGCCATTAATAAATAGCTGTTTTAGCTTCCGGCACTGTATTTGTTCGCTACAAACTGGTGGAGGTGCGGAGTATGATTCCAAGCCCATCTCAGCGTAGGGAACATAGCCCAGAACCCCGAAGGTTGGAGCCAGCGCTGTTGACTCCCGTACACCAACGAACGAGTCGTCGCCTACGAGGTGAGCAGCCCGAGTTTGGTGCCCTCTTCGATTCTTCGAGACCAGCGGAGGACGTAAGTACCGGAGCCCCTGCAATGGCTACCCAAGCGAGTTCATTTCCATCGCATATCGTCATGGACCCACCCCACATACCAGAGGTATTTCATGGTGATATTTTCGAGGATTCCGAGGACTGGCTCGACGGTTTCGAACGCGTTGCCAGACTGAACGGTTGGAACGAAGACAGGAAACTTCGCTACGTCTACGTGGCACTGCAAGATTCTGCACGTACGTGGTTCGAAAACCACGAAGCGTCCTTATTATCGTGGGACGACTTTCGAAGAGAGTTTCTTGCTACGTACCCAAACACGGACCGCAAAGAAAAGGCAGAGGCCGCTCTTCAGACGCGCAACCAACGGAACAATGAGAGCGTCGCCATGTACATTGAAGACATGTCTCGACTGTTCCGCCGGGCCGACCCGAACATGGCTGAGGAAAAGAAGTTGCGGCACCTGATGCGTGGAGTGAAGGAGGAGCTTTTTGCAGGCCTGGTGCGTAATCCACCGCGCTCTCTTGCTGAGTTCAGATCAGAGGCAACCATGATAGAAAAGACCCTGCAGCAGCGCGCGCGCCAATACAACCGGGACGTAAGCGTCTCATCTGTTAGCGCGGCGTCGACAACCCTCACGAGTAACATTGATCTCTTGCGTGAAATGGTGAGGGCTGTCGTAAGGGAAGAACTCCAGAAAATACAAATGACTCAAGCTCATCCATCGATGTCCTCACTTGCCGACGTTGTGCGCGAAGAAGTGCGGCAAGCGGTTCTACAACCACAACCTCAGGTTCTACAGCGCGCACAACTGGAGCCTCCGCCTCAGTTGTCGTACGCGCAAGCTGTACGACAGGACCTCGGACGCATGAATCGGACGGCTGCGACTGCTGTGATGCCTCCGACGTTTTCTCCGAGTACGCCGCTACCAATGCCGGAAGCAAGACCACGTAAGAGCGATGTATGGCGCACTGTAGACCGGCGGCCCCTTTGCTACCACTGCGGAGAAGCAGGTCACCTTTACCGGGCGTGCCAGTATCGTCGAGCGGGACTGCGTGGTTTTCCAGTCAATGCACCATGCCCACGGAACGGTGAACGGCCCTACGAAATCGAAGAATACTTGTCTTCACGCTATTCCCCTCAAGACACGCAACAACGGGAGTCGCGTTCGACAGCACCGATGCGCTATCGGTCGCCGAGTCCTCGTCCGTCATCAAATCTCCGAAGATCACGTTCACCTAGCCCGCGGCGGGAAAACTAGAGCCAGCGACCTCTGGAGGTGAGGCCGCTGATATACTGACAACTGAAGACCCTCCATTGTTAGCCCGACAGGACGGTGGCAGTTACGCAACGACGGTCAAGTGCAGTAGTAGCGACGTTACCTCCGAGATATTAGTCACGATCGACGACGTCGAGGCCGTTGCGCTAATAGACACTGGTGCAGACTATTCCGTTGTCAGTAATGCTCTCGCAAAGAAGCTTAAGAAGGTGATGACTGAGTGGACCGGACCTCAGATACGTACCGCTGGAGGGCACTTAGTTAGCCCCGTGGGGTTATGCACCGCAAGGATAGGAATAAGAGGATTTGTGTATGTCGGCAGCTTTATTGTGCTTCCTGAGTGCTCCCGGGAACTGATTATAGGCATGGACTTTTTGCAAACAAACAATGCAGTCATTGACTTGCAAGAGTCCCAGGTTTCCTTTTCTACGGAGAATGCCATCGCCTTCTGTCATGCGGAGAAACCAATCGTTCTACCTCTCCGCATTGTGGACGAAGATGTAACCGTGCCGCCACGTTCCAGTGTGACCGTTCTTGTGAGGAGTGAAGTTCTTCGTGACTGTGACGGATTAGCTGACGGAAACATCGGACTGCTACTAGAAAAAGGACTATGCGTGGCAAGAGGCCTGGTGAGCCTTCGTGATGGATGTGCGTATGTCCTATTAACTAACTTTCGAAATGAGCTGCAGCATGTTGCGAAGGGAACATCCGTAGCATCGCTGCATGAGTACGTGCAAGTCTCAGATGTTTGCACTCTTGATAAAGCTTCAGAGACAGTAGATAACGTACTCCAGTCAGTAGACATTGACAGAGAGCTCTCGTCATCTCAGAAGCAACAGATTGCTGACCTCATCACAGAGTTCGCCGAGTGCTTCTCCACCTCGTCGAAAGTCGGACGTACTCCCGTCGCAAAGCACCGTATCGTGGTCGAAGAACACGTGAGACCTGTGCATCAGCGCCCATACCGAGTAGCGCCAAAAGAAAGGGAAGCCATCAAGAACCAAGTGCAGGAAATGCTCAACGATGATGTAATCCAGCCATCCAACAGTCCGTGGGCATCACCGGTAGTGCTAGTCAAAAAGAAGGACAACACTCTGCGGTTTTGCGTTGACTACAGAAAGCTGAACCAAGTCACAAAGCGCGATGTTTACCCCCTTCCACGGATCGATGATGCCTTGGATAAGTTACGCAATGCTCATTTCTTTTCATCATTGGACTTAAAAAGTGGATATTGGCAGATCGAGGTGGACGAACGAGATCGCGAGAAGACGGCGTTTGTGACCCCAGACGGACTATACGAGTTCAAAGTGCTCCCTTTCGGTTTGTGCTCTGCTCCCGCTACCTTCCAGAGGATGATGGACACTGTGCTCTCCGGACTCAAGTGGCAATCGTGTCTCGTCTACCTCGACGATGTAGTGGTTTTTTCTTCTAACCTTCGAGCAGCACATCCACCGACTGAGAATGGTACTGGATGCCATTCGCGTGGCAGCACTGACCATCAAACCGCAAAAGTGTCACTTTGGATTTCGTCAGCTTCGGTTCCTCGGGCACATAGTTAGTGCGGAAGGCATCCGCCCAGACCCGGAAAAGATTGCAGCAGTTGAAAAATTTCCGAAACCGCAAGACAAAAAGGCCGTCAGACGATTCCTGGGACTATGTGCCTACTACAGACGCTTTGTTGAAAACTTTGCTAAAATCGCTGAGCCTTTGACACGGCTAACGAAAGAAAGTGTACCATTCTCTTGGCGGGAGGAACAAGAAGCGGCTTTCTCAGAGTTGCGACGCCGTTTGCAGTCTCCTCCAATACTTGCACATTTTGACGAAGAGGCCGATACAGACATACATACCGACGCGAGTAACGTTGGCCTCGGTGCCATCCTCGTTCAGTGGCAGAATGGAGAAGAAAAGGTCATTGCTTACGCGAGCCGCACTCTATCGAATGCTGAGTCTAATTACTCAGCGACAGAGAAAGAGTGTCTCGCAGTTATATGGGCCATCAGCAAGTTTCGCCCATACCTCTACGGCAGACCGTTTCGAGCAATCAGTGATCATCATTCATTGTGTTGGCTGGCAAACATCAAGGACCCTTCAGGAAGACTTGCTAGATGGAGCCTGCGTCTGCAGGAACACGACATCACTGTGGTCTACAAGTCCGGTCTCAAGCACAATGACGCGGATTGCCTGTCTCGCGCACCTGTTGAGTCTCCATCATCTGACCAAGAACAAGACATCCCATTTCTTGGAGTTCTGAATGTGTCGGACATGGCTCGTCTTCAGCGAGAGGACCCGGAACTACGCCCGCTTATCCAATACTTGGAGGGTCACGAAATTGAGGTACCACGAGTTTTCGTCCGTGGTTTGACATCCTATGTCCTCCGGAACGACGTCCTATACAAGCGCAACTTCGTAAACACCGGTGAGACGTTTCTGCTTCTTGTACCATCATCACTGCGAGCAGAAATCTTAGAAGCGTGTCATGACGACCCATCGGCTGGCCATATGGGTAGTAGTCGCACTTTGGCCAGAATTCGCCGCAAGTATTATTGGCCGAAATTAAGGGATTCGGTGCACCATTATGTTAAGTCATGCCGCGATTGCCAGAGACGTAAAATACCACCATCGAAACCAGCGGGTCTGTTGCAACCAATAGAGCCACCAAAAGGGCCATTTCAGCAAGTGGGAATGGATTTGCTTGGTCCATTTCCTCTCTCTTCATCGGGAAAGCGCTGGATTGTGGTAGCAACAGACTACATGACTCGATATGCTGAGACATCACCTCTCGCGAAAGGAACGGCGAACGAAGTAGCCCAGTTTTTCGTCACTCAGATTGTACTTCGACATGGCGCACCACAGGTTGTCATTACAGACAAAGGAACAGCATTTACTGCCCGTTTGATGCAGTCTGTTATGAAGCTCACCCACACCGATCATAGAAGGACTACAGCATACCATCCGCAAACAAACGGATTAACCGAAAGGCTCAATAGAACTCTCGCCGACATGATCTCGATGTATGTGGATGTTGAGCACCAGACATGGGACAGTATTTTGCCTTATGCAACATTTGCGTATAATACCGCAGTACAAGAAACGACACACTTCACGCCATTTCAACTTGTTTATGGTCGGACGGTCACAACGACCTTAGACGCGATGTTACCTATCAACGATTCGAATGAGAGTGACCCACACATCAGTGACTACATAGAAAGGGCAGAAGAGGCACGGCAATTGGCAAGACATCGTATCATTTTGCAACAAGGCTCCGATGCAAGTCGCTATAATCTGAAGCGGAAAGACGTACAGTACAACCCCGGAGACAAAGTGTGGGTGTGGACACCTATACGCGCACCTGGCCTATCGGAAAAACTGATGCGGCGCTATTTCGGCCCTTACAAAGTACTTCGCCAGTTAGGCACGCTAAACTACGAAGTAATTCCTGAAGGGCAAGTGTGCTCAACCCGACGCAGGAATCGCCCAGAAGTCGTACATGTAGTACGAATGAAACCGTACTACGAAAGGCACTGAACGAGACAACTGATATATGTGCTCAAACATCAGATAAATACTCCTTTACAAAACTGTTCGACGTCAGCGTACGCATCGGGACGATGCGTTTCGGGAGGGGGACTAATGCCGCATGTTGTTAGGCACCTACCGAAGTCTTGCCCCGCTTCCTGCTCTTATGAATTCTGCCACACCAACTGACAAGCCAAACGCGCCAAGCTAAACGCGCCAACGCGCCATGCAACGCTGGCTGCAGGTGTCTCCACATCACGCGCTGGACAAGGAACGCTGGTGGTTTTTCGAGGAGCAGCTCGAGGCGAGACGCAAGAGAAGTTGACGAGGTTTTGACCAGTGAGCTCACGACCTTTGTGTGTTTAGTTGACGGGCACAAGTTCGCCATTAATAAATAGCTGTTTTAGCTTCCGGCACTGTATTTGTTCGTTACAATATATATATATATATATATTCGGACCCACTATCAGTTTGTAGCCACTCGCGCAACGTGCAAGTGCTATAATCTGTTCCTGGCAAACAGCGCGTCTCGGCAATCTTGGCACAGTGAGTATAGTCGGAGATGGACGACGCACGCGGACAGCTGTACGATAGTGCCCGACCGGACTGTGTGGGATCTCCCGAGAGCTGTCCGCCGTTCGCTCGCGCACTCTAGTACATTCGGCTCTATTTGCGTGAATTATGTACTAACTGCGCCGGGAGCTGCCTTGATCTGCACGCGTGGAGCTGACACCTGCGAGGTCGCAGCTCAATAAAAAAACCACCCAATCATAAAATGTGACTCTTGAGCGGCCATGGCGTCACAGTTATAGCCGTCACTGCAATCATGAGTGGATACCCGGGAAATTTGAGCGCCCATCAACAAGAGGCATTCGAACAGGTAGGTGCACGTCCCATACGCTCGCCGATCTCATAAAGCATGCACTGTAAAGATAAGCTTTATACGGAGAACCTGCGTTTCATGCACGATTTCCCGTATTGTAGAGAATGACTCTTTACCCGGCATTTCGCTTCGAGACATCTAGCCTTAATCGTTGCAAGGAAGTCACGTCTTAATAGCACTACAATACGGTATAGAGTATATCGCAGACGGACTAGCGTACTCTTTATAAAGGAGTGGTGGCATGGAAGCAACCAGCTCTATTTTCATTTGGCCTTTGTTTTCCCAAATTGAGCTAAATATTTTATTTCTTGGTGAGCCAAAGGCAGTTTGAGCGCCCTGCCTGCCTACCTGCCTGCTGTCTGCTATCTATCTATATAACTACAAAACTACGCCATGCATGTCATGTGCTTGATAATTTACATGACACCCCCCAGAAGATGCTTGGGCAGCCATCGTTTTATGAGCTTCCAATATATAGAAAAGTAAGCATAGAATGGCATGTGTGTGTGTGTGATGAACTTGAATGACACGAATGTCATGTCGTGGGCACCATGACATACACGGCATGGTACTGGGGTTTTCAAGGCAATTTCACTTGACTGATGTGTATCACATTCAGCATGGTATGAGTGTATGATGACCATAAATGGCAGTTCATGACATGGACATGATGTGACGACCTATTTTCTCTCAGTTTATAAATGCCAAGGCATGAATTTCCAGTGGTATTGGGAATGAAGGTATATTATTTTTCTTGTATCAGTACGCTCACTCTCCCTGCGATATGCCAAAGCTTCTCACGACACCAGGACATAGTTTGGGATTTATGTGTACTTAATACTGCCATATTGTTCCTTGGCCGGACCTGCTTTTCTAGACCCGGTGTTGTTATCTTACGGTTTATGCTTGTATGATCACTTGACTTTGTTGTTAGAAGTTCATATCATTACGGATGTATTTAGAGCACCTGGTGGTCTGGCACAACCCAGCCAGTAAACATAGAGCTCAGCTGCTAGGAGTAAACGACTTTGTTCCCAACGTGCGGTACTCAAACAGGGTCAATGTTCGAGACAGAATTCACTAGTAAACGATCCGGTTACAAAGATCGCAGTCAACAAGACAGGCACAATCAAAGTAAAAAAAAAAAAAACACTCTGCCTCCATTCGCAGTTAACTGAGCTCTGAGGCATTATTTCGTCGGACCTCCTCCCCCTTTTTTACGTATGTTCACTACAGCCATGCGGCATCACTGTGCTTCAAAAATGGCCTTTTTCGTTCCTAATAAAACCCGTTGAAAGTTCAGCGTCCATATACTGCTGTTCTTTCCTCTGTTTGTGGTCTCATGGAACTTGCGACGGGAAATTTTCTTCGAATATCACTCACCAGTGAATATAGCTCGATTCAAAGGTTCTGCTTGAGTGGTGCATGCACATGAAATACTGTCACACCTTTGAAGTATTGTAAAGGAGCTTTTTTTCAGCTTTATACTCTTCATTGCACTCGTTCCGCTTCCATTTTCACTCTATACACTCCGTGAATAAGGGTGTACGCAACATCATCATTGTGACGATTTTGATTAAATGTCTTCGCAGTTTTGGCAGGTCATTGGAGATGTGAAAAGCCTTTGCACACGGATGCCTTTTTGCTTCGTTGGCTACGGGGTAAGAGGGCTATTTTACGTTCGAGAGCAATGACAGGCTATAGCTGATTTGCCGAGCATTGTATTGACGTTGACCGGGCTATGACAAAACGAGCCAATAAGCGTATCCTTGATGACTCGATCATTAAGAAAGCGGACAAGTAATAACTAAGAGAACAGTAAAGGCCACGTAGGTTTACCAGGTCGCACACACAACGTTGATCGCTGTGTAAGTTTAGAAAGAGTCGCCGACCAGGTTCGTGCTTAAAGCCCATCGTTTACACAACCCATTTACACTAAGAAAAAGCAAAGAAGCTCTTTGACTCTTTAGGTGTGACTGCCGACTTGCAATGAATACGACTCTCCTTAAGGAGACACGTGAACTCCCTTTGGATATTATTATGACTCTCGCCAGAGGGTCAATTTTTCAAGGGAGTTCACGTGTTTGAAGGAGGTTCCCGATTCTAAAGGGAGTTCCACGACTCTCTCATCCGGAATTCATGAAACCCACAAAAAAGTGAATATTAATAGTTAATAAGGTAATAATAATAAAGGTAAAGTTAATAATAAAGTAAAGGTAAAGGTAATAATAGTTAATATTAATAAGCGAATACCAATATCCACAAGATGGGAAAGAAGCTGGGAGCTACTCAAGTCATCGCAACCGCATCAAATTTCTAATAAGCATAGTAATCAGCGTTGGTGCTGAGCACGTGATTTTATGGATAAACGCGTTAGTCCTAGTGAGCACTAGCAGGGTCTCATTGTACGTATTGTTTGCGTGCATGCCTGAACACTTCATGTAGCAGTCAACACGCGACGAACTTTAGAGCTGGAACCCAGGCAATAAACCAGGCCAGCATCCCCAGGAATATCACTGAAAACATCTATCTATCTATCTATCTATCTATCTATCTATCTATCTATCTATCTATCTATCTATCTATCTATCTATCTATCTATCTATCTATCTATCTATCTATCTATCTATCTATCTATCTATCTATCTATCTATCTATCTATCTATCTATCTATCTATCTATCTATCTATCTATCTATCTATCTATCTATCTATCTATCTATCTATCTATCTATCTATCTATCTATCTATCTATCTATCTATCTATCTATCTATCTATCTATCTATCTATCTATCTATCTAATCTTTTTTATGCATACAGGTGAACCACGGGGGCCGCTTTGAGGTGATAGAGCCATCTTCCGTGTTCAAGGAGGATTGCGTCCAGTTGAAGAACATCGGCCGTCGCGACCGGTGGGAACTACCTGTGAGCGTGGCCGAGCAGGGTGTTCAAATCAGCTGGCGTTTCCAGACGGCCTCCAGAGACCTGTCATTCGGTGTGCGCACCCAGAGTGGCGAGACTCTGCTTCCTTTTCGACGGTTCGAGTCCTGCAGTCATGAGCCCCAGGAAGCGTGCTGGCAGTGCGACATGGCGGGAATTAGTATGAAGGCACATTACCATTATTATTAGTGTGAAAGACACGAATCGAACGCGAAAATTGACCATCAGCGCCGTAATCATCCATCCGACTTGCACAAAAACATTATCACGCAACGTCATCCTATCACATCTTAGCAAAAAGTGTGACGTTTCAGTGCGTTACAAGAGGTCAAATAACAGAACGCAACGGGATGACACCATCGCATGACATTGTCCCTCGGTCAAATCGTCATCAAACATGAAAATTGACTGTCGGTGCAACACCGACCAAATTTCAAGGCCGAAGGGCTGCCGCAGTGACATCAGAGGGTGGGGGCCCAGTTATCTTATTCAGCATGCTCAGTAAGATTTTTTTTCCCCACATCTTTTATTCGGCCGAATCTAGCCGCAGCAGCTGCGACAGCGGGAGCGTTGGTTCTCCTAAAACGTGAACGAAACACTAGCTTTCCGCCGCATTCGTGGCGTACACTCTAAAAAAAGAGCGAGTAAAAAGGGCGTCTTTTTGTCCCACAACAATAATCGCCATCTAGATTGCGTTCCATCCTTGCGCTATCGCCCCGCGCCCGGTACATTCCGGTCACGATCGACATGCCGATTATCAGGGTTACATTGCATTCTCGATAGGAAAGTGGCTAGCGCCGAGTTTTCAAGAAAGGAAGCGCACGCAAGCCTGATGACGAATATTGTTGTGGGACAAAAAGTCACCCTTTTTACTCAATATTTTTTTAGAGTGTAACTGGGGGCCTCGGACATCACTGCGGCAGCCCTTCGGTCTTGAAATTTATTCGGTGTTGGTCGGCGTCGACAGTCTCGACACGAGTGATGCGAAAATCATCGTAAAATATCGACAGCACGATATGACGTCATCATGGCTTCATAGATCGCCAAAATTGGTTACACCATCATGGCATCACTATGATGTTACATCACGTGGTGTCACACGATGTGATGATCACTGACGTAGTCGTTGGTGATATGTTGGATGATCTCGAAGGCAGTGCAAAATCACGTTAGGTGAAGAAAAACTTTCGAAGTAAAGCAGGGGAGGATCAGTAACATCAGCTGAGAACGAAAAAAAAAAAAAACGAAAGACAACAAAAGTGGTGTTCATTTTCGAGTCTCTCGGGCGAACGCGTAAGAGACTGAGTAACTTAGTACATCTGTATACGAAACCATATGCAAAGTAACATATATAACATACGTGTTATTGTTAACTGGGTCATTTCACGATATACGGACGTATATCGATATCCTCGAATTCGACAGATATCCTCGAATTCGACAACAGTTTCAGTTGGTTCAACGCTAAGAAGCTGGCCTATAGTCATGAACACGCATGCAGTGAACGAGGACTCTTGAAACGTGACCTCCGAAAGTTCGTTCACTCGTTTGGAGCCCCGGTACAATGAGGTCGTCAAGATTCTCTGTCATGCGTCTCGTGTTACCATTTGCCATCTATGTGCACATGCGCCATGACACACCACGTGACGTTCACCAGCAACACGAACCTGTGAGCCAACATGTAGAAAATGTTTGCCCTCATTGTCACCACGTCGGGACTACATGCTTGGGAAAGTATAGGGCTAGCATGGATGACCATCATGCACTGGACAAAATTGGCCAGTGCATGATGTGCCTTTTTATATGGCGTTGCGTTTCACTCATCAGCCGGGAAATAAGAATTAATGATTGTGTAAAAAAAATCACAGCATACAGCATATCCATGGAGTGAATGATGATGAGTGGGGCAAAGCGTCCATCAGTTCGTCCGTGCTTCCGTTCGTCCACGCGACCATCCATGCACCCATTCATGCATCCGTCCGTCTATCCGTGCATCCATCCGTGAGTCCGTCCATCCGTCTGTCCATCCGTTCATCTGTCCATCCGTCCGTCCATCTGCTGGTCTGTCCATACGTCCGTCCATGCGTCCGTCCATGCGTTCATCTAGTGAACACACCAAGTACCGCCATCGCCCATCTCGCAACCCCTGTTACACATACCCGAGCGAGTATGTGCCACCGGTGGCTACGTACTACTCCATGCATACGGAGGAGCGACAGACCCACGCCCTAAAGAGCTTCGCCCCTGGAAATGGCCATTGTTCAGTGCGGAGTTGATGTTTCCCTGAGTGCATGCAAAAGTAAAAAAAAAAAAAACAACATGGACCGTGGAATCCAGCACGAATGCATGAAATATAGCATGGAATCTGTAGTACTACCGTCTAGCTTGACCACTCAAGCACCCCAAGTACATTCGTCGGGCATGTGTGTATACTACAGAGCGACTAATATACCCCTGTCACACCATACGTTTTAATGCCATTTGAATGGAATGAGATTCCCATCTAATCACAATACGTGGCTGCTAAACAGCGATATATAATGTCATTAGATTCGAATGACTTAACCCCAGAGACTACTTAAAAAGTGACACTCGGCATTTTCAGTTTGACCCGAATTAATGGAGGCACTCTATCAAGGCTGCTTTTTCAGAGGTATCTATCATTTTAACGAGGACAGGAGTAGGAAAGGCGGTCGTAAAATATCTTTACTACCACCTAAGTGGCGTCTAGTCTGGCCGCCACCGCTGTTGGCCATGATGTAAACAAGCAGACGACTCTGTGCAAGCGTATCTGCAGCGATGGCATCAGCTGCACGATTGAAGTGAGCCCAGGCGTAGACGGTTGCTCTGATCAGGCTACGGCTGTTCCGCTGCAAGCTATTTGTCTGCATGGAGGCATGCGAGACAGTGTTTTAAGGCGATTGAGAAGGCGTTGCACGAGGCCCGATAACACCATCGCGCGCAACTCTTGAAGCGAAGTTCAGGCGTTCTCCAGCCTTTTTTATTCTTCCACGCTGAATCTCGCTTCACAAAAACACGTTGCAAGGCAACTGACCACGCCTCCCTCCTTATTTCGTGTCGCAAATTTCAAAAGTTAGTTAAGGTCGTCTTTTTTTTTTAATCCGTGCTACCCAATAAATGCTCTCCGCCTACCTGATTTTTCGCTTAGCGCTTTTTGTTGCCACATCACTGCCATTGCCAGCAGGAAACTGGATGGATGGATGGATGGATGGATGAATGGATGGATGGATGTATTCGGCTGTGCCTTTTAAATCAGGGGGGGGGGGGGGGGACTCACGTTCTCTAGCCATGAAGTTAAGTACTGTCACTATGTGTTTAAGCATTGAATTTCACTCGCACCTTGATTGTAGCCACCAATCAGTTAGCATACTCCTAGTTATTTCTACCCGTTTACTTCTCGGCTTTTGCAGCGCCGCCTGTAAGGGAGTTCGATCACCAGCGTCCGAACAAGTTTTTCATTTGACCGGCAGGTGAAGGCGATGCGGACAAATTTTAATGACTCCATGCGCTATTTCGCAAACCGTTGGCAAGTTACACGGTCGCCGATACCGTCATCAGTGTGGTGTAATGAAAAACCGCGCGTTATATATTTATATGCAATTTTATTTTGTTTCAGGAACACTCGTAGCGTGGAACAAAATTAATCGAAAGCAGAAGAGAAAAGAGCAAAAAAAAAAATGAAGAGCCATGGCGAAGCAGGACGCTTGCATAGTGCTTAATGCAGATCTCGTTGGTTTGGCTCCCACGGGCGGCGCCTTGACTCTGTCCATTTTTTTTTTTGCAATTGATCTCATTGATCAAAAACTACAGATAACTTACCCTACACTTTCCTTGCCCTAAATATATATTTGTTCATTGTGTTCGTATCCCCCCTCATCAGTAACTTATGCCATAAACCACTAACATAAACAATGTTTTCACTTATTTCAATCTCGAGAGCTGTAGCATCTAACATATAATGATTTCTATTTCAAAATGTTCAAGTTCCAATACAATGAATGAATGGGACGAGCAGAAAATGAAGCGTGGTGATAACGCTAGAATAACTATCTTTGTCTTGAACACGCAAATAATTTGGCTAATTTGCCAACCATTACTTGAAAAATACAACTGCCCAGTCGGACAATGCGGATTCGCCTGTTTGAATGTCGACAGCTCGCTCAGCAGGTAGTTTTCACGGCAGTAACGCATTGTAGCAAATAGCACTTACAGGTAGTTAGCAGCACCAGTGCCGTATATACTGCACTTCAAAAAATATAGTCCTTATTAAATAAAAAAAAACTATTACGTATTCGCATACAATGTCCAATGTAATACATGGGACATAATAAAAATTGTGAAACACTTTGTTGCACATCATATACGAGACGCATAGGCCTTGTTCCCAGGGTTCAATGTTAAGCCACTTGAATGACAGGCCTTCTACAAAAGAGATAGTACCAAGAACAATGAAT
The DNA here is from genome assembly GCF_013339725.1 of Rhipicephalus microplus. Taxonomy (NCBI): domain Eukaryota; kingdom Metazoa; phylum Arthropoda; class Arachnida; order Ixodida; family Ixodidae; genus Rhipicephalus; species Rhipicephalus microplus. The sequence continues at coordinate 131,751,407 of NC_051171.1, forward strand.
AGGGTAAGGGAGAGGATGGGGGGGGGGGGCGTATTCTTGTGCGATTTCCTCTATTAGAAGGTCTGCGTATCTGCGTTATGCTACGCTATGAAAGTGCCTTGCGGTTGGTCATCATCATCATAATCATCATCACCACCCTGACTACGTCCAGTGCAGGACACAAAGGCCTCTCCCGTGTTCCGCCAGTTAACCCGGTCCTGTGCTTGCTGCTGCCAATTTATACCTGCAAACTTCTTAATCTCATCTGCCCACCTTACTTTCTGTCTCCCCCTAACCCGCTTGCCTTCTCTGGGGATCCAGTTAGTTACCTTTAATGACCAGCGGTTATCCTGTCTACGTGCTACATGCCCGGCCCATGTCCATTTCTTCTTCTTGATTTCAGCTATGATATCCTTAACCCCCGTTTGTTCCCTAATCCCCTCTGCTCTCTTCTTGTCTCTTAAGGTTACACCTACCATTTTTTTTTCTTTCCATTGCTCGCTGCGTCGTCGTCAATTGAAGCTGAACCTTCTTTGTAAGTCTCCAGGTTTCTGCTCCGTAGCTAAGTACCGGCAAGATACAGCTGTTGTATGCCTGCCTTTTGAGGGATAGTGGTAATTTACCTGTCATAATTTGAGAGTGCTTGCCAAATGTGCTCGACCCCATTCTTATTCATCTAGTTACTTCAATCTCGTGGTTCTGCTCCATGGTTATTACCTGCCCTAAGTAGACATAGTCTTCTACAACTTGAAGTGCACCTTTGATTTGTGGGGTTTAACGTCCCAAAACCACCATATGATTATGAGAGACGCCGTAGTGGAGGACTCCGGATATTTTGACCACCTGGGGTTCTTTTTGAAGTGCACCTTTACCTATCTCGAAGCGCTGCTCTTTTCCGAGGTTGTTGTACATTACTTTCGTTTTCTGCAGATCCATTTCAAGACCCACCTTCCTGCTCTCCTTGTCTAACGCCGTAATCATGAGTTGCAATTCGTCCACTGAGTTACTCAGCAATGCAATGTCATCGGCAAAGCGCAGGTTACTAAGGTACTCATCCCTTAACTCTTATCCCTAACTGTTCCCATTCTAGGCTTCTGAAAACCTCCTGTAAGCACGCGGTAAATAGCATTGGGGAGATTGTGTCCCCCTGCCTTACACCCTTCTTGATTGGTATTCTGTTGCTTTCTTTATGAAGCACTATGGTGGCAGTTGATCCCCTGTAGATTTCTTCCAGGATGTTTATATATGCTTCATCGACGCCCTGATTCCGCAGTGTCTGCATGACGGCTGATATTTCTACTGAATCAAACGCTTTCTCATAATCTATGAAGGCTATGTATACTATATATAGTGGTTGGTTATATTCTGAGAATTTCTGTATTACCTGATTGATAGTATGAATGTGGTCGATTGTTGAGTAGCCTGTTTGAAATCCTGCTTGTTCCTTTGGTTGAATTCCAATGTTTTCTTTACTCTGTTAGTAATTACCTTTGTAAATAGCTTGTATACTACAGAGAGCAAGCTGATCGGCCTGTAGTTCTTAAAGTTCTTGTCATCTCCTTTCTTATGTATTAAGATGATGTTAGCGTTCTTCCAAGACTCTGGTATCTCTTCCCGTCAGGAGGCACCTCGTAAACAGGGTGGCTAATTTTTCTAACACAATTTCTCCTGCATCTTTCAGCAGATCTGATGTTACCTGATCCTCACCAGCAGCTTTGGTAAACAAGCCTATATATATATGTCCGCTTGTGACGAACTGAGTGAAAGATGCTTCCTGATTGATTGATTGATTGATTGATTGATTGATTGATTGATTGATTGATTGATATGTGGGGCTTAACGTCCCAAAACCACCATATGATTATGAGAGACGCCGTAGTGGAGGGCTCTGGAAATTTCGACCACCTGGGGTTCTTTAACGTGCACGCAAATCTGAGCACACAGGCCTACAACATTTCCACCTCCGTCGGAAATGAAGCCGCCACAGCCGGGATATTCGATCCCGTGACCTGCAGGTCAACAGCTGATTACCTTCGCCACTAGACCACCGCGGCCGGGTGAAAGATGCTTCCTTGTGTTCGTGCGTCAGTGTAAAGGGCGTACTTCTCATGCGTAAGTGGATTCTCCTACCTACCTACCTACCTACCTACCTACCTACCTACCTACCTACCTACCTACCTACCTACCTACCTACCTACCTACCTACCTACCTACCTACCTACCTACCTACCTACCTACCTACCTACCTACCTACCTACCTACCTACCTACCTACCTACCTACCTACCTACCTACCTACCTACCTACCTACCTACCTACCTACCTACCTACCTACCTACCTACCTACCTACCTACCTACCTACCTACCTACCTACCTACCTATCTATCTATCTATCTATCTATCTATCTATCTATCTATCTATCTATCTATCTATCTATCTATCTATCTATCTATCTATCTATCTATCTATCTATCTATCTATCTATCTATCTATCTATCTATCTATCTATCTATCTGAAGCTGAGTAACTATTGTACGTGAAATGTCGCTACAGCCTCCTTATAGTTTTGACCAGTGGACTTTTCTTGGTCAAAACAGTTAGTGGCTTTTATGGCAGCGTATTTATGTACGCGTCGCTCTATCTCTCTCGTCCTCAAATGTGAAGATGAGAAGATCAAGCTTGTGCGCAAAGAAAACTATAGCCACTCAAGAATCTCCTCACCGGGCTTTCTAGCACCTGGGCGCTACAAGTGGAGTGACGATTCAAATAAAGCGTGTAAACTGCGAAATTTCACTAATTTCAAAGGAGAGAGTGGGAGTGAAGAGAGTATAGTTAGTACGAACGTGTGTGTGTGGCAGCGTGTGCGAGTATAATTAAGAGTATAAGAACGTAAGTGATGGGGTGGTGTGAATGAGTTAGTGGACGGGATGCGGATGTGAATTGTCTAGTGACACCATGGCAACAAAGGGTGATAGGCGCGAGGTCAACGATGTCAAATAACCTGCTGTACAAAGGTCTCGAATGAACGTCCAAGCCCGAAGATTCTACTAGTATAGACATGTTAGGAGTACGCGCCATGGCTTACGAAGTCAGGCGTGAAATTCAAACAGACAAAGCCCGAGGCCTGTGGATATTTGGCCCGCAAAGGTAAAAATCTTCATTTCTTTATTTTTTGGGTGGGGGGGGCAGGTTTTTTTTTTTTTTGAAGAGCAATGGAGTAACGGTACGAACACACAATTAAATGTATTTGTAGATGGATATCAGTCCAAACACTCGAATAGATATTAGTATGAACGTGATAGCGAAAGTGAGTAGCCGCTACTAACTACGGTTGTTTAATCGCGCACTTAGACTACTTCATCAATGGGTTGCGGTGCCGCCTTATAAAGTTGCGGCCTTGTGCAGCAGTGCTACGGTACGCGCATATGCGTGCAAAGACATGGTTTGATGTATTCGGTGTTTTATGACCTAAGTAATGCAGGTCGTGATGCACAAAAAAAAAAAAAACAAGAAACCATTAGTTTAACAGCCCATGGTGGCGGTGCTAATGCGTCCTGTGTGATAGAGTGCCTGTACACCTTACCATTTTTTTTACCTAGGGATAGCATATACAGTAACTGCACCATGCGAAATAGTCAACACAGCGAAACGGAATTCGGAGGGGGGGGAGAGAATCACAGATGCATATTCAAAACATATTTTATTTTAAAACAACACAAATGTACAAACATTGAGGACAACGAACAAGTACAGGCCTGGTAGCGTGCCATTCGTGGTTTCTGAAACTTGTCCAGATTCGGTCGCAAATCAGAAGGGGGGGGGGGGGGGGGCTTAACTTCATTTCCCGGTCGTGTCCTGCTCCGGTTCGATTGGCACGATGATGGCTCTGTGTCCGGGTGGCACGGTGATGGTCCTGGCCGGATGCCTCTCGGTCTGGGACGGCAGGAGCACGGACACGGGAACGTACGACGTAGCCGCCGATGCGGCTGCGGAGGCCGCGGACGCCGCTGCAGACGCGGCGGCGTTGCTTGTCGGACCGCGAGACGGGAACGGCAGCCTGGCAGACGACCTGCGTTGAGGATGTGAGACGTGACCGTTCAGGCGATGGTTGAAAGAAAGGAATAAAACAAACATTTAAGGACACTGTAAATTCTAAGAGTGTTCGGAGAAAGTCTGCGGCTATACGACTGACTATATCATGTCTTTTTAAATGCCAATGCATTTTTAGTCGGACTTTGTCAGGCGTCCGTCGGGATCCGTCCACCGCCCTCTCCCGTAGCAAGAGCTGCAGGCATGCGCGCCCCTAGCAACCGGAGCTCCTCCATGTCACGCTTCGGCGTCGGCAGCTGTCAGCAACAGTTGCGGGCGCGCGCGTTTATCCTCGTTCCTATAGCAAGCGGAGCACCAACCTACTTGACTTGAACGTGACTTGCCACCGACTCAATGCAGTGCGTTTGAAACACGTTTGTAGCGTTTGTGCTGCCAACAGGTGTCCGACTACCATTACTGGAAGTTGCATTGATCTCGCCTTTATTTCAAACTGCGACGTGCGCATGCTCCTCAAAGACCCCCTGACTGTACACTTCAGCGACCACAAGGCCAAGATTATGGCCAAAAGGTACAATAACAACACAAACATGTGCTTGTCAATGTGTAAATAAATGGTTACGGTACGAATCCTCATCTTGTCGTTAACTTACGCCATTAAAATTACTACGCCGTCTACACTCAGTGCAAGAAATGCATTCGCATTTCCTCACGATTCCTTTCGGGGAGAAGGGGACATTTTTTGTTGTTTTATGTTTTTTTCCTTTACACTCTCTCAATAACATGATTGCTGAAAGTGTGAGGGGGGAGAGGCTACAGCTAGCGAAATTCCAGGGCAGCGCGGACGGAGGGACGGACGGACGCGATTATGAGACATTAAGGGTGTTCACCCTGAAAGGGAGGAGGCAAGCAGGTTAACCAGGCATTTGGTTAACCAGTCCGGTTGGCTACCCTACGCTCAAAGGATGGCAAAGGCAAGTGGAAAGATGAGGAGAGAGGAGGGAAGGCAGGAAGGAAACGATTGATAGTCGAAAAGATGCGCTTAGCCAAAAAGGGACTGTCACGTTGTCCTTGTAGGAGCGAAGCTCCTTGGTGTTGTGCGCCGTAGCCGCCGATGACGACGATGCTGGTAATAATAAAGAACAATGGTGTTCCCGACTACACATTGTATTCCTGCCATTTCGGCACAGCACATGCAAGGTACCCAGTATACGTCATGACGATGACGTTCTTAAGCGTGCGCACGAGGGGGCAGAGGGGGGGGGGGGCACACTAATCATATAAGAAAGGGAACGCAAAGTATGCCTCATACACTGACTTAGTAGGTAAAGGGGCATTGCGACGAGCCGTCGCAACCAGTGGAAAAGAACCCTGCTCACGCCTATGATGACGCTGATGACAATGAAGTTGATGACGGTGAGGATCATGGACAAGATCTCCTAGGAGACAAGACAAGACAAGACAATGACGGGTTTGTGCAGTGAATGACGTCTCGATATGCTCAACGGTGCATTTCGTGCGACTGGAAAGTACCAACAGGAGAATCTGCCCAGACCTCGTATTTGCTAACTTCAAGCTAGATCAGACACCACAAGGCAGCAATAATGAAGACACAACGAAATTTAAAACTCAACGCAACCTACCAGTATTGACTCAATAAACATTGTATACAACTGCAAACCACTTGGCACTCATTTATATGCGTGAGGGGTCAATGTCACGGATGATTATCCCACGGCTACGCCCACTCATCATCATTGACGTCGTGGATATGCCGGGTCGTTTCTTGTTTTAGGGGCGAAGCTCCTTATGGCGTGGCTTGTGCGTCCCTCGTAGTACGTAACCACCAGTGGCACATACCCGAAATAGCGGTCCTTACGATTTTGACCTCCAAGGTGGTTCCGGTGAGAGATTTCTTCTGTGCGTTGTTGAACAATGAAAGATAGTGCTCAATGCACATGTTAATGGCTGCTAAGGGGGAATGAGAGACAGGAGCATTCGGCCTTTAGGTAACGCGCACGCTGCGATCTCCATTAGCAGCTATTGGCATGTACATTGAGCACGATCTGAGAAGAAAGGGTTGCTACGTTATACTTGCTGGGTGTAACCTCCTTGGTTTTAGAAAGGTTTAGCGAGCGTTGGGCCGCATAGACATGAATACAGTGAACTAGTATATACCATGAACTCGAGGTGGTTAAAGGTGGGAAGTAAACCCGAAGCGCAAGCCGTAAGAAAGTGTGCATGTGCCACCTCCCGTTTAGTCCTTGAAATGTCCGCTGGATGGCGGTGCTTCTATATGGATAATATATGATGAAAAGATGCGAGATGGTGGTACTTGGAGTGCTGAATAGATGGACGAACGGACACACAGACAGATGCATGGATGGACGCATGAACAGACGCAGGCGCGGATGCATGGACGAACGCAGGGACGGACGCACGAACAGACGCACGCACGGACGGGTGGATGGATGCACGGACGGTTATACAGACGTACGCAGGAACGGACGGAAGCAAGAACGAATGGACGGACGAATGCTTCGCCCCACTCCCCATCATTCACTCCGTGGTGATGCTGCCATTTTTTTTCCTTTGTGCTGAACTGATACCGTACTTGTAGTCGTAAATATACTACGCGTGCGCGGAACCATACCGGTTAAATTCTTTGACCACTAGTATCCCATTTCTAATCTTAGTACGCTCTTTTCACATGACACTAGGATATTGCAGCGAAAAAAACCCAAGAGGCGCTTTGCACACGATGGATGAAGGGCGAAACATTTTAGGACCACTGTCAGTCTGTCCTTCGTTGTTATTTTCTTAACGTGGGATGTTTGCTGGCAGGAGGTATTACTAAAGGGGGGGGGGGGGTACTCAACAATCGAATCTCACCCTCGCAAATCAGAGAGTTGGCCGATGTGAGCTTTCCTAACACTGATCGTGCCTGCTGACGTTGCGAGACCTGGATCCTTCGTGATAACCTTCCTTTTTCGCTGCTCGCCCACCTATCATAGGACAGCTATCATAGGACATGGCTTGCATCGATGTGGGAGGCACACGAGGACCAGAACACAGTACAACATCACTGTCTGGAAAATAGAAGCACGTGTCATGATAGAAAAATAAGGGGGGGGGGCGCCAACGCCACCTATAATCTACACCTGTAATCTAAACACGAATGCACACGAAGGTGCGTAGGGCTTCCAAGGTTGATTGATTGATATATGGGGTTTAACGTCCCAAAACCACCATATAATTATGAGAGACGCCGTAGTGGAGTGCTCCGGAAATTTGAACCACCTTGGGTTTTTTACCTTGCACCCAAATCTCTCCAAGGTTCGCATGCACATTTTGCCGTGTCTTAACGCATTCTGTACCTATTCGAGCCTGAGTGGTACCGAACACTTGTATCAAACGTCGCGGGGCGAAAAACGGTTCGCAACAACCACACGCTATTACAGTGCAGGCTGTTGGGTCTTGGCCAGGACTACAGAGAAAGTAGTATCCACCCGAAATTCAAAAAGCCGTTATGGTATCATTGAGGTTCCACTGTATATACGCCATGCGATATAGAAACAATAATAAAACAACATGGGTGGCAGTGATACGTCCGAAGAACACTCCGTGAAGTTGGAGCCAACATCAGCAACCGCTCATCGATAAGCCTGTGTCGAAATGTTTTAATTACACATCTCGGAAGTGTATGAACACCACTGAGCGGCCTCCAGCGATGTTTTGCAACCTTATAGTTGCGTTTATATATAGAGTACGCCGACCAGTGGCAAACACAGCTACCATAACGCAAGACGGGAGCCGAAAATACGCCTGAAATACGGTCCATGCACTTGGGTCCTGCGTTTATGGACCTCGCGATCCTCCGTCACTGACCCTTATTGCCGGTTGCACTTAAAAGAACCGTTAATCTCAGTTTGCAGGTCGATCGGGGCTCTTCCAGCGATGTGACAGCGATGAACGCACGCTACGCAATGCAGGGTGCAACGGCAGCGGCCGACGGCGTATGCAGCCGGCAGCAACAGGGACACCACGTGCGCACGCGCTTCGTGTCAGCAACCTTGATTGACAGCGGCGTCGTCACAGTGCGGCCCCGCTCTGCTCGAGTCGCACGGCTCGAACTCGCACTGTCGCTGCTTCTGCTGCTGTTTCATACTGCTTGAAGCTGCTCCGGCGCGCCAGTCACGAAAGAGAGAGTGGCCAGCAGCAGCGCATTCTGCGGACGCGAGGAAAGGAGAGGCGCGCACGACCGACTGTTTACCATATTGACTGGCACACACAGGCGGCCGAGGTGGGATTGCACTTCCGTTCGTGAGCCTACTGCCCTTAAAAGAAGCGGGCGCGTCGAATACTCCGGTCACGCTCCGTGTGTAGCGAACGGGCCGACCGACGGGCCTTTGTGTCTCCGAGCGCGTATACATACACTGGCACTGCTGCTGCGGGAAGATCTGTGGCCACCGCCGACCCGCTGTTTGCTCCTGCATGGCATTACGCATAATTCGCGTCCAAGAACCCCGACGATGATCCAGCCGCAATGTGGGCAGCCCCCGCGCGAGTTGTGAAGAGTTGAGCGGGAAAAGGGGGTAGGCATGAACGCTTCTTCTTCACCTTAAAAAAAAAAAAAAGCACGCTCGCGCCAGGCACGAGCAAGATGTAACACTATACCTGCACACCTAGCACGCTCTGTACAACTATACCTCCTGACGCTGTACACATCTTAACAGCCGCGTCGGAAAGACGCTGCGTAACGCCAGCGCACGTTCGCGACGATTACGCAGGGCCAACGAAGCCTATAGCATGTCTGTCGTGGAAGACGCTGAAGCCGCGACAGAAAGCAGGTATGTACCGCATCGCGTGCGCCGGAGCCGCCGCTTCTGCCGGGAATATGTAATGTGCCCCGGGACGGGGATTTGGTTGATCTCTCGCTCTCTGAAGGAGCCGGGCTTTGAGAAACGCGGCTTCGCCAGTGCGTGATGCGAAAATATTGCGTCACAATGTCAACGCATTCGCTCGACCAGGCGCAGGTCCCGACTGATACATGCTGCGCCGTAGGTGGGCGCGCCACACCAGGCAGTCGCGGGTGGGTCAACGGTGAGAAAGGAGATTGTTGGAGATGCAAACACAACGACGGGTCGATTCTTCTTCGGAACAGTGACGTCAGAGCGGGGGCCCGTCGCGACGGGTCGTCGGAAATGCAGATTTCCGTCCCTGTCGCGTTAGGTGCGGCGTTATCACTGCTTTGGACACCTGGGCGTTTGAGTGGTGTTTAAGCTGGGCCGCTTAGTCTCGCTTCTTTATTTTTTTTTGCACTTTATAAACAGGCGTGAGTCGAACGTACGCGAGAACAAAGCGTTAGTCCCCCGCTTCGCTTAGCACACGAGTTCGAGATTCACTAATCTTATGAAAAGCTTAACTACTACAATCCTGGCTTTCTTAACGTGCTACAACGAACCAATGTGCACAACACAGCTGTACTTCAGACAAATTTAACTGAGATTCACTAATCTTATGAAAAGCTTAACTACTTCAATCCTGGCTTTTTTAACATGCTACTACAAACCAATATGCACAACAGAGCTGTGCTTCAGACAAATTTAACTGAGAGTCACTAATCTTGTGAAAAGCTCAACTACCTCAATCCTGGCTTTCTTAACATGCTACAACGAACCAATGTACACAACAGAGCTGTACTTCAGACACATTTAACTGCTTCGTAATTACACAAAGCAGCTTCCAAATTGAGCGGACTTTTGTCTGCCGTAAGAGCGTGTTTGAAGAATTTTAGTGAGGGTCGAAACTGCAGCTTTGGCTGTATGAGCTAAGTTAAACGCAAGATGATGCAAGCTTCACAAATCTAATCAGCTTGAGTGACACGTACGTTTGCAGGACAATGACATGGCGCTCTGGTTGCCCACTGCTAGGAGAGATAACATGGGTTCGACTATTTGCCTGAGCAAACATATCTACTGGGGACTAAAGGCATGGACGTGAGTGCAGGTAGATCTGGATGGGTTTTCAAAGACTCAAGGTGGCTCGAAATTCACCGTGCTTCATTATATCGCACAGCGATAATGACACCCCAAACCCCAGAGACCGTGAACGCATTGCATTGCCCGGCATTGCGAAGCTGCGAACAATGACGCTCCGGGCTGGGCGAGGTATACGATTGAGCTTTAGGCGTCACGCACACGAAAATACGAAATCAACGCAAACAGCTACGAACTGAACGGCCGGTTCGCAATTGTCCTTCAGTGAAGAGGTTGCGATGAAAATTTGCATATAAATAATGGTTGTTTCGACGCCGTTGTTTTGATGACGTTACGGACTCGTCCGATATGCTTCGCCACGAGACGTTCACCTTCGCTGACTGCAATGTCTGACGCATGCAAGCATAGGTTGACCAGACAATGCATTTGGCACTATACACGCCAAACACCGTCACACACATCCAACAGCTTAAGGTCACCCATTCTTACTTCAAAGCCAGATTAGATAGGTATTGTTCGATTATAGCTGAGGTGCGGCTGTAGCCGATAACTGAATTCTAACACAAATTCAAAGCGTGACGCCAATTCGATACCGCAACGTGAACAAGTGGAGCCAGGAAAAAAAGAGGGAAACGGCTGGAGGTCGTTTTGTGTGGTTCAGAGCAATAGATAACTAAAGTTTGTTTACGACCAGACGTGCGTTCTCTTCGCCCTGAAGTGGGTGACTTCTTCATTCTAGGTAACCATGGCTGTAGCCACCGATGCCAGAGCCCTTTGCACCAGCCGTAGCTGGTCCTCAGAAATGAAGTAAAAAAAAAAAGCTTCCTTTGCCTGTGCACTGTTCGGATTGTTCAATCAACAAATAGCGCACGCGCCACAGCCGTCCTTGAATGGGTACTGACACAAAATATTTTGTCTTCGAGAGCCAAGAAAGTGTGCTGGTAAGCATGAGTACACCCTGACAAATTACTCGCAATCTGTTTTTTCTTTAAAGCTGAGCTTCAGACTAGCTCAGAGCGTTGTTCTAACAAAACACGTTGCGGGGCTAGTTGGTGAAACGTTTGACGAGGATAAAAATATAAGTACATGACAGTACCGTCCTGTCTTGTACTTATCTTCGTATCCTCGTCAAATGTAGCGCCACAATTTTTTAAAAGAATGTTCTCTGTACAGAGGAGATTCATCATCATCATCATCATCATCATCATCATCATCATCATCAGCCTGGCTACGTCCACTGCAGGACAAAGGCCTCTTCTCCCATGTTCCGCCAGTTAACCCGGTCCTGTGCTTGCTGCTGCCAATTTATACCCGCAAACTTCTTAATCTCATCTGCCCACCTAAGCTTCTGTCTGCCGGTGTAAACTCAACTTATAAACTCGGAGTCTATTAATCCACGTGACTCATGAGGAATCGGTTAAATCAGAGTACGGCGAGCGCGAGGTCAGCATCTGGGGAATCGAATCGCGTGCTTTATTCACGCAAATGGAGGCCACCGCGGTCTGGAAGCGGGGTTGGCGTGGCTCACGATCGCGAGGTTGTATACACGCATAGGTCTTTGTTATCGAAATCGCTTCCGTATTCTCCTCCGTCCGTAGAAATACACGCCCAGTTCGCTACTTTTCCCAGGCTTATCGCACTTACACAGACAGACCGTAGGTGTGCACGCAGAGTACAAAACGTCGCAATTATCTCGGCGTAACATATCACGGCATACGGAACCGGCTAGTGTCAGTGGTGGGAAATGGTTGCTGTGCAGGTTTGGTCAGCCGATGGAGGTTTTGTCGCGATGGGGAGAATTGGCGGTTTTGTCGCGATGGGGACAATCGTATATATGCACGTTTTTTATATTCAATAACCAGTAGTTTTCTAAATTCTGTGTTCGAAGTGAGTTCATCTCTTGCTCTCTCTCTCTCTCTCTCTCTCTCTCTCTCTCTCTCTCTCTCAGCTTCGCGAGATAAAGGCCCCACAATTTCAATGAACCATGGGATACATCTGCAGTTAGCGCTACAGAGCACTGGAATTTAGGTTACCTCTCTTTCATTAAGTATGATATCAGCGCACGTTAAAGAGCACTGGATGGTCGGACTTTTCGGAGCCCTCCACTACGACCTCCTTTATAGCCATATTGTGATTTTGAGACGCAAAACCCCAGATATTATTCTTTATTTCATGGAAAGATGTTTCTTTTGTTCGTTGGGACATCTCCGTCAGTCATTTGTGTATTTGTATACACAAAAGACATGCAAATATTTGACAGGAGGGAAGGGGGGGGGGTCAGTGAATCACCTAAACTATCTCTTGGTCACGTCACTGGGCAGGCGAGCGAAAAATGATTGCGTAGCTTGAATTCAAACAGCCCGAACGCAAGTTCGCTGACCCTTTATGCGCAAAGAATCAAACTTCAAATTGACACTGGCTTTCTAGAGACCTATAAATGAATTGTGAAACAGCCGCTCATTGTTCCGCAGCAACCTAGCACTGCTGCGGATGTTGTAAGCCAATCTCAACCCACTGCGATTGTGTGAATGTACGTATACGCTTTTATACGCCACCGTCTGTCATTTATCGTGAGGGCGTCGTCTGCTCAAAAAGCACGCCCGATTATTGTGAAACGAAGTATGCATGGATTCAACCAAGATGGCCCCCCTCGAGCTTTCGAAGCGCCGTAGAATATGGCCTGCCGAGGTCATGCTTTAAATGAAGAATGGCGTCCACTCCTTCGAAAAAACACATGTACTGACACCCTCGATCGAGCTTCGAAGTAGGTTGGTCATCTCGCGGTTGTGATTCACGCGCAGCGCGGAAGTGGGGGGAAAAGCCCGTCCTCGGAATTCCGCGTAAGGTTTCGCTCCAAGGTCGCAAAAAGAATCATGTTAGAAAGCGTATGCGACTGCTCTGTCGTACACGCTACATTTTTGGCTAGCGCTTAAATTGAATCGAGAATAGGCATCGCCAACACAATGAGCGCGACAGATAGGTTGTAGGTCATCGTGTGGAGGACATGCAGACCCAATGTCTCATAAAATATAATGTTTCGCGGTCCCCGTGAAGAGTAGGGGGAGGGGAGGGTGAAATCAAACAGCCGTGTCTGAGAATTACATGGCACTACCAAGCGCATGTGACAGCACTATTTACAGAACTTGCACATTTATGTGCAATATATTTATTGTGACTCGCAAAATACGGCTCCTAAAGCAGGCGAAATGTGTTTTTTTTTGTGTGCATATGCGTCCAACACAAACACAAACAGCAAGGGGAGGAACTTGAAAGAACTCGCCAATGTAATGGGACGAAAACTAGTTTTAATGACGAAGCTCTGCATGATTTGCGGACGAAGTTTTCTATGAAGACCACCTCTAGCTCACTGGAATGATTAACAAATTAGTCACCTGCGTTCCCGTTTGTTCGTTCGTTAGTTTGTTCATTCATTCATTCATTCATTCATTCATTCATTCATTCAATCAATCAATCAATCAATATCTGGCTCGGGCCAAGCTGGCCCAGTCTTTCGAAATAAACCATTTTAGGAAAAGTAAATTTCCTTCCGCAATGCTCATAAGCAACACCATGAATAAGAAAGGAGTGCTAACAAATACGAGAAAGAGACGCAGCAGGCCAATTAGGAGAGCTGGAAATATTCCCTCATCAGCCCCACGAACGTCAATGCGATACAGCCCAAGTGAATCCTTTCAGCCAGGCATCGAGAATAAACGCGTGCACGAACATCTTAACGCTGATTTCGATGGCGATGATTTGTAAAGGCCTGGACAATTTTTTAGTGAAGTATTTTATATGTCAATATATAGCGGATCCTAATGACACTACGTCACTCGAGCTGGAACTTCATTCATAGTTATGCAACACAGCACGCAACGCACACAGCCGCTACAGAGAGAGAGAGAGAGAGAGAGAGAGAGATCACAAAACACGTTCCATCTGGGGAGCCACTGTTGCAACCTGAATACTTAAGACTGCCTCAAGGACACTGTGCAATGATGGAGCGTATTTAACGTGCTGTCTGATAAATCCCTCGCCCCTATCCGGTGGAAACATGAGCATACACCTCCAGCATAACGCAGGCACCACTTCAGCTTATGTACTTGAAGCACGGCTAAACAGATTTATTTATTTATTTCTTCATTTATTGCCTTCTTTTTCACCCCTCCCTTTTTTTTTCAGTCGACAAACTTTCGTGCAGCCAAACAAGCACTTGTCAACAAGGTGCAAACAAGGTTCAAGCAGCTATAGCGTTGCTTAGAATTTTATCGGCACCGTACCACCGAGAGCCGTGAATCGTCGGAATGTAGTCAAACTGAGCGTATACAAACGCGTACAACACGCGACGAAGCTCGTAAAGTCTTCGACGGGAACGCGCGTTCACAGCTCCCCAGCCAAGTGGCTATGAAAGAGGAAAAGGAAGAAAAAAGCGCTGTCCCGTTACTGCCTCTCTTAATCGAGGGCACCTCCACAGCTAAGCGCAGGGAAGGGGAGATGGGAATGAAAGGGACAGAGGAGAAGAGGTAAGAGTAGGGAGGTGAAAAGCATTCGCACCGCATCACATAGCGTGCGTCCGAAATCGCTGCGATGATCCGCAACCATCAGAAAAGCCGCCGGGAAGGCCGGAGAATTAATTCACCGAAGAAGAGAATGAGCCTAAGAGGCGCATGAAATGATGATCGAACACACTCGCGTGACCACAAAGTGGAAGCACGAGAGAGGGGAAAAAAAAGGCCGAGTGTTTTCAGTGCAACGAGGGAGAGAAAAAAAAAAGGTTGAACTCGCTCGTGGGAGAACGCGTGTGGGCACACAGCACAGGGACGAAAGAGGGGAAAAAAAAAAGAAACATTGTTCCAGTTCAACGATAAGGAAAGGAGAAAAGAAAAGCTGTTGAACTTACAGATTAGTGTCCTGTTCACCTTGCTGAAATAATCCAGAGGGGCACAGAACACTGCAAGGGCAGATAGCCCGAACACGAAAGGGAAGGAAAAAAAAAAAAAAGGTTCAGTTCGGTCAAAAGAAAGGAGGGAAAGAAAAAAAAGAATAATGTTTAACCGAACACACAGGTGAGAGTTCCGAGGAACTCGATGGGTGAATCCCGTCGCTCTAGTTCGCCGGGACGATTGCCTCGTGTGCAGCGATAGCCGCCACACACAGGCGACGAACCGGAGAATCAGGGGGCAGGAACACCAGCACTGCGCGGATAGCTGCTACAAGTGCGAAGATCACCGCGTCCATCGGGTCCGCCCCGGAGTCGGGGCTCAACCGATACAAGAGCACTGCGGCGACGCATTGCCCGATGCTCGCTTCGCGACCCGTTCATATATACAGCTGCCAGTCCGATGAGAGCCGCCGCCCTTGCATCAAATGTACGCAGAACACGCCGTGGATTACAGTGATCTCGCACGTTGCGTCTAACAAATACCAGCGGTAGCACGTCAAGTATTTGTCAAGTGTGAATATAACACGCACTAGCAACATAATGGAATACAAAATAGATGCGCCAAATGTCGACTTTCGGTTCAACGTGGGAGTACGCAGGAACGAGCCGCGCTGTTTACGCTATGGGCCTCCATTGAGACCTGGCTGTTCAAGTATTCTACACTGTATAGTCCAAGACCCCGCCAAGTCCCCGAAAGAGGAAGTGCTCTCCCCTTCATTACCACCTTGTAACCTCGCTTCCGCAAGGCGGCGCCACTGGCACCACCTGGGAAGCACAGCGGCAGAGCTCTCGATTCGCGGCAATCAAGCCAACTACGACGCGCGGGTGCCATAAGGCGAAAACAGTTTTACAGGGGGTGTGAGCACGCCCACACAGATGTTTTACCCATTGCGGTAGAAGCTTGCTTGATGAGTCTACACATTTTTTAAGCGCGTAAAACGTAACGCCCTATATGTATGATAATCGTAACAACGCAAAAGCGAGTAACTGCGAAACTGCTTCGGCATTTTGTTCTATTTCCAGGCTTACCCATAGGTGGAGCACCAAGAAGTAGTGCAACACCTACGTTCGAGACTATTCGCACCTGCGTGGGAGTAGTATACACTTGAGGATATTCTAGATTCTGAGTTTGTCCAATTCTAGCCGGAGAACTCCACAACATAAATTTGAAACTGCTACTTAATGATTATATAAAACTGCATGCTGAGTAATTAAGTTTAACGTCACCATCACAGTGCGTGAAGGGTTCTCAGCTCGCTTATTGCCTGAGCCCGTTTGAATTTATGCTGGCGGTGTGTGTCGCGTCATACAAAACACTAATGTGGCCACAGAAATAGAAAAAAAAAACTTTCAGTCGCTTTGACAAATTGCACCTGTTGATATTTTCAGCTGTCTCGGCACCCCGCCACGGTGGTCTAGTGGCTAAGGTACTCGGCTGCTGACCCGCAGGTCGCGGGATCAAATCCCGGCGGTGGCGGCTGCATTTTCGATGGAGGCGGAAATGTTGTAGGCCCGTGTGCTCAGATTTGGGTGCATGTTAAAGAACCCCAGGTGGTCGAAATTTCCGGAGCCCTCCACTACGGCGTCTCTCATAATCATATGGTGGTTTTGGGACGTTAAACCTCACAAATCAATCAATCAACCTTTATCGGCATTATTACTGGAGTGGAAAACAACAGATCTAACTGCAATGATACGTGTACAATCTTCTGAATTCCCCAAACCGCAATGAAGAAGCAATACAAAGTAAGTCTCACAATACCACGTTAATGCTAAGAATAATCACGAAGTTTTAAAATTAACACTGCGCTGAGCAAACCTAATGTGACATTGTGTCGATAAGATTACACATAAATATGAATCCACATTTGTGAATCGAACGAGCGTAGACGCCGCGAAAGTTTGTAACCAGTGCTTGGACAGTGTAAAATGGTTCAGCAATACTCCTTAGTCACAATTCAGCGCGACATATCCAACCATTTTTGTCGGCGCGAGAATTCTCTAGCTTTACACGTCGACCACACTGCCGATATTTGGCGCTGCAGTCGATCAGTAACTTTGCGAAGTCGCGGGTAGAGAGGGAGAAAAGTTACTTGAAGGCAGAGAAACCGGCCTCATGCAGTTTGTGCGCTTTGGCCTGCTACGAAATACAAGAAAAGGAGAAAAATAGTGATGATGATGATTATGAAGACAGGAAAAGGGAATGCATGTGTATAACAGCCATGTAACACAATGGTTTTCTTTAAATTCATAGTGTCCAGTACAGTGACATTCAGAAAGTCCAAGTGCCCTTGCAGCAGTTGCTGCAAGGGCACTTGCACGAAGACTTTTCACACCGATGCCTACCAACGTTAAAGCCGACGTCTTCGATTCCGAAACGTTCGGAGGTAAGTCGCACAACAGATGGGTCACAGTGTTGTTCACATGTCAGCTAGCGCTCACGGCTCGGACAGTCTGCATGATCAGTTAGGACGCGAGTGGCATTGAGTGTAGAGAACGCCCAGGCAAAAATAAGATTCAGCATACAGATATAAGTCGGGAGCCTTGGTCGGGAGGCAGAAAGTCACGTGAGGACGCCTTCTGGTTTTTTGAGCCAGCGCCTCCTAGTTGCATAGGTGAAGAACAAAAGCCTTAGCAAGTAGCCCGCTTATTTTCAACACTTTTGTCCGCGTATAAGGCCAAATTTTTCAAATATACTTCCTTTTAAGATATAAAATTTACTACAAGAGCTAGTCTAACTTTCAGCGCCTTCATTTTACCTGAAAACGGAAAAAAAGTTATTCCGCACTCTAGCACAACTTAAGAAACAAGCTTTCTGCTTCGGTGTTGAAGATCAACAATAGAAGTGACCAGAAGATTCTCGAGAAGCAACACGTGCTGCTACCACTGCAATCTTGAAATCAACCAATGATCCACAACACAGTGATCTGTGTTTTGGAGGACCAAATAAAAGTTTATCCAATCCAATCCAATCCAAGTTAGACCATCGCATATAATGTGCCCTGTACTCATGAATTCACCAGGAAACTTTTTAGCTTACTTCACTGTGCTTATGCCTTATTGTTGCTGTTCTGCGCCCAGTCTTCCCGCCATATCTCCAAGTCCTGTAGTGGTTCGTTTTTGAGCCAGAGGCCGTACGTCACCGCACCCTGGTCCAGTCATAACTCACAGGATGGCCGCTTTGGGTTGTGTTAGTAAAAGCTGCAACCGCGTAAGGTCGGCTAAACATTTCACCTTGCCAGGTGGTTTCCGCCGATTCATAACTTAGATACCAACAACAAATCGCAACGCCTTCGAGTGTACGTACCGGTAAAATTATCCAATGCTTAGTAAGTTGTATATAAAAACGTTACTAATAGTTACTAAGGTTACATAATGAACGATCATTTTTGTTTGTAATGTTCAGTGAAATGCTGCTTGATAAGAAGCAAATCGTAAAAAAAGCTAATATCGCGACGAGAATGGAAAATTGATGCGTAGGACGGTGGGGCATCTTACGCAAAGTGATGCATTAAAATCCGTCCTATTAAAACCCCCAAACCTGGCGAAGAAAGGCGGCATTAAACTAACAGAGCTAGAAAACATTCGTTATGTCACTTCATTTCCGTAGCAATAGACGCGTCTTCAGTACAGCCTGGACGAGAAATACACAGCTTGTCCTTTATACCGCCCGGGATATCATAGCCTATACTCTGTCGCGATCTGCGCGTGGTCTCCTTGTGTCTTTAGACCAAGAGAAAGCATTTGACCGACTAGAGCACACGTATATCTTTAAAGTGCTCACAGTCTTTGGTTGTCCTGGTTCTTTTGTGGAATTAATTAGACATACCTACTCTGGTATAGAAAGCACTCTAGTTCTAGAAGGTTGGGAGAGTGCTCCCTTTTCTATTACACGTGGGGTGCGTCAGGGATGCCCCTTGTCTCCTGTTCTATTTGTCCTCAGCCTTGAGCCATTTTTGTATGCTCTAGAAGCGGATTCGCGTGTCCGGGGTCTTGCGCTTCCGGGCAGCAGTGCCGTGAAAGTCACATCTTTTGTTGACTACATAACCCTGCACCTTTCAGATGAAGATATATAGTCTTTCACATAGCCTGCGTTTATTCTTTCAGTATGGCGACATTTCAGGGACCGCGCTAAAGCTCTCTAAATCCCGGTATTTGTTCATCGGCTGTCCAAATTCCAGACTTTGCTCCACATTTCTTCTTCAGCCGGCTGCGTCTCTTCGCATTTTAGGAATTCTATACTACCACTATACGGCGTTTGTATCTCCGTTTGGTCAAACGCCCTCGACGAAGTAACAAAAAAATTGAGAACGCACGGAATTTCGACTTCCCGCTACTTGAGCAGAGGTACCTTGCGCAGACTGTGTTCTGCGGTCGCATTAGCTACCTTTCTTACGTGGAGCAGCAACCTTTACGCATCGTGAGGTCATTGCAGCCTGCCTTGTGTTCCTTCTTTCGGTCCGGTGGCAGTGAGTTGGTTTCCTGTGTGGCGTTAGGACAGCAGCGTTCCCATGGAGGTTTTGCTTTCCCTTTGGTATCAATACACTGGCGGCTACTAGCCCTGCGCTTCCTGTTGCGCCTCGTACAAGGAAAGGAATCCCCCACGCGAACTCTGGCATATTATTTTCTAGGCACCCACCGTCGGTATTAATCGGGGACCACAATCAGTAACACTTCCATCATTTTATGCAACAGCTGTCGCGTTTTTTCGTCATATCCAGTCGAATTGCCCGGGGGTAGATGTGTTAGACAATCCTATCATTGCATGCCGCACCCGCTCTATTCGTGTGTTTTGGAGCACGCTGACGGCATCATTTTTGCCTGGCCACCTCCGTGATTTTATGTGGTGGCTGGGGTTGGGCGTTCTTCCTACCCTTGCCCGCCTCGAAAGGTGGAGAATGGACCGGTCAGCAACATGGCTGAACTGCTTTCTACGGAAAACAAATCAGCATGCTTTAAGACATTGCGTCGTTGCTCCTGTTTTCTAGAGGGCTGTGCATGCTGGATTTTGTGGCCTCGGAGTAAACCACTTTGTTTCTTCTCGACGTTATTCTCGAGGCCGCTTCGCATGACTTCTCATTGTTGCTGGTGCCCACTGTCTTTGGCGCAATCGCTGTGAGGCTGTTGCAGCAGGTCGTAGCCGTCGCGCTCTCTTCCCGATTTCGGAGCGACTGTACAAAGAAATACTATCTGTTTTGTCGGAGGAACTCTTCTTTCTGGGTGAGGAGGAATTCCTTCGACACTGGTCCTGCCCTTTTGTGTTCGTCTGTGAGATACGTGCAAAGCTTGTTTTCAGGCCTGCCTGGTTTTGGTAGGTTAATCTTTGTTTATTACTCACACAAATACCTTGTAAATATTATGTTAACACCAAACATACAAATCCTTACATTTCATTTGTGTATTCTTCGTTTACCATGTATTGTGCATAGGTAGACATATGTTTTGTAACAATTCTTGTGTATTTGTGTATGTTGTGTTCCATTTACATATGTAAACATATCTTTTTGTAACAACTTTTGGTGTGTCTGTGGACATTGTGTTCTGTCGCAATGTTCTGTTGGATTGTAATTGATGTTCACTGTCTGTGAGAATAAATTTCTCAAAACACAGTATCGTAAAGTAATGTACAACAATCGGTGGTAAAGAGTGAGGTCAAATGTAAAAGCCCAGCCGAAAGCCAGGAGCGGCTATGCGGCCCCCAGCTCTGCTGTCAACCAGCCTTGAGCGCCTCAAGGTGCAAGCTGCACTAATTATTGTGCATCAAGTTTCTACATCCCATCACGAAGTACATAGCGGAGAAGATATGCTTCTCTGAATCGTCAACCACTTTTTTTCAAGCACACGAAGCATTGCATCGGGACATTTCTTGCGGCATTTATAAAACGTCAAAATTTTAGGCGAACGCACAAGTGTTGAATGCCTGAACAGACATGTCAGAGAGAAAGAGGGGGGTGGAAACATAAAGAGAGGGAGGTTAACCAGGTTGCAACCAGTTCTCCAGCTTATGCGGGGAGGGGGGAGGAAAAAAAAAGAGATAAACGAAGGAGACAAAAAAAAAGGAGCATAGGTGATACAGGAACACATATTTCAGCGTTCGCTGCGCACACCCAGACAGACGGCACTGAGAAATATTTGAGACCTGTTCATCCACGGTTGTCATGATGAATATTGGAATCAGATACAGCGTTGAAAAAACTAGCGAGGACTCGCTCCAAGGGACCCAGAACTTACAGTGCGCACTGACCTGATGGAGTTCTCATTCTCTTCAGGAGAGTGCGCAACGCTCGAGAGGTAAGAAGTTGCTCACAAAACGGTAAAAAAAAAGTAAAAGAAGAAAAAGAAACAAGAATAAAAAAGAACAGGAGGTTTACTTCTTCAACGTACCGCCAGGTGTCTCCACCGAGCGTGACTCACGCAGCGTGTATTATGCACGGGGCAAAACAAAGTCCCAAGGACGGCAAGAGTACACAAAAAGAGAGCGAGAGTCCGGAGGCACGCGCGGCTAGTGCATTTCAGAGGCGAATCACGACTGGAGCACGCGGCGATATACATGCATACATATATACTAGTCCGCTTGCTGCGCTGGTCATTGTTTCCGGCGTTTTGGTTTGCGAGCCTGCACAACTTGCACGCACGTCCGCCGGCAGAAACGCCATCGATTCCGGACGGCCCCATTGTGCTGCTGCTGCGGGCTGGTGTGTCCAAATCACTCCCACACGGCGAGGCGTTGAGAGGTGAATCAAGGGGGGGGGGGGGGCTTCATTCTCTTTCGTCTTGCACCGGATGCGCACGCATTCAGACCAGGTGCTCTTGTACGCTCGTGATTATAAACGAACCGGCAGGGCATCTCTGGGGGCTTCTAGCCGAAACATTACGTTGCTTTCCTTCCAATAAAGTATGCATAACGCGCGCCAGATGGGAAGTAATGGCGAGATGCCTTACTGTTTAAAAATTGTGTTACTTCGTGTGTGTGTGTGTGTGTGTGTGTGTGTGCGCGCGTGTGTGTGTGTGTGTGTGTGTGAGAGAGAGAGAGAGAGAGAGAGGCACAATTGGGCTTAAGCCGCTTAAAAAAAGTAGATGACTAAGGGAAAGTGTGTGTGTGCGTGCGTGCGTTTGTACTACATGTGTGTATATGCGTGCATGAGGTGTGTCAGTGTAAGCGGATTCCTGTACACTGGAGTGTGCGCGTCTACTACGAACAGTTTCGCGTGTAGTATTGTTGCTCACTCTGCAGTAATTTGACGTGCAAGCGCAAACATCGGTTTGCTGTAAGTAGGTATCTGTGCATTCGGCATCGAGCCAAAATACATGACTCGATCTCACGAAATCACTTGCTTTTGTGGCCCTCCACGAATTCAAGGCCACGTGACTTTCATTGTAGGCTTCCGCCAGTTTGAGAGAAATGGAGTGAGAACAAAGTGTATTCGGCAACCCCCATACAAATGAAAAAACAAATAAATAAAGAAAGAAGAAAGAAAGAAGAAAGAAAGAAAAAGAAAGAAAAAGAAAGAAAGAAAGAAAGAAAGAAAGAAAGAAAGAAAGAAAGAAAGAAAGAAAGAAAGAAAGAAAGAAAGAAAGAAAGGCTCGCTGTTAAGAAAATGAAGAGAATGGATGACTCAGATGTGCAGTGTCTACCCGTTTGCTGAGAACGAGGTCACAGGTTAGACAACATGGCCATGCGGTGGCCGCATTTTCACGACGAGGAATCAATTCGCAAGGCGCGCAACTATGAAATGGGACATAAGTGAGAAAAAAAAATAGAATTAAAATCGCTGGTCCCGCCTATAGCTTGTCAGACTTCACACATTATGTCAGTTTTATCGCGACAGCATTAAAGAGCCCATTTCTCAGAAATTCTGGTGTCGGCGTCGTTGGTTGTGAGTGAAAAATTACAATCTTGCGCGTGACCAAAGAAACCGAGAGAGACGCAGAATGAATTAAC
The DNA here is from genome assembly GCF_013339725.1 of Rhipicephalus microplus. Lineage (NCBI taxonomy): Eukaryota > Metazoa > Arthropoda > Arachnida > Ixodida > Ixodidae > Rhipicephalus > Rhipicephalus microplus. The sequence continues at coordinate 131,774,317 of NC_051171.1, forward strand.
GAATACAAAAATTCTGGGTCTGAGTAAGGATCGAACCCACCTCGTTTGCGTGGCAAGCAATCGTTCTGCCACAGGGCTACGCGTCCGCTTAAAAACGAAGTGAAAGTAATTTTAATGCTTTACATTCACACGCGTTTTGTATACAATGCGACCCGCAATATCGCAGTAATAATGTGTGGCACAAGCGTACATTTCGATCGAGCGTCAGAAGAACATGCGATTATCATGAATTCATGGTTTTAAGCGCGCCACCCGCTACAAAAGGCACGCCCGTTACTGTCGGCTTTTCCCTTAGGGCCGCGTGAGAGTGCAAAGCAAGTTCGAGAAGATTTAACTCGCACCATTGCTCGAGCTTTCAAGCATGCTATTCCCATTACACAGAACGCAGCCGTAGGCGAACGTTTCACTGACACAAGCCATTTTGAACGCAGTACGCTAGGGACAGAATATCACAATCGCGTTCAATTCTTAAAGGTGAAAACTTAAGGTCCCGCAATTTTTTTATACAGGGTCGTCATTACGACAACGCCGCGTATGCACTGTATAGATAATGAAATGTCATTAACAAGCCAGTTACAAAAGCTGGTGAAAACATTGACAATACCTTGATTCACTGACCACAGCAGATTGTGCCCAAGAAACACGCACACACATATGCATTCATGCATGCATGAACACATATATGCAAGCACATACATACATACATACATACATACATACATACATACATACATACATACATACATACATACATACATACATACATACATACATACATACATACATACATACATACATACATACATACATACATACATACATACATCTCGCTTTGTGTCTAGTACTGAAGTATTCTCACGCGCAAGTATTCAAACAATACGGAAGTTCATAGGATGTCACTGCTGCCTACGTTTCGAAGAGTAGACTTGTTTTCGTTGCTGTCTTGACGAAGACGAGTCCGTTTGCCGAAACTCTTGCTACAGCGACATTCACGTTCGTCAATTCCTGATCATTCAGCAAGGTCCGATCAATTTTTGTATCTAAACTGCATCACACACCTTTATATATAGACCATACGCCAACGGCGCGTGCACCCCTTTCTCTGGATCACCACGACGCGCTACACAATCTATCAGCACGGTTAACGAAATCAATCCTGCAGGTCCATACGTCTGTATCTGGCGGGGGTATCTCCCTTCACAAGGACACTGAAAGAACTATAGACATGGAAGAGACGCCGCGAATGATATCCCTAATGGAGCACGACTGCATGCCAAACATGGTCTCGGACCATTTTGGACACGCGTCCGAGGGTTAGAGAAAGAAGAAATAGAAGAGGAAGAGAGAGACTGGCGGCCGCGGACAATCGCCATTACACAGAAACGTCCCGCTTTCAGCCACGCCGAATGCGAGTTGCGCCGGAGCCGGACGGCCGGCTGATTGCCGGCATCTCCGCGAACGAGCACAGAAACAAGAGAAAACGAAACCGAGGCACCCGTCACACGGCGTATAGCGACTCTCCAGGCAGCGATCGGGGTCGCATTGCTCACAGAACGAATGGAAGAAGACCGCGTTTTCGTACGGAGGATTCGGAACACGTGTCGCGGGAAGGTTGACCGGCTCTGGTTGCTTTATTTTTTAGGCTTCTCTTTATGCTTTCTTGAAAAGAGAAGGGGGGCACTAGAGTAGCGTTGAAGGCTGGTGTTGCCGAATAGGCATGAAAAGTTAGGAGAGCGTGGAAGTCCGAGATATCACCCGGACGGACGGAAGATCAAGAGTGCGGTCGTCGTCGCGTTTATGTAAGACCGGAAGTGAGACGCGGATGCGCTCACGCGCGGCAGTTAAGGTACGCGGGTAAACACCGTAACCGCGGATGCTAGTAACGAGTTAGGTCGCGTTGCGTCTGCGAAGGCGGAAATAATCGAAGCGCTTCGCGGGCGCGCCGGAAAGCTTGAAATTGCGCGTTGTATAACAGTCATAGGCGGGCACGCAGAAAAGGGTAAGCGCGCCCCCGCCTCCCCTGTTCACCTCCCTTATAGGGAACCTGTGTTGGGAACCACGCTTACGATTATAGTGGAGCTTTTCCTACAGTCTTATTTTTTTTTCGCAATAGCACTGCAGCATACACTGCTAATTCATAGCACTGTTTATGTGCAAAAGTCAACGCTGGACGTGCCTTACATTCGTTGAAAGCCTGTCTCGTGCAATACATATACAGACGAGCGATTTGAAGAAGAGTGGCAATCTTCGGCCACGCAGAAGATCGACACTGGCCGGGGCCGCCCACGTCATATGGAATTTCATGAACCCATCAACGCTAAAGCAGTGAAGTCGTGCGAGAACGTATACATATATCGGCCCGGATGGGACGTATGTGCCAGAATCCCTTGATCAAGAAAGCTTTACCAATACCTCCTCCTTCTCGGCGAAAATTTATTGAGGAGGAGCAAGGGAAGAAATGAAAGGCAGGGAGGTCAAAACAGACGCACTGCACGGGGGAAAGCGGTGAGGGGATTAGAATGACTGCTAAGAATCAACAGGCATTTATAAATACGAAACCTTTCGCGGGCATTCAAAGGAAGTTTGACCGCGTCTGCCCATTACGTCTCGGCGTCGTGGTGGTTGAGATTCTGTGAAGTGGAGACCCAAGGACCTCGACGACAAAAAGAAATGTTGGCTCACACGTGCGCATGTGAAGTACACGAGTCAGCTTCTGTCTCTAGAATTTGACGGTCTCTTGTATTTACGGCCTCTTGGATATAAAGCCTCGAAATTCGACGTTTGACGAGTTTGACGCTCCCGTGGTGCGATTGGTGATCGACACAGTGAGACCCGAGCCTTCGGCACGATTTGGTAAGATTTGCGTCGATTACATCAGGATGACGCTGCGAGTTCAAGTTGGCGCACTACGGCGTAGTTGGTGCATAAGTCGAATACACTGCTTCTACTTTTTTTTTCTAAGGTGACTGAATTTTCTGCACCCACTGTTAAAAAACTTTTGTTTATAGTGCTGCACCAATAACTGTTGTTTCAAAGCACCATATAAAAAGAAAATGTGCGTATAAAGAGGTTTCTCGCTACCTCCCGAAATGGTTCAGTTAAGTGACAATTTTATGTAATGAAATCGCGCAACGTTGTGGTGATGACATGATGACGACATCATGAAATGATCTTTACCATCATTGGTGTCGGCATCGACGGCCACTTTTATCGTTTGATAAGGAATCTAGGACATTCGGCCATTGAAATGAAGTGAAATGAAATGACCATATTATACTACGAACTGTGCGATTAACGAGCACGGTTTAGAGATACCGCGTTTACGCACGCAAATCACGAAATACATCGTGACATGCAAATGAGTATACGCATTCCGGAGCTGCTATTCAACGCCCGAGCTGCCGATCAATCCTACACGAGGGGACGGCAGACAGTAATCTGCGCTTCCTCGAGCGTCAGATGACCAAGGGGTGACGACCCGACCTTGTCTACCGTTATGAAACAGGCGGGGAGCCGTGTCGCATTCCCGCCGGGCTTTCACGTGAAACGCTGCCACCACCGAGACTTTCGGCATAACGCCGCCCCTCGCCAGCCAGGTGCAGAAGGATACGTGCGGAGAAGCACGCTCGAGATGATGGAATTCACTCGCGATCGAGCACTTTTCAGATGCAACTTTGCTCATGATTGACATTCGAAAACACGGGCGCGCGAGCCTTCTAAAAGGACCAGAGTACGAAGTTGGGCGGGTTGGTAATGAACAAGTACGTAGCGCAAGAAAAAGAAAAAAAAAGGACTCAGGACAAGGGAAAAACGAAAACGACGTCTTTGTTTTGTCTCTTGTCCTGTGTCATCCCCCATCTTTTTTTTTTTTTTACTCTAAGTGATCAGTTCTAAAAAAAAATACCCTTTCTTTGTGTGCAGAACGTTTCGGATAAGTCAGATAGGACAGAGCGCGCTATCTGACTTCATTTCCGAAACGTTCACAAAGAAAGTACGTTACTCGCAGTATGCAATACCACCGACATCACCGATGATCATTTTTCCGTATTCATGACGGATCCAAGCCCTTCGTTTCAATATTTTCGTGAAGCAAGAGAAGGTGATCCCTAATAAAGTTTACCAAGACACTGAGGCTTTTTCATGGAAACTAGTCGCACAAAGGCACACGTCGAACAGTGCCTGCCTTGAAGAATTCGTCAACTTACTTTGAAAGGTCATGCGAGGTGATAGCCACATTTTCGTCGCTGTAAGCTAACGTTTTATAATGTCGGGGCAAAAAAGGACACAGGTCGAGCTTAACGTAGAGACACAATATCCGGTCAATATTTTTTGTTTTTTTAATTGAGCCACCTTGGTTTCATCAAACGCTCTTCAACAATAATATATATATATATATATATATATATATATATATATATATATATATATATATATATATATATATATATATATATATATATATATATATATATATATATATATATATATATATATAGTTTTATACCTTTGTCATCCATTGACGCCACGTACCACCAATTTTGGTATATGTGATATGTGGAACTAGCGAAACTGCCGCGAGAGCGTTATGAAGGGCACAATATACTCCAACGTGACGTTAACGAGCGCTCAGGCTTGGCGCAGTGACGCTACGCTAGTAGAACGCGAACACACTAGTCTGGCGCCAGGCTCTACCGGCGCGACCAGCATCCGTCGGCGCGACCTAGCCGCAACGAGGACGAAATGCGACATGCTGCATTTCGCGCCGATGACGTTACGCAGCTCTACCCTGACAGCACTGCGTCTGCCCCTCTTCGTGGTGGAGGGACGCCGGGCGCACTCAAACGCGCATGCGTCAAAGCAACGCAGCGCGGCGCGAGCCTGCGAGTATATATACCAGAAAGAACTATCGGTTAAGAAGAAAGTGAAGGAAACGGAGACTGACATGTGGAGAATTGGCATGATTAAAAAGTCTGCACTAGTGATCTATCAATCTTTTAAGCAGGAAATTGCCGAGGAAAGGAGCCATGATAATACTTGGGGTAGTTCTCTACTGTTTGAGGCCAGGACGGGAATATTGCGAGCCAAGACATATCGGGTCAAATGCGAAAGGGTAGACACGATATGCAGTGCGTGTGGAGAGGAAGAAGAAACTGCCGAACACTTTATAATGTTTTGTAAAGGGCTTCACCCTATAGTTCAGAATGATGGCGCAGATTTTTCAAAGCACTGGGGTTCAGGGACAGGGAGGGCAAAATAGACTTTAAGCGGGTAGAATTAACTAGGAGGAGGTTATCTGATTGGTGGCGTAAGTCAAGGCACGAGTGAAAATTAAACCCTTCACTGCAAAGTACGAATCCTCAACCTCACTATTTAAAGAAAAAAAAAGATAAATCTAATGGCGAGTTCACTAAATATTACGGCTAGGTGGCGTTAGCCGCCGCCCGATCTAAAGGGTACAGCCACATCCATCCATCCATCCATCCATGGCAGGCAGATAGGCGCCTTGCGTGGCATGCCGGCTTGACTCGACAAAACGAACGCCGGCGCGCACGCGCGCCGGGTCATGTCGAATTGTATTGACGCCTTAAGTGTGCATGTAGTCATGTTCTTACGTGACTCGCATCTCATGATCATCATGTCTACACCAGTCACATACCTTCGTCATTCATTCAGGTGACGTAATACTGAATTTAGCATATGTGAAGCTAGCGAAAAGGCCGCGAGCGCATCATGAGCATCGCATGTAATCATGTTATTACATGACACGCATGTCATGATTATCGTGTTTGCACCAGTCACATATACTTTCATCATCCATTCATGTCCCGTAATCCCAAATTTGGTATGTGTGAAGCTAGCGAAACGGCCACGAGCGCATCATGAGTGTGGCAAGTTGTCATGTTATGTTGTTACATGACACGGATGTCACGTTTTTTATGTTAGGGTCTGTCGCTTCTGTTCGTCATGCAGTCATGTTATTCTATACCACTTTTGCAATTTGTCACGTGAACAAAACCATTGCAAAGCAGCAAGACCATGAAATGTAAATCATGGTTTTCATGGCATACATGCCATGATTTTCATGTTACGACCAGTCACTTATGTTCGTCATACGTTCATGTTATGGCATACCTAGTTTGGTATCGATACCGTTATCTGTTGCAATTCGTCCTGCTGAGTAACTCAGGGGACGAATTGCAACTCATGATTACGGAGTTAGACAAGGAGAGCAGAAAGGTGGGTCTTCAAATAATCTGCAGAAAACGAAAGTAATGTACAACAACCTCGAAAGAGAGCAGCGCTTCGAGATAGGTAGTAGTGCACTTCAAGTTGTAAAAGACGATGTCTGCTAAGGGCGAGTAATAACCGCGGAGCCAAACCACGAGATTAAAGTAACTAGAAGAATAAGAATGGTGTGGAGCACATTCGGCAAGCACTCTCAAATTATGACAGGTAGATTGCCACTATCCCTCAAAGGGAAGGTATATAACAGCTGTATCTTGCCGGTACTTAGCTATGGAGCAGAAACCTGGAGACTTACAAAGAGGGTTCAGCTTAAATTGAGGACGACGCAGTGAGCAATGGAAAGAAAAATGGTAGGTGTAACCTCAAGAGACAAGAAGAGAGCAGAGTGGATTAGGGAACAAACGGGGGTTAAGGATATCATAGCTGAAATCAAGAAGAAGAAATGGGCATGGGCCGGGCATGTAGCGCCCTGGTCATTAACCGCTGGTCATTAAGGGTAACTAACTGGATTCCCAGAGAAGGCAAGCGGGTTAGGGGGAGACAGGAGGTTAGGTGGGCAGATGAGATTAAGAAGTTTGCGGGTATAAATTGGCAACAGCAAGCACAGGACCGGGTTAACTGGCGGAACATCAGAGAGGCATTTGCCCTGCAGTGGACGTAGTCAGGCTGATGATGATGATGACCATTATCGGCCAGGAGAGCTAAAAGTCGCAAGTGGCTAGATAGATAGATAGATAGATAGATAGATAGATAGATAGATAGATAGATAGATAGATAGATAGATAGATAGATAGATAGATAGATAGATAGATAGATAGATAGATAGATAGATAGATAGATAGATAGATAGATAGATAGATAGATAGATAGATAGATAGATAGATAGATAGATAGATAGATAGATAGATAGATACGCTCAAAGTCGCCGAAGTTCGCTGAGAAATGCTTCGCATTTAAAACACACGCACGCACATACATAAAGTATGATTGCACCCCACCTCCTCCGCCCCGCGTAGAAATTTTTGGTTATGCCCCTGCTCATCAGTGCTTCGTTTTTGCCCTTGACGTTTGTTGAACTTCATTACGCCGCATTAATTACTAGAGGCCGCCTTTTGCATATCTCAAATAATCTCAAAGCTGCAATGGTTTCTTGGCATGAAAAAATTGAGTTCTCCCATTTTACATACCCAGAGAGACTTGCGCTGGCTGGTTTACGTTGCAACCCTAAGTATTTTCCTCTTTTAGTTTGAATATTGACACGTTTCGAACTAAATGGCTGTCATTTCTTCCTAAAGTATTCACCTTGGCTGAATTGTCATTTTTTAAATCTCTGATAAAGCTTGCCAGGGCGTTCAGATTTTTTAGCCAACACCAGTGACACAAATGTATGTCTGATGGTGATAATGTATGTATTGTACCTCACACATCTGACACAATCGCAAGTAAACATCAGTCTGGTTTCTGTTTTGCTTTTAAAGGTGGCGGATTTTGGAAGGCGAGCTTACCGCTTTTTACTTGTAGAGCTCTAAATCGTCAATCACTTTCTCTAAACCATGCTTTACGTACCTGTAATACCAATGAGGTTAAAAATTACTCCCTAAACCGTCCCATAGTGATTAGAAAAAATAAGATGAGCTGTGAAAAAGTGTTCTCGTAGCAGACAACAGATCAATACAGATTTATTTTTAATAGCACTGAACGGTATTTTTTTTTCGTTGTGTTCCAAACATAGGGTTATTTAACCACTCTCTCAGAGCAGAGCTTACAGCTGTTCATAGCGCCTTCAACTGTTAGTTTTTCTAAACATGTTTGTCTCTTGAGTACGACTATTAGCCCTAGAACGAACACTGGCGTCGCTGCAGTCGCGACGATGTGACGTCACGGCACGGACTCGCCTGCTCCGCCGGCGCTTGTCGCCTTTTTCTGCACCCGCCGTGTAGACGCTCTATAGCGATACGTTGGTGATTATTCCTGAATATTCTGATGCGAATTTCTCAACATACAAGGTGCACGGTTCCAACACTATAGTAAATGTTTACAAAGTTGTAAGAAGTTTCCATGATTTAGCTTGGGATAGGCATGTCTCCCGTCCAAACGGAAGATTTATTGTGAACATGGTGATGCAGGAGAAGACGTTCGTTTTTTTATCGTGAATACCACAGAATGGGTGCTTAGAAAATATGCCAAGTGATATTAACGTTATCACAACTAGGCATAGACTCCGGGATTAGAACATGTCTGTGCCGAAGAATGAGAAATGAAATTGGGACGTTTTTAATTCACTAAAACTGCATTGCGCTTTACCTTGCAAGTTACACCTGCATCAGCGAATGATCTAAATGATTTGATAGAACTGCGATTTCTCCAGCAGGAGACACTACATGAATATGACTGTCATAGGCACTCGCGTAACATATTCGTCCAACAAACAAAATAATACTGACACTGACACTGACACTGACACACACACACACACACACACACACACAAACACACACACACACACACACACACACACACACACACACACACACACACACACACACACACACACACACACACACACACACACACGCAACGATTTCGGATATAATGAGATATTTCAGTTCACTTGAATCATATGTACAGCTTTTTTCTCAATAGTCGCCAGAGATTACGTAGTCCTATACCTTGATTTGCGTGAAATGCTGGAGTGTTCTACCGCTGCATCACAAACGCTAATGGGAGCGTCCCGTGGGAGCACCGCTGATAGCAACGATTTCAACACAAATGTCAGAAAGTAGAAATGAACTCTTTCTATGGCGCACTCACGGACCTGGCCCAAGCAATGGCGTAACCAGGGGATGGCTCACCGGACCTGTCCTCTACCCTCCCAATTTTTTTCCCCGTGCAGAGAGCAAAATGACCATTTCAAGTAGATATTCTCCCCCAACCCCGAAAAAAACAACAACATATAGGCTTCTGGACCCATTTAATAACTAAACAACCTTCGCCTCGATGAGGTGACGACTCGTCTCGCATGTGATGTCCACCAACAGGCAATCCAATGCAAGGAAATTTCACCTATGAGGTGGCTATCTAAACTGGTAGTTCGGAGCGTGGCCGCACCGTTGCTACGATTCTGTACGAAGGCAGGATCTGACCGCAATGGGAATTCCCGCACCTAATCACAGTCGCACTTAACCCGAATAATTTCGGTCAATTAAAGCTTCCCCAAATTGTTGCGAGATAAACATGAAAATAAACAACACACTCAGTGAACAGGTACACGAGGAAAACACACAACAGCGGCGGCGCTATTCTAGGGCGACCACTTTCCGGTATGTATACGTTGCGATACTCGATGCTGCACGCGAGGGCGGGGCTTGATACAATATTGAAAGCGCTGTCCGTAGATACGTGGATTCCTCCGGTACAAGTTATTATTCTAGGGGAGGAGAAGACCTGATATCTCCGCAAAAAATCACCCATGCCCATCTCAACCCTAATATCGTAAACATGGTGTCTAATTCCTTCTCGAAATCACATGATTATGCGTAAATGAGTTTGTTGCATCTAAACCGAAGCGTATTATTGATTTTCACACCCGTCGGAATGCGACTGTCGTGGCCACGAATGGAATCCATCATGGGAGTCAGAAGCGCGACACGAATCTTTTCACTCATCTCGCATTGCTATACGACCCAGCACGTGATTGTGCAGGAGCAAAAATAAACTTTTTATTGTTTTAGCTGAAATATCACTAAACCTGTTTTTTTTAATTCATCTGCAGCTAGAGATACGTAAAAAGCGAACGCAAACATTGGAACAGCGCACGAAGCGGACTCATCATTAAGTAGGCGCGCCGCGGCTCGCACCGAACTAAGAGTCCGTGCCGTGACGTCATCCGCCAGGCGGCGCCACTCCAACTTCTCGGGGCTAATGGGCGATACAACCTGGATACAAAGGCAACCTGCTGCTATCCCACAGCTGTTTACGCGGTGCTCCGAATTACTTGCCTTTTCAGCTAAAAACATTTACGCGTCTTTGTTGTCCGTCTCTTCAGGATGGCTTAGCGCTCTCCCGAAGAAGAGTACATATTACTGAGAATCACCAAGCAGTTTTCGAAAACATACTAAAAAGATTCAGGTCTAGCTAAGACCACGTTAAGAAGCAAATGACCACTCTCCCATTGCAGAACAGCTAGTACTGTAAATCTTTTTTTCATCTCAGTAAGCGATGCATCTTTGGAGCAGTCTAAGTGATGCATAAGGTACACGTTTGCCGCATAAGAAACGTATCATCGAGGTCTTCCCGGAAACTGTGGTTTGGCAACATTGACACGGCGTCCATCCATTTACAGCAAAGCTGTTCATCCACGCGTTCTTAGTCGAAGTGGAGAGGTGGATAGCTCGCGACATATATATATATACATGCAGATAAAAAAAATCACAGCATATCCACGAAGTGATTCATGATGAGTGGGGCAAAGCTTCGAAGGATTTTATTGGCAAACTTCGAATCATCCATCTGTCCGTCTGTCCACCTCAGTGCGTCGGTCCATCCGTCCATCTGCCCCATGTCCGTCTGTCTGTATCGCAGTCCATCCATCCATCCATCTATCCGTCAGTTCATCTAGTGAACACTCCAAGTAGTGACATCTCGCACCTTTGCATCATATATTTATTCACACACAAGTACCGCCATCCAGCGGGCATTCCAAGGACTAAAACGAGAGGTGGCTACTACATACAGGAGACGCACGACCCACGCCTGAAGGAGCTTCGCCTCTAAAAACCGCCAGGTATGCGGGTAACCCGCAGCATAGTCACAGCGAAATCTGGAAGAGCAGCCTTTCCGAGCCTTCTTTAAACACTCCTTGCATAACTGCTATATACAAGTACACCAGCAAGGTACCCACTACGTCAAAAATCCTCATATTCTGTGTAGTAGAGAGGCATTGTTTCTTTGTCCTTCAAAACCAGTGGCAGGTACACACTTTGGCGCATTGGCCAAGAATGAGTCGTTGAAAACTTGACAGGTCATTCGAAAATGTTCGGAGATAAAAAAAAAAACTAAAATGGTAATGATACGTAATACAATTCACTATACCATCTTTCGTCATTCTTCGAAGAAGCGTGGTACCCGTTATACACTTGAAACTAATTTTGTGCAATTTACTGATGCGGTGTCTAACGACGATGAAGAATCATGCCTGAAGCTTTTCATGCCTGAAAGATATTTCTTTCTATCGAGAGGCACATGCATGGGCCTCAAGCATTTTCGTGAACATCGAAAATGTGGCCGCAGCGGCCGCGATCTCTTACATTTCTTCCTGGTATGTTCTCATTAATTTTCTTATCTTCCTTATGACGTAACTTCTTTCTTATTCTTTCATTCATGAGTCTTTCCTGACTTCTTTTCTACGTTTCATTTCTTTCGTCCCCATGGTATGAGTCGTCCAATTTTCACTCTTTGCCACCCCCTCGCTAAACTATATCATACAAAGCTACGCCATGCTTTACCCTCTACCTTTGTCGTTTCCTTCCTCCTCATACTCGCCCCCCTTTCTCACACTTTGGTATACTATACCATGCATGGCTATGGTATGCTATATTCACTTAACGCCAATAGTTTTCTTTCTGCTACACCAGCCTTACTTCTAGATTAAAGGGCCCTGCAACACTTCCTCAGCATGATCAGGCAACGCTGACCATAGGCAATCGCGGCTTCTGAACGCGCGAGGAAAACATGGTAGCGTAGCACGTGGCTTGGAACTTGCAATTAATTCTCAAAATCAGCTGGATGTCGTTCCTTCTTTCTAGAAAGGACGTCACATACCCACATGGCACTTATTTTGGCTGATAGAGCATCGTGGGCTGCGTAGTTGCCACGGCCGCTGCTAGAGGCCGCCATGTGCCTAGGTATTTTTCGGAATCGCGCTGCTGCCTATACCTGTGCACGCCGACTCACTGCACGCAACTAATCTGCCGTACGTACAAGCATCACATCGATCGCCGGTTCGCAACGGTCATAGCTCGTTTCACGCGCGGTCGTGAATGCCGCGGACTTGTGCCGATTTCACGGCGACGACAACGGGACATCTGGCGTGGGGAGGACGCTAATTTATGCTGCTCCTTTGGACATCCTATCTCTCACCTCGCTGATACGACGCACCGAAATGCCGCATTAAAAGAACCTCGACCGATTCCTTTCTCTTTCGCACTCTGTCCTTGTTTCTGTTTCTCGTCGTACCTCGCTTGTCAAGAGTGGCGTCGCGAAGACGACTGCGAGACGTGGCACGGGGCCATCGTTAAAAGGGCCCCGCGGCGTCTGTCTGCACGGACGACGGATTCGCAGCGTACGTTTCATGCTCGCGGTTCGGATCAAAACATCAGCAGCAGCAACAGCGGCAGTACATTCGACTGACTGGTATGCGACGGGTATCGTTCGCGTCGTCCCGTCTTCTCGTGTTCCGGATGTCTCGGACGTGCCAGTGACGTACGACTCTCGGAGCGTTTTTTCTCGGCTTGATCGAGGCTGATCGGGACGGCGTTGAAAAGAGAGGACAAGTAATAAGTATAACGAAGGTGAACAGCGTATACTGCGTCCAACTGAAGTAAGCCCAGCATCGAAACGACTAAGTCGTCGATGTCGCTTCCGGGTTTCGTCAGAGACTTAGTCATGGATGCATGGTCTTGCCACATAGGGACAGTTCAACGTCGTCGGAACGCATGACTCATGGAGCGTGCCAGCAATCTTTGTTTTGTTTCTGTTTCCTTCTCACTACTCAGTTTCTATCTGGCTCTTTATCTCTGTGTACTGATTGATGTCCTATAAACTTAAGGCGCAAATGACAAACAAGGTATACGAGTCTATAGATTCACCTTTCTGTATACAGGAACTGTCCGCGTGGCACGGCGTATTTTCACTACGCCGTCACTATAACGAGCACTCTAAAATGACGGAAAATGGGCGTGACAACTGTCACGTGACGCTGTATGCATGGCGTAATCTTTAGAGGTTTGGTATGGGATGTAAGTCTGTTGGGCACACGTTTTATGATTACGAGCGAAGCAAAAACAGTGATTCGTTATTTAGAAAATTCCGCTTCCCCACAGAGAGTGAAACGACTAAAGAAACACCACACTCGTTTTTGATGCTTCGGTTCTTGGATATTGCCACGGGTGTGTCTTGATGAAGTGCGAAATTCGATTCGGGTTATAAACGCGTGCCATTTTAACCTCCACGTACATTCAACAAATATATGCATAAAACAATACATAAAATGTATTAAACTCAAGTACAATTTTATGAAATCGGTCAGGTCAAATTAAAGCAGCCGCCTGGTATGCTCACGCAATCGCAATATAATTTATGTGTGTCTGGTATGTATGCTCTTTTATTCATCGGTTTTTAATTAATTATGCATTATTCATTTATATTTTAGCACTTTGCTTAAGCTTCAACCCGGCGACGGAAACTAAGTTGTCGAACGACATGAAAAGTGACATCTGGGTAACTTTCTCGGGCTCCTCGCATTCGTAATGTATACTGCAACGATGTGCATTGGGATCGATACCTCGTACCTCCATAAATAACATGATGTGCATCTCAAGCACGCTTTTATCGACAATATATGCGTACGTAGACAAGATGGCGGCTGCCCGGCAACCATGGTCATAATGCATTTCTGCTGGTTTTCAATCTAGACACGCTGCGGTGGCCGATTCGTATCATAATGTTTGAAACGCTAGCACACAAATGACAGTGACACACGGGCCATGTTCGTTATAACTTCTGAAGACTTAAGCTTTCGCGCCTCAGCCATAGCAGTGCTCAAGTGCTAAACCAATAGGCTTGATTCCCGCCTATTTCGCGCACAGGTTCACACCACTAAGATTGATCAAGCCGCGTGTAACCGATGACGTCCAAGCTGGGCTACAGGTTTGTCGAACGCGGAAGGCCGGTCGGAATAAGACCTCCACAGCAGAACGCCACTGCACTTAGAAAAACTACAGCCTCCATCAGCGGTGCATATATATCATATCATTGCGCGTGAACTCAATAGTCTATCATTTGCACTGCGGGACGCCGCCGGCATGCCGTGCTACCCGGGTCTTTGGCGCACTATAGTTCTTCGTAAACCACCGGAACAACTTACTCGGCGTGCCATTGCGGAAGCTGAAGTCGTAACAAGTGCAAAACCAGGCTGGTTCCCTAACGCGCAACTCGATGTGTAGCTGCAGCGTGCTTTGTGACAAACGGAATAACATATCGCTGCGCCACGAACACTCTGCAGTGGCCCGTGCCCTGACAGGAGACTTGCATATCACCGCGCTCATAAACCACGAGTGTACAAGCAGTGTTTTTTATACGTTAATTCGACCGCCTGTTCGTGGAAACATTCCAAAAAGGTTCGCTTGTTTATGGGCTTCAACGTCCGCGAGCGACTCACGCTAAGAGAGGTGCCGCAGTGGAGCGACCCTGGATAATTTCGACCACCCGGGGTTCTTTAATGTCACCTGACAACACACACTGCACAGGACTTTCGCGTTCTGCCTCCATCGAGAACGCGACCTACGAGAGCCGGGATCAAAACCCCCGTCTTTCCGCTCAACAACCTATACCACCGTGACCACCGAGCCACGGCACCGGACATTCCGAAAGGCAGGGATGTTTACTCCCAAGAAAACATAAACAACGACCCGGTTATTGCAGTTCCGTTGGCCGTAAGGCAACAACTTATAAAGCCAATCGCTCGAGGCTCTTTCAGTATGATGTGAAATATTTGAGCAAGGAAGTATCACGGCATTCGGTGTAACAGCGTCGCGGGAAACGAAACCATTCGACGTCGTGCTCAACAGACAGACACCCTATTTGCGCCAGCTTTCGCCTTGTATATTAAAAAAGAAAATGGCGTTTTCGCGTCCACGCAACGCGGAAATATGGCTATGCAATAAGAGCAAGCACCAATTAGCTCATCCTTCTCGATTGCGCTGCACTATACCGTATAATTAGCCATATAGATCGGGCCATCTCGAAACTGCGTTTTTGTACCTCTCTATACACACCGTCTCCAGGCGGAAGGAATTTCGACTCGGTTAGTAGTTAAAGTCAGGCGTGACTTTTCTTTCTTTTTATTTAGCTTAGTCATGACGCCATCATTTCGGCCGCATTCCTGTCTACCTCGCGTCGTTCGCGCGTGAACTAGCCCACGAAAAATGAAAATAAATCGACCAAACGTAGCGAGAGCAGAGATACCTCGAAAACCAAACCAAGAATGACTCCCTCCCCCTCCCCCTCCCCTTTTTTTTCCATGCGAGCACCTTCGTTGTGGGATGATATTATTCAACGCCTGTCAGCGGATGCAAAGCCCTCGAGATGGATCACTTCCGTACATATCTTTTTTTTTTTCTCAAGTGCAACAACTTCACGAGCACGAGGCCGACGGCAATTGGTTTAAGATATGCAGAACGAGGGAAGGTGTTATCGCCGACGGTACACGCACGGATTATTTCGCAAATAATTCGCACCTATAGCCCCGGAAGCACGTTCATCGACTCCACAGGCAACACTTCTAGTATCCGGAAACCTATTGAAATACGATATAAAACAGGTGAAACGAAACATCAAAATGGACACCTCCAACAGGACAAAACTCTACGCGCTTCGAGAATACTTCGAGGCTTAATCCTATAGCTGCACGATGTGCGGGGCTCGTTTCCACAGCGGTCTTGGATGGATGGCCACGCAGTTAACGGCCGCCAATTTCTCCTTCCGCCGTGTGTTAGGGCGGTCAGAACGCCGTGCTCACAACAGGCGGTATAATTTGTCCTTTGCTTCGCTTGTATTAGTACAATTGCATATTCATAACTGGAATCTGTTCTAAACCAATGAAGAGCATGACCATTATAACGCACAGTCACTTATGTAATCACGGAGTTCGATAAGTTCTCGTAGAAGTGAACTGCTGTTTTTTTTTTTTTTTTTTGATCTGGCGTCGGGAGGAGATAGCCCAGGAGGAAGAAACGTAGGGGAAACGGTTAACCGTGTCTGTTCCGGGTTTACAATCTGAGCGCAAAATAGTAATTAGTTTAATACATATAAGAAAAACGTGGAATAAGAAGAAATATAGCTATACGTAGCAATATTAAGAAATACAGCTAATTCGAACGAAACAGCAGCTAACGGCTCTCAAGTGCGCCATAGGTTCAATTGCATAAGCAGGAGACGTCCGACAAATTGGAATATTTTCTGATTGTTCTTCCACAAACGGTCACAAGAACAGTTGACCACAGAAACTACACTGAAGCTCTTGCGCGTTTTTATCGTGCTAGAATGAGTGGTGACGCACACTCCCAAAATCTGACTTTGACAGGTGTTCGATGTTTGACAGGTGTTCGGTGTTTGCGAAAGTAGCAGTAACGAATGTGTCTGCGGGGATAGTGATGCGACGGTCGATAATGATCATGAGGAAAATGTGGAGAAATGGCAGTGGTGATCGTGGAAGAAGTGTCCGCGGTGTTGAGTTGCAGTGTTAGCCCCGCCACTGTGGTCTAGTGGTTAAGGTACTCGGCTGCTGACCCGCAGGTGGCGGGATCAAATCCCGGCTGTGGCGGCTGCATTTCCGATGGAGGCGGAAATGTTGTAGGCCCGTGTACTCAAAATTGGGTGCACGTTAAAGAACCCCAGGTGGTCAAAATTTCCGGAGCCCTCCACTACGGCGTCTCTCATAATCATATGGTGGTTTTGGGACGTTAAACTCTACAAATCAATCTGGGTTGCAGTGTTAGGCATGGTGACGGCGTACAGCAGGGTTCCGGAGTAAGAGGGGTCAAACCGAGAAAACGGGAAATGCAAGGGAAGCCATTTCATTGAAAAAAAAAAAGGATTCAGTGTTTTTCCCTGCATTAGGATAGAGGGGAGTGAGAGCTTTGAACGGAAAGAAAGAAACAAAGGTACAGACTACATAGACACCATCATAATGGGCCATGGTGGTCACCGAGGTTCCAATGAGCAATATTGTGCACATGTCTATCGCAACAAACACTATAGTGCAGGCTGTGGTCGCTGACGCAAGTCGGAGGTATAGTTATGAAACCAGACACAGCAGGTTTCGTCACCCTCATTTGTGATGACTTATGAGGTGCACATTGGGGAATGGTTTCCTCTGATATTGGCGAAAGCCTTCTTTCTGTCTTCGGCCAGGACGAGCCGCGATGCAATGGGGAGCGATAGCCCCTGTGTATTAGAGTGGTACATTTAAGGAGAGAAGAGGACGTGCATGGTTGTGTAGGCGCCTCTCACCTGAAGACGACGTTGGCGGGATTGAGGCTGGCCGTGCCGGGCTCGTTGGTGAGCACCTCGGCGCGGAATCCCCGCTCGTCTGCCACGTAGTTGACCCGCCGGCTGCGGCCATCGGCCGTGCGCAGAGTGTAGAAGCCTGTCACGCGACCCGTCACGTCCGCCGTCTCGGAGCGGCCGTGCGACGAGCCGTCTCGCGGGTCGGTCGCCGTGTAGCTGAACGAGTAGGGACGCCGAGGGGCAGGCACGGCCACGGGCGCTTCCTCCTATTTTGGCAGAGGAGGGACGCAGTGCGTGGGTATAAAGTGCATGCGTTTCAACAAAATATTACAATAGTGGCCCTTCAAAAAAAAAGAGACCTGAATACCGTTCAGAAGATGCCGTATATAATTTCAACAATAAAATCAGCGTGTAACTTAACCATACACCCTTCCCATTGTTTCATAAAAACTCTCAGGCTCCCTTAGACCAGGAAAGCAAACATTGATTGATTGATATGAGAGAATTAACGTCCCAAAACCGCCATATGATTATGAGAGACGCCGTAGTGGGAAAGCAAACAGTCTTGCTAAAACGTATCCAGTTTACATTCCTGCACATCACCCTGCTTTTACACTGCCTCCGTGATCGGCTACCTTCGACCCAAGGGACGATATCATGTGGTGACGTAAGCATGCGAAGTAATATGAACGCCATAGCGACGCCATATTGCCCTAACAACTTTTGGTTATCTCTGACATCATCAAGCGATGATTTTTCGAGTCACCCGAGTTGACGCTGCAGACCACCAAAGGTCAATTTTCGCTTTTCACGAGGCATCTGAGGCCCGTATTCGCAAACCAACGTTGGCCTTACCTCGAGTTTTCCTCAAGTTTCCGCATCCTCTACATGCGTTGTGCAGGCACGAACATGACAACGATGTAAAAAAAATGACAACAAGATTGCTTCATGAATACTGGCCTACTTGGTACAGTGTGGTCCACTGTTCAATGGAACACTCGAATGCACACCATCAATATTCCTGGCCCTCTAAAAGCAAGTGGATTAAGAAACAATCTTCATACAAGTCAATAGTCTGTAAGGAGGAGTCGAAACTTTTGACCACCAGTAGTCTTATGCAAATCTGAGCCACGATGATTCCGTAAGATAGCGAAATATAAACATGCTGCTCACGCAGGTGTTCCCTTTAACAGTGGACCCGTCTGTACATTAAGCGAAATAAAGGCTTAGAACCGATAAGAAAAACTCGAGGTAAAGCTGAGGAAAGTTTGCGAATACGGGCCTTAGGCTTTCGCGTTCATTTCGCACAAGCGTGGCCACAGCTTAACATATTTCTTAATTTCGCCGAGAACCCCCGCCGCGGTGGTCTAGTGGCTAAGGTACTCGACCGCTGACCCGCAGGTCGCGGGATCGAATCCCGGCAGCGGCGGCTGCATTTCCGATGGAGGCGGAAATGCTGTAGGCCCGTGTGCTCATATTTAGCCGGGCGCACATTAAAGAACCCCAGGTGGTCAAAATTTCCGAAGCCCTCCACTGCGGCGTCTCTCATAATCATATGGTGGCTTTTGGGACGTTAAACCCTACATATCATCAATATTGGCGAGAAATAACAAGACCAGCGCCACACCGGCTTTTTGAACGCACTTCGCACAAATAAGAGTGATAGCGCGCATTCATCTCTGACGTATCAGACTGCACTATAAAACGAGTTTGTTCGCTGCGCTTGTGCATCAGGTAGAGAATCTTGTTACTTCACGTCATGTTACGCCCTACCATTTCCATGGTTCAATTCTTGAGCGATAGGGTTAAAAATTGCAAGGGTTGCGTTATGCCTTACTGAAACTGTTACGAACAACGAGCTTGCCCGAGTCACTTCAGCACTGACGAATGCGGTTTTGTGCAGTGATCACCAGTGATTGCGTGCTTGCGCTCTTTTTCTACTTCTCTTCCGCATCAATCTTTTTTAGTCTCCTCTCTCACAGTGAAGTGTACGGTAGCGAACATATCTGTACTGGTTAACTTTCCCGTTTCCCCTTTATTACATCCTCCTCATCGTTTTTTTTTTTTTTTGCCTCGCTCTCTCCTCAGAGTAGGCCTGATGCTCCCAAATTTTAAAATGAAAAGCGTTGATTCTCTATACTGCGTATAATAATATGCACGTGATTTAATCCCACGCATATTCACGTGTACATGCCTAATCACACGTAAGTTAATCGGTTTAAAGGAGCTTGAAAATAGAATTAAGAATTTGGAACCAAATAGCGGCTTTTTTGAGCACTTTTATTCCCCAAATTACATACGCAGCTGGAAGCACGCAGCAGAAAACAATTCTGTAAGTATAGCGGTAATGAGATGAAATAATCAAACAGCGAATAGATTCGACTACGTCACTGAAAGGAGCAACCTTTTTGATTTGTGCTTGCTTCGGCAAAACCTCACGACAGAGTAAAAAAAAACGCTTAAGCGGCACTCCGACAACGATTGGGCTATGATGGCGATAAAGCTTTAGTATATCAAATTGATCCGGAAGTATAGATGAAAGAAAATTGCTGAGAATCTGAAGGTCTTTACCGCATGAGCTGCATACTCTGAACCCTTACAGCTACAATAGCACGAAGCGCGAGTATATCTTGAAGGTTAACGGCAGGAAGCGGGGGAAGTAGGCATTCAGCCTGGCATTGTGTAGCCCAGCATAACATGAAATGTAGTTCGATTCTGCACGGAAAAAGAGCGAATGCAAGATGAAAAGAGACTTATAGGCCAAGACACATAGGGAACTTTCTGTGTCCGCCATTAACGAAGACACATGAGATCCAGGCTACGGCTTTTACTAGCGCTTTTACACACGTCATCACGGAACAAACACCCACCACTCTTTTAGCTCTGCGCAGACGTATATAAGAGATTGCACGTCACTTCCAAAAAGGACAAGCGTCAACGAATCGTTCTAGGAGCGTGTGTTCAATTCGGTGGGAGTGTCTGCTTCGCTTTTCTCGTCAGGCAAGAGGATCACACCTTGAAGATTCGGGACCACACTTCTGGCATTGCCGGTGGCGTTCACGGAACGCAGGCCACACCATCTCTGACGGGCAGGGCAGAATCTGTAGGTCGCCCGGTGTCCCTGGCCACAATTGGCACATCGCATCCGTTGCATATCGCAGTGCATCGCCGGATGAGGTCCACCGCATCGCGCGCAGCGCAGGTTGAACGGGCAGTGCCTGGCGACGTGGCCGACTCTGTGGCACTCGTAGCACTGCGGCACATCGGGCCTGCACTCCTCCACCTCGTGGTCGACCGCGTCCAGCGTGACGTACCGCGGTCGCTTTTCGTGGGGCATGAACACGAGCACGACCTTGTCCGTCGGCTGCGCGTTGTCCTCAGAAGACACGACGGCCCCTTTCTGGCCTTCACGTGGGCGCGTCTTGACGCGTCGAGCCTGGACGACGCCCTGTGAACTGAGCTGATCGGCGACCTCTTCGTCCGTGTACCACTTTGTGACGTCACGAATGAGACCCACGTTCTGCTGATCACTCCTGGGAACCTGAACATCGACAGCTAGACCACAGAGAGTTCGGGTCTTCAGCAGTCTTCTGGCGACGCTTGCAGAGCTGACTTCGACGAGTAGACCCCCGCGCGCTGTCAGCCGGGAGCTGATCATCCCGGAACTCACAACGTCACACGCGGCTCGTAGGAAACCATCTACTGTGAATGATTGAATGCTCTGACCAGATTTTGGCTGCACGAGCATCATAAGTCCTCTCAGCGGGCGGCTATTCTGAGTAGGTAAGATCAGACCACCTAACGAGGCTGGCGGTGTCAAAGATGGAACAGTCTCGTTCGACAACTGACCTTTGTGCCGGGCCACAGTGTATCTGGAAGGTGAAGCTCTTCTGCTACTGCTCTTCCGTTTAGCTACAAAACTCTGTCGGTGGTCGGGGTCGTAGCTGTTGTACGTGTAAGACAAGTGCGGCTTGGCAAACTCCTGGCGAGCAATTTCTTTGGTCGTGGCACCGGTGTCCTGAGAAGCATGACCGTCAGACTGATCGTCGCACCGGTCAGGGCAATGGACAGCGCTACTTGGCCTAAACAACGACATCAGTTGGAATTCAATGTTTTCTTAGCGGGGGACACAAAGCGACAGTTATACGGCAGCAGGAACCCACAATATGTCATTAAATCTTTCTTTGGTAAGTATACACGGACTGCGTGGCTATTCCATTTCACTGGACCTTAAATATTACAAATATTCCAGCCGTCTCCGGAAGTCCTGGGGATGAACAAATCTATACTGCAACGTTTTACGCAACCGATTCGCCTGACACAAGGAAGAAATTAAGGCCAGCTGACCTACAGGGTGAATGCCGCAACTCAACTCGGCTGAACGCTGCGTTAACTAATCAGCTGACCAGGCATTGTTCAGCGCAAGACATAACGTAGCAATTTAGGATATCTTTATGTTGGTAGCAGACCGTTTGTCAGGGCTTGCATTCGAGCGTCTAACCTCGCTTCCAATCGAGTCGTATTTCAATCAGTAATGCAAACTTGCCCTTGATTTTTAGTGCCTACACAAAGCCCTTCCAGCCAATGCTGATTGGTTGAAACCTCCGATAAGCATAACGTGCAACGTTACTTTCTTCCAAGCAATCACGAACTAAATTCAGGTCTTCTTAACTACGCACGGAAAATTGTGCTTCCGCGATTTGGGAGAGGGGAACACTAATCATCTGAGAAGGGGGAAGGCCATGACGCCATACTGCTGCTGTGTAATTACGCGGTAGGTAAAGGGAGGACAGGAAAATGTGGAGCAATATGACAAGTGGTGGTATACAGACGCATGCCGATTGCCTATCTACAGTGCGTCTAATGCACATCATAAGCACAGGCATCAATAGCAGGATTGTGTCTTTTAATGGAGTGGTTTGTACAAGGTCCGCAAAGCTACTGCATTTTTGTTACATTTTTCCCACCAGCAACAAGACGTGGTCACACAAACATGCTGCGCACGGGGCACGCTTCTCAACCGCTAGCTGCTTTCTGATGAAAAAACAAACAGCAAAATGGCGGCCACAAAACACTTGCGTAGGCTGACCATATATAGCTAGGCGCGGTACACCGGTCAAGCGGATGAAAGGAGGCAAGCAACAAGAAAAGCAGGGCAAGGACAATCAAGCAGAGTACGATGTATCGCTAAGCCTCTTCTGAAAGCGTGATGACCGTGAACAGACCTAATAGAGATGTCCACAATAAACATATCTCGTTCCCGCCCACCTGGAAAAGGACAATACCTATAATCACGCTGAGCGCGAAGCTCGATTAATCTGTGATGACCACACGATATATCTGATTGCGAAGCTGAAAAAAAACATTCGGTAATTAAGAAAACACTAAGGCAATCGACTTACCTGTGCGTCTTGTATTTGCTCCGGCGGCAGTATTTCGTCCATATGGGCCGCCAGTTCCGCCGCGCCAGGAAAAGCGAGGTTCCCATATATTAAGCTCAGCAGCACTGTCATGGTGGCAGCCTTTTCAGCCTGCAAAGCAGACGAAGCAGACGAATTACATACGGCATGTCTAGAGCGGCTTCATGGCGATGTGTTATCAAGGTTCACGAAACAAGCCGGCGATTATTAAGGACATCAACAGGTTGTACTGAAACGAGCAACGATGTTTACTGTCGCTTTATGGGGCTGGTGTGGTGGCGCAAGGGCTTTCCGCAGCATGACATCGAAAAGCGATGCCTAATGCCACTGGGCCGCCAAATAAGGAGAGAACGTTCCTTTCGCTGTCAAAAACAAAAGGCGAAAAATAAAGCTGAATCGATTACTTGCTCGGGCAATGGAGGTGCAACAGTTAAAACTAGCGAACTTGATGACAACTCGGTTTTATACACCCGCAGTTTATAGTGTTCCGTGCTCCGGTGGCTCTGGGTCACGTGTGCCGCAATGCCATTTTTTTTCTGCCATGCTCGCAGCGCGTGAGCGTTGCTTTCACTTAAAGATTGCCAAACTCTTATAAGCGTGGCTGACCACGCTGTCGCACTGTCTATTGATCTCGTGTTTCCAATGGGAATATGCAAACGCATTTTTTGGGCATTCGGAACTGGTTTTTATGACAAAAAAAGCAAAAAATCTTTAGCATGATAAACTTTATTCTAAAAATCTAATGTAATTATTTTCCCGCTGCAGCTTTAGCAGAGCAGAAAAGAAGTCTCACCTTTAAATCTGGCGCCAAAATACGAGCCGTCTCGGATTTCAACATGTATCTCTCGTATTTAGGTGACATTGGATGAACAAAATTATCTGAAACTGAGTATATTAAATCTATATGGACGCCTCAGGGGACCATGTATTTTATTTTTACGGGAACTACGCAAGTTCTGGTAGGCACCACCAAAACTTCTATTTCACACATTGTCTCGCTTACCTTGCATCGTTTCGAGGCGAAATTGATTTTGGAATTGCGAAAGAGTACTTTACAAATATGAGAAAAATTGGCTTTCTCTTAAGTGTCACCGTAAAACTATAGAAAGACATTGGTGTGCTAATTCAGTTTGTGCAAAGGCGCATGCAGACGTCACGAAGTGACAACTCGGATCATTTCACGATATCACAGCTCGAAGCTATTGCGAATCACATGGGGGCAAACTTAAAAGGGACCACTTCCGATTACCCAAGCTAAAGATTAGCAAGTGCGCCCCGCCACGGTGGTCTAGTGGCTAAGGTACTCGGTGCTGACCCGCAGGTCGCGGCTTCGAATCCCGGCTGCGGCGGCTGCATTTCCGGTGGAGGCGGAAAGGTTGTAGGCCCGTGTACTCAGATTTGAGTGCACGTTGAAGAACCCCAGGTGGTCGAAATTTCCGGAGACCTCCACTACGGCGTCTCTCATAATCATATGGTGGTTTTGGGACGTTAAACCCCACATATCAAAGATTAATAAGTGCGAGCTGTGTTAAAGCTGCCGCTACGTTACGTTGAACAGGCTATCATGAGCGTCGCAGTCATAAACTATCTCTTTTCTCTCTTTTTTTTTTTTGATGGGTTAGTAACTTGAACAAGTTCAACAGGCGCAGTGGTAATTCCGGAGAAATCCATCACGATAAAGTTCAGGACCTCGCATCTGACATCATCCACGGCGGCAGAACTCGCCGCCATTCGTGCCGCTCTGGAGTTCCTAGTTGAAGAACCGCAACAGACATGGTCAATATTCTCCGACTCCAAAGCAGCTCTCCAGGGAATTGCCTCGCCATATCTTCATGGACCAAACGAACAGCTAATTGCTGAAATACGACTGCTTCATCACCGGGCTATAGAGAAACAACATGACATAGCGTATCAATGGATACCAGGCCACTGCAGCATTGATGGAAACGACCGTGCAGATGAAGCAGCCCGAACTGCTCATGATGATGCCCCTTGTGTAGCCATACCATTATCAAGAACGGACGCCGCTGCAAGGCTTCGATCACTTGCACGAGAACTGACACTCGCTCAGTGGAATTCACCGGCATTCACCAACGTCCGCCTTAATAATTTGGACCCACACCTACAGCTCCGTCTTCTATCAGGAATAACCAGAGCAGAGGAGACACTTTTGTGCCGTCTGTGGATTGGGGTGGCCTTTACGAATGCTTATTCGTTTCGAATCGGAATGGCCAGAAGCCCGACATGTGACAACTGTGGCTGCGCAGAGACTTTCTCCCATCTTCCAGTGTCCCCGCTTCAGCGTGCCAAGAAATGAACTGTCAAAAGCTTTAGATAGAATAGACAATCGCCAATTGTCGGAAGAAAGGGTATTAGGACACTGGCCGAGACCGTCCTGTGCACGCAAGGCATTGAGAGCGTTGTTGCGCTTTCTGCGGGCAAGTGGTCTTAGAGACAGACTGTAAACAGCGTCGTGGATCATCTGATGACCTTCTCTCCTTTTTTTTTTACAACGTCTCTTTTTTATCATCCTTTATCCCCCTTACCCCCTTCCCCAGTACAGGGTAGCCAGCCGGTCTGAGAGCTGGCTAACCTCCCTGTCCTTCCTCATTTATTCCTCCTCCTCCTCCTCCTCCTTTTCTCTTTTTTTTTCTACTAACGTGATATACCACTCACACGGCAACCCATATTCTCACTTGACGTGCGATGAGTCAGCGAATTACGAGACCTTGTTGGGCTCACCAACGGAGCACTCAGGCTCGGCGACAGCCTGCTATTCTTGCTCTTTTTGCAGTGCCTTTGACAGCGTGGAGAAAATGCTGGCGAGTCAACGCCGCCATTCAAATTGCGTTTAGCTTTCTCGCGCGCACAGTGAGCATTCTTACGCCGTGAGTCGAGCTGGGAAAAGACGGTCTGCTTCCCACATGACCTTCGCGTCAGGTAAAGGAAACAAACGAACCAAAAAAAAAAAAACAAGCAGTCACTTACTGGGCGAGACAAACAACGGTCCGTAAAATATGGACGCTCTAACATTCATCAACGCCTTCGACAACTTCCTGCTTCGCCGCAGTGCACTGCTTGATCTCGCAAGGTCCTCAGCAATCAGCCGCGCCAACGCCTCAACCACGCCTCCACGTCTTTTTTTGTCTTATACTCCCCACGTTACCAGTCACTCGACGAGAGTCGTTCCTTCTACTTCCGAAGGGTCAAGCAAAGAGAGAGCCGAGTGCTAAACGCGGTCGCTCCAAGACTGGAAAGAACAACCTCAAACATTGCAAGGCCTCTCTTCGAAACGTCCGCCAAAGCAGCGACGCGGAGGGCGGCTTGCTATAAGCTATGGAGCAAAGGTCTGAGCTTTTTCACATTGTAAGTTTATTTGCGAGACGAACGTTGTATCCTTGCTATGGAAGAGTACAACGATTTCTGCAAGAAAAAAAAAAACAGTAGAAAGAAAAGATAACATGGTCGAAGTGCTTTTTTTTCGGGGGATAGTTCGAATAGCATATTGCCTATTTTTAAGTGTGTTTGTTCGTTGAGGATATGAGGATTCCGATAAGACAACCACGGTTATAAAAAGCACGTCATCACAAGTGCTGTTTCATGTGCCAGCTGGAATAGCATGGTGTATTTTTGGAGGCGCTTAATGAAAACAAGATCACGGTGAGACCCATTGGTTGAATGGAGTGACTGTGGCGGCTCCCCAATGTTTTCAAGCTGCCACGTAATCACCCGTTATAGTAAAAGCACAAGCGTTGGAGAGATAATAGAGGCACAAACTATAACAAAATAGGGAGCCACAACTGTCAGCTCACCGTCGGTTGTTTGGTCGCAAAAGGAATTGTGTTCCTAAAGTCTATGGCGCGATATAGCAAATATACACCAGTTGGTGCAAGATGACATCTATAAACGCATTCAGAAGGCAGGAGCAGAGACCCCTCTAGGAATGACCATGTCTTGGTAACCATAGAGTTTCCTAAAATTGACCAGAGGGGACTCTGTCGCTGCGATCGTTCAGCGACCATGGGTCATACACGGATTTGTCGTACTCGCGGGAGGCGAATCGTACTTGTGGCTTTGTTTATTGCTGTGTTTCGGTTTTTTTCTGAAAAAAAAAGAACGAACTATTATGAACTTCGTGACCTAATTTGAAAAGGTAAGCCTAAGAAAATAAGGTGGTGAAGCTCAACCGCTTAGCTCTTGCTCATTTTTGTTTCGTGAAAAAACAGTTACAAGACACACGAACACACACGAAGCCAAGAGTACGAAGATTATACAAATCCGTCTACTACCCATCAATCCCAAGCTCACTGAAGCGCCGTGCGTCGCAGCTTCCATAGACACTATCGCCAGAGTTCCCTCTAGTGTATATTTAGAAAACTATGTTGGTACCTACTACAATTCCGGGTGTTGCGACAGATACGAATGTGTGACCTTTCAAAAGCAAACTGCTATTACTCCGGACCGGGCGTCAGTTTATTGCCCTCCAACCACTCAGCAATAATGATTTTAAAACTTCGACCATCTCCCCGAAGGGAACCCTGATGGGATGTGAAGCAGCAGAATGCGCCCGAGTGGCGTCACGGGTTGAACGATGCTAACGCGGGTGCTGCGGTGAACGCTGGAAAATTTGTTAGGAGAGATGGCTGGCAGAAGCCTTGTAGGTAACACGTACAGATATGTTTCAACGCGTACGTTATGCGCGCGTCATGTTCATTGCGCGTGAACCAACAAGCCGGCAGTGTTGATATCGGAGGTCGCGGCAGGTGTTGCTGGCGAACGGATGAGCCGGCAGCGGCAAGCGCGCAGCAGGCGAGTGAGAGAGTGATGTCAGCGAGCACTGCAAGGGGAGCGTCACGTGAATGTGCAGCAGCGGCATGACCTACTTGGCACCGCGCCAACACCTGCGGCGTGCTCGTACGGAGGGACAGCGTTACAAGGCTAGTCAAGAGCTGCTTCGCATCTAATAATTAATAGCCTTGAGAATCTACCCTTGGTCGACGGTTGCTGAAAAACGAAAGAAAAAAATAAATAAGAAGAAAGCAGTTTAGAGGCATTACGCAAAATACAGATTAAAAAAAACATAGTTCCGACACCGGGAATCGAACCCGGGCCTCCTGGGTGAGAGCCAGGTATCCTAACCACTAGACCATGCCGGAGATGCTAATTGAGAGTCATACAACGCTTTTTCTGATCGTGGCTAGCGCGTGAAGCAATGCGGAGTTGGGTTAGATAGATAGATAGATAGATAGATAGATAGATAGATAGATAGATAGATAGATAGATAGATAGATAGATAGATAGATAGATAGATAGATAGATAGATAGATAGATAGATAGACAGATAGATAGATAGACAGACAGACAGACAGACAGACAGACAGACAGACAGACAGACAGACAGACAGACAGATAGATAGATAGATAGATAGATAGATAGATAGATAGATAGATAGATAGATAGATAGATAGATAGATAGATAGATAGATAGATAGATAGATAGATAGATAGATAGATAGATAGATAGATAGATAGATAGATAGATAGATAGATAGATAGATAGATAGGCAGGGAGGTCAACCCAAATTGTAGCATCCGGCTTGCTTCGCTGCACTAAGGGGAGGGAGAATTGGGACGAGATGAGAAGTAAAGCAAAGAGAAAAGTAGCCGCGACATAAAAAAAAAAGCGGGGGTGGTACAACGTATTCAATAGGCCACTACGACGCAAAAAGCTCGATGAGGCCTAGACCGACATTCTGTGAGAATACGGATGGTGCCGGCATTCGAGCACTGACTGTTCGTGGGTTATAAAGCAGCAGCTAGCTGCAGTCTTTGCGCGCTGTAGCGAGGGCAGTAACACAGAAGGTGCTCTATCGTTAGGAAAGACGAGGAAAGCGCTATGATAAGGACTCTATATTCTATAAGTGCGAGCGAGCGTCTCAGGAGCTATCGCATCAAGTGTCTTTTCCGAGTGGAGCTGAATTTTCTTTTATTTTCATTACGACACTCTTATCATTGCTGTTCTACCAATTCTGCAATCCGTCTAGCAATTGCTGATCGTAGAGAGCTATATTGCACTCGGCAGCTTATACTGTAGACTTGAAAACAGGCAATACTTCAGGAGAGAAGAAAAAAAAAACAATTAGAATACAGGTGCAAAAAATATAAAAAACATTCCGACACCGGGAATCGAACCCGGGCCTCCTGGGTGAGAGCCAGGTATCCTAGCCACTAGACCATGCCGGACTTTTTTTTTTCTTTATTGCCTTGCAAATCATGACTGTTCACACTATACATTTTACATATTGGTCCATATTCAAGTGCGTCACAAAATATACCCACAGAATTCATTGAGGTACCGTCAGCTCTTGGCTGACTATTAATCAATACTTGGGCATTCGTAACAATCGCTCAATGCACCCAATCCAGTCTGGCACATCCTCTTGGCTTTTCAGCATTTCAAGAAAATGGCACACAGATTTGCAAAAATATTGGCGCACAGCTAGCACTTCTACATCCGCGTTTTCAAAGGCACATCGGGTTTTCCATATACTGTGCAGGCCCAGAAGCATGATAAGATCATAAGGTACACCTGCCTCGTTTTTAACCGAAAGAAAACGGATGCCATGTGGACTTAACGGTAATTCTTTTTTCAAGGTTCTTTGCAGTATATCCCAGAAAAAGACCCCGCTCCAGCAATCTATAAACACGTGTTCAATTGTTTCCGGTTTATTACACAAGTGGCAATTTGTGCTCCATGGCACGAATATTCCCTTATCCTGCAACCACGTTTTAACTGGTAAGGTACCAGTATGTAATTTAAAGAAAAAAGTTTTGACCCCTGGCGCTACAAGCATTCTTTTAACACGTTTCAGAACATCCTGTCCTGGGCCTGCACAATATAGCTGACGGTACAATGGAACAGGCAGTAAAACCTCGACAAGGTCTCTATACAATTTTTACGTGGTACTTCAGCCAGATACTCTAACGAAAATCTTACTGACAAAAAGCGGAAAGACGAAACAACTTCTTTTAAATACCCTTGTATTGGTCCTTGCATATTTGATGATGATACGAGAAATCCCGGCAGCACTCTAGATAACCTTAGTTGTATAACAGTTCTCAAAAAGGGGTCATCCACATCACGCAGAAAAAGGAAACGATTGACAAGTTGTCTTATGTACAAATGAACTAATCCGAGTCCACCATCTCTAACTTTTCTGAAAAGGTTTGTGCGGCTTGATCTTTCCCATACAGAGCTCCATATGAAAATTGCAAATACTCTGTGTATTTTCTGTACACTTATTCTACTGCAGTGCAAAACCTGCATTACGTACCACAGCTTACTCACCAGAAACAAGTTGCATGTTGTGGCCCGTGCGAATATCGAAATACCCCAACCTTTCCATTTTTCTACATCATTGCGCAATGCCTGTGTTTCTTTTTTCCAATACGGTTCACTGTCATGATAGAACTCCAGCGGCACTCCTAAATACTTCACTGGTGTTTCCTGCCATTTAATGTTTAGAAATACTCTTGGCGTGACGTCCCATTCCCCATGCCAGAAGCCAAGGCACTTATCCCAGTTCACGGCACTACCACTCGCCTGGCAAAAAGTTTTCACGGCATTTACAGCATGCATTATACTCTCATAATTTGTACAGAAAACTGCAATGTCGTCTGCGTATGCGAGGAGGCTAACCTCAGCTTCATGCAGTTTAAAGCCGCTTATTGCAGGGTTATTAATTACACTTAAGCAGAAAGGTTCAATGAAATAGCAAAAAGCAGGGGCGATAGTGGACACCCCTGTCTCACTGACCGCAGCACAGGTATACGCTCACCCGCAGTTTTATTTAATACCAATCTCGTCGTGCATCCAGTGTAAGCCATGCGCACTCCTTTGCTAATCAAACTCCCTACGTTAATGTGCTCAAGTAATGAAAGGAGCACGTCGTGCGGCACGCGATCAAATGCCTTTTTGAGGTCAATTTGAAGCATGGCAACATTGAGATGCATAACGTCACAACTTTCTAGGATTGATCGTGCTATGTTTATGTTGGTCATTATTTTCCTTCCCTTTATGCCACAAGTTTGGTGGGGCCCAATCAGTTTTGTCATAACTGTCTGGAGTCTTCTGGCCAATATTTTCATCAATATTTTATAGTCAACATTAGTTAGGCTAATTGGTCTATATGCAGTAACACTTCTTAACTTCGCGGGATCTTCTGTTTTAGGTATTAAGACCGTGTGGGCTGACAAAAACGATGGTGGAAGTTGTTTACACTTAAAAGCCTCGTTAAATACCTCCCTCAAAATAGGTGAAACTACGTGTTTGAATTCCTTGTACACTGCAGCACTAAGGCCATCTGGTCCTGGAGACTTACCATTGTTTAACTTATCAATTGCTTTTTCAACTTCTCGCTCTGTTATAGGCAATTCTAAAATTTTCTTTCTTTCGTCATCAAGTCTTGGCAATAATGAAATGAAATCGCTATTAAAACGTTCTGCGTGTACACTGGTTGGTGTGAATAACTCTTTGTAATATTCGAAAAAAGCACCGGCTATTGCTTCTTTGGTATGGCACCTTGTTCCTTTATATTCTATTTCTCTTATTTCATTCTTACAGGCATGTCTCTTCTCAGCTCCAAGAGCTCGTTTTGTTGGCATTTCTCCCGCTACCAAGTTTTCTGCTCGAGCTCGAATCAATGCTCCACGATAACGTTCTTGGTCTATCAACTCTAGCTTCTGTTTAGTTATGTTTATCTCCTCTGAAAATGTTCCGGCCTGAGTACATTCATACGCTACTAACTGTTGCAAGTTTTCACGCAAACGCACTTCAAGTTCTTTTCAGCATGTCTCAGGATACTGGCTCTCTCAAGTGCTTTCAGTTTAATGGTCTGTTTAAATATTTCCCACTTATGTCCCAGGATTCAAGTGTTCTATTTGCTAAGTCTTCTATGCCCTCTAGAAAAATCCGATTAAACTCTTCATCCTTTAGTAGCTTTACATTAATTTCCAGAGGTCCCAAGAGAAATGTTTGTTATTCCTTTTATGTTTACCCATTGAGAATGAAACCAAACAATGATCACTAAACGTAACAGGTGTAACTCTGTAATCATGGCACGAAGGAATGATTTCGGAAGACACATATACTCTGTCAAGTCTAGCATGGCTTGAACGCTGAAAGTGGGTAAACATAACCCCTTTTCCACTGCAAAGACATTCACCCACGTCCTCTAGCTGAGCTTTCGCCACCATATCAATTAGAACGGCAGTGCTTAAATATCTGTATGGCCTGGAACTTGATTTATCTATACTCGAACAAACGCAGTTGAAATCCCCAGCCAAAATTAGTTTACGTTCACATTTTAAATACACAACAAGTTTTTCAAAAAACTCCTTTCGATCTTGAATCACAGTGGGTGCGTACACACAGATTACTCTCCATTTTTCTCTTGGTAGGGATAAATCACATATAATAAAACGACCCGCCTCGCAGGTAGTTACAGACTCCACTTTCGCATTGAGGCTTTGCCGAATTAACAAGAGGCAACCTGCAGACGCACCCACCGCGTGACAAACGCACACATCAAACAGTCTCGTGAAAGGCTGCACCATTCGCTCAGCGTACTCTTCACTCTCTACTTTGGTTTCCTGTACAGCGACGATGTCCAGATCTTGTTCTATAATCAGGCGGTAAAGCTGGTTTTGCCGCCGTTTGGCAGAAAGCCCACGTACATTTAGCGTCGCCAATCTAATCGTCGCCATCGTGATGAGAGAAAGCCGAGCGAAAGACGCTTACCTTACCAACACCTAAAACACTGTCCGGCCGACGCTCAAGGCGTCGTCCCGTCGCCGCCGCGTGAAAGCGACGACGAACGCAGGCGGCCAGCACCCCGAGACTTTTTGGAGCCAGCCACTCGCCACTGCCCTTGATCTTCCTGGGTCAGACGCTGCTGGGACGCCGCGTCTCCCTCATTCAGGCGTCGCTTTACGGGCGTAGATTCAACTGTATCCATGTCCGAAGTAGCGTCGGACCCGATGACTGGTTCAGCCTTGTGCTGGGTTTCCATTTGAGTCGAACGCCGTGGCGTTGGAGTGCCCACAACCGTATTTTCATCTGTGCCTGCGTCTTGCTTAGGTGTCTCCGTCTTTTCCTCGCTGGTCGCCACTGCATGAGACGCCTCCTCTCCTGCCTTCGACGCCGCGGCCCTCTCTGCTTCCTCTTCATCCATGAGCAATTCAGTGTGGTCAGCATTTGTTTCTCGACTTGCTGCACTGGCGTAGAAATGAGTACAGTCCACCTGCTCATGCCCAAGAGCGCGACAACCAGTGAACCTGGGTACCCTGCAGTCGCGACGAATGTGTCCCGTGTTCCGGCAACGCAGGCACAGCGGTGCTCTTCCTGGCACGACCACCAGTGCCATGCCGCTTCCGAGACGCATCTGGTGGGGTATGCGATCCGTAGTAACGCCTTCTTTGAGTAGTAGCCGAACGAATCTTGTGGTTGACTCAACTCCTTCGAAGTCTTCGTCTCTCCACTTGTCACTGATAACTTCTTTCACTTCACCGTACTCCCGGAAAGCACGCCGTACAGTCTCTGCGTTGACGTCAAAGGCTACCCAATGCAACTTGAGACGCACCTCTTGCCTTTCTGGGTCGACGACGACGCAGGGCCGGTCTTTCACGGGGAGTAGGCCAGCGTCCAGAACTATCTTCTTGGCTTCATCTGTCTTCATGTTAAGAAGCCAGACGTGCGACATCTGATACGCTCCTATGCCGCTTACCTCTTGAATGATGCCTAGTTCCTTGAGCGGCTTTCGGAAGTCGTTAATCCCGTACGGACGCGCTGCGATGTCGCAGTGCAGAACCGACGTGCGTCTGAGTCCTTTTCCTGTGGGCAGTGGTGGCAGAATTAAACGGTAGTCCTTGGGAAGCGATGTGCACGAGAAACCGCGGCCAGCGTCGGCCGCTGTAACAGCTCTTGAGGAGCCTGCCATCCTGCGTCCGCACGCGTCGGTGACCAGAAGCAGAATGTAGACCATGCCGGACACGGTCAGCACTTCTTAACCCGTAGTGTGTGCAACATGATATCGCGTTTGGAAAAGACGCGGACAGCATTATATAGAGGACTAGAATTGGGCGCTAGCCTCTCAGCAGCTATCGCATTAAGTGTGTCTCGTGCCCTGAAGCTCTCCTCCACCCCCACCCCTTTCCCTTTCTTACTTTTTTTTTGGAGGGGGGCGGGGAGGGCTGTCTTTTATCACCGCTGTCCTAGCAATGGCGATTACTTTTTGTGAAGGGCTATACACTAGGTGGTGTAGTGAAGATTTTATTCTCGGGTGACAATTGAAAAAAAAAAAGACAGATAGAGAGAGAAGAAAATGAAAATTTAGCGTTTTCAAGTGTCTATGATGAAAAGAACAACAAACTGATTACGACGAATGCCTTAGTAGCATACTTCTAATTAGGTTTGATTATCTAGATTTTTTTTTAACGTGACGCTAACGCCCCGTGACTGCGCCGGCACATTTCGATTTTGCGGCCCCGCGGCCAGAATCGGTACCGCGATCTCATAAACGGAAGGTCAAAGCCACTATCCTGCACCAAGGCGTTGCCTGGACGACTGCAAGTGAAATGGCGTATCTTCGCCTGCTCACAAGCTTCCTTTTTTCGACGGCACAGCTGTCTTACCGATGGAAAAAAAAATCCATGGTTTTATGCTCTGTGTCGTCGTTAATAAGAATAACTAATACGAAATCATGATTATAATGATGCTCGAAATAAATAGTGTCCTACAAGATAGGAGTCAGTGTCCTGCAGCTCTGGCGGCTTGCAAGCCAGATCTTCTCTGGCATATGCAACGCATTACGCAATGAGTCGCTGTTTTCCACTCTACAGAATTCCACGCAAAAGAAACTCTACATAAGGGCAAGCGAGGAGCACCGAGGAAGAAATTCGGGCACCTAAGCAGCAGCGGAAGAAAGACGATGCTAAATATAGGATCCATCATAATTAACGCTTCATTACTATTTAATCTGGGACCTCTGTTAGCACTTAATAATAATAATAATAATAATAATAATATAATAATAATAATAATATAATAATAATAATAATAATAATAATAATAATAATAATAATAATAATAATAATAATAATAATAATATAATAATAATAATAATAAATTAGGTCTATATGATCCAGCCGACTCTCGGTCGATCCGGTTGGTGCCAATCAACCAAGAATGATCATCATCATCATCATTATCATCATCCTCGCCAACTAGTCCCACAA
This sequence comes from Rhipicephalus microplus, assembly GCF_013339725.1. Taxonomy (NCBI): domain Eukaryota; kingdom Metazoa; phylum Arthropoda; class Arachnida; order Ixodida; family Ixodidae; genus Rhipicephalus; species Rhipicephalus microplus. Next base: position 131,809,564 of record NC_051171.1, read on the forward strand.
CAAATTCCATAATATTTTATAAAACCACTCCATTCTCAGCCAACCTCCTCCGGGGGCACAAGAGAAGGTGAGCATGAACAAGAACAAGTTCATCTAAGCGAGAAGCAACCGCGGCTCGTTGGGGAGGTTTGGAAGGGGGTGGGGTCACATTTTCATGAAGAGAGGACAAGGCTGGGACGGTCGCGTGGCCCACGTATACAACGACTGCATATGTGCGCACAGCGGATGCATGCATGCACGCTCCGCTAAAATGCAGATGCTAACGTCTTCGTGCTCCGCCGGTGACTCAGACGAGTTCGGCGCGTGCTCCTCGCTGCGCCAGACCACGAACGACAAGGAGCGCGCCAGTCACCCACTGTCGGTTAAGAGAGACAAAGAAAAAGAATTACGGGCGAGGTGCTGCTCCCACTATGCGCACCGATCGTCGAGACAACAGCAGCGGCGGCGCGCCACGCTGTATTGTTCATGCATTTTTTTTTTCCTGTGACGCTGGTGGCATTCTTCAGTATTCCGAAGCCTGCGCAGCCGTCTCGCACGCCCTATGCTAATGCGATCTGCTGGGAAGTTGTCGGCTGTTGCAGTGTATACCCCATAGTACTTCGTTTTGTGAAAACTCAGTCTTCGCTTCATGCACCAGGCCATTCGTTGTTTAGAGGATGACATATGCAAGAGAAAGACCTTCGGGTCTCCTCCGTTGGTGAGACGTTTATTCCGACGCTCGAAGCAGGGAGGCGCGTCCAAATACTGTGAAACACTCAGACGGCCCCGGTGTTTACGAGCGTCATCGCGTGCCGGTCACGCCGCTGCCCGTGAAGTCCATCTAGATGGCTCAGCGTTGGCGTGCGCCTACGCCCGCCGATTCTTTATGCAGCGCCCTCTCAGCTCAACTACACAGTGTGAATGGATTATAATAATCCCTTCTGCACTGTGTTTCTGAGGAGGTTTCTCTGGCGATAGGTATTGCCTGGGTGGTGGTATGATGAGTGGCGAGAAATTGGTGTGTTAGGCCGGATGCAGTTGACGAACCAAGGTTGTCAGGGACAGAAGAGAGGTAGGGGATGGGCATCACTAACGCGTTATCACTGGCGCGTTCTGTCTGACTGGCCAGCTGCATCAGCATAAAGCTTATCTATCTATCTATCTATCTATCTATCTATCTATCTATCTATCTATCTATCTATCTATCTATCTATCTATCTATCTATCTATCTATCTATCTATCTATCTATCTATCTATCTATCTATCTATCTATCTATCTATCTATCTATCTATCTATCTATCTATCTATATGTATGTATGTATGTATGTATGTATGTATGTATGTATGTATGTATGTATGTAATGTATGTATGTATGTATGTATGTATGTATGTATGTATGTATGTATGTATGTATGTATGTATGTATGTATGTATGTATGTATGTATGTATGTATGTATGTATGTATGTATGTATGTATGTATGTATGTATGTATGAACGTCTGGTTCTGTATATCTTCCCTCAGGCGTCTGCGGACCCTCACTAGATGGGTCCGCAGACGCCTTCGATTACAGTACGTCCGGGATGGGTGCTTCTGTTGCGTGCAGCGTAATAGACCGTGTCCCAAGATACGATGTTCCACACATGTGTCATAATAATGCAACTTGAAGTATCGCACGCATGTCTTAAAGATGGGCCTGATGATCTTAAAGCAATGTGCTCAGATTAGGGTGCACGTTCGAAAACCCCCCAGGTAGTCAAAATTTCTGAAGCCCTTCACTACAGCGTCTTTTGTAATCTTAAGGTGGTTTTGGGACGTTAAACACCTCATATCATCAATCAATCATCCTAAAGCAATGAATTCAGGCTTCGCTGTCTGATCTTCAACGCCCTCAGAAGATCGGATTGTCTTGCCGCTTTGGCATGCGGTCTGAAATCGACTACTACGACCTCAACGTGGCCGTGATGGTGTTATCGGCACACTTGCCACTCTCAACCTGTACCATTTTCTTAAAAGTGGTTTGGGCTTTTGTCATGGTGATACATTTCCTAATTTCGACGACGGGTGTGCGAAGTACCGTGTTACGTTAAGTACGAGAGATAAGTTCATCTATGCAAAAGAGACTTCCGAGAGGTGTTTCAAGTGCTAAATTCATCGGTGTGCACCAATCAGTGCACGCCAACCCTTATACCGTTATTCATTTTTTTGTGTATCTTTCTGTGAGAATGTGTCCAACTATACCAGAGCAAATACCCTGTCTCAGCGCGCATGTGCAAATTTTTATACGGGAACGGCAGTGGTAGGCGTAATGATTCGAACAAATCCACCGCAAGCGACCTGCTAAACGGTCAAATGGGTGCATGTAAAAATCCGAACATTTCATATGGTGAACCGTAAGCGGGAGACGTTTCATAAATCATTTTGCACAGACAACAAAATCAGATGTATTACAAGTCGTAGACGGAACAGTTAACTTATATGAAGACTGTTATAACAATATTTACGTTTTATTGTCCCGAAACTACAATATGATAATAGGGAAGCCTTAGCTATGGAAACTTCGACCATCTTGTGTTCTTTAACGAGCACTGACATCGCACACGAGCCTCTGCCTTATGAAAAAGGCTGTAAAGAAGGAATTTGTATGACTACTTCAGGCAGATTTACTAAAGCCTGAATAAATCTGTAGCTGTTATAATTTCGCGTACTAGATGTACAATCATGCCTTGCAAGGTTTCGGCGCTTTGCGTCATTTTCAGACATGTACACTTCTGACCCGGTGAAAGCATTCAAAGTCAGAAACAACGTTGTCGAACTGCCCTATAATGCAACCATAGTGACTCAGTGTCGCGCTAGGAGATATTGTAAAGGCAAACTAATTTTTTAAAGCTTCGGTTGCTTCGAAGGAGAATGCATTGGACACAGCTCGCTTCCCATGTGATGCAGGACCCCGGGCATGCTAGAATGGCATGCATGAGTATTTTCGCTTCTATAACCCGGGAAGTCCGACAGAATGTACTTCCACGATTTCTGACACAACACAGTTTCCCGTAGTGGAGCTGGTGTAGTCCATTCAAGACGCCGCAGGTATACACTGGTCACCGATAAATCTACATATCTCTATATCGGCACTGTTTAGACTGTTTTCGGTTCGAACGTAATCGGTAAGTTTACCAACCTTCATCTCGGATCTCTTCGCGCCGTCTTGCCGATGCCGAGGTGTAAAATTGATCAAACACGAATCCTTGCAGGCGTATGACGACGTTCGAAGCACACAGGTATAAGACAAGTCTCCGCAACCACAGAGTCCCGACAAAGATGTCGAGAACACCCTTATATATGACGGGGGCGAAGCGTCCCCCTTCCCCATCTTATACGGCATACCTATACCAAGGATATAGGTGGTATCTCGAAGACGAGACTAGTTGGGGGGGGGGGGGGGGGTTCATTCAGGTGGCAGTAGGACCCCAGGGCTGCAGGGAGCGAGTGTGCCAACAACGAGCCGGTGGTGGGGGTTAGCGCCGTTCAATGGAATCGGGCGTCGCAATACGGGGGCGACCGCGGGGAGGGTCTAATGAGTCCGTTAAAGGTGGCCCCGTTGCGTCAGCAGGGGCCCCGTCGCGCTCGAGTCGTCCCTGCAACAGTGTTCTCCGGAGAGCAGGCACCTAACGAGATCGTCGGAGCGCCACAAAAGGGAAGGTCAGTCGAGACGCCGACGCGGCTAGCTGCCGGTTGTCACCCCACCGAAGCCTTCGTTTCGGCGTGATGGCCTTTCCCCGCCTCGCGGTTCCACAAGAAAGCGCGGAGTTCTGTCCCCCCCCCCTTCCTCCCCCTTTTACACCATGGTCGCCAAGTGGTGTCGAAAGCTGGGTGGTGCGAAGATGAGAAACCTCCTTTCCAACCCTGACACCTCCCACGTTTGTGTTGTAGTGACCACAGCTCTAACACTGTCACCCTTGATAAGGGCTACAAGGCCTCCGGATGACGCGAGTTAGCTGTGCATTCCCGGCAGTGCATGGTCCACCTGCTTCGTATACAATTGAGTGTGGGTAAGTAGGCGATAGCACGTCATTGACCGAAACGAAAAGTTGTTGGGGCGACAGTGTCAAGTGACTAGTGTGAGGCTTAATGTGACCGTCCGGCTGTGTCTTCCATGCATATAGTACCTTTCGGTGCGTATGTTACCAAAATTGACTTTCTAATGTTCGTTAGGCATCGTTACTGCTGTGCAGTTTCTCCTATATAGCAGCTACCTACTTACTGAAAAGAACGCATTCGAGCACAGTTTGCTTGCGGCATACGACGTGGAAAACGTGGACTCGGCTGTCTTGATAGAGACCGCGGGTAATAATAGACCAGCCTCAGCACGTGCAGCTAAGACCTCGTCTCAATGTGAGGCACGACCAATACCTGTGTTAGTAGGGCGAATATGCATCGTAAAGGATCAATACAATCAATTGAGGAGAAAGCGAAGGGAGAAGGAGAAATGATAATGTGTAATGATGCATAGATGATGGCTATTGATGGCATTATCTTATATACGTGAATGTACAAGGCAACGAGCATGTTTTCTTTTTTACTGCGTTGCTTTCGCCACATTTTACGTCCTCCATTAGCCATAACTCAATGAGTCACCCCGTGTATTGGTTAGCAGTTAATCTGCTATGTAGAATTGTTGATGTTAGGCGGGCGACTTTCGATCGGGTCGTCACAGCATGATTTCCTGAAGAAGTGAGATATTCACACAACAATCGTTGTTCCCGTGTACTGTCGTGATCATCACTGCCATCTTCTTTACCACATTCATAACACATTAGCCTCCGCCGCATAGGCACGTGTTACGCTATGAATTTCGGGAATTGGAAGCTATCCCCACACTGATCGCTACCATTACACGAGCAACAGCCAGTGAGTTCAACACGAAGCTATTCCACTTCAGAGACTTCTTTACAGGTGAGATTTTGCGCTAAAGGTGCTGCCGTAATATCTATAAGGGGTGAATCGCTTAATTGGAGACGCGAAATCTATTATTCGCAATCGCCGTATAGAGAAGGACGGCAGAATAGGTACAGATGAAGGAAATTTAGAGTACGGGAAACTACTTTTAATTTACTGATCTGGAATAAATATATTAATAAATTTTAAACAGAAAGCGATGGAAGAGTGTAAAAAAGAGTTCGCCCATTAGCTTCCTTTTTGTTTATTATTATCTATTTATTTCAATCAGATGACTATTACGTAACTTTCAACTGGATTTTCTTCGTTATATCCTCTGTTCGCCTCTTTACGATCAGCACTCATTAGAGATAAAACAATCCGCCTGGTTCACTACCTTCTAGGTAATTAATTACCAGCCACAAGTAGCTAGGACCAGTTATCTGGCCCACTGTCACCAGCACACTTTCTTGGCACCAACGTCACGCGGTCATGTCGAGGTCGACCGGGCTCCTATGCACAATCGGTTAACAGCTTACACTTATGATGCCAACAATCAAGGCTGGCTCTAACGTACCGTGACACGCGACGTAGGTGACAAGGGCGTCGTATTGTGTGACATAAGCGGAAGCCACAGTGTCTCAGTGCAAAGTGCATATGGTATGGCCCTTGAGTGCTTCTCGCAATCTGGAGTCGCATGACTACCGGCCAACGCTTCCTGTACAGCAAGGATGAAATTGTGCACTGAAAGCAGGCATCACCGGAAGCCCAATAGCGAAGGCCGGATGAACGCCTTTGTAGCCAACTTTTCGATGCCGATGAGAAGCATCAAAATCGTTCATGACACGACTGTCGACGTCCAGGATGCTGTCTTCTTGTCATCTCGAGTGCCTTCTTTTCCGCACGCGAACAACTTGGGGCTCTTTCCCGGCGCTGTGCTGAAATGTTCCAATCTCTCTCTCTCTCTCTCTCTCACACACACACACGCGTGCGCGTGCACGAACCCGTGCCTTTAAAGCAACTACGACTGACGCCGGCAAAGTCCAAGTTCCTATAGTCAGGAATCTTGATTTTTTTTTTAGGTTTGTTGATAACGCTCATGAGCGCGCTGTTAGTCCTTGTGGGCCAAGACCAGGCAGTCGCACAAAAGGAGCGCAATCCTCCTATTCCCGATTTGTCTTGTATAGCGCAAAGACGAACGAACGAACGCATGGTGCACAAATGAAAGAAAACGTTCTTTTCTCAAATTCTCAAGACATAGCGGACATAACTTGCCTATATAAAGTGTATGTATCTTTCAAGTTCATCAAAACACGCAGACAAAGGTGACATCGCTATCACACTCACTTTCACACACAAAGCTTCCTCATCTGCAATAAATCGTACACTTTTATTCACTGTTAGTGAACGCAGACAGCCGTGCCTACGTACGCGCCGGTAAAGTGCCCACTCAATTCCCTCCCTACGCAAAACGCACGCACACCAACGCATGCCCGCATGCTAAGTTCACACAACCATTCAGTCACTCCTAGCGGCTGTATGACGCGTACTTTCAACAGAATGCTCTTTTCTTCCTCCCTTGCTGGTCTTCCTGTTTGCGGATTGTCTTTTTCACAATGGTATGCACATTCACATTGCCACTCTTCCAGCTGAGTGCTGCATTCCCTACCGACAGTCCGTTTCTCGGAGCGCTTCGCGCATGTCTTTCTGCCCTCTCGCATATGACACAAATAATAGCCGCAATCTGCATGGGTAAACATCGCGTGAAAAGCTCTGCTATACTCGCTTTCCAAAGATATTTCTCGCATGTGTGGACACAAGCTTCTCACCTCGTTCACACACCAATGGAGAGTGAGAGAAAGTTGTTATGCAGTCTGGACGGCAGGTACACTTGGCAATCCAGCCAGTGACACTACAACAACACAGCCCCCCCCCCCCCCCCCCACCGCCTCCTCCTCGTTTAATCTCGCTCGTCCGCACTAGCGTTCTCGAACGCCCTTGAGGGATGCAGAGGAGGGAGAAGGCATCACGGAGCAGAGCGCTGCTGTGTCGTGCTTGCGGCGGTCCACATTGCGTCCTCGTTCCGATTCCGGCCGCTCGCTTCCTCGTCAAGAGACATCTCAGCGCGAATCACCGGCGCGCCGCTTCTTTTCCCCGCCCAGGCAAATTAAATGGCGAAGGTCAGCGGAGCGGAACCCCGCAGACACAGCGGATCGCTCTGCCGCCATGAATATGCGCGGTGCACATCATTAGCGGCGGTGGCCACCACCACCACGGCTGCCGTGCGGCGATGCGGACGCTTGCTCCTCCTCAGAGTGGAGACCGGATAGACGCCGCGGACCTTAGGACCCGTTAGGAGGGTATATCGAAATCCGCATGGAGTGGCAGTCACTGTGTTGTAGCCTATGCCCTTTGTCAACAGAGGCTCTTCGGACACCACCATAATCCTGTCGCAGATATTGTTAACGTGCGTTACCCCCCCCCCCCCTCCCTTCTTAGAAAATGCATTGACGAGGCTGTGACGTCAGCTTTTAAGCTCCCGTGCAACAGCCCAGAAAGAGAGGGATGGTTCTCTCGGTTAAAAAAAAAAAATCTGTAGAGAACACGGGTGGCCAAAATGCGGATCCTCAAAGGAAGTCGTTAGTGACCGATGTTCTAACCGGGCTCACCACGAAGTAGCAAAGCGGACCAGATGTTTTGGGCCAATGAAACGATGAATGATATCGGAAATGTACGCATAGAAAGAGATGGAGCCACGGCAAGCAGATTAAAGTATGGTTCACTACTCGGACGCCTGGCAGGCTGGGAGGATCGACTGAGAAGGAAAATAGGCGCCTTCTCCACACCTTTCGTGAGACCGTTTCTAATTTTAAGCTTGGAGCGCGGGGCTTTTTCACTTGCGCATTCTATCTATCTATCTATCTATCTATCTATCTATCTATCTATCTATCTATCTATCTATCTATCTATCTATCTATCTATCTATCTATCTATCTATCTATCTATCTATCTATCTATCTATCTATCTATCTATCCTAAATCAGGAGTCCGCAACCTTTGATTGATTGATATGTGGGGTATAAAGTTGCAAAGCCACCATATGATTATGAGAGACGCCGTATAGTGGAGGGCTCCGGCAAATTTGACCACCTGGGGTTCTTTAATGTGCGCACAAATCTCAGCGCACGGGCCTACAACATTTCCGCCTCCATCGGAAATGCAGTCGCCGCAGCCGGGATTCGATGACCTGCGGGTCAGCAGCCGAGTACTCTAGCCACTAGACTACCACGGCAGGGCAGTTCGCAACCTTTCAGAACATTAGGGAGATTTAGAATACCGTTTGTAAGCGCTGCGGGCGTTGCGGGCGAAGCGGGCGTCATGAGAGCTTTAGAATAGCGCTTGCCCTGCCGCGAACTGCAACGTACGATCGGAGCGACACCGTAGCCTCGAAACCAGCGCTTGCAAGCCACATGCGGGCCGCCATCACCGTACGCAATTTCGGATTTACTGTGCGGTCCACGAACGCGAACGCCGACTCGCGTTACAACGCATGCGCAGTTGCAGCGACCGCACCGTAAGGGCTCGCAGTGCGCTATTCTAAAACTCACTATTACCAACGAACTAAAACTCTCGCGTAAGTCACACTTTTTAATCTCGCCTTCCACTCCAGGAGGCGTCTCGTACAATCCTCCTATCGTCGAGTTTTTCCCTCCCCCACGTCATCTGCCTTACACAATCGCACGGAGCCGGCCAAAAAAATCTCTCTGCGCCGCGGTGCGCCATGTCAACTCGGGCTTGTTGATTCATCGCCCATCACACACGCTGCCGCTGCCGGTCATCAGATGCGAGTCGTTTGCAGGGTTTGCACAAGAGCAATTGATGCGCGCGTGCCACGGCCGATTGTACGCGCCAAAGAATGGGCACGTTATATGTTGGCGGATGTCGGCGTAATGGAGGTGCACTTTACCCACTTCCGCACCGGTCAACATGCACGGATTTAATTGTCGCCGAAGGCCCATTGTTGCGCACTCGATAGCGGCGCTTGACGTCACTTGAGGGCCACGGGTTAAACGAGCCTTCCCTTAGCTACTTAGATAACATATTGTTTTGTTAGTCATGATGAGCGCGCGCGCGCACACACACACACACACACACACACACACACACACACATACATATATATATATATATATATATATATATATATATATATATATATATATATATATATATATATATATATATATATATATATATATATATATATATATATATATATATATATATGACTTTCCTTTCAAGGCTTGAAGCCTTCGATGCCTGCGGTAAATTGACCGTCTGCTCGTTGCGATGGTGGAATCAGCACGAATGATGCCAAAACACATCATCATGCAATGGCGTCTCATGTGACTTCACAAAGACATCACAGGTCACGAAAATTTGTGACGTCATCATGTCGTCAGTAAAGACAGGTTATTATGACGTCATCACACGCCATTGTCACTTGCTCAACGGTGGCTCGATCACGGAGGCAATATAAAGCTAGGTTAGATGCAAAAGCTTGCAAGGCCTCCCATCTTGGAGGCAATGCTGAAGCACGTTAGGCGCAGGAAGCTTTGTGAGGCGGCTGGTGGAATAAAAATGCATCAACTGAGAAGAAAGACGCAGCTTTCGCCTTCAAGTCGTCTTAGGTGAACGCATAGGCAAGGTCGCCATTTGTCAGGTCGCCATAGACATAACATGGCATAGGTGGCGTTATGTAACTACCCCAGAAACACGAACTAGACACAGACACATTTTTTTCTTTATAAAAACATTTGCTAAAACTAAATTTCACATGAACAGCTTTTATCTGTGCACCAGAACTGAATGGGATTCCCTACATCTTCATGTCCGCCATGCTTAAGAGTTAAAAAAAAACATTTACCCAAAAGTTAGTCACAAATCATAAGTAGTGCTTGAAAAGGTTGTCATTTTAATGCGAACCGTTGTTGTGCTGAGTGCCCTGTTATTGCTTAAGGAGCGTTTTTTTTTGTCTTAATAATGCGTAACTTAATATGAGCTTTTTTTTTAGTGTATATATTGGGTCACATTTTAGTTGCCTAATGTTATCGCACAATTTTTTTTTGTAAAAAGTGTCAATTGTTTTACTGCGCCAAGCGAGCATTTTGTTTTGTGCAATATGGCTATTTTTGGCATCAGTTTCATGTGCAGCTTGTATTTATGCATTTTTTATTGCGTTTACTTTACTATTTCACTACTTTGTCACACTATTACCCCTCCTGCATGCACCAACATATTGTTATGCAGTATAAATAAACAAACAAATAAATAAATAAATAAATAAATAAATAAATAAATAAATAAATAGGGGTCGCAATACGTAAAGGACAAGGTCTCTTTCGTGGGCGAAGTCTACACGTCGGTTATATCCTAAAAATAAATACAAGAACCACCCACAATACCACAATGCACCTGTCAATCACCTACTGAGGAGAGTCACTCAGGTTAGTTAGCTTTCGCAACGCAAATGCTTTTTGTGCGCTAATATAAATATTGCGCGTATCAAAAGTCTGTCTTGCAAAAAAAGCTTTAGAGTTCTCGTCGTAGTTTTTGTCGTATATTTCGCAATTTCTTGAATGTTTCTGGAAGGTCCACGTCCTTTGTAACACGGTGAGTAGTAGACGGAGCCCAGTGAACGCGGCAACCCTGTACACTGGAGCGTATAAACAATGAAAAGTCTTCATTATTAAAAAAAGAATAAAAAACGTGGAAGAAGGTAACACGAATTAGCAATGTAAGCAAAAGAGTATACGTGCTCTAAATTAAGTTTTGTCGCCACTTGCTCTTAAACGGTGACGCAAGGACAACTTTTCTAAGTAACCAACTTCCTTAAAGAATAACTTTTCCAAGGAAGAACTTTTCTAGGCTTATTGCCTCACGAATCGATTGTTGTAGTAATTTATTGTGTACGTCGAGAATGAGCAGAGTTACAGCAGCTTGTCGCACACTTTAAGCTATTTCTCTCCTTTCTCGTTCCGGCGAGCGCGCTAAACGGTGAGATGGCAGGGGGGAAAACTTCCATTAGTCATGACCATGAGCGCGCGTGAAGAAACAGGATCGCTCTCTCCAGACGCTTTTTTGGTGCGCCAGTGTGGCTCACTGTGTAAAGATACGCTGTGCTGGCACGTGGCGGCACCCCTTGCCAAGAGGTGCACCCCACCTAAATGCTGCACTAAATTTATATACCGGCTATTGGCTAATATAATAGCACGTACTCGCTGTTTGACGTCAAACGACGGGTGCCGGCTTCTCGGAAGTGAGTGAATACGGACCTCTGCATGAGAGAGTGTGCGCCTGTGAAAACGATCACTTCGCGCTCTGCTTCGAGCATGCCACGCACTGACGCGTTGAGGCGCGCACGTGTGGTTAGGGCTTAATCTTTGCTTGCCGCGCACGACTGCATGATTTGGCTAAGGTGTTCGTAGTAATGCTATCCGCAGGATATGTTTTCTCACCAAATCCTAGAGACGGTTTATGACCCATACCTCGAGCTTGTGTATCCATGCGGGCATCCGGCGTATTGTCCGGAACGTAAAGGCAGGCTCAAATTCTGGGCCGGAGAATGTTACACGTAACAGTTGTGGTCTTGTCCACACATGCTAACCGTTCTCTGGTATGACCAGCAGCTGGGAACACTTCTGGCGGCCAGCAGTAAAGAAGTCTGTGGTGACACCATGATGCGAGTTCAAAAATCGTTTTCGCATACTTAAGTAGCGGATACTGTCCCACTAGACTTACTAAACAAATAACCGAGATTATGCTCACCATGTCGTGAATGATCCTAATCTACATATAACTAATCGCCTGCATCATTGCCGAACTGCACCCTTTAGTTGAGCAGAGCAAGACAGGAAGGATATTTACCCTGGCAGCTTAGACAAGCATCTGCGCTTCGGTTATCTTTCAATGCATAGCAATCCAGTGCAAGCCACATGGTTTGCATATAGTTAGAAATTAGTGTGAATAAACCAGCTCCCGTAATATACTCTTCAGGCACGTGTTGCTATGGCGAATGCAAATCAAGCCACTGCTACAAAGGCACCTCCAAGATTTTCGTTCTGGATAATACCTTGAGATATCGAAAAGGGTCATCTAACCAAGCGGGTTAAGACTTGAAATCTGCGAATGGAACTCTGAGTCTTCTTTGTATCTAGCCATATAAACACTCCCTCGAAGCGTTAGTTTTGGATTTAAGACGGTGTGCATGGATGATTCGAGCATTCTTCATGGTTATGTAGACAGTGAATAGCTCTTGACACCGCTGAATATCAAACCCAAGTGGTCTTTCATGCATGGCATGCCTGTTCTATGTCGCGTCCTCTAAGGACTATATGGCGCGCCAATGCGACAAGCGTTACAAACGTCTTAACGTGTTGCAGATCACTCATATACACACATGCAATTATAGACGATCTATATATTCAGGAACCAGCAGTATTTCTGCAAGAATGAATACACTTCTAAACTGCAACAACAAAATACTCACATGGACTCTCATGAACTCGACTCAGGCGACTAGAAGATGGAGTTTTAGTACACTGTATCGAAAGCGAAACCCATCTTTTTTTTTCATTTTAGGTAATTGTACCGATGCGGTGCCCCCCCCCCCCCCCCCCCTCACCCCCCGAAAGCTATCTGAACTTTGGCGTTGCACTCCCTTCGAGATTGCAGGCACTGCAAGCTTTTTGAAACTCCCGGGCTTTCGCAGTGCTTCTGGGGTCAGCTCCAACTTTGACAAAACCACGATGTTATGTGATGACATCTTCACATGACAAGGGCCATGACTTGTGACGCCATGGTGCAGTCACATGGTGATGTCATGACATTATTTTAACACGAAAGTGATTTATGCCGAGGTCCACCACGGTTCCGCTGAACTACTTCCGCACGAAAGCGACGCTAAAAAATATATGCCAAGTGATTGCGAGGAAAACGACGAGAATGCCGGCAAGAATCTGTCGCGCGGAGTCAAACAAGCAAGTTCTCGACTCGCAGCGGGCAGAGCTAACCACTACGGCACGGAAAGTATACGTGTTCGAGAATGTTAACGGCAAGCCATTTATGTACACCATAAATCGTTCAGCAGTCCTCAGAGCTTCGAAACTTTAGCGTGTTTTTGTTATCAGTGGCGAGATGGCGCGACAGGCTTGCGTTCAGCGTTTGGCGCACTCTAAGGGTTGTCATCTCTACGAAGCACCGCCTCCACGGAGCGTGGTCTCTCATTCGAGCGCGCTTATCAGACTCATAATTCGGGACAGGAAAGGAGGAAAGTCACTTCGCACGCTGCCACGGCTGCGTTTGCGAAAGGAGCGGGCTACTGACACACGACGCAGGAAGAATGGTGACAGTTGTTCGCGCTTATCATGTGTATCTTGTGTGCTCTTTTCGCGTGCCTTTCTGTTTGAACAATGCGCTTTAAGTGTTGTTAGTCCACGCTCGTCCTGTGTATGCTGATTTTGTGCGTGCTCTCTGCTTGAGGTGTGCGCTGCAAGTTTCGAGCTGCTTGCTGTTCCTAACCTGACTTTGCAATTTGTTGCTGTTGCTGAAACAATGCAGAATAAACACTAAACACCTCTTTGAAGACACGTTTCACTTTATTGCTATACCGATTCCTATATAGGAAAATCACGCACGTTTTTTTTTTCTTTCATTCATGACGACGCTGACGCCACCGACAGTCAGTTTTGGAGTTTGGTGAGACTTTTAAAGATAAAGATACGTAAGCTGGTAGAAAAAAGAAAACAATCTGCCGGCCGAAAATGCAACGAACTGGTTGACAGCGGTTTTCGGCTCGGGCACTCCGTGGCAACTTCGGCAAATTGAAACTCGGTTGCCGAGTTATACGAGAAGAGTGATGTGCGGGAAACTTATAGGGTCGACATATTTAAAAACTGTCGATCCCATACTATAAGGTTGACATAGTGTCACTGCCAGGCTACCTAACTACGCCGTCAACTATTTGTAGTCTAGCTTTCATTAGTGCGTACAAAACGCCAGGAGGCTGGCCTCGCAAATGGCCAACAATTAAAACAACAAAGCTAAGAAAAAGAAATAGAGATGCCGGAAATACAAAGCGTAGCTGAAATTTCATAATTAAATTGCAAAGAATTAATAGATCAAGTAATCAAGTAAAAGGAAAGCTGATAAAGTTATAAGGCTATCTACCATAGCAGTATGTGTTGTCGTTAAACTAATGAACGAGTAGGCTAGATTCGCTGCCGCATATCGATAGGAGTGAAATGCAAGACCACGTGGCCCATGTGTACTCTCTTGTAGGTACGTGTGTTAAAAAACCGCAGGTGGTCCAAATTAATCCACTGATATCGATTACGGCGTTCGTCATAATCATAGCTTGGGTTAGGCACGTAAAACACCAGGAATTAAAAAAGAAATAGTTATAACGCTACGAGAACAACGCAGGTAAGAACCGGACATAGAAACTTGATGCAATGCTAACAAAAATTAGGGCATCATCGTCCTAGTATACTGTACTCAAAGGTGCGAAGGGCCTGGGCGGCTTTCCTTTTATCTATTTATTAAAGACGATAGTCTTTCTTCAGGATCTTCGACACCAAAGTTTTAGTCTGTTCGTCTATATGCCAGTCTGCATATTTGTCTGTTTGTCCGTTGTAACAACACCCCAAACGACACCAAAAGAAACCCCAAGCGGCCAAGCCCATCCGCAAGTGCCCACTAATATTCCACGAGTTTCAGCGTTCATACTTGTGCGATTGTCAATTTAAAAAAAAAAACAGTTATTGCGCATATCTCAGGTGCCATAACAACACGTCGATATTTTGTATGTATGTCCTTATACTGGAGAAGGCACACATAAGTCTAAGGACCGTAGTGCTTATTACGCTGCACTGACAGTGCAACACAATGCTCAAAGAGGCAAGTGTTTCCAACATTTTGCTAAGAGGACACGGTGGTGGCACCTGCCCGTCGCTTTGCGTTCTACACCTTATCGCCTCCGGGACAGGCGCGCATCTTCCTCCGTGGGCGCCAAGGAGGTTATAGTGGGCGCGCACGCCTTCCTTCGTTTTCGAAGAAGACTGCCCGATAGCTCTCGTGTCTAACGTGCCTCGATGCGCTCGTTCGCCTTCGCTGCACGGATCGAGACTCTCTAACGCAGCGCTTCCAGAATACAATTCACCGACTTTCTCGCACAGAACATCAAATAAACGCTTTGTTCACTCTCTCCACAAGCAATGTGCAATGCACACGCAATGTGCAATGTTTCAGTGCAACGTCATCTTTCGACGACATTTGCACTGTAACATGCAGATACGGGGCCAATTTTTTTGTCTTTGTTTCTTTAGCTCTTTCTGTCTCTTTGTCTCTGTTTTGAACTTTTTTTATCGTGTGTTTGTTCCTATTTAATTTTCTTTTCCTCTCGACTCGGCTGATGACACGAAAGTCCCGGATTCGATCCCGGCCCCGGCGGTAGCATTGTGATGGAGGTGAAACGGTAGAGGCCCGTGGACGGAGCACCAGAAGTACCAGGTGGCTGACACTTTCCGGATTCCTCGACTATGGCGTCGCTCAGAGGTTTGGGACGTAAAGACCCTGATATTATTATATTATCATCTATTTCTTTCTCTTTCTTTTCATCTTTTTCTCTTTCTCTTGGTTTTATCTGCTTATTTCTCGGCTTTTCTGTCTTGCTTTCTCTCTATCTCTCTCTCTGGACTTGCCCTCTCGGCCACTCTATAGTTACTGCATCGCCCTCTAGAATTACCAGCGCAGCGAGAGAGCGCACAGCGGAGGAACGTGTTCGTGGAGCGAAACAGCCTATAAAGACGAAGGACGAAGAACGAGCCGGCGTTATGGTGATAGTTTCCGCGAACACTCCACGGGGTTAGCCCACCATGAAAAGCGGAGATGAAGATTTCGGGGGAAAATCACTTTTCGTGAATTCCATGCTCTCGATACTTACTTCGTACACTTCTCGTATTCAAGTTTTTTAGTGTGTTAACTTACTCCAGCGATCCCTCTACAGTGAGATTATTTCATTCTTTATCTTCTTTATTGATTATTTTCTTCTTGTTGCAATTTGTTGAACGACGTACGACTTGGGCGGAGGTACCTTGTCTAAACAGTTGACATGGCGAAGCGAAAAAAAAATCAAGGCAGAATTGCTTTTTGAGGCTTGTGTAAGTAATGCGCAAGCGTAACGTTTAACTGTAGGTTCTTAGAAAACAGGCTTAATGAGTTACAGTACTTAGCACTCTAGTACGGGAGATAATAAAGCCGTACCAACGTAGTGAAGCCATGCGAAAAATGCACGACGAAAATTCATAATTTTAGCATTCGTGTGTTTAGAAAACATGTTTAACGATTATGAGTACTTTGTGCTCTCCTATGGGGGAACAGAATGCCGTCCTTCTTTATTGATGGCAGTGTTTAGAAAAACTGGTGAACGATTTGGAGTACTTGGTGCTCTACTCTACATGGAAGAGGAAATAACCGTCCCATGGGCCTCATTCTTTATGAGGTCCAATCGACAAAACCTATACAACGACAGCACGCGCCTGTCATTCCTTAATGCTGCAGTTCCTCTTTATTAAAGCATAAATTATGCGTGACAAATCAGTACTCAGGAATACATTGTACATTTTCACAGTTGTACATTCCGATGTACAACAACCTCGGAAGAGAGCAGCGCTTCGAGATAGGTAATGGTGCACTTCAACTTGTAAAATACTATGTCTACTTAGGACAGGTAATAACCACGGAACCGAACCACGATATTGAAGTAACTAGAAGAATAAGAATGGGGTGGAGCACATTTGGCAAGCACTCTCAAATTATGACAGGTAGATTGCCACTATTCCTTAAGAGGAAGGTATATAACAGCTGTATCTTGCCGGTACTTAGCTGCGGAGCAGAAACCTGGAGACTTACAAAGAGGGTTCAGCTTAAATTGAGGACGACGCCGCGAGCAACGGAAAGAAAAATGGTAGGTGTAACCTCAAGAGACAAGAATAGAGCAGAGTGGATTAGGGAACAAACGGGGGTTAAGGATATCATAGTTGAAATCGAGAAGAAGAAATGGACATGGGCCGGGCATGCAGCGCGTAGCCAGGATAACCGTTGGTCATTAAGGGTAACTAACTGGATTCCCGAAGAAGGCAAGCGGGTTTGGGGGAGACAGAAGGTTAGGTGGGCAGAAGAGATTAAAAAGTTTGCGGGTATAAATTGGCAGCAGCAATCACAGGACCGGGTTAACTGGCGGAACATGGGAGAGGCCTTTGTCCTGCAGTGGACGTAGTTGGGATGATGATGATGATGATGATGATGATGATGATGATGATATTATATCACCACAAAGCAAAAACTCACATTTTCATATAGAGCAAACAGGAGAAATCACATCAACAGAATAACAAATGCAAATAACTCACATCTGGCACTATAGGAAATGGGTCAAATTGGTAAATAGGTAGTAGGCACAGCAGCCACTCCAGATTTTTGAAGGGAGCCAAATGTCACGTCTGGCACTAGCTGCATGCCACAATAGACAACCGTCCATATTACACTACCAACTTAAGTGTGCATTGAATTACAGCGCAAGTATTGACAATTATCCAGTCGGTTTTAAAACGGCGACCGAACGCTTGCTCTCCGGCGCAGACTCTTCAAGTTAATCTTCGTGATACGAGCTTGCTATGTAACACAGAGGCAGAAAAAGAGCAACTTGCATCTTCTCACAAGGAGAATTCAAATAAATGCGTCACAGAGCGGTGGGGATTTCGTGTGAATGCTGCGTAAATGGGTATGGTTTGGAAATACTTAATTGTTATTTCGTCTTTATTATTGAATGAAGGAGAAGCGTTTCCTTCAACGAGAGGTGGGACACTGATGGTGGCTGTGCCCACGGTGTAACAATATGCTTGTATCTTATAACCATGGTTGTGCCCCACTACTGGTTGAAGGTACTGTTGCTTTCATTGCATCTACACATCTACTCTAGTCAAGCAAAACGCCAAGTCAACGAAAGGCTTTATAAACAAAACTCCCAATCCCAAGCATTTTCCCGAGGGTGAACATGGTTAAGCGCTAATGCACGGGGTGATGCTATGAGGGGAAGTTAAGTTAAAATCCGTTGGCATTCGCCAGTGAGTTAACGTAAACTCCCCCGTATGATCACATTGCGATTCCCAGGAACCGTTAAACCCTCTCGGGAAATCTTGGTGAGTTTACGCGTACATGTGAGAGTAAATTCGCACTATAATGATGTTTAAGGCCACTGCCCGCTTCGCCCGCTTGCACTCGGCATCACGGGCCCTTCGCCGGGCTGCCTTGTCTTCAACCGTCGCGACATGTTCAACGACGCATGCAATGCTCGCATTCGATTGCGTTGTACTCGTTGTTGGAGGCATCACAGTCGAGGTTAGTGCCTGCGATGCCTCCATACCTATGACGACTTGCCGATCTCGAGCAAGTCGTGCACGAAGCGGAGGGCGGAGCGCGCGCAATCACGTGGTGTGTGAAGTCTCTGCGCCGTTGCTACAGACGCTCCTCTCCGCTCCTCGCGCCGTTGCTAGGGGGAGGAGGAAGCGCGCCGCAGATGGCAGATTCAGGGTCGCTTATAAAGTGCATTCGCACTTATAACGCCTTCATATTATTTCCGAACGCGCGATCCAGTGCCTACTGTTGTTTGAAGAAAGTTCTTAACAACTTGGAGTACCTGGTCCTCTACTATGGCAGAGCAAAAGGCCGTCCCATGGGGGTACAACGTGCAGTGGAACTGCCAGAACCCAAATGATGGCGCTCTGACAGGGAATAAAAAGTATTTAACCATACCCTTGACGACCACCACTTTTATCCGCTGATGCGCCGGAATAGTATAAGTGGGCAGGAACAGCGTTAGAGAATAGCCCACTTATTTTCTACACTTTTCTTCCATCATTTGGCATAATATATTCAAATAAATGTTCTTTTGAGCTACATAAAAACTCCAAGAGATCGCCTTGAACATCACGCACGTTTTTTCTATCTGAAAAACTAATGAGAGACCTTCCTTACTATTAAAAATTGGCAAATCGCACCTACCGTGGGAATCGATCATATGCGAAGCACGAACGAGATATGTGTATATGTCACTTTAAAATCAGCACAACGTTATGAACTGGAGGTAAAGGATGCCGTACATGACTTCCGTGTCATGATTATCATTTTAAGGGCAAAACTCCTTATAGTGGCACCTGTTCGTCCCTCGTAGCCGTTGTAGTTTGTAACAAGTATAACATTTTGACCTTGAAAGTGGTGCCGGTGAGAGATTTCTTCTGTGCGTTGTTGAACAATAAAAAATAGTGCTCAATGTACATGCTAATGGCTGCTAATGGGAAATGAGAGACAGGAACATTCGGCTTTTAGTTAACGCGCAGACTGCAATCCCCATTAGCAGCCATTGGCATGTACACTGAGCACTATCTAACAAGAAAGGGTTTCTACGTTATACTCGCTCGGTGTAACCTCCTTGGTTTTAGAAAGGTTTAGCGAGCGTTGGGCCGCAGTGCCATGAATACAGTGAACTAGTACATACCATGAACTCGAGGTGGTTAAAGGTAGGAAGTAGACCCGAAGCGCAAGCCGTAAAAAAGTGCGCGTGTGCCACCTCTCGTTTAGTCCTTGGAATGTACGCTGGATGGCGGTGCTTCTATATGAGGAATATATGATGAAAAGATGCGAGATGGTGGTACTTGGAGTGTTGAATAGATGGACGAACGGACACACAGACAGATGCATGGGTGGACGCATGAACGGACACAGGGAAGGATGCGTGGACGAACGCAGCGACGGACGCACGAACAGACGCACGCACGGACAGGCGGATGGATGCATGGACGGTCACACAGACGGACGCATGGACGGACGGAAGCAAGAACGAATGGACGGACGCATGCTTCGCCCCACTCTCCATCATTCACTCCGTGGATATCCAACGTCTTTTCACGCGGCGTTTCCCGCACTGTTCCTCAGTAAGACACTTAAAAGCTATTTGTTCACTCATGTCTGTGGGAGACATTTCTATCAGTTCTTGAACTGGGAAATCGTTTCGCCATTGCTGCAAAGACATGTTTAAGAGAATTTTATTTCTGAAAAAATCATACATACACAGAAGACATTCATGTGTTACATTGTTCGTTCTCACGACATGCTAATATATCTTAATATGCATTCAAATGCACAACAGGAATATCTTGTACCTGTTAACAGAAATTTTAACGTACATAAAGTATGCTCAGGGGTACGTACAATTCATGAAAAAGAACGGAAAGTAACATTTAAGAAATGCGTGTAAGAATAAATAAATACTTATACAATACAAAACGCAAGGCATGGACACTTCGTTCTTTCTGAGAATAGTAAATCGTGTTGACCACCGCAGAAGGAAAGCTTCCCCCCCCCCCCTAGAATGAATAACTGTTTGTTCAGATGTGTTAAGCTTCATGATTCTTAAGCGATGTAACAGAGGAAACATGGATCTCTGAGGGCGTCCCCGCAGGCATGCCAGTCCCCTCCGCTTCCACAATACAAAAGCACCAATACACATTATCAACTTAACAAAAATGCCGCCATATCCACGAAGTGAATGATGATGAGTGGGCGAAGCTCCGGAGGTAAACCTGGTAAACCATGAATCCTCTGTACATTTTGCCCACTCGATTTTATTACATCGCTCCCCCTAGCGTACGTCGCCGCACTAAATCGAACGATTGCCTTCAACCAATGACACGCGCCATATGTGACATCATTCCTATTTTATAAGATCTCGCGTCTTTCATCAACTACAAGTACCGCTTTCTAGTTTATAACATCTTGCATCTTTTCATCATCAGCTACAAGTACCACCATCTAGTAAACACTACAAGAACTAAACGAGAGGTGGCTGCATACAGGAGACGGTACCGCCATCTAGTGAACACTGCAAGAACTAAACTAGAGGTAGCTACATACAGGGGACGGTACCGCCATCTAGTGAACACTGCAAGAACTAAACTAGAGGTGGCTACATACAGGGGACGTACAGCCCACGCCCTAAGGAGCTTCGCCCCTAAAATGTCTCTGTGCCGCGACTGCCATTGCATGCTGACTTGAAACACGATGGTCACCAAATGCCAGAAAGTACGTGCCGCAGGATATTCGTGAAGCACATGATTCAGAGTTTCCGTCCGGCCGCAGGGCCGACATGAATCGGAGAGCACCACGCCCCACGCCGCAAGGCGGTCGGCCGCTGACAACGCCTGCCATTCTCTTAACCAAGTGAAGTCTCGCTTTTCAGCGGGTAGGGTCGTGGTTTTCATGAACCAGCGTCGACATTTGCGCATTTCTTGCGCTGATCATCATTTAAATATTTACAGCAATACATTCACATATTTCAGTGGGTGACATATCCATTAGTTCACAGTCTGGTAAGTTATTTGCAAAAAGTGCACAGAAAATTGCAAAGACATTCAGAAAAAGTAGTTAACGATTCAAAGTACTTGGTACTCTACTATGGGAGAGCTGAAAGCCGTTCCGTGAGCGGGCATATGTGGGGGGAGGGGGGAGTTATAAAAAGGGGGTAACGATTTAGAGCACAGGGTACTCCACTATGGGAGAGCTTAAAGCCGTCCCGAGGATATCACAACCAAGTACTTTTAGGGGCGAAGCTTCTTGAAGTGGCACCCGCGCATATGTGAACATGTTTAGAAAAAATTTATTTACAGCATGTACAGAACCCAAAGGCTTCATACCATTTTAGTAACAGGGCATATACACCTCGGCACATCTATATTTCACGACTAACATCACTACGTTACAGTGAAGACATTTGCTCTAATATACATGACAATGTTGGCATATATGTACACAAGAACTCAATGCGTTATCATGATGCAATGGTATAACGATACATTAGATGCAATAAAACACGATATGTAACAAATGAAATCATGCACCTGTTTATATTACATGTTTAATGGAATCGATTCGCGAGTGGTATGCTTGCTGCATGTCACAATAAACAACCGCCGCGGTTACTCTACGCACTTCTACGGGTGTGTGTTCAACTACATCACGACTATCATAAAGTAAGAACCGTTTGCAAAACGTTGATAAATAACTTTGTTTCAGGCACAAGCTCTTTAATTTGGTTTTTGCAATAAAAGCTTGCGATGTGAGACAGAGACAAAAAGTCTTTTTTTTTTTTCACTGCGCGCCACCACGGAGGTCCCATGGATATGGTAATAGAGTGCTGACACGAAGGTCGCGGAAATCGAATACCGGCCGCACTTTCGGTAGAGGCGAATATGCTTGAAGCTCGTGTACTTAGATTTCGGCGCACGTTAAAGAATCCCAGGAGGTCTGCACTACTGCGTCTTTCATATTCATATCACAGTTTTTAAATGCAAAGCATTTCTTAGCGGCCTTCGGTGACTCTGAGCGCATCTATCTATCTATCTATCTATCTATCTATCTATCTATCTATCTATCTATCTATCTATCTATCTATCTATCTATCTATCTATCTATCTATCTATCTATCTATCTATCTATCTATATATCTATCTATCTATCTATCTATCTATCTATCTATCTATCTATCTATCTATCTATCTATCTATCTGTCTGTCTGTCTGTCTGTCTGTCTGTCTGTCTGTCTGTCTGTCTGTCTGTCTGTCTGTCTGTCTGTCTGTCTGTCTGTCTGTCTGTCTGTCTGTCTGTCTGTCTGTCTGTCTGTCTGTCTGTCTATCTATCTATCTATCTATCTATCTATCTATCTATCTATCTATCTATCTATCTGTCTGTCTGTCTGTCTGTCTGTCTGTCTGTCTGTCTGTCTGTCTGTCTGTCTGTCTGTCTGTCTGTCTGTCTGTCTGTCTGTCTGTCTGTCTGTCTGTCTATCTATCTATCTATCTATCTATCTATCTATCTATCTATCTATCTATCTATCTATCTATCTATCTATCTATCTATCTATCTATCTATCTATCTATCTATCTATCTTGCCACCAACGGCTTTTAGCTCTCCTGGTCGTTTCGATAAAGGTATCGAAACTTGGTATGGCATAACATGACTGTATGAAGAACATATATGACCAGTCTTGTCATCAAAACCATGTCATGTGTGTTATGAATGCCATGATTTTACATCTCATGGTCCTGCAGCTTTTGCGGTGGTTTCGTTCACATGGCATGTTCACATGGCATGGTCCCTCCGTCACGAAAAAAAATTGCCCGCAGCTTCCCTCGGGGGAACACTGAGGAGGATGCGGAGCATATAATTGGTTAACGGGGTGTTAAAGTGCGACTTACTTGGGTCGATGGCTAAATTGGTTAACGTGGTTGTGAAATGGGGTGTTAAATTGCGACTTACTTGGGTCGATGGCTAAATTGGTTAATGTGGTTGTAGGAGGGGGTGTTAAATGAGTGAACACGTACACACGTATGCGAAAGGGCGGCGCTGGTCGAAGGGACGTCGATCATTGTGTTTGTGGATTCGTTGGAATTCATTTCACCGCGACCTTGGACGTCGACGCGCCGTACAAACCAACCGACGAGCGGGAACTGAGCGAGCGAGCGCCGACCTTGAGTATATATACAGCGCGACGGCGCATGCACTGTCAGCTGTTGAATGTTCTCGAAGCGCGACGCCACATGCGCGTCCACTGGAGAATCAGGAGAATTGTAGATGTCGAACGCGGTGTGTAGAGGAGGAGGGGTGCACAGATGGTGGAGGAGTGAAGCGCGCGCGGTGTGTAAAGGAGGAAGGGATGCACAGATGGTGGAAGAGTGGGCGACGGCGCATGCGCGCGCGTCAGCTGTCGAATGTTCGAGAAGCGGTGCGGACGGCGCGGACGGCGCACTACAAGGCGTGAGTATAAGATGCTTCCGCATCTAAAACTGGTATGGTATGACATAATTGCTTGGCGAACACAAGCGACAGACCCTGACATGAAAATCATGACATGGGTGTTATGTAACAACATGACTACATGCCACGCTCATGATGCACTCGCGGCTGTTGCATTAGCGTCACATATACCAAATTTGGTATTACAGTACGTGAATGGATGACGGAGGTATCTGACTGGTGCAAAGACCATAATCATGAGATGCGCGTCATGTGAGAACATGACTACATGCCACAGTCAAGGCGCCAATACATTTCGACATGACGCGGTGCGCGTGCTCGCCGGCGTTCATTTCGTCGTTTCACGCCGGCGTTGCCACGCCAGCGCCGGCCCTGCCGTATACTCACAGGCACGAGCCGCACTGCGTTGCTTTGACGCAATGCGCGTTTCAGTGCGTCCGGCGTTCCTCCGCCATGAAGAGAGGGAGACGCGGTGTTGTCTGGGTAACGCATCGCGATAGAGTATTGTTACTTTATGGCTTCGGCACGAAATGCAGCATGTCGCATTTCGCGCCGGTTGCTGTCAAGCCGCGCCCACAGACACTGGTCGCGCCTGGCCTCAGATTATGCTCGCGTTTTACTAACGTATACCGTCGCTGTGCCCAGCGTGCGCGTGCGTCAACGCTACATAGGAGTATATTGGGCCCTTCACGATGCGCTCGCGGACTTTTTGCTAGCTCGACACACACTAAATTTGGTGTTACGTGACGTCATTGGATGACAAAAAATAAATGACTGGAGCAAACATGATAATCCTGGCACGCGTGTCATCTAAACACATGACAACATACAACGCTCACAGCGTGCTCGCGCCCATTTTGCCAGCTCCAGATATATTTAATTTAGTATCACGTGATGTGAATAGATGAGGAAGGTAAACGACACATCCAAACATGATAATCATGACACGGAAGTCATGTACGGCATCATTTACCTCCACCTCGTAGCGTTGTGCTGATTTTAAAGTGACATATCAACATTTCTCATTCGTGCTTCGCATATCGTCGATTCCCACTGTACGTGGAAACTGCGAAATTTTTGGACGTTAAACCTCATTATTATTATTATTATTATTATTATTATTATTATTATTATTATTATTATTATTATTTATCTATTTAGAAATACTGAAGCCCAAGTAAGGGCTCTTGTGTTCATTGCATTCAAAGAAAAAAAAATCAGTGAATTGACTAAAATTTCTGAATATGAAATAAGAATATATAATTTATGTTTATTTTTGGGGCCGCGCGTCACAAACTTGTGTGTTTAGAAAAAGTATTTAACGATTTAGAGCACTTGGTACTCCACTCTGGGAGAGCACATAGCCGTCCCGTACATTAAATAGTCAGTCCATTCTACTGGAAATCAATTAGCTGATGATGCAGCCCGCTTACAATTTGCAGCCGTAGGTTATATGCATTAACATCACCTGAGGTCAGAACTGTCACGTGAAGCTTCAGATAAGAAGGGGCAAGGGGCGGGATTCTGGCGTCCTGTCGGGGCTGCATAATACCGGTCTACGGCCCGCAAGTCGTCGACACCTGATGTATGACACTTTGAGACTCGGCATCTCTGCCTTCTTTTTCTTATGGGTTGTGAGGGGGGAGGGGAGGTGGAGGATTCGATATTTATTTACCACAATAACTGAATGCGCAATTTTCACATCTCTCTCCATCTCTCTTTCGGGCAAGCGTTTGGTGCTGAGCCTAACGTCGCTGGTTTAATACCAGCCACGGCTTTCCGCTTTGATGGAGGTGACAGACTATAAGAGGCCCCTGCAGCGTGCTATACAAGGGCGAACTCCCCAATACGGAGTGCCTCGTGACCATGCCATCGTTTTGGCGCGTAAAACCTGGGACATTATTATCAGGCACATGTTTTGTTCGCTTATGACTGTACCTCGGGAGGACAAGAGTTGCAGACTTAACACGAGCGTTGAACCTTAGGCGATCACGTTCGTATTATAAAGGTCTCCGGGTACCTCCCTCTCCAATAATAACATCTGGGCTTTAACGTCCCAAAACTACGATATGATTATGACAGGCGCAGTACTGGAGGGCTATGGGATGTTCTTCAACGTGCACCCACATCGAACAGTACACGGGCTTTAACCATTTCGCCTCCATCGAAGTGTGACCGCCACGGATGGAATCGAACCCAGGACCTCCGCGTAAGCAGCCGAGCGCCTTAGCCACTGTTCCACTGAGGTGGACGTGCCTTCCTCTCTGAACAATAAATTCGTGTACGGGCCCTTCGGCCTCTCATTTCGTGGGCCTTTTCAGAAGCAACATTACTTGCGACAACCCCGAGTTGAACGTACGCGTATACGCAAGTGGTTTTTCACGCTGAATGGGCTCCCACATTCTTGCGCAATGAAGCACTTACGTTGGGAGCGCGCATGTTGACTCAACCCCAAGTTCCTGCCAAACTCCTCCAGCCCACTCTATCCAATCCATACAAAGCTTTCTTCTTCTCGACGTTCGCCCATCGCGCATTCGGGCCTCCCGCCGCGGAGGACAAAAAACGTGTCGAAGGTCGCTCCGCAAATGCGGCGTCAATCTATCTTAGACAGATCGCACACAGCCGACACAGATTGTTCCGACGAGATTTCGTGGGCGCGAAAACAACAATGGCTCAGCTATAAGGTATAGCCAACGACCACCGGAGTCGGCCACAATTCAATTCGACTCGGTCATGGTATCGCATTTGCATTTATAAGCCGCGACGCGGCCCGCGATGCCCTTCTGTTGTCGACTCGGCTTCAGATCGCGTCCCGCTTTCCACCTCTCGTTGATAGGATGGCGGTGGTGTATAGGATAGACCGCGTTAAACGAAAGAGCTGTTAAATAAGCCACCATTTCAGCGTCGTGTTATGCAGATCGACACGCCTTCACAAGTCTGTGTCATGCTCCACGTTCTTCCATCGAGTAACGTGGGACTTGTGGCCATGCACACCGCCAACTTGGAGATTCGTTCGCAAAAGACACAAAGACCTCCGAACGCTGCTGAAGACTGGACGAAGAAGGGAAGTCAGTGAGTGAGCGACGAACGCCCGCGCTTCTCGACAAAAAGAAACGATCAAAACGCGCGCGCCAGTGTGCGTGCACGCACGCAAGGCGCATCGTAGGGCAGCGTAAAGACGCTCGCATGACACAAATGACGTCTAAGTGGCCGACCTCAAGCATTCAGCCGCGCAGAGCGCCTTTGGGCAAGCCGGAGTGGGCCCTGCCGCAACACGAAACACTTGTCTCAGGGATCGTTCATTATAATGCCCGTCCCGGAGAAGAGAAACGAAGCGAAATATAAAAGAGACGTGAGTGTTTCCCGCGAGTCTTTCAGGCCACGGTCCATCGCCAGCGGAAACCGAAACTTCGACGCTACGACGGAAGCGAGCGCCCTTGAAGGGGCTTTCTGTGTTGCTGCGCGAAGAGTTGCAGTTATGAAGACTATGTCACGCCGGGCGTGTGTCTCTGCATGCAATCTGTGACGTGCGGTGTTGTTCCTGCAAGGTCGGCTGTCTCTCTCTCTCGTTCTCTCTAATAGGTGCCCTTGAGACTGATCTGATCTTGCTCACTGCGTGGCCAATCGGCGGCTGATTCAAAAAGTCCCACGGCATGCAAGAAGTAACACCATCACTCGAACACTCCGGGATGAAAGCAGAGGTCGCATTGTGCACAACATATTACGATTTCGCCTAAACGAAATGATTTTTTTACTAAAGTGAAGCGTTCTTCTACCTGCACAAAGCGAACACTTTATTTTTTTTCTGAGAGAACCTGGCTTCCCAGTACGGTGGACTCGTCGTAATGATGTGTTCGGTTCACAAAGAAGTGTTGTTTGCTGCCCTTACGGCTTTTACCACATTAGGTGGTGTTGTAGACGTCAAAAACTAATAGACATTGCGCAAGCTCTTTGATATGAATGTACAATAAACATTAAACTACTTTTTAAGGAGACGTTTTACTTTGCTGTTTTAGCGATTCCTTTGACGGAGGAATCAAACTTGTTTTTTATAGTGTTCCTGGGTCACTTATTTTCCGATTGCGTATTCTAAACTTTGTTAGTTCTGGATAATTTTGTATATATCAGGGTTTTTATTGCGCAGCTGGCGACTTAAAATTTTATAGTTTTTACATATATATTCCTTTTAAGGCAATTCTTGTAGCACGACGACATATATTTTTTGAATGAGGATTTCATTGTGAAAAACTTGGCATACTGCATTGCGCGTGGAGTACTTTTCAGACTGACAAAAACTATTTTCCCGAGGCATGAAAAATAACCATTTTCGCGCGGTAAGGAAAGGGGGCTTTTATGCAAGTGTGCTCGAGCTATCTTGATTGTTTCTTTTGCTTCTCCCGCCACTGCAACTAGTGCCCTCAGCGGTGCACCATGTCGTAGACGATATCCTAAGATCACGCACAATATCTCGAGATCTCTCTCTTTCTCTTACTCTTGCGTGTAATCAAACTATGCACACAAATTTTTCGTCTGAGGCGAAACAATGAGCATATTGCAGAGGCGGCAAAGCGAAAGAGCGGCGTCTCGTTTATGCTACACATCTCGACGAGAGCCCATAAATCTTGTAAACGCGCAAGAGGCACTGCGTTCTCATCAGAGAAGCACGCTTCGAAAGCCAACGAAGCGCGAAGAACAAAACGACGAGAGCGGCGCGAACAAACCACGCGCCACCTGTCTCGTGCTTCAGAGATGACGCCCGCAATGATCGGCGTAAGTATGCCGTTATGCCACTGTTAATGCAACCGGTCGGGTTCAGACTATTTAGGTTGGCGGCGCGCGTAACTATACTACACACGTAACAGCCATCGTCGACTGAACGAGCCGCCGTGGGTGCGTGGATGCGTAGGCCTCCTGCTTCTAGTGCACGAAAAAAGAAAAACGAGAAGAGGTTGCACCTAAAGTGAGAGAGCGCGAGGCACGCAATCGTAAATGGTTAACGGTGTACGTTAGAAACTGTCGTAATTCCGCGGTTTATTAGACACCGCCGTCTACGAAAGCCTGCTACGTCGACCAACCGATGCTTTCAGGCAAGTAGACGAGAACTTGTTTAGGTATTTTACTTTTCCCGCGTGTATGGGCCTTCAGTATCAGGATAATCGACAATTTCCGGGGGGAGGGGGGGGGGTATGTTTTGGGAGCCTATGGCATCCCAGCTCGACAGCGCAGAAAGCCGTCAAAGCCCTTCTGCCTTAATTAAAGGCATCTGATTTAAATTCTCGCCTGTATGCTGTACTTTGCACTGTGTGTGCGACTTGTGAATCATCTGTGTCATGTTCTCTCTTTCTTTCTTATACCCTAGTTTCAATTCCCAGACGAAGACTAACAGATAAGACAAAGCTTAATTGAATACTCGGCCTATCTTTCACTAAGTCAATTTCCTCGCCCCTTTCTCTTTGTGTCTGTCTCCGTACGGTTTTCGCTGTCTTCACAGGTGCCTTTAGGCACAGGCATGTCGTACTGTTAATGCTGCCTATTTGCATCTGTTGCAGCTAAGTTCACGGTAGTGTACAATAAATTAGTAGGCGTGAGAGCAGCTGTGCGAATGCACTGGACGCTGGTCTTGTTAACTTCACGTCGTGACGTACTAAGCTGAGAAGTCATTTATACAAAAAACCCAATACTGCGGCGCTCATGAATCAACCAATAAACCGTGTGAGGCCCGGCATGTGGATACGCGAGTGGCCAGTGCCACGCTTCAACCTTTTCTGAGGGGCCCCACCCTTCGTCCTGGCACAAAACGTCGCTGCCAGACCACGCTTCAAGTAAACATCCATCCAGATTATCCCATCATTGCCGCCAATAATTACCGAGCAGTTCCTGTCTTAAGTTGCAATCTTGCTGCGGACGCAGCTATACCGCAAGATCTCTTGTACACTGCACACTCGATAAGCGCCGCGTGTAATGCGTACATACAACGCTTACGTTATTGATAAGCAAAGAGGAACCTAACGAGTTGTAGTGTAACTATACCCTGATCAACCCTACTCGAATGCCATGATTGAAGGCACACTACCGCGTTCTTCCGAGAGCACAGGTATACGTTGACGTGCTTTTGGAGGGCGGATGAAAGAAACGATCCAGCAAATTAGTTTAGATCGCTGGCCGACTGTGACCCCACATGAAACGCCATGGTGGTCGTGGCGCAAGTGGGTCTCGTAACATCCCACCTCACGTGAGCGTCGGCAGCTTTACACCGGCTGCTCCAATTACCGATCCGTCGGACGACCGAGCGGTACACCGGCGCTGCCGATGGTGATTCTTACGGTCGTGGCGCATTGCGGTAATTACTGAGAGGCGATGAAGTGCACGTGCTTCATTAGAAGAAAAACGCGAGCAAGATTGCTTCGTTACAATCGCTGTTTCGCCTAAGCGGTGCACGTTGAAAACGGTAGTTAGGTAGTGCCATTGCCAGGCGTGCACGCGAGATTCCTTACCGAGCAAGACGCAGTAAGCGGCTGATGAGAGAAAACATAGGAAAAGAACTAGGTAGATAACTCCGTCACCTGGTTGATAATGAAGAAAAACAGTGCAGCTGTTTCAAGTTGTAACACTGACGAACAATTTTTGACATTTATCATGAATTCGACAAAACTCTATAAGCAATATTAGTCACTTTTTAGGAAACAGTATAGTGCTAATAACTAGTGCTCACGGTATGCGAGTAAATGCGGTAGTCGAATTCAACCACAAACATTCATGACACTTTGTTACATAACGTTGGCTCAGCCGCAGATGACATTCTTTACAATGATCTATAACGTATTTGACAAAGTGACCCGGTCAAAAAGCAGCTGCGATTCATTCAGATCAAGAACGCATTTCCCGTTCGATCGAGTACACGCTTATAGGCGCTGGTATATGCTACAGATGTGCACAAAACCAACGGGGGCATGCAATGACGAAGGAAGAAGTTAACCGAATTGTGGTCCGTCTTCTACCGTGCACGATGTGTCACGCCGGAAAACGGGCTACAAAACAAAAAGAAACCAGTCAATATGACAAGGTACGCGAGGGGAAACTAGCACCGCATCACGCCTAAACCATTCAAGCCCTCAGAAGTATTACAATGCAGTCGGGAAACCAGGTAACGAGGCGAGAATCGTGCAAAGCTAGCAGTACTAAGCAGCTCACAGTTGGCGCGGCAACGGCAAGCCCACAATGCAGTGGCGTGCGCATTCTACACCAGGCCCGCTTTATATTCAACCCTCTCCTAAACTATACACACACTCGAAGAGTAAAAACACACACGACGGGAGGTTCTCGCCTCGTGACAAACTCATCCGCGATTCAATGTACGACTCTCCTCTCGGTCAGCAGGTAGGCATCCCTAGTCGGAGAAGCAGCAGGGGGCACGCAACATCGATGCGCTCAGATGAGACGGAAAACAATGGAGCAAAACAAAAATTGTGTATACGGACGGTCTTTTGTAACGCAGTCCTTCACCGCAAAATCACGTGCTTTTGATTTAGATGCGCCGACTCTGCGAAAAGGAGCGGACCGTGCGACACGTGTACCGAGAGGCGGTCATCGATATTCCAACGTGCATGCATTACATATGCACTAACGATTGTCTTCTAGCGCGGCGCGCACCTTCCTCATTGTTATCGCTGTCGTGTGCCGCGATCTCTTCAAGTGCGCGCTCGTAGTTATGTGACCCACTTGGTTGCGCCATCGGAAGACTACACGAAACGGAATTGGGAAAAGGGTATAAGTGCATGTTCGCTGGGTTGCACGCCGCATGACTCGCCTGATTGTCAAATATTTTTTTTTCGTACGCCTCGTTTTCGAAGTACTTACCGGCAGGGGACATTAAATGGAAGTCTATTGTATACGCGTGGAGCACCCCTTCCCCCCCCCCTCCTTCCCAACATGATGTCCACAGCAAACTTCCTTCCATTAGGCAAACAACTGCATTCCAGCTATACGGTCACGATTGTCTATTGAAAGCGCAGAAATGTTCAATTTCATTCGAAAGATATTTAAGTGTGAAATTATATGTCCTCCCCCACCCCCTTGTTTTCTCTGCGTGGGTGCAATGTGGCGAACCAAATGATCGGCATTCATGCCATCACTTTGATGCCCATTATCCCGACTGTGCCGAAAGGCCGTCGATCGGATCGGATTCGACATTCCCCGAGTACCCCGGCATGTGATCGATTTGGAGCACCACCACAACGTCTTGTTCAAACGAAAATCGCGTTGGCCCTCTAGATTAAATAATGTTATTATCTTCAAACGAACCTACGCATAGATTTGTCTAGCTAGACGCGCTGGCAACGCGTAATGTAGAGTGAACGGAGTGGGCTGTTCCGTTGAGAGGTGCTCTGCGCTATACGTAGTCCATTTGTTACTTTCTAAATGTTGAATCCGTTGCAGCTCAGCGCTCGTCATGTCAATTTATTCATCAAGTACTTCGTCTTTTCATGCGCTATTTAGTTATCTCTGATGTCAGCACGTGCAAACCATAGCCCCATTGGGGTAGTTGGTATACTGCCTTATACTGGGCTGCCACTGGCCTCTGGATTTGCAAGCATGCGTGCCCCTGATATTTTGGCTTCTGTTATGCGATTTCCTATAGGTCAAATGGACTATAGCCAATAGAGTATTCTTTTGCTCTCAAGCCTGTGTTTATTATAGGGAAGCGTTCTTAACCTCACTCACAGCGACCATTTGCTGGCGGGAGGTGTGAGGCTAACAAAAGAACCGTGATACAGCGATTGAAGTAGCCAATAAATGCAGACACTGCTTGGAAGCGCGCGATAAGAGCAGCGCAATCTCTCAGTACTCCGTTCCACCAATTTTCGTTATGTCGGCACTGAGAGAGATGGTGGTCTGCTTGTTATACCAGATACAAATTAAGTCATATTCTCTGGAAGAAGCAGATCTCATTCATTAACGTGTGACGTGCCTTTTGTACTTCGTTGTGATCTGTGTTATGCCCGAGCCGAAATTGAGGAATAAAAAGAAGTTGCAATCTTTGGTCACACAGATAGCTCCGTCGTACGACCACCACTAAGTGACTACGACTCCTCTGTTCAATATGTGCTATAGATACTCACCTATATATAGAAGAAAGAACTTCAGGGAAAGACAGAGGCTTGAAGAGATTAAGAAGCCACGCAACAAGGAATGTGGTGGATCAAATGTTTTGACAAGCCCATTTGTTGAAGCTTTGGCTCTACCTGGTTGGGCTTTAAGATCTCTCATGCCGTCAAATCCCTAACCCCTTCCCCCACACCCCCTTCCCCCCTCCTTCCCACCCCCTTCCACCTCAAACCTGTGCCTTGATTAGTTTTCTACAAAACAATGTCGGACTCAATGATGTGTTCTAGAAGATAAGCTCCGTCACCCTGATAGAATACCACTATGAGAGAGCAAGATCCTTTGACATTAGCGCATAGTTTCGTGCATGCACAAGGTAACGGAAGCCCGCCCAATGGTGCTACTTGAAGACGACGGGACTTCATGAACGTTTGTTAAATGTCAACGCGAGTTCGTTTTGTGTGTGTTCACACTCGCTGTTCATATCTTATTTTCTTACTCTTGTTTTTTTTCTATATTATCTGTTATTCTCCCCTCCACGCCCACGTGTAGCGTGGTCAGCCCAGCCAAAACTTGGTTAACCACACTGCCTTCCCTCATCACCCCTCCCACTTCTCACTCTCTTATAAAACCAGTGTACTTCGTTACCCGGTGTTACAAGTGATGCAAAGATGACGCCGTCATAAGTATGTCCTCTTAATTAAGCGTTAAAAATTGAGTAACCACATTCTATTCACGCCCTTCACGAACACAACTTACGTCACGCGCAAGCGTGAAATGGCACACGCAGTTAAGAGGAGCTTCACAAAACAAAACAAAACAAAACAAAACAAAAAGCATTCGCGATGTTTTGTGCAACGTGCATGACGATGTCGCTGCTGCACAGCTTATTGTGCAAAAACTCCAACGAACACGAGACGTCTTACTACCGTTGTAACGCATTCAGACGCTTCCACGGGTGGGCTTGAACGACGCACGATTAGACAGAATCGCGCGCGCGTGTGTATACATTTTCATCCAAGGTGAAGTACCGTATACGAGATAGCTCGGCGCTTAAGAGGGGCTGCAGCAGGGATGAAGGAGACACATCGGTTGGCGCATTATTCAACGCCAGGCCGGCGTGCCCTCCGTAATTGCCGCAGTAGCAGCGCACAATGTCTTCGTCTCAAGGTGGCTCCTGCGATACGAGGAGGCGGGCTGCCGGACTTCGTTGGCACATGCATCTTCTATTCACTGTGCTTTTCTTTCTTTCTCTTTGACTCGGTGATTTTTCGCAAGGCACGCTGACAAAAAAAAAAAAAAACAAGAAAGACTCGCACGGTCTCTTACGCATTCGGCTAAGGCGATTCGAACATGAAAGCCATCTTTTGCGCCCCAGTCGATCCCCCCCCCCCCCTCTCACCACATTGCAAAACTTTCTTGAATGTGTCACAAATTTTTGCGATCTGTGACGTCACGGTGACGCCATATGGTAATAGCGCGTGATGATCTTCTGCATCAGTGGTGTCGACGCCACCGACAGTCAGTTTTTTGCGTTTGAAAGCGCCGTTTAAGGCCTGAAATAAAGTCAACCAGAAATTATATACTGGCGAAATGTCGCGTAGGGCGGTGACATCAAAAGGAATGACCCCATTTAAGCAGCATACGGTTAAACTGCTCGATGTCAGTGATAATTAGCCATTAGTTTTTTTTAACGTTAATCCCCGTCAGTAGTTATTGAACCATCAACCACCAATATACTCACTGACATGTCTCTGCACATACGCCTTGGTTCACCACGCATCGCGTCACTGTATTATATCATTGATTGTTGGAGACTACAAAGCAGCTCCTACCACCTATGTAGAATACGCCAATATACACGTGCGCATATATTGGCGAATGACCATACGATGTGTGAACATTGAAAGGTTGTGTCCATACTTACCTCATTTACTCGCACGCCCTTAGCTCTTCTCAACGCTGGCTCACGTTGGCTATAGTGCTGTAGTACGTTGGCTAAACGATGACTATATTGCTGATGGGTGATCGCAAAGCTTTCGCTGTACTGCTCGCTGGAAGTGTCTATTTGTTGTTATAAACGCGACATAATCTCTGCTCAAGCTCAGTCATAAAATGAAACAGTCAATCATTCTGTCAATAAATAAATTTCTTGGGCCATGGCCTATGGGATGCATTTTCACAAAAAGGCGAATATCTTCCTGAGAGACGTCTTAGTGGAGACCAGACTGGATAAGCACTTGTGATATGGAGCTAGGGGTTGGTATATTTAGAATGATACGTTGATACATATCCTGTGAGTAGAAATAGAAAGGTGTGCGTGCACGTGAATGTTCTATGACAGTATGAACTGCTTCCAGCAAACTGTACATTGACATATTATTTCAACTGATCTCGGTGTGCTATTATGTTTTTTGCTGATTGTCCATTTTAGGTACTATGAATTATTCTTTTTTTGTTGCAGAACTTATTGGTATGGAGTATCCGAGGTAATATGGACCTCAACTTTTCCACAGCAAAACAGATAGAAGAGGACAGAACCTCAGTCTAGTGATGTGACGGTATATACGTAGATAATAGTCCGAGCTCGTTCTGTCTGAGTCACGACAGACGTGTACTAACGAGCACTAGTTAACAGGGTGACTAACCAGTACGCGTATCAGGCGCTATATGTATACGTGGGTCTGTCTTCGTCGATGCGAACAACTATAGGCGCTACCTTTCAGCCACGCTACCCTTCTAGCATGATTCACGTATAAGGAACGCAGTGTGCAAAAGAAGAACGCTATCTCACCCTGTGCATCAATCAAGCGTGCCAATCACTCAAGTATTCTATCTAGACCAACTTTCCGTTCTGTTATTACTTAAGGCCACGTTCCAGGCTAGCCTTCATACAGCACATGAGAAAGACCCCACGTGATGTTTCAGTGGCTTTCAAGTCATTGCGGCACCATGGGAACCGAACCTGCAGATGATTTGAAGGGACACGGGAAAATGCAGTACCACTGACGATGCCAGCAGGCTTCGAAGGCTTGCGCAGGAGATCACGCTCTCTCTATGGTGCCCACCAAGCAGCCTGACCAAAGAAACCAATCATCCACACCGCCAGTTCTTTGATATATGTATATATGCCAACTGGACTCCACCGAACCGATGCCATACTGCTTTATTGTTTGCGGTTCAGTATGACATTCACCAGATCTTTCACATTGGGAAGGCCAACAACGCTCTCTGCGATGCCTGTCATTGCGAGGAGACGCTGCGCCACATACTGTGTGACTGCCCGGTATATGACGTTGCGAGACAGTCACTGGCGTCCGTTCTGGAGCACAGTAACAATAGAATGTCTATTGAATCTACCATATGTGGCGCACAGATGACATCGCAACAGGAAGCGACCAAGAAACTCCTGAAGTTTCTAAGAAAAACTAACTTGGACAAGAGGCTGTGACATCGATGACTAGTACAACGCCAGCGTTATTGACATGTCGCTGACCGCTTGCTTGTTATTAAACTGCTCAGCGCAAACTTTTAGGCAACGAACACATGATACGAGGACTTTGTTTTCTTATGTTCTCGAATAAGCATGTGATCTTACATTTTTCTATAACCTACATATATGAGCGTCTTAGTAATAATAAATCAGCTGAATGTCTTCATTGGTCCTCGTTTCTTGTGTTCGTTGTCTAAATTTCAGCGCTGGGCAATTTAATAATGCAATAAGAACCAGCCCAATCATAAACTTTACGTCAGTGCATTTTTGCGTGTGTGATGAGCTTTCTTTCACTCTCTTCTCACACTTTTCTCTCCCTCTTTCACTCTTATTTTCCCCGTCCCCACATGTAGGGTGGCAAACCAGCCTTCCTGGAATGGTAAAGCTCCCTGCCTTTCCTTCTCTGTCATTTCTCTTCTATAATTTTCCATACAGCCCTGTGAAAAAAGAATTAGCCGCTGACAACGCACGCGCAGTCACCATAATATCGATTCAGCAGAACAGTATAGAGAGAGATAGAGAGAGATGTCCTTGCTATTCATGATTCATTTTTTCATTTGTTAGAGTCAAGTGAATTGTTCAGTTGATGACGGGTGTTTTGTTGTGCGGTATACATATTGTATTTGTTTTAGTCTTACTGTATGTTGCCCTATGGCATTTTTCGTACATTTTTGTCAATCTCCGTTACATTGTGTATTCAGTGTACTTCCTACTAACTGGATAGGCTGTACTGTACTTGCCGCAAATTGAGCTTGTGTTCTGTCTTGTAATCATGTTGTATTCCCCCTACTGTAATGCCTTATGGTGCTGTGGGTATCAAATAAACAAAATAAACAAAAACAAAAAACAAAAGGATCTTTTGTTTTTCAACAAACAAAATTCATCCAGTCCACTACATGCCCCACCAGCGTTTGAAAACCTAAAGCAAACCACACTAATCTTTCAGCGGTAAAGCCCT
The DNA here is from genome assembly GCF_013339725.1 of Rhipicephalus microplus. Lineage (NCBI taxonomy): Eukaryota > Metazoa > Arthropoda > Arachnida > Ixodida > Ixodidae > Rhipicephalus > Rhipicephalus microplus. The sequence continues at coordinate 131,846,962 of NC_051171.1, forward strand.
CAAGTGGAATTCAAATGGAACGGGCTCTTTCACACTCGGGCGGTCTCACCAGCGCGTAATATTCATCAAATGTATTGACCAGCGTGTCATATTCGTCAAACCAGCTTACCCTCCCATACTTATTTTGGTTCACGCTGAGTTAAAGGGGTGATCACGAGAGAACCCAGCCGCAAGCGGCTAGATAGATATGCAGATAGACTCCCAACTTTCTTGCAGTTTGCAAATAAATGCTACGCATTTAATAAGAGGGGCCCCTTTACTCTGAAAAATACACTCTGCAAACAATAAAAGCGTACATCTCGTACACAGCACGTTAGAACAATGTGTGAAAGCAAACACACTGACGTGCTCCCATACCCAGACCAGCATAAGAACTATAGACAACACAGCGAAAGAATGCAAATTACCTTTTTACCACAGCGAGCGCCCCATTTCCCGCATACGCAGCCGCATCGCTTCTGTAAATGCCGCAAGTGACAACTTCTCCGGCAAGCAGAGCGAATGTGCGGCGAAGCAAGCAGAGCGGAAATAAGCGGTTTTATTTGGCTCGTAAATTGAAGGAAAATAGACAACCCACGCGTTACTATGCAAGCCACCACATCCGTGTCACCGCACCACGGTGCCCCACACTTTCACATCTGCAACAATTCTCATTCGTAAAACACGTGAAGAAACTACGTACAGCGTGTATTTGCCATTTTATTAGTGTGTTTAGAAAAAGTTGTTAACGATTGCTACAGTTGTCGTACGATTGCTAAAATAGTTTTCTGTGTTAGGAGAAAGTTGTTAACGATTTAGAGTACTCGGTACTCTACTATGGGAGAGCTGAAAGCCGTCCCACATTCACATTTCGAAGTCCGACCACTTGATGTTTCCTTCAGTTTATTATAAACGTAACTTACACACTCCGGCGTCCTAAACTAAATACTCAGCGCAAGGCTGAGCACAGAAATACACCCCTTGAACATGCGTCGGTCACGTGCGTATATGTTTGCGTGGTATTCTTATAATCGATGATCTACCCATGGTGAACTTGTAGGTAATCAACTGCTCCTGATACGCCACTAGGAACTTTTATCGAGGGCAACATTACTGTCACTGTTGACCGTAGTAACAACATCATTGCACTGCTAAGCACGATTCACAGCATGGCGGAAAGGAGCATTTCACAAGGCTATGGAAAGAAAGAAAGAAAGAAAGAAAAAAAGAAAGAAGGAAAGAAAGAACGAACGAAAGAAAGAAAGAAATAAAGAAAGAAAGAAAGAAAGAAAAAAAGAAAGAAAGAAAGAAAGAATCAGGCCCGCAGCCACCAAGCGTCGCTTGCCCCCCACACTCCCGTTAGGGCCAAGGCTCCTAAACTCATAACTGCAGAGTGCAAATATGGTACAGAACACAGAGAAGCCCAGATAGCACAAGACAAGCGCTTGTCCTGTGCTGTCAGCTCTGTCCAACATCCTGTAGCATCTTTCCACCCTTCAGATTATCCTTAAAAACCAACAATCCGAGCAACAAATCATCTTAATCTTGATTTTTTTTATTGCGAAGCATCTCTTAGCGAACTTCAGTGACTTTAGGCGTATCTATCTATCTATCTATCTATCTATCTATCTATCTATCTATCTATCTATCTATCTATCTATCTATCTATCTATCTATCTATCTATCTATCTATCTATCTATCTATCTATCTATCTATCTATCTATCTATCTATCTATCTATCTATCTATCTATCTATCTATCTATCTATCTATCTATCTATCTATCTATCTATCTATCTATCTATCTACCTACCTAGCCGCCTACGACATTTAGCTTACCTGGCCGTTTCAATAATGGTATCAATACCAAAACTTGGTGTGGCATAACATGACTATATGAAGAACATATTTGACAAGTCATAACATGAAAATCATGACATGTACGTCATGAATGTCATGATATAGATTTCATGGTCCTGCAGCTCTTGCGGTGGTTTCGTTCACATGGCATGTTACAAAACTGGTATGGTAAGGCATGATTGCATGGCGAACACAAGCGACAGACCCCAACATGAAAATCATGACGTGCGTGTCATGTAACAACGTGACTACATGCCACGCTCATGGTGCGCTCTCGGCCGTTTCGCTAGCGTCACATGTACCAAAGTCGGTATTACAGTACGTGAATGGATGACGAAGGTATGATACTGGTGCAAACATGGTAGACATGAGATGCGTGTCATGTAAAAACATGATTACATGCTACGCTCATGATGCGCTCGTTGTCGTTTCGCTAGCTTCACATGTACGATACTCTGTATAACGTGACGTGAACGCACGTCATAGGTAAATGACACATTCAAACATGATAGTAACGACATGAGTGTCATGCAACAAGATTACTACATGCAACACTCATGATGCGCTCGCGGCCGTTTCGCTAGCTTCACATATGCCAAATTTGGTATTACGTGACGCCAATGAATGATGAAGGTATGTGAGTGGTGCAAACATGATAATCATGAGGTGCGTGTCATGTGAGAATATGACTATATTACACAGTCAAGGCACCAATACATTTCGACGTGACGCGGTGCGCGTGCTCGCCAGCGTTCATTAGGTCGCGTCACGCCGACGTTGTCACGCCAGGCGCCGGTCCTGCTATATACTCGCAGGCGCGCGCCGCGCTGCGTTGCTTTGACGCATGCGCGTTTCAGCACGTCCGGCGTTCATCCGTCACGAAAAGAAGGAGACGCAGTGTTGTCTCGGTAACGCATCGGCGCGAAATGCAGCATGTCGCATTTCGCGCCGGTTGCCGTAGGCCACGCCGACGGACGCTGGTCGCGCCGGTTGCGCTTGGCGTGAGACAACAGAGTGCTCGAATTTCGCTAACGTAGCGTTGCTGTGCCCAGCGTGCGCGCGCGTCCACGCTACATTGGAGTATATTGAGCGCTTCATGATGCGCTCGCGGCCGTTCTTCCAGCTCCACATATACCAAATTTGGTGTTGCGTAACGTCAATGGGTGACGAAATATATGACTGGTGCAAACATGATAATCCCTACACGCGCGTCATGTAAGAACATGGCAACATACCACGCTCATAGCGTGCTCGCAGCCGTTTTGCTAGCTCCACATATACTAAATTTGGTATCACGTAACGTGAATAGATGATGAAGGTAAACGACATATCCAAAAATGATAATAATGCTACGGAAGTCATTTACGGCATCATTTACCTCCAACCCATAACGTTCTGCTGATTTTAAAGTGGCATGTCAACCTTTCTCATTTGTGCTTCGCATATCATCGATTTCCAAAATATGTGGGATCTGCCAATTTTTTACAAGGGCGTGTGCATCAGCGCCAGGGTGTGGTTGTCTTCTCATTTCTTTCTTTTCGTCTGCCCGTCGTCTGCGTTGGCAGCGTCTCAGTAAAATATGAATTGCGAACAAGCTCGCTCAGAAAGCGGAATTAGGAGCCAGAATTTTAGAGCGTTCGTCAAAGAGAATGTCCGCGGAAACCATGGACAACACAGCGAAGCAACAAAAGAAAACCCACAGGGTCTCTTACGCATTCGCCTCAGGCGACTCACAAGGGAAGGCCATTTTCTTCTGCTTCTAATTCAATTCATTTATCCTCACAGAATCTCTGCCCCTAAAGCGGTTTGGTACTGCCTTTGGGATCGGAGGAGGCATTGCAAGTTTTCTGCACCTCACCTGGCTTCGCACGGCCTCTTTGATCAGCCTGCTTTTTGACCAAGCGACGATTTAATTCGATGACGTCACAAAGACAAAATATTTTGGCACTCAATGACATCCTGACGTGATGATGATTTATGAACGATTTTGGCGCTTTATGAAGAATTTAAGGCTTTAACCTTAAGAAGGCGTTTTAACACTGGAAAGAAGAAGCGTGCGCAAACCTCGGTGAGGGTCTACATGGGGGAAGAAAAAGAAAGGAGGAAGCATTACGTCACACGAGTGAAGCCCACCGTGTCGGCCCAACACGTGGTGAAAACGTCAGAGCGTGCGTTAGGTTTTAGTGTTCTCGGTGGTGTTCCGTCTTTAAACCACATAGTTTCCTAAAACTAACTAGAGGAGACTCTGTCACTGCGATCGTTCAGCGACCATGGGAATGATGGGTAGCACACATTTTGCCTAGTCTTCGTACTTGAGGGTGGCGAATCGTACTTGCGGGTTCGTTTATTGCTGTTTAGGTTTTGTGTTGAAAGAAAGATTCCACCCTTTTGAACTTCGTGACCCGATTTGAAAAGGTAAGTCTAAAAGAATAAGATGGTGAAGCGCAACCGCTGAGTAAGGAAACAGCTCCAAGCCACACGAACACACACGGAGCCATAAGCAGTCCAGAAGTACGAATATTAGACAAATGTGTGTACTACCCTAAGTTCCCATGCTCGCTGAAGCGCCGTGCGTTGCAGCTCCCATCGACACTAGCTAGCCCCAGAGTTCCCTCTAGTGTATATTAGGAAACTCTATGCTTTGAACCATCAGCGTGAGCTGACTGAACTGCATAGAACCAGCACGTTTTGATTAAGAGCTACCGGGCACCGTACTGCGAAGCATCGGTAAGTCTCGTTGCTGGTGTGGTCTTGCGTGAAAGGTCACGTGTTGGGCCGACAATGCTGGCTTCGAAACGGCACTGCTTGCCAAGATTGCCCGCGTGACGTCACGTTGCCTTCTTTCTTTTTTGTTTCCTTCACGAGTAAATGTGCGACATAGACTACGTAGTAGCAACCTTCGAAACTGGACGATGAGTTGCGTGTCGCCCAGCGCTGGCAGCTGACCGCACGGCAGGTCTTCTCATCGCATCGACGGAGATGGCCGCGGGCGCCAGAAATACGGCCGCACCGCAGCTTCCCAGAGTCGGTCTTCGGTCTAACTACGCCTCCAGCATTCAAGAGCGGCCCCGGCATTCGTTCCGCCACGCAAATTGCGCGCGAGCGCAGCGAAAGGGGCGCTGTGGCGTCGTTATGTACACACGGCACCTCGCACAATTTCCTTAGTACCATTCAGTGCCGTCAAAGCCACGAAAGCGCGGACGAGACCTGGCCGGTGCGTCGCGGGCCGGAAGAGTCCAAGTGTGCAGCGCAATAATGCGCCGCACACTAGTGCTCAAGTTTTATTAAGTGCCGCGAAAACTATGTAAGCGGGACTTCCCCGATGCATTGTGGGGGCGCAGAAAAATCAAGTATGCTGCAGCAGTGGCGAAAGGGTTACTGCATAACTTGACGCCGCAGCGCAAATTACAGTGCTACAAGAGACCGGCGAAATTGTGTCACTTAACCCGGCAATTGTTTCAAGCATGAGGTACATAAACCAGAGCGCGACGAGTACAAAATCGAGGCTCAGTGTTCATGCGTAATAATCGACGATTGAAGCCAAGCGCTTACATTAAGCAGTTCACTGTCGAGAATGCTAGCGTTCTGCCAATTTCAATGTTACCATGATATTATTGAAGTACAGAGTACATTACGCGCGAGACACAATTAAAGTCTTTTACATCCGATGAAGAGGGGATGGTTGCGTCAGCCAGCCGTCAATCCGTAAAATGAAGGCAATATAGGCGAAATATGTTAATGGTAAACTTTTTATTCTGAAATATACCAGTGAGTCGATTGGTAATCCCTAGTCCGGGACACCAGTGGAGATTGCCGTTCCCCGGGCGCGCACCACCGAGGAGCGTTGCGCATCAAAGGTAGAGCAGCCGAGCAGGTACTCCTCCCAAGCCTCTCTAGTTGGGATGGGGAAGGGGAGTGATAAAGGTAGTGGACTGGCCGGACACGAAGCCACAACGTGAAAGGTGCCGGCTAACACCTGAAAAGCTGGACAAGTGCCAGATATTTCCGGTATGAAGTTCCGGGCGACCGCTGGACTACGGAGAGTATTCGTCTGAAGGCGGCGTAGCAGTCGTTTGTCCGCTTTCGCCACACCACGTGCGGGGTCATGGTAAAGGCGGTGCGAACTGCGATAATAATCTAGAATATCGCGGCAGCATGCGAGACTGGAGTTCTCGGGATCAGACTCACGACATGAAAGGGTAGCGGAATTTACCGTTTCGTTGCCGGGAAGATCTGCGTGGCCTGGGGTCCAGGAGCGTCCATCTCTATCCCATAAGAAGAGGTTCGAAGAGAAAAGAGAAAAATGCTGAAGTGGAAGCTCTCGCATTTTTCGAGAAGCAAGAGCGAAGGCAGCATTAGCCTCTTGTATACCTAAGAGCATTTTGTAGTTATGCCCGATAAGAGATAGAGCGTTTCTGTTCTGCTAATCTAAACATCGGGTTGGTACTAAACTAAAAGGTCGCTGTTCTCAACAAAAGTACGTCATCTGGATAAGTATTAATAACACGTTTCCGACAAAAAAAAAAGATTTCAAGATTTTAGAGTTTCTTTGAGAAACCAGTAACACAAAGGAACACGTTGAGCACGTTTGACTCATCGGTGGCCCAGTCATTTCAGGAGCATGCCCATACAGATGCATCAAATATTTTCGGCTGTAATTAACGTCATCATGACAACAGGCCCATGGCACGGCTTTATGCACTCCCATAGTGGAATACCCAGTACTCTTAATCGTTAACCACACGATCCAAACACACGCATTTCTAGTTTATTTCTAGGGACGGCTGTCTGCTCTCCAATAGTAGAGAACTATGTTTTCTAAATCGCTAAATACTTTTTTTATTTTTAAACACAACTAATTCTGAACGCACGAACATGCGTACCACGGACGACTTTTGGCTCTCCCATAATAGAGTACTGAGTACTGCCAGTCGTCGATCATTTTGCTAGCGCAAAAAGCAGAATTGTGCTTCGGCAACTGAAAATACATGATTGACACCTCCATCATATGAAGCAGTATAACGTGAAAGTGAAAGTTCCTTGCATAGTGATACAATGTTCAATGTAAGTACATTGATATAAGAGAGCTTGCACGGTGTGTATCTCGATGTTTGGCAGCTATGACACCGTTTAACGTGAACACACCCACGTTGACGCTTAGCGATATATATCCACTCCGACGACTATAACGTCCATGATCAATGATTAAACGAATCCTTGCGGTCACAGATAGTTGTGGAAGCTGTAGTAATTAACGATGCGAGCGAAATCAGGGAAACCGATGTAACAACCAGGAGAGCCGTCACTGAATGGGGCGCCTAACTTGAGATAAGGTGGCGCACTAATAGTATTGAACGCCACTGCCCGATTATAATCAGCGACAACTTTTCTTGGCAACAAGGGAAAACTACGGGGGTAGAATCTCTGCCCATGTGGCACTACGCGATGTAGTCCGACCAAGGAGGATCAAAAAAATTGCTGGAGTGGAAATGATTGCGCAGAAGTGAAGCCGTTCCTCTGGCAAGATGGCGGCTGTGGCGGCCATCTTACTAGGGGCATGATAAAGTATCACTGTTCAGCGATGAAAAACGAAGCGTTTCCCTCGCACGCCCAACCAGTTTAATGTGGGAACTTTTTCGGGCCACATAGTGCTCCAAGTGCGTCTAAAGGTTGCTAGTTTTCCGTAGTGAGCCTCTAATTGGAGGCAAAGTTCTTTGAAGATTCAGTCATCCATACTTGTTTCTGTGTGTTATTTCGTCACGAACAACTATCCTTTAACATAGAACTAACGTAGCATTTACATAACGTATCAAAGCCACTAGAACTCTAAGTGGACACTATCAGAAAAGAGCATGTTTCCGCCATCTTGGCAGCTGCAAAATCTGGCTTCACTTCTGATGGCAAGGCATTGCGGGAGCTTCCACTCCAGCAATTTTTCTTTAATCCACCTTGAGTCCGACTTGCCACGCGTGTCGCAAAGCCATGGAAAGTGACAATGGCGCATCATCAGCGTTTCATGTAGACGCAGACGCCGCTTAGCGTTTGGGGTACGCGTAAAAAGGCGGCACTTTCTCGCGCGTTCAAGAACACGTAGTCACAACGAATAAATTTAAAAAAATATGACTGTCTTACTGGAAGCTGCGTCCCGTCTCAAATAGCTGCACGTAGAAAATAAAGGAGGAACTTTTATATTTCACGTTGAAAATACGCGTGCTATTGTGGAACTACATTCACTGGTGGTATAATGCACGTAATTTGGCTCTGTAGCCTTCGCTCCACGAAAAGTTGTCGCCGAGAAAAGCGCAATGCGCATCGTTCTGTTTCGGTCGGCCTACGCTGTTCGTATAGTTCTCCGCTACTTTTCGTACAGCGAGCGTAAGTGGAAAACGTGGAGTTACAGCCAGGCGACGCAGAGTGGATGCTATGAGTGAAGCCGATGCTAGGAGTAGATGTCGCCATCTGGCGTTGTCTTAATGCATCGACAAAATTGCGCTTCTTCCATTGGAAACGCGCCAAATGGGATGTACGCGTAGAAATGATGCAATGAAGAAATAACTGCGAATGTCAAGCCCATGATGCATTACTTCATAGAGTTTCTGTAAATTAACTATAGGGGACTCTGGCGCTGCGATCGTTTTATGACCATGGGAATTATGGTGTAGTACGCATATTTGCCTATAGTCTTCTTACTTCTGGGCAGGGAACCGCCCTTGCAGCTTCGTTTATTGCTGTGTTTCGGTTTTTTCTCAAAGGAAAGAACGAACCTTTTTGAACTTCGTGACCCGATTTCAAAAGGTGAGCCTAAAAAAATTAAGGCGGTGAAGCATAACCGCTGAACATTTGCTGATTTCCGTTTCATGAAAAAACAGCTTCAAGCCACACGAACACACATGGCGCCAAAAGCAGGCCAGAAGTTCGAACACTAGACAAATCTGTGTACTAACTACCATTCCCATGCTCGCTGAAGCGCCGTGCATTGCAGCTTCCATAGACACTAGCGCCAGAGTTCCCTCTAGTGTATATTAAGAAACTCTGTGCATTATTTCACTTCACCAGGAGCACTGTGAAAGAATCGTGATAGATATAAAAGGCACGTTTGTATAGCAACCACAACATGAGGCTGAGGCGCGGTGCGTAGCATGCCCGTCCTCTTTGACGCTGTCTGATATATTGATGGTTTGAGTACCCATGACGGAATTTTTAGGGGCGAAGCTCCTTATAGCGGCACTAATTTGTCCCTCATAGCCGTTGTAGTGTGTAACAAGTATAACATTTTGACCTCCAAGGTGGTCCCGGTGAGAGATTTCTTCTGTGCGTTGTTGAACAATAAAATATTGTGCTCAATGTACATACCAACGGCTGCTAATGGGGAATGAGAGGTAGGAGCATCCGGCTTTTGTTAACGCGCACGCTGCCATCCCCATTAGCAGCCATTGGCATGTACATTGAGCACTATCTGACAAGAAAGGGTTGCTACGTTATAGTCGCTGGGTGTAACCTCCTTAGTTTTAGAAAGGTTTAGCGAGCGTTGAGCTGCAGTGCCATGAATACAATGAACTAGTATATACCATGAATGAACTCGAAATGGTTAAAAGTGGGAAGTAGATATGAAGTGCTAGCCGTAAGAAAGCATAAGCCGAATTCTCCTGTCTCTCATTTCCCATTAGCAGCCATTGGCATGTACATTGAGCACTATCTGACAGGAAAAGGTTGCTACGTCATACTCGCTGGGCGTAACCTCCTTGGTTTTAGAAAGGTTTAGCGAGCGTTGGGCCACAGTGCCATGAATACAGCGAACTAGTATATACCATGAACTCGAGGTGGTTAAAGGTGGGAAGTAGACCCGAAGCGCAAGCCGTAAGAAAGTGTGCCTGTGCTACCTCTCATTTAGTCCTTTAAATGTCCGCTGGATGGCGGTGCTTCTATGTGGAGAATATATGATTATGCGAGGTGGTGGTACTTGGAGTGTTAAATAGATGGACGAACGGACACAGACAGATGCATGGATGGACGCATGAACGGACGCAGGGGCGGATGCATGGACGAACGCAGGCACGGACGCACGAACAGACGCACGCACGGACGGGCGGATGGACGCATGAATGGTCACACAGACGGACGCATGGACGGACGGAAGCAAGAACGAATGGACGGATTAACGCCTCGCCCCACTCTCCGTCATTCACTCCGTGGATATGCTGCCAATTTTTTATTTGCTTTCTGAGCATGTCTATTTTTCGACGTCATTTCTGTCACGGAAATACATCACGTAAGTCTTTGTGAACCCCAGCATAAAACACTATCGTGTTAAAAAAAATCTGGAGCCATTTGGGGCAGACAAACCCACGTATGGGTACACTTACACATAAAATATATGCGTTGCGGCGAAGCGAAAATGAAAATAAAAGCATGAGATGTGGTTTGGGGGAGTGACTGGTGTCAAAGATTAATTTGTTCCAGGCTTCCTACAATGGATAATCTTCCTGAACTTATAATCACCAATTTGTCAGCAGGGCATTGAGCTCCCGCACTATGGCCGAATCGTCCCTAACGGAGCTAACAGACGCATATATTAGGTAGGCCGATTAGATAACGATGAAAAGCGCATAGGTGAAAAACGAAAAAGAAAAAAAAAGGCTCCTGTGGCAATCATGATAAATTGGGTGGTGCCTTTGGGGCTGCCCAAGTATTTTAGGCCAACTAGTAGTAAACAACTTTATTAAGGCCGCTGACGGTTTCCTAAGTGGCGAGGGCTGTCAGGCCATTCCTGGTCGCCACCTCGTCAGCGCGTTTGATGGCGCGGAGCTGGGTGTCCAGGCTTGTAGTCGTGAGGTTTCTCTCCCAGGCCTCACTTGAAGGTGACTGTCCTAGGAGGTTTGGTGGGGGAGGGACTTTGCTGCATCCCCAGATGATGTGGTCCAAGGTTGCGGCCTGTGTCTTGCAAAGGGTGCACGTCGATGTTAATAAAGCTGGGTACATGTGTCTGTATATGTACGAGGAAGGGAATGAGTTCGTTTGAAGCCACCGCCAAGTGATTTGTTGAGCTTTGTTTAGTTGCGGGTGCGGGGGTGGTCTGGTTTGCCTTGCTGGCCAAGAACTCTCTACTGAAGTGCAAGTGAAACAGCGAGATTTGGCCCACTTGGTGCAAGCCACGCTTGAATAAGCGCAGCAAGGCTCCGAGAGACACGGTTGTGTGAAATCTACGAAACGGGCACCGTCGGACTGTACCACCACTGATATAGCATATGTCCGGAGCAATCGGCCATCCTAATCCCAAAGAACGTGTGAGCATAATCGCTGCTTTTATTATCTGCAAACTATAGCGTCTTATCATGCCTATTCTAGGATGATGGAGGTCTGGCGTCACTATCAGGACGGAATTCCCACTACAACGTATAATTTTTAAAAAACATCCTCGATCCCGCCGGCACCGTGGCGAGTTCACTATTTGGAAATCTGAGCCCGTGTCTGCACGTCGTCGCGACAAATATAACACTGAAACACACCGATGAACATGCTTTTGATCTATTCCAACCATTGCCGTATTTTCTCAAGCACCAGATTCATCTCAAGGGCTGTCGTTTCAAGACTTCATAAGTCACATTTATTCTCTCATAGTAAATTTATTGAGCGAGTATTCAGTTCACAAATGATTGCAGTGATCAGCTGCAGACCCGAAATACACAAGTTCGATACCGCCCACGCCTGTCGCATCTCGGTGGAGTCGGAATTCTGGAGACCCGTGTCAGCGGACGTTAAAGCGCAGGTGGTGGAAATCGTACGTAGCCGCCCTCTGAGGTGTACCTCATAGTCCGAGTCAGTTTGGAACGTTTAACTCCATTGATTGATTTGTGGGGTTTAACGTCCCAAAACCAGCATATGATTATGAGAGACGCCGTAGTGGAGGGCTCCGGAAATTTTGACCCCCTGGGGTTCTTTAACGTGCACCCAAATCTGAACACACGGGCCTACAACATTTCCGCCTCCATTGGAAATGCAGCCGTTTAACTCCATTAACACACCTGTCTATCCATCTATCTGCCGGCAGTCAAGCAGACACTGAGACGACCAGCAAGAATATCGACAAGTGGGAGCACGAACGAACCCACATCTGCTTGGGCTCGCGTTTCCTGATCGGCTGAGGTTACCGGTACGGCGGCACCCTTCAACGCGCTGAAGGGAACTACGCCAGAGATGGATGATCGCGGGCAGCACGAAGCGTCGTCTGCTCCGAAAGCCGCGGTAAAAGCAGCTCGGCACGGCCGCGAGAAGAAAAGGCCGAGGGAGGAGCAGCCGCCTTCCGCTCTTCCCTTTCGTTCGCCCCGGCGAGCCGTGCACGCACGCACGCAAGGATTTTTCGGGGGAGAAGATGGCGGCGAAGGCTTGCCTTGGAGGCTTCCCACGCCATCGGAAAACGCCAAAGGAGAGTGGCCCGCATTCCGCGCGCCTTTTGGTTCGGCCCACTCGCCGCCGCCGCTGAAGTTGCGTGGAAGAAAGTGTGCGATGCGCTGACGAAACAGCGGAGGGCCGTCGGGGCGTTCGCCAATGCTTGGAGCTTCTGCTCGCACAACAGTGCTGCGGCCTATGCCCGCTGCTACACTGACTTCCGTTTTAATTCTGGTGTCACCCCTTAGTGGTGCCCTGAAAGATCAAAGTTGTTCAGAGTACTTAACCTCCTGCACTTAGAACAAAGAAACAATAATTCTCCTCTTCCGCGAAGTGTGAGTGGGATTTCCACAATGTAATTATGAGACACGCCGTAAGTTAAAAGGGTGCGGTTTAATATAGACCCTTGGAGGTTCTTTGACGTGTGCTTAATCAATATATTAGTTTTTTTTTTTTTTTGCATTCGGCCCACTTCGAAATGAAGACCTGCACCGCCGCCCTCCGCGCCACCGGGAATCGAACCAGCATCCTCGAGCTCAGCAGCGCGACATCTTAGACGCAAATCTACAATGGCAGACCTTTCAAATTGTACAGAAAAGGGGGCTGAAAATACAAACGTTGGCAACTCTTGAAGACACATCGACTGAGTACTTTTTTACATATAAGCTTAAAATTGAATAGAGTCGTTACGTATGCTAGAAGCCACCGCTATAGCACTTCCCTTCCCAAATTGATTGATATGTGGGGTTTAACATCCCAAAACCACCATATGATTATGCCGTAGTGGAGGGCTCCGGAAATTTCGACCACCTGGCGTGTTTTAACGTGCACCCAAATCTTGGCACACGGGCCTACAACATTTCCGCCTCCATCGGAATGGCAGCCGCTGCAGCCGGGATTCGATCCCGCGACCTGCGGGTCAGCAGCCGAGTATCTTGGCCACTAGACCACCGCGGCGGGGCGCCCTTCCCAAATTCCCAACTTCCATTTTTGAAGCAAAGGTGACATTGTGTCGCCCCACCACGATGGTTTAGTGGCGAAGGTACTGTACTCGACTGCTGACCCGCAGACCACGGTATCGAATCCCGGCTGCGGCGGCTGTATTTTCCATCGAGGCGAAATTGCTGAAGGCTCGTGTTCTTAGATTTGTGTGCACGTTAAAGAACCCCAGGTTTCCGAAATTTCTGGAGGCCTCCACCACGGCGTCTCTTTTAATCTTGTGGTGGTTTCGGGACGCTTAACCCCACATATAAACCAAATCAACACATTGTGTTCCTTTTACTTGGGAGTGTGCTTCGGGGCTTTCTATTTTAAGCTTTAACCAAGAAATAAAAGTGTTTGTACTGTCGAATGATGTCCAGTCACAGACTGAAACACTTCTTGGACAATATGGTGCGTTTGCAAAGAACAGTACGACCTTACTGCTTAAGTATATGTACAGGGCACCACTAATATTTTCGCGTTTTCAGGGTTATTTCTCTATGTCGACCGACTTAATTTGCTCTGTTACAATGCTTATTACAGACCTTGCCCTTCTCGTCTCCATGTTACTTATTTTTTTGATTCAATCATTGATATAGGGGGTGTAACGTCCCAAAACCACCATATTATTATGAGAGGCGCCGTAGTGGAGGGCTTCGAAAATTTAGAGCACCTGAGATTCTTTAACGTGCCCCCAAATTTGAGCGCACAGCCCTACAACATTATCACCTCCATTGGAAATACAACCGCCGCAGCCGGGATTCGATCCCGCGACCTGCAGGTGAGCAGCTGAGTGCCTTATCCACTCGACCACCGCGGCAGGACTACTCATCTTCTCCATTCTGCGTCAACCTTGCCCCCGTGTTCGACCCTTTTATGTGATATTTTCCTTTGCTTAGACTAATTTCGCGACAAAAAAGATCTTCAAGTGACAAAACGGTTGTTGAGGCTTTTAATGTAGCTTCGCAGTTTCGTCTCTCTCGTTGACACGCCAGCTCTGTAAGCTCAGTCGACTGCAACCAAACCGGCCGTACTGGTCTGAGAAACACCATTGATGCCGAGCTGATGGACTCAGTCGATTGCAACTCAATCGACCATACTGATCTGAGAAACAGAGAACGCTGATGAATAGTTGATGTGTTATCATCATCATCATCATCATCATCGTCGTCGTCGTCGTCGTCGTCGTCGTCGTCGTCGTCGTCTTCATTTCAAGCATCGATATTTTGTTTTTTTTTATTTCTTTATCCAGTCCTTCTCCTGGTCTCATGACCTGCGTGACTACTACTACTACTACTACGACTGCTACTACTACTACGACGACGACGACGATAATGGCACAGTGTAAATTATGCTGTTTTGTTGTAAAACTGTTTACCACGCAAACGATTATTCTGCGTACCACATTCCAGCTGTCACTGACAAACAAGCGTGAACAAGAGCGCAATCAAGAAATCGTTCGGCAGCAGGAAGTATTTCGCAGACTCGTCTTTAACCCACGATGGAGAGAAAATTAACGCGTCGCCGCCGCTATCGAGCGATAAGACGGAGCCGCGGCGCCGTTTAGCGTGCCATTGTCGGCCACCGCGAAGAAGGGACTTCGACTTGCTTACACAACGCGCCGTAAATTACCCGCGGCTATTCACAAGACTCGCGCTCTTCTCTGTCCGTCTCGATGTTAATGACTGCACACGCGTGCCCACTGCTCCTTCTTCTTCTACTTCTTCCGCTCTCGGCGGATATAATCACGTGGCGCGTCTCGTTCGTTACGTGACTCCCGCGTAATGAGCGTCGGCCTCGATCGCACCCGCCACGCTCATTGGTACGTGGGCGCCTACAAGCCAAGCCAGGACAAGCCGGAGTCGCAGCCTTCACGCGACAACATCTGCCGTTGCGCCTCATCGGGTTGAATAGAGTGGTCATTGAAGGCAACAAAGGAACGAACAAAAGTTTGGTGGTGAAACGTTCTTTCGAAGAGTGCGATAGAAATATGGCGACCACCACGCCCCGCTTCAAAAGCGGTCGAAAACAAAGGAGACGCCGCTGGATCAGTGATGTTCGTGCATCAGCCCCCCCCCCCCCCTTAGCCCCCTTACCCCTTTAAATGTGCTTCTTTATTTCTGTAATCGCTCCGCACGTGGTAGGCGATGTAGGTCGGTCGGTTGGTCTCCCGGCCGACCACGTTGAAAAGCGGGGAGCATCGTCGTTGCTTGCTGTTCTTGCCTGCTTGCCTGGCTCGAGCCGCTTCGCATGTGCGTTTTCCCTTCGTCCCGGCCTGGTTATGCAAACAGAGCCCGCCTCGGTTCGTCAGCAGTCGCCGGTCACTTCCTTGTTTTGCTGACTAGCGCATAGTCACTTGTAACATGCCGTCTGTGCACGATCGCGAAAACCCCTTCCCTTTTGTCCCTGGGCGAATCGATTGGTCTGAAGGCTACGGTAAAATGTTTCACAGAAAGCAAGAAAAAATCCGATGGGCAACAAGAAACAACTATATGCAACAACATTGGCGCACGGCCAGGCCGAAACTTTCGTGAGCGCGTAGCTTGGAAATAATGTCACATCTGCGAAGAGGAAAGGATATGTTGTCAGTGGCGGGAAGGGTCACACACTCAGATCTGTGGGGTGAATATTATGGGTGAATTAATATGTCACATCTGCTAAATGAATGTGCTTCCAGGGGGCGGGGGGAAAACTGGTGGTTCAAACTTTGCGAGAAGTTTCGATTTCGCGTATGCGTATATGCAAGCTAACATACAAACACACACACGAACATGTCTAAAAATGGCTGACCCCTCTTCCCCCTCACCCCCCAAAAGAACTTTTGAACAGATACGAGTATGGATTGTGGTCGATTTCATTTAAAGATAGCCCTTAGTTGATTAAATTTTGATTCCAGCCTTGTGTCATTACTCCGTTTCGCACCAGAAAGAAAAAGAAGAATAAATGTTGATGCATCCTGTCTTTAGGCTCCTGATAGTAACAACTGATGTTTTATGACCCGAAACCACGACATCATCATGAGAGACACCGTATATTGCAGGCCTCCCTGAAATTTCGACCATCTGGTGTTCTCTGACGTGCACTGACATCCCACAATACACGTACCTCTAGCGTTCCGCCCACATATAAATGCGACCGGTACGGCCTGGATCGAACATGCGACCTTCGGTTCAGCTACAGAGCAGCGTAACCACTGCTCCACCAGGGCAGACTCTTCAAGCTTTTAGCTAGACCGCTGCTAAACTTTACCAACCACAACCTGACTAATCATGCTGAAGCGGCGCACGCACTCAAGCGTGGTAATTAGGGCTGGACGTGATTTGTCCTCGTTTTTCCCACCGCGCCACTCGTCGTTGTCACACACTCCGTCGGAGCATGTCGAGAACGCGAAAGACTCGTCGTTCCATGTTGGTCGCAATAGCAGGTCTATTCTTTATGAACCCTCCATCAAAAAAAAAAAAGCGGGGGGAAGGAGGCGGAGGGGACACTTCGTAATGACTCACATATAAGGTCACTACGGTGAATGGCCAGTTCCGTTCCAAAATGGCCACATTATAGCGACATATTTCTTTAGTGGACGCCAACCTTGATCGCGGACACGAATGCTATTATCCCATTGTGCCGCTTCAAAAGCGGCCTCGGAGCAGTTATCTGAGGAGTCGCAAGCGCTTCAAAGACACGCTCAATAGCGTCCTTATTTTTTCGCCATTGTCCACATGGAGTGACTGAACAATTTAAACACGGATTCTAGGGCATGTGAAAGTATCCTCTATACGCATTGCATTCGAGCTTCTCTGCAAACTTATTCGAAATAATTGCGGCAGAAAGCACTTAACGACGATTGCCACAGTACATGCGCGTTAAGCGTTGTCGATGAGGTGTTCCTTAAAGCAGTTATCCGCCTCCGCGTACGATTGAACTACCACTCGATGACGGGCCGACAACTTTCTGAAAACACCCAGGTCTCACATAGAGAGGCCCCGACGAAGAGGTTAAGCCCTCTGTCTTTTTTTCAGACGCATCAATCTATTATACAGACGAGGTTCCCAGCGTAATAATATTGAAAACTGGGCTCTCGGCTAAGAACTGATAGAAGATGGTGCAAATGTTGGTAGGATAGCAGTAGATAACGTTATAGTAGATAAAATACAAGCTGAGCACCACTGAGAATTCACTGCCGCGCTTCCGTCACGGAAATGCAACTATCCCAATCGTCAATTTTATCGACGTCATTACCGTCACGGAAATGACGTCAGCAAATGTGTTCGCGGCAAGATATGATAGCTTGTTGTAGCATCGACTCCAGCCTAATTCTGTGTTAAATAGTTTTTTATCACTTCAATCATTTCCAGCACGGAGCCACAAAGGAAATCCGGTTAAGCGCTTCATGCAGAATCAAATATTCTCATAGGCGATACGAAAAAAATTCTTTCTGGTCCATCTAAGTTCATTTGTGCAGCATTGTGGTACAAACAGGTGGTTTACAAAAATAAAACTGCTATGGCGTATTAAATGCGAAGCATTTCTTAGCGAACTTCGGAGACTTTGAGCGTATCTATCTATCTATCTATATCTATCTATCTATCTATCTATCTATCTATCTATCTATCTATCTATCTATCTATCTATCTATCTATCTATCTATCTATCTATCTATCTATCTATCTATCTATCTATCTATCTATCTATCTATCTATCCGCTTACGTTTGGGTGCTCTCGTGGTCCCCCCATTTACTTGGTGTGAACCAAAATTAGCATGAGAGAGTAAGATGATTTGACCAATACAACGCGCTCGTCAAGACATCATAATGTCAAAAATCCCGTCGCGTACGTATATAGTCAAATACTTCGCACCAGACAGGGGCACATACCCACGGGCGGGTATGTGCCGCTGGTATGCGGGTATGTGCCGCTGGTATGCGGGTATGTGCCACAGGTGATTCACATTTGGTATCTGCTCAGGAACGATGAGAACACACAGGGGTAATTGTAACGTGCGATTGTTGTGAAATACCCAACGTTGGTAGCGTCGACCCGACGAGTCCCAGCTGGAATCTAACCCAAGCATTCTGGGTGCCGATGAAGCATTTCAGCACAGAGCTATGCCAGGTCTCGGAACTACTTTTAAAATAGACGCTAATCTTCGTGAAATGGTAATAGTGGTTGCAGTTGTGCCTTCCTAATTTTACAAACATTACACATGAACTATTTCAGATTTGGGTGCAGGTTAAAGAACCCCAGGTGGTCGAAATTTCCGGAGCCCTTCACAACGGTGTCTCTCATAATCATATGGTAGTTTTGGGACGTTAAACCCCACATATCACTCAATAATCAACCAATTTGATACAGCCGTCACGTCGGTTAACGTCTGATGTAATTAGTTGTTATGCGCTGAAGTTAATTTATGAAACGGTGTCCAGGGCAAGCATCTTCGCGAGCATCAACTTTTCATATCAGCTTCTTGTGTTGCTAATACGCATGTCCCAGTTGGCATTGTTGCGCAAGTGCAAAGAACCGGCTATATAAACATCTGAAACTCTTCAACATACGTCTCTGTATTGCGACATTTGTGCATTAATTCAGCGTTAATTCATGACGTGTCGCTCAATAAAAAAATTTCAACATGGTCACCTTTCTTCCGCATGCTTCGCATAACGCGGATTTCCAGGTACTTGGGATCTGCCGAATTTTTTAATCTTCCTTGCTTGGGACAAACACGAGATCACAGTGGCTTTTCTTCTTGGTGAGATTGGCAAACATGACGCACTCGGGTTGGACAAGCTGCACACTCCTTCTTCGACGTTTAAGGCAGCTCGAATTCTGGCGTTCTTCTGGTACAGTTCCAGGCTGCTTGTTCAGAAAAAAGTGGTCGACAATTTAGAGTGCTTGGTACTCCACTATAGTAGAGCATAATGCCGCCCCGTTGGCAAAGAGCAGAAGGTGTGTTTAGAAAAAGTTGTTAATGATTTAGAGTACGAGGCACTCTATTACGGGAGAGCATAAAAACCATCCCGTTTAGAAATAAATTATTTTCACAAACTTCAATATCACTCACCAGAACATTAGACATACTGTAACCATGATGACAAAACAGACCTCATTTCCTTGTTTAGAAAAAATTTATTTACAGCATGTACAAAACACAAAGGCTTCATACCATTCCAGTAACAGGGCATATACACATCGGCACATCTATATTTCACGACTGACATCACTACGTTACAGTAAAGACATTAGCTCTAATATACATGACAATGTTGACATATGTGTACACAAGAACACAATGCGATATCATGATGCAATTGTATAACGATACAATAGATGCGATGAAACACGATATGTAACAAATGAACTCATATAAAACAACTCAACGGGCGCTGCATAGCACCAAGTCGGTCGAAAAATGAGTTGTATCCTTTCGTGTTCCACCTTGACGAAAGGGCACGACCAATGCCGCAGAAACTCTTGCTCCCCGAAGAAGAAAAGCTCCTCGGAGAGGAACGCGAGGATCTCTCGTCTCATTCTCCCCAGTATCGGCAACAAAGCACGCCGGCGGCAATTGACAGCTACGGCCTCACGTCGGTTTCTCCAAAGGCTGAACAGCCCCGCAACTATTAACAGAGCGGAGAAGCGGCTACGCGGAAATCGGCCGTTGGACACGAAGGTTCGCACACCCTGTCCCCGAAAACCAGCATTAACCGCACGCCAAAAAAGGCGGGAAACCACACATTCGAACGTCGCATGTCGATTGGTCTCTACCATGACGCAGTTGGGGCAAGTGGAAGTGCGAACTACCTGCCATCGCTGCAACCGATCTCGCGTGGGGAGCAAGCCCCAGCCCAACCTCCAGACAAAGTCTCTGAGATGCCCTGGCAACACTGCGGCAGTTATTGGTTTCCAAGCGCGGTTCATTACAGATTGACGATGCTGAGGCACCAGGGGCCGTAGAAGGGCGGCCATTGTGTCCACCACTTTAGAATCGGCCACCTCTGTCTCAGGGCACGTAGCTTCCAAACGTCGGTGAAATGCCAGAAGGGCTCGATACAAAGATGGTAATTCAGTTGATTGGGGACCTTGGTTTATTTGGCTATCCGGCAAGAAGACACGTAGTGATGGCCCCAGATGGTAGCGAACCAGTGTCTGAGCGGGACTGCCATGATTGCTTAGTATTCGCAATAGAGTGCGGAGGCACAATGTAGAAGCCATGACGGAAACGTCGGGGAATGCAAAACCGCCTTGTCTCGCGGTTGAGCTAACGCTGGACACGATAACAATTCTGTGCCACCAGACCAAAAAAAAATGAACTGATGCAGCTTTGCACTTTCCTGCAGACGTGGAGCGGTGGTTTAACAGAATGGCAAAGGTACCAAAATTTTCCTAGGTACACCGTTTGAGTTAAGTATCGGCGTTCCAAGAGGGAGAATTCGAAGTACCTGGCTGCTTTGATATCACTTAGAAGAGTTTGTACAACAGATGACCAGGTGCTATCATGTATACCAAATACAGTGAAAGTAACTCAGAGTATTGAAATCTCAGGAGACCACTGTAAAGGCGACGTGATGTTGATACGACCGCTGGGGTTGCCAATGAAAAAATACTGGCTTTAGAAAAGTTTAACCGTCAGGCCCTGGGGCCGATCCCTTTTTCATTGCGTCTAATGTGCCCTTGACTTCGTCATCGGATGGCGGTGATAACAGGACGTCATTTGACATGTTGGAATCATGAGGTAAAACTTTTAGCAGAGGATGCGAAGAAACGGATCCTGGGTAACAGACACTATAGCACCAGATTGAGCTATTGGCTGAAAGTGTTGAGTGAATTCCTGAAAGTCGCACGTACCCGCAGCAGCTTGGACGGGGGAGTTCAGCGAGTGGGCAGGTGAGTGAGCCTGGTGGACGAAGCAGAGCTCTGCGTGCATACCTTAGCACCTCAGGGTGTGCACACGGTGCACGTCTACAGCGCCAAGCTGCAGCCGAAAGTGAAGAAGCGCGCATAATACGTTAGTGCCGTTCAACGAGCTCCTCTTGCGATGCCCGCATTAGAGTGGATGGACTGGGATCTCGATTGGCAATGCGTATCTTCTGGATTAACAATGACGCATCTTTGGACATACAGGTGCAAAGTCCTCTGCCCGACGCACTGCAATGATGGCGTCACTGTTCTTTGAGGTGACCCCAATCAGCTACATTCGCCCCAATGAGCGATGTGCTTAACGCTCGGGACAATTTCTCAGTAGCCTGAAAGAACTGGAGGACGCGGCAATTGAGACGCCATGGTCTGTGAATTGTTGGCGTCCCCGCTGGCAGGCGGAGAGAGAACATAACCGGCCGATGGTCACTAATGTACACTGGTGTCAGTGGCAATGACATTACCCCGATGTCGTGAACGTAAGTAATCAGACTGGGGTATGCATACACGCGATCAATTCGACTGCTCGACGCCAAGTATAGGCATAATTACTGCCATGCACACTTTGATGAATGTCACTCAATGCCAATTGCTGCACTAGACGTTCGAGTTTTCTGGCATTCCAGTTTGACCGGCCGTGACCCGGACTTCGGACGTCTGCGTGTGAAATTTGTTTCCCCTTTTATTTGTGTTTAGAAAAGTGGTTAACGATCTTGAGTACGGCGTACTCGAGTATGGGAGAGCCTGAGGCCGTCCCGTTTTCTGAGCTTGAAAAAGCAGAAAGTCAGACTAGCTGAAGATTGTGGCTGGAAAAAGTTGTCAATGATTTAGAGTACCTGGTACTATGGGAGAGCATAATGTCGTCCCTTTCTGGAGATTATGGAGGAGAACTTTATGTGTTTAGAAATAGTAGGTGTAACGATTTAGTGTACTAAGTACTGTACGACGGGAGAGCGTAAAGCTGTCCCGTGAGAAGGGGAGGGGGATTAGAAAAAGTGGGTAACGATTTAGAGTACTTGGTACTCTACTCTGGGAGAGCACAAAGCCGTCCCGTGAGAAGCAGGAATAAATAGGAAGGATTACATGGTTAATAAAGACGATTGTAGAGTGGGACGCTTTCTGCATGTCACAATAAACAACCACCGCGGTTACTCTACACACTTCAATGGGTGTGTGTTCAACTACCTCACGATTATCAGAAAATAAGAACCGGTTGCAGAACGATGATAGAGAAATTTGTTTCAGGCACAAGCTCTTTAATTTGGCTTTTGCAATAAAAGCTTGCAATGTGAGAGAGAGACAAAAAGTCTTTTTTTTTTTTTCACTGCGCGCCACCACGGAGGTCCCATAGATATGGTAATAGAGTGCTGACACGAAGGTCGCGGAAATCGAATACCGGCCGCACTTTCGGTAGAGGCGAATATGCTCTAAGCTCGTGTACTTAGATTTCGGCGCACGTTAAAGAATCCCAGGTGGTCTCCACTGCTGCGTATTGGATATTTATATCATAGTTCTTAAATGCGAAGCGTTTCTTAGCGAAATTCGGCAACTTTGAGCTTTATCTATCTATCTATCTATCTATCTATCTATCTATCTATCTATCTATCTATCTATTTATCTATCTATCTATCTATCTATCTATCTATCTATCTATCTATCTATCTATCTATCTATCTATCTATCTATCTATCTATCTATCTATCTATCTAGCCGCCTAGGACTTTTAGCTTACCTGGTCGTTTCATTAATGGTATCAATACCAAAACTTGGTGTGGCATAACATGACTGTATGAAGAACATATTTGACAAGTCATAACATAAAAATCATGACACGTACGTCATGAATGTCATGATTTAGATTTCATCGTGCTGCAGCTCTTGCGGTGGTTTCGTTCACATGGCATGTTACAAAACTGGTATGGTATGGCATGATTGCATGGCGAACACAAGCGACAGATCTATCTATCTATCTATCTATCTATCTATCTATCTATCTATCTATCTATCTATCTATCTATCTATCTATCTATCTATCTATCTATCTATCTATCTATCTATCTATCTATCTATCTATCTATCTATCTATCTATCTATCTATCTATCTATCTATCTATCTATCTAGCCGCCTACGACTTTTAGCTCTCCTGGTCGTTTCGATAATGGTATCGATACCAAACTTGGTAGAGCATAACATGACTTCATGAAGAACATATATGACTAGTCCTAACATGAAAATCATGACATGTATGTCATGAATGTCATGATTTTACATCTCATGGTCCTGCAGCTCTGGCGGTGGTTTCGTTCACATGGTATGCTGCAAAACTGGCATGGCATGAGATGATTGCATGGCGAACACAAGTGACAGACCCTAAAATGAAAATCATGAGATGCGTGTCATGAAACAACATGACTACATGCCATGCTCATGATGCGCTCGTGAACGTTTCGGTAGCGTCACATAAATACCGAATGCGGTATTACGGTACGGGAATGAATAACGAAGGTATGTGACTGGTGCAAACATGATAATCATGAGATGCGTGTCGTGTAACAACATGACTACATGAAACGCTCATGAAGCACCGCTGGCCGTTTCCCTAGCTTCACTTATAGTAAATTTGGTAATACGGGACGTGAATGGATGACGAAAATATGATACTGGTGCAAACATAATAAACATGAGATGCGTGTCATGTAACAACATGACTACATGCCACGCTCATCATTCGCTCACGGCCTTTTCGCTAGCGTCACATATACCGGATTCGGTATTTTGGCACGTGAATGGATAAAGAAGGTATGGGACTGGTGAAAACATGATAATCATGAGATGCGTTTAGTGTAGCAACATGACTACATGCCACGTCCATGATGCGCTGGCGGCCGTTTCGCTAGCTTCACTTATACCAAATTTGGTAATACGGGAAGTGAATGGATGACGAAGGTATGACACTGGTGCAAAGCTGATAAACATGAGATGCGTGTCATGTAACAGCATGACTCCATGCTACGCTCATGGTGTGCTCACGGTCATTTCGCTAGCTTCACATGTACCAAACTCGATATTAGGCGACGCGAACGGACGAAATAGGTAAATGACACATCCAAACATGATCATCATGACATCCGTGTCATGTAAAAACATGACTACATGTCACACTCATAATGCGCTCGCGGGCATTTCGCTAGCTTCATATATGCCGAATTCGGTATTACGTGGCGCCTATGGATGTCGAAGGTGTGTGACAGTGTGCAAACATAATAATCATGACATGCGCATCATGTGAAAACATGACTACATGCCACAGTCAAGGCGTCAATACATTTCGACATGATGCGGTGCACGTGCTTGCCGGCGTTCATTTCGTCGCCTCACGCTGGCATTGCCACGCCAGGCGCCGGTCCTGCCATATATACTCGCAGGCACGCGCCGCGTCGCGTTGCTTTGACGCATGCGCGTTTCAGTGCGTCCGGCGTCCCTCCGTCCCGATAAGAGGGAGACGCAGTGTTGTCTGGGTAACGCATCGGCGTAGAGTAAAGTTACTTCATGGCACTGGCGCGAAATGCAGCATGTCGCATTTTGCGCTGGTTTGCCGTCGAGCCGCGCCGACGGACGATGGTCACGCCTTGCCTCAGACTATGCTCGCGTTTTGCTAACGTAGCATCGCTGTGCCCAGGGGGCGCAAGCGTCAACGCTACATTGTAGTATATTGGGCCCTTCATGATGCGCTCGCGGCCATTTTGCTAGCTCGACATATATCAAATTTTGTGTTACGTGACGTCAGTGGATGACGAAATATATGACTGGTGCAAACATGATAATCCTGACACGCGTGTCATGTAAGAACATGACAACATGACTTCCACCTCGTAACGTTGCGCTGATTTTAAAGTGATATATCAACATTTCTCATTCGTGCTTCGCATATCATCGATTCCCACTGTACGTGGGATCTGCCAAATTTTTGTCTACACGTGTAATATGCATCTGGTGTTTTTTTTTTTTATATGCAAGGATACTTCTGATTAAAAATATTGTGGCACGTTGCTTGTGAAACATCGCTGTTTTTCTGCTCTTGTTCCCTTTTATTTTTTTTCTAACTACTGTATAACGTAAATGATTACCGTTTATATGCCCTTTGCTTCTGATCTAATGTGCATGTTCTTATGTCTTATATCTCCATTGTACGTTTAACTACATGTCATGTAACGCGTTCGGTATTGCTTTCTGCCCGCCAGGCTCTGCCCCTCAAGCCTCCATTGGGCTTTGGCAGGCCTAGCCATATTTACAGCTTTTTTGAACAAATAAAGGTTGATTATTATTATTATTATTATTATTATTATTATTATTATTATTATTATTATTATTATTATTATTAAATAATTTCGAGCCTTTCGCGAACCACGCTCCACATTGCTGACTTCAAAAGACCTGACTTGACAGACGAACACTATAGGCACAACGAATAAAAATGTAATAATTGTTGAGGTTTTACGTCTTAAAACCACGACGTGACTATGGGAGATGTTGTAGTGGAGATATCAGTAAATTTATATCCGGCGTTCTTTAACCTACACCTCAATCTAAAGCACACGGCTCTCAAGTATTTCTATCAAAATGGGGCTGCCACGGCCGGAATTCGCTCTTGCAACTTCCGGATCACCAGCCGAGTGCCATAACCACTAAATCATTGCGACAGGCCGCATTCGCTAAATGGCATGGTAAAATGGGTGTATTCCGTTAAAAAAAATTATCATACGTTCTAAATTACTGTTGCTCTGGTTTTCGTCACTCCCATTCGTGCACTGTGGTTCGCGAGAGCTTGTTTAAACTGCATTGAGCGATCGAGCCCTGCCGCGGTGGTCTAGTGGCGTACTCGGCTGCTGGCCCGCAGGTCGCGGGATCGAATCCTGGCTGCGGCGGCTGCATTTCTGTTGGGAGGCGTAAATATTGTAGGCCCGTGTGCTCAGATTTGGGTGCACGTTAAAGAACCACGGGGGGTCAAAATTTCCGGAGCCATCCACTACGGCGCCTCTCATAATCATATGGCGGTTTTGGAACGTTAAATCCCACATATCGATAAAGCAATCGAGCGATTGAGACGGAGCTGTTCGCGTCTCTTGGACGATAAACCGGGCGAGTGATTAAACAGCCTGGGAAGTGAATGCACGAACATTACGCAAGGAAACATGGGAAACACGCAACACTTGTTAAGCACGGTCAAAACACTTATAAACGAGAGCACGGAAGTTACCGTTCACTTTACTACAAGTTGTTGCGCACGATTAAGCTGTCCGGGTCCCCTGTGGCGATTCAAGCAATTATAGTATAGTAGATTGCTTTTCAGAGACATCTTCCTCCATTTGAAAGAAAAAAGTGATAATGGCTTCGATAAATATACATGACGTTTGGCAACGTATGCGTAACTCATTTCCTTAACCGTCAAGGAAAGTCAAGGAAAGAGCGTTAGTAACGCTCTTTCCTTGACTGTGCATTTTGCTTCGGTTGCATATGGGTCTATGCATGCCCACGCAACGTTGTGACGAGAAACAAGCCGCTGTGCACACATCGTAGACCGACACGACAATCGTCCAATATTGAAACATGACGTTCCAAGCCAGCTCTATTTTTTTTAATTCTCACAGAAGCACAGGTCCACGTTTTTCAGGTTTCTGAGGTCAGCGTCTGCTAGTGACGTTCAGTCTGCGCGGCTGCATTGGTTGTGTTAGTCTATCTTTGTCTGTCCTCGTTAATTTTACCATTGACGTTTTAGGATTTCTGTAGATGCGTTGCGACTATGTGACAAAAAAATTTGCGCGCTTAACCTTCTGATTATTTATTTCCTTGAAGTGACGCATCGGCGTAAATATGGCGTATAGTTCGCCGAGTGATCTTTCGAAGTCTTGAAGTTGGTAGATTTTTATTTTAGACATAACACCTGGACTGTCGTTTCAACAAAGCGGAAGTTAATAAAGTCAACTAATGTGGGCGCGTTAGGCTTACTGGTGATTTGTCTCAGAGCGTGCATAAAGCATTCATCCTGGACGCGCTACGCTATTGGCTGTTATAGGAGTTGCTGAAAGCCAAAACGGAATGTAAGACGAAATGGAAGTCAATGTTACCATACAGATTTCACATTGAAGTTCGTGCACACAGGGGCGTTGGCAGAAATTTTTTTTTGGACGAGGGCAACTCCTTGATTTCGGAGGGAGGGGGGATTTTCAGCTTTGTGTACTGTGCAAAAAGATGCCTGGGGGCGAGGAGGGGAGAATGGACCCGGTGTGCCTCTTCCTGGCTACGCCACGGCTTGCACATGAGTTTTCGCGTAACAGCGCGGCTTGTAAAGTGGTCTTTCCGTATTTTGGCAGGAACAACTCTACGAAAACTTGCTCTACAAAAACTTTGTACGTCAACTCTACGGCCCATTGGATCAGTTTTTATCGACTAAGGACTCTGTAGGGTTTTAGTCAACGCTCCCCAATATCGGTGACACCACAGCGGGCTGCTGAATGAACGTCCAGGTGGGGACCTCGGCTACGTTTCCTCTTTGTGCATCCTTCCGCTTCGAAAGTTGTGCTTTCGGTACTGCGTAATAATAGTCCACTAAAACGAGAAAAGGTAGCTTTTCTCTTCGGGGTTACTTTGAAGAACTCCACAGTAAATAGTGATCACTACTGGCGTTCAATCGCTCGCGGGGCCACCAGAATTAAGCGGGTAACAACTGGAGAGGGCTTAACAAGGACAGTTGTTGAAACCACCCACGTTACATTCTCTGAATGCAGCATAAATTAGATTATATTTGTTTTAAATTTCACGGCATTCTTTTTCAGAGTTATGCAGTAAGATACACCCGTTCTAGGAACACACAACGTATGAGAAAGAGTTTTGCTCGTTCGCACGGACTTATGATAAAATCTTTCATGCAGACGCGGACACAAGAGAAGCGATTGATAAAACACAGTTGTTTATCTCTCTCTCTTTCTCTTTTTTTGAGTTAACTAGCCAGGGTGATCTGGTGACTATGAGACTCGACTGCTGACTCAATGGCCAGAGGTGAACCTTTCGATGGAGACGAAACACTAGACAATCACGTACACAGGTTTAAATGCATGTCATGGCACCCGAGAGTGGTCCAAATTTCCGGGGCTCTTGGCTACGGCGTTCGTCACAATGATGTGGTGATTTCGGGACGTAAAGCTCCAACAATTAATATTTACGTCTCTGCAAGCTTTACTTCTTTCATCATGAACATTGCGTACACACAGCACTACAGGCCTGCTCTTGATGGAAAGCAATGCGTTCGACGAAGCCCCCGGGCAGTCCGCGAACCAAACTACCGCTTTCAGCGGTCTCAGCAGAGAGCGCGCGCGTGAGCCACGGCTGTAATTGGTGGTTCCACTGCACAGGCATGCTCGTTAGAGCAAAGACCGCATAGAAAGATGTAGAGAGAAGGTGGGTGATCGAGATGGCACAAAACTCAGGGTATAAGGCGTGGCGTAAGCTCACAATTACACGACGATTAACCACACAAGACACTGGGTCAGGACAAACCATCTTCATCGTCCAAAGTCTGCACCTCCCCCTACCCCTTCATTACACTGCTGTCGCAACAAAGATGGCACGAAGCACTGTAGTTGTAATTCCGCTGTCTCTCTTAGCGTGTTTGATCGACCAGGCACGAGTCCCATTCATTTCCTCCTCATTTTTATGCCTATAGAGATGTGCACGACTGTTTTTTTTTTCGTATAAGTTGTTTTTATGCCCTGCACTTGCTTGTGTCTTAATGCGTCCTGCGCCTAACTGCGTACTACCCTTTCATGTACTATTTGTTTGCGCCTACAAAATTTTGTTTACAATGAATGTACCCTTCTAGAAAATGTCCTCTTTCGTTTTTATTTCCACGACGTATCGCTCCACTGCTCTCGATGGGAGTTGCGAAAACTATTAGGCTTATTCTGTGGTCTATAATGATAAGTTGTTCGCTGTTACGGATGTGTAATGAGTGACAAGAAGAGAGCAGAACAGCTCAAAGAATAAACGGGTGTCATGAACATAGTCTAAATTAAGAAGGACGTGGACAGGCCATGCAGTGCGTAAGCAAGATAACCGCCGGTCATTACCAGTAACAGTCTGGATTTCAATAGAATACAAACGCGCGAGGGACAGACGGGACAGATCGGATTAAGAAGTTTGCAGACATAAAGCGCCTAAAGCAAGCGGAAAACTGAGTTGATCTGCGGAAAATGGGAGAGGCCTTTAGCCGGCAGTGAACGCAGTGATGATGATGATGCTGAAGGCGCCATATATAATAAAGAAATACACAGGATAAACAAAACAGCTCACGTGCTAAAACAGCTCATGTGCTACAGCACAGCCATATAAAATCGTAAAATGAATTTATTGATATCGATTGACATTTTGATCTCTCCATGCTAGAAGCAATTTTAAAGCTTATTCGTGTATATCATTTGGTTGAGAGCATGCATTCTCTGAACCTTGACTTGATAGCTGCAGGACTGTCCGTTATTTAAGGAAGTTCTCTGAACGCAGACCAAGTTCATGAACTATTCAAATCTTGGCTTTAGATAGCAGCCTCAACGAGGCATCAACCGCGAAATCGTCGTGTTCCTCAGCAAGATCACAATTTGACATATATCGTTTCATTTCTATATATACTGACAACGTGAATCAACATTAAGACACACAAAATAACGTAATTTAATCGCACTCGTTCGTAATGCACGCTGGTCGCCGGTACCAAAAAAATCAGCCCTTACTTGAATCTTTCCTTTTAAAACATTGTTTAAAACAGTTTTTTTCAGGCAAAAAGAGAGAGTGAGAAAGAGAGAAATAAATAAAAGGAAGAGACCGGGAGGTCACCCTAGAAAGACTGGTTCGCTACCGTGTACAGGGGTGGTGAAATAAGGGTTGGAAAAAGAATAGAGATAGAGAGATGTAAAATAAAGGATAAAAAAATACACATGCGCACACATGCAGGGCATTCTGATCACAGTCATTTGGAGAGGCCTGTTGAACGCAACAGGCGCAGGAGCGCCTTCACAGCCTTCTGCGACGTAAAGTCCCGTCGGTAGCGCAGGATTCTTTCTTAAGCATGCAGTAGTACAGTACGGTTAGGTTTCAAACGCAACACACGAACGTCGCCATTGGGCACTAACGTTTGTCACGCGCTTTCACTAGCACAGTATACGTAACTCGCACGGCGCGGCGCCTGCCGGAATGCGGCGTCTCGCTCCAGCCATCAAATCAGTGGGCCGACGCCCGCAAGCCGGAAAGGACCGAGTTTGCATTCAAAAGGCGTCAGCAGCGTCCCGCCAGGACCCGTCCACGAAGTGAAAGCGCCCACGCATCAGCGGCGCGACAACATCGCGTCCCGCACGGGAAGGAGCTGCAGGAGCTAGCAGGAGCTGGTACGACACGTTACTTGTGACCCACGTAACACACCGAGCGTGGATGACGCGCACGTGGTAATCCGCAGAGCCGGGACACACTTTTTCCACCGCCGTAACGTACTTCCTACCGGCAGGCAGCAACCAAGTCGTCGCTTCCATACACGACAGATCATCTTTCTAGCACGGCGCTTGGAGTCCTCAGCGCCAATTTACATACATCCGGGCGTGATCGATGGCGTCGTATCAGGCCGAGGCAGTGATTGAAGTCGCAATTAGAGACACGCAACGACCAACTGACCGGCCGCCCATGCGTGCGTGAGGATACGAGAAACGGAAATGAGAGTTATACGAACAAGTAGGAAATAGGAGCAATCTCCACGCGCATTCATTTCTAAAACACTGGTCTGATCGTCTTAAGTTTATTTCTCTCGTTCCCGGCATTTTGAAAAGCCCATCGCTTGATTATCTGTGCGTGAGGCAAATAAAGAGAAAAAAAAAACGAGACGCGAATCTTTATTCAAACACGACAATGTATCTTATTATCCTATATGTCGATGTGGCGCAAGATCGGCCGTAATCTCAAGACACGATTCTTGCTTTACCGAGAAATCACTGCACCCCGCCCCACTTCCACCTTCATTTGGTTCCCGCTCCAGTATTCATAGAAATAAAACCCTCCGCGGAACTACACGACTGCGGTTTCGTTGCGTGCCGACCGTGTAGGAGGCATCCGCACTCCGCGAAGCGCTATAATCCGCGTGCTTAACGACCTGTGAAGAAAAAAGTGTTCTGTTTTCTAAGGGCGCGCGGCTATCTCACAACGCGTGAAAGAAAGAGAAACAAAACCGAGAAATACGGGGAGGTCCATGTGCTCCAGTGACCCGAACAACGCGTACGTGAGACTGCATTGCCCACAGCGTTCGCAACAAATGAAGGCGCGCTTTCTTTCTTCCCGGAGGACATATCATCCGAGAAGCACTCGGTGCTTCGTGCGTGCAACCTTTTTTTATTCTCGGGAAACGGTTACGATCGCTTGTTTCGGTAGTAGGCGAGCACGGTGGATCGAGGAATAACGGACGCGTCCGGTAGTGATGACTCGATATTGCCCTCCTATTCACACCTATACGAGACTTTCAACTTTCTTACACCGGCTTTCTTTATTCTCTGCGCGTGTGACACACCAGGGTCCATTGACCAACCTCCCCGGCCTGCCCATTCACGCAATACTCAATCAATAAGAGAAAGGTGAAAGGCGAAGAGCGGCAACGTTGGTGTCCGCAGGTGTAATAACAATCAAGCATTCTCAAAGGCGGGCGTTTCCACATCATCGCGCTGCGTGTCACAAAAGGCGACAAGCTCATACCACGAGCAAGCCTCGCACGATGGCGTTCGTTCCAGTAAGCTCGGTCAAAGTTGTGCCAAAGATCGCGTGACGCGCAGTTCCGGCTAGTTTCATTGTTGTAACACACTAGAAGCCACCTCGCGCCTTTGTGGTATGCGCATAGAGTAATATAAAAGGTAGTACGCGGGACGGAAATCCGCGCTGCGCAGTCTGAACGGGTTCTATCGCGCGAAGCGAGCGAAAGCATGGGAGACTCGCGCACACAATAGCGGTTTCGCCTCTCTTGCGGATCTTAACACGAAAGAAGACCTTAACCCGAAACTCGGCGCTGACCCGCTCATGTGTACGCGCCGCGAAGGTCAAGCACACCTCGACGCAACGTTTAGCTTACCCCCCGCTGCTGCCGCTGTGCTTTTCATCGCGCCGCTGAAGTTGTGTGATCATGCGGCGTGTGGTTTTCTTCGACGCTGGGAAGCGGAACCTGCGCCATAGATTCGGATCTGTGAGGACACTTTTCGGGACGATTCACGTGTCTTGTCAGAACCAGGAGCCCGTGGAAGAAGTGACTATAAAGTTCTTCCAAAAGGGCAAAGGCCCCGGAGAGCTTGGAGTATACAGTAATAGCAGGATGAGAAGCAGAAGGTGGAGCAGTCATAGCACGACTATGGTAGCTGTATCAGTACCCGTCCGTTCGTGCATCTGTCTGTTCGCCCGTCCATCTGTCCGTGCACATCCATGTGTCCGTCCACCTGTCCGTCCGTCAGGTCATTCGTCCAACGGTCCATTCTCTATACTAGTCGGCGACTTCAACATAGACATTATGGACCTGAGGTTCTTAACAATGTCCTCCGTCACTTTGTGGAGATGAGTGATTTTTTTTTTTCATGTCGGTTTAGGAAAGAGCCTGAAGCTGCAAAGTGAACGCTTACGTTGCTGCTCATTAACGCGAACACTCCATATCTTATGAATTAGACACCTTCGTCAAGTGGACAAGATGGTGATGAAGGCACAACTATCGTGTGCAGTCGCTGCATTTTCGCCTGCATGCGTTAACCCTAATATGCTGTCATTGGACGCACTCGAATTTGGGTTAGTCAAACACGGAATTCAACATGTTTGGTGTGGTCACGCGGTGTGATTTGTTGCATGCCGTTCCTACGGAGGCCTTCAGAACGCGTTGACTTCAGATCGCTGACAAGCATATTGGGATACCACTGCGGCAGCGTTGAGCATGTCCTATTGTCAGAGCTCAATATAAAAACACAAAGCAGGGGTTGCATTTAAAGACCGCTCATAAGGAAATGACGTTGATGACGTAGCGCTGTCAATGACCATCGGTTAACCATTCGTCAATCCGTCTCGCGTACTCGATTCTGGGCCACGGCCGCGGGGTATCGATGATAACTCACCGTGGTATAAAGGCTTTGACTTACTTCATCGCTGCCTTAACTACACACTCGTAAGCGACCACGCTTACGGGGCATCACAATCGCAATACGCGTGCATCCCCGCTTACCGCCGGAACGTGAGCGAAACCAGATAATAGCAAAGCCGGTTCAAGCTGACTAGATACGCACGTAATCGAATCCGAACGCAATGATCACAGCGGGCAAAGTGAATCGAATTACACGAACGCTTAGAAGCTGCATGCAGCTGTCCCGCTGAAGGTCGATCGGAACGTCCCGGGACCATCGAGGCGTTAAAATGAGCTCACAGCGGGCCTGTCATGTAGGACTAATAATGCGAGCAGCGCGCTGCGTGTGTGCGGTGATGAAAGAGAAGCGCCGCGCAAGT